>CM054057.1:31830240-32430240 GCA_028641055.1 Alopecurus myosuroides
GAGATAAAGATTATCTACTTGCGTCCTCATGAGGTAAAATAGGGGCACAAAACAGGTGTAATTTTGAAGGTGTAAAGGTAGCACACAAGCAATTTACTTGGAGTGGCGGTTAAATACCACATATAGGTAGGTATGGTGGACGCAAATGGCATGGTATTTGGGCTCAAGGTTTGGATGCACGAGAAGCATTCCCTCACAGTACAAGTTTTTGGATAGCAAGGTTCGGTAGAAAGCATAAGATTTGAGGGAAAACAAACAAGTATACATGTGATAGAACCAATCATGTAATCTTCCTTGGTAGTACAAACGATCTTAACTTAAGAATACCAGGCTTATGAGCCAACAAGAAAGAAAAATAACGGAATAATATATATACATGCATCTCCCTCTTTTCTACTTAAGCCTCAAAGTATTGTTGCTACAGACCAATGATAAGTTTGCCAAAACTAACTAGATTAACTTGATGATCCCATATTGATACCAATACTAATAACAAGATCAACCATATAACAGAAATTGCAAACTAAAATAAGGTGTAAAGAGTAAATGACAAAACTTCTCATTAATATTTCATAACGACAACTCACACCAAGGGAAGCATAGATAACCAACTAAAGAAAGATACTTCCACACTGCAAACCATCCTATATGATAACTTTTCTACTCATGACATGACTCTACTAAAAAGGTAAAAGGTGAAAGATAAAGGTGTGATACCGTGACACTCCCCCAAGCTTGGAACAAGCGAAGGGGATGCCAATACCAAAGACGAAGTACATTTTCGATGGTGGTGGTGAATCCTTCCCAATAAGCTTATCAACCGAATCCTTGAAATCATCAATCGTGTAGGTGAGTATGTGAATCAGCTCCGTATTGTGCTCAATACGGTCCACGAACTTGTCAGACTGTGAGTCCCAGCTCTTGGAATTATTCCACCACACCTCTTCGGAATGGGGGCTTTCCTCTCATGTATTGTTAGAACGATCCATATCCGAGCAAGAAGGCAACTCTGCCTCTAGTACCCTCTTAAATTGATGCTCATGGATTAAAGTATGGAAAGGGTTTTTGATGCCTGAATGTGCTGTCGTTGAAGCTAAGAAATGATGTGGAACCTTCCCTTTAGTGATCATCCGTGCCCCTTGCTTGAATTTGAAGGGGTTTGATACCACTCCGATTCTTGCGATGGTGGCGGTGGGTATTCTTCTACATCTCCTCCAGTTCCACTATCGATCTCCTCTAGCTTCGGGACTTGGAGATCATGGTGCTTCTTAAACTGAAAACGATCCTGATAGAAACAGAATGAAACAAAAACGCGACGATAAAACGATATATGGACCTCGTGGGGTACGGGTGGTAATATAGCAAAAATTTACGTAACAAAAGGAAAGTGCAGGTCGAAAACCGGTCGGAGACGGGCTCCGAGGCGCCCACACCATGTGGTGGCGTGGCCAGGGGTGAGCCCGCGCCGCCAGGTGGTGTGGTGCCCTCGGGCACCGTTTCCAACCCTTCTTTGGATCAATATTTTTCATCTTTTCTAAAAATAACAAAAGTATAAGTTTGAAAGTAATACGCGAACTTTTTCTTAACAAAACTGTTACCTATTCGAAAACGGACTGTGGATTTTCTGGAATTTTCCCCTTTATGAATTCTTCCGGAGTCACCATTTGGATAGTATCAACATATTCATTATAAGAATCTCCAGAAATATAATGTTTGAGTCTTTTCCCATTCACCATTTGTGGTCTATCACCATCAAGTGAATTTATCTTTATTGCACCTGAGCGATAGACCTCTTCAATAATAAAAGGTCCCTCCCATCTCGACAGTAATTTTCATGCAAAACAACCGAGGCGAGACCTATACAATAGAACTTTCTCACCAACATGAAACTCTCTTTTAAGAATTCTCCAATCATGACATTTCTTAAGTTTCTCTTTAAAGTGTCTAGGATTTTCATAAGCTTCACTTCTCCATTCATCTAAAGAACTCAAGTTAAACATCCTTTTCTTTCCAGCAAGCTAAAAATCTTTACTAAGTTCTTTCACCTCCCAATAAGCTTTGTGTTCTAATTCTAAAGGAAAGTATCAAGCTTTTCCATAAACCATTTTATAAGGAGACATACCCATAGGGTTTTTATAAGCAGTTCTATAAGCCCATAAAGCATCCTTCAACTTTCTAGCCCAATTTTTCCTAGATTTATTAATAGTCTTTCGCAAGATAGATTTAATTTCTCTATTTGATAATTCTACTTGACCACTGGTTTGGGGATGCTAAGCTGAAGCAATTATATGATTAACATCAAATTTAGCAAGATTTTTTCTAAAACCGCCATGAATAAAACGAGAACCTCCATCAGTCATAAGATATCTAGGCACATTAAACCTAGGAAAAATAACATCTTTAAGCATTTTTAATGAGGTTTCACCATCAATACTATTTGTATATATAGCCTCTAACCATTTAGTAACATAATAAACAACAACAAGTATATGAGTATAACCATAAGAAGGAGGAAACATGCCCATAAAGTCAAATCCCCAACAATCAAATGGTTCAATAACAAGAGAACAACTCATAGACATTTTATTACGTATAGAAATATTACCAACTCTTTGATATTCATTACAAGACAAAAAAAATTTCCGTGCATCTTTAAAGAGAGTAGGACAATAGAAACCTTATTGTAGATCCTTTTGTGCGGTTCTATCTCCAGCGTAATGTCCTCCATAAGTACTACCATGACATTTTATCAATGTCTCTCGTTGTTCATATTCTGAAACACATCTTCGCATAATACCATCTACTCCTTTATATAAGTGTGGGTCATCCCAAAAATAAAGTTTCCTTCTTTGCTGATATGTAAAGGTTGGAGGCAAGTACTTGGAAACCATAAAGTTAGCATAATATGCATACTAAGGACTATCTCGCGATCTTACTTTTATTGCGACTAGTTGTTCATTTGGAAAACTATCATTAACATGAATAGGGTCATAAGTAATGTTTTCTAATCTAGACAAATTATCAGCAACAAGATTTTCAGCACCCTTCTTATCTACGATATGCAAATCAAACTCTTGTAAAAGCAGCACCCATCTAATGAGCATAGGCTTAGCATATTTCTTTTCCGTAAGGTATCTAATAGCAGCATGATCAGTATGTTTAGTAACTTCCGAATCAGCAATATAAGGTCTAAATTTATCACAAGCAAAAACTACAACTAGGAACTCTTTTTCAGTGGTAGTATAATTCTTTTGAGCAGAATCAAGAGTCTTACTAGCATAATGAATAATATTCAACTTATTATCTATACGTTGTCCAAGAACAGCTCCCACAACAAAATCACTAGCATCACACATAATTTCAAAAGGTAAATTCAAATCAGGTGGTTGCACAATAGGACCAGTAGTTAAAGCCTTCTTTAGAGTTTTCAAAGCTTCTTTGCAATCATCATCAAAAACAAAAGGTACGTCTTTTTGGAGGATATTAGTAAGAAGCTTCGATATTTTAGTGAAATCTTTAATAAACCTCCTATAAAATCCAGCATGAACAAGAACACTACGAATACCTTTGACATCCCTGGGATAGGGAATTTTCTCAACTGCTTCAACTTTAGCTCTGTCAACTTCAATACCTCTTTCATAAATTTTATGTCCAAGAACAATTCCTTAATTAACCATAAAGTGGCATTTATCCCAATAAAGTACAAGATTAGTTTCCTCACATCTCTGCTTAACTTTATCAAGATTGTGCAAGCAATTATCAAAAGAAGTTCCATAGACGGAGAAATCGTCCATGAATACTTCCACAATTTCTTCACAAAAGCCATGAAGATCACAGACATGCATGTTTGAAACGTAGCAGGAGGATTAAACAAACCAAAAGGCATACATCTATAAGCATAAGTTCCATAAGGACAAGTAAAAGTTGTTTTCTCTTGATCTTGGTTCCTAACAACAATTTAAGAAAACCCAGAATAAAGAAAGCAAAAATTAGTTTTCTTAGACAACCTTTCTAGTATTTGATGAATAAAAGGTAAATGATAAGGATCCTTCTTAGTAACTTTGTTAACTTTTCTACAATCAATGCACATTCTATAACCAACTACTACTCTGTGAGGAATAAGCTCATAATTTTCGTTAGGCACAACAGTCATTCCTTATTTCTTAGGGACACAATGTACATGACTTACCCATCTACTATCAGCTATAGGATAAATAATACCAGCATCAAGAAGTTTTAATACCTCATTCCTTACAATTTTCTTCATCTTAGGAATTAAACGACATTGATGTTCAACAACTGGCTTTGCATCTCGTTCAATATTAATAGCATGCTGACATATAGCAGGGGAAATCTCTTTCAAATCATCAAGAGTATATGCAATATCTCCACGGTGTTTCTTCAATATATCCCATAATCTTTCCTATTCTTCACCTGAAAGTTTAGAACTAATAATAAATTGATATGTTTCTTATCATCAATATAAGAATATTTAAGATCATCAGGTAAAGGTTTTAAATCGAAAACATGATTCTTTTTGGTTTGTAGCATGGTACCCAAATTTTCCACAGGTAAATTATGTTTCAACATCGCTGGTTGACGAAGAAGAATATCGTAAATCTCATTTCTTTCTTCCATAAAGACCTCACTTTCGTGGTCCTCCATGTATTGCTGCAAAGCATTTGATGGAGGGGTTACCTCTTAGGTGGCCCGATCTTCATGAATCGACCAAGAACTCAAAGAACGAACGAAGAACGCGAATAACTAGAAGGGTAAATCGAGGAAAAACGAGGGGAAACAAGGTGCAGATAACTAGTAAGAGCTGAAGCACCCAATCTCCCGTCAACCAAGCCGCAACGGCCGCCTACAGGACGATCGATCCAACCGAACTCACCTTATGGGAAACCGCTTCACACCCGTGGCCGGTCCACCATGCCAATAGAACCTCAAGGATTAGTTGAGGAAGATTGGAAGGTCCCTAACTGAGTCCCAAGCGGAAAGGATAGGAAATCCGATGAATCTTTATATGATCCTAGATACAAATCATAGGAGTAGCCTTGATACGGTCCTAGGTACAAACCATAGGAGTTGCTTCACAAGAGGGGTGCAAGAGCAAAGCTCAATGGTCTAAATTCAACTCTAATCTAGATCTGAAGCCTAGGGGGTCTATTTATAGTCTAGAGGGGGGGGGGGGGTAAAGGGGGTATGTAGGCTTTATAGGGGTTTCTTTCCCCTTTCCCACGTAGGGGAGCCGGCCTGGCCGGGATGAGGCTGTGTGCTTCTATAAGGCCGTCGTCCTGGTGCGCAGAGAAGCCGACCTAGGCCGGGCTGGAGGCCAGCCTGGGAGGCCGGGTCGATGCCAGGAAGGTGGCCAGGGTGCTCTAGGAGGGCGCCGACCTTGGGTGCAGGGTGGCCTGCTGGCTCTGTTAGGAGGTCGGCCTGGACGGCCTAGGCTGGGTTTCCTGCTCTATTTCTTCCTCCATCTTCTCTTCTTCTTCCTCGGTGCCCTCTTCTTGATCTTCCTTGCTAGCTTCTTGGGCATGTTCTTGAGCTTCTTGGGCACCATCTTGGGGCTCCATTGTGGGATCAAACCTGCGCACGCATAGGGTGGTTCCATGAGGTAGCGCACCATTCACCAAGTCATCGAAAACACAGCAAGAGAGGAGTGAGTTCACCTTGTCATGTATCGCCTTTGCTCGAGATCTTGTCATGGGTTCATTGGGTGTTGGGCTTGGTGGAATGGGGTGTGTGATGTCTACGCACGCTTCTATTCTTGTAGATAGTGTTGGACCTCCAAGTGCAAAGGTTTTTAGAACATTAGCAAGTTTCCCTTAAGTGGATTACCCAAGGTTTATCGAACTCAGGGAGGAAGAGGTCAAAGGTATCCCTCTAAAGCAACCCTGCAATTATGATGTAAGAAGTCTCTTGTGTCCCGAACACACCTAATACAATTCTCAGTTGTATAGGTGCACTAGTTCGGCGAAGAGAGAGTGAAATACAAGTAATATGGATGTTTATAAGTGATAATAGCAATGTGAAATAAAAATGGCAGCAAGCAAACATGTAGCAGAACATGTTGTAAACGGTGTTTCAATACATAGAAACAAGGCCTAGGGATCATAATTTCACTAGTGAACAATCTCAAAAATAATAACATAATTCAATGCATATATATCTCTCTTCACTACGCTACTACGAACGAATCTCTGGTCGAATAACAAACACCAATCGATGTGTAGGGTTGTAACATCACTCCTCAAGTCTTTATTCCCTCTCTAGGTCACACCACGCTGTCACTATGAGCGCCCCAAATTAGTTCTAAAGAAACGCCACAATTTCATAGGGTCATCCAACATGAAATATAAATATCATGCTAAACCACACAGTGCACACATTGTCACCTTTACACCCTGATCAAACTGTCTACGGGGATCTCATAAGAAAACCACTTGAGTAGCATAATAGATGAAGAGTAACATCTACTTATTCAACTATATTACAAATCTCATGATCACATAAAGATAACACCATGGGAGAGAGAGATGAAACACATAGCTACGGGTGAAGCCCTCAGCCCCGGGGGAGAACTACTCCCTCCTCATCATAGGAGACAACAAAGGTGATGAAGATGGCGGTGGAGTCGATGGAGATGACTCCGGGGGCACTTCCCCGTCCCGGCAGGGTGCCAGAATAGAGATTTATGTGCCACGAAACTTGTCAGTGGCGGAGGTATGGAACTTTTCGTGCATAGGGGGGCATATATAGGCGAAATGGCGTTGGCGGTGGGCGCCCGAGGGGCCCACACCACCCCCAGGCGCGGCCAGGGGCCACCCGCGCCCATGCATGGTGTGGGGGCTCCAGGGCCCCCGTTCGGGTCTCCTTTGGACTTCCTTGACCCTCCAGAAATTCTAAGATTTCTGGATTTTGAATCGTCCAATTCCGAGAATATTTCCAGAACAACTTTTCTGCAACTAAAAACAGCAGAAAACATGAACTGGCTATGTGGCATCTTGTCAATAGATTAGTCCTACAAAATCCATAAAATGACATAAAATGTATAATAAACATGTAGCATATAATATGAAAACAACATGGAACATCAGAAACTATGGATACGTTTATGACGTATCAACATCCCGAAGCTTAGTTTCTACTCGTCCTCGAGTAGGTAAACGACAAAAGAAATATTTTATGAGGTGACATGCTACCAACATAAACTTGATCATCAATATTGTAAAAGCATTTGTAGTCTGGGATCATAGTACTTTTAAGACACGCATGATAGATATAATTTTGACAATGAAACATAGAAATCACTTTGCATCATGAAAAGTAAAACAAATAGAAGATCGTGAATAATAATGCATTGAAAGTTATACGTTTGTTTCTAGCATCAAGAAAACATGGAAAAGTGATATTTCGTTTGTACTTAAGAGTGGGGCAAAACATAAATGCCAGGACACCTTCAAAGTTTAAGAGGATGACTAGAACAAATAATTTGAGAGCATGTAATAACAATGCATCAATAATAATGTTTTTGGGAGAAATGCACATTAAACTTAGAATGACAACTATGCTCTCTCAACCGTGCATAAATTAAGAAGATGGAGACTCTCAACATGAAAGTAAAAGAAAGGCCCTTCGTAGAAGGAAGCATGGATCACTCATGTGCTAGAGCTTTTTATTATATTAAACAGAGGTATAAAATATTTGACACTCCTCCAAACCTTTCTTACACAAACCATGGCTAATCGAATCATCGGGTGCCAGCCAACTATCACATACCATGGATGAGTGTCTATTTTTAGAGAGGTGTGTATGCTTAGGTCAACGAATGGTAAACAGAAAATACAGTATGTCACAAGCCAACTATACTTCACAAGAGAGGCTCCCGTTGAAGGACACAACTAGGTATAAGGTCATCCCTATTTCTCTTTTGTTTACACAATTATGCTTTGACTGATAAATTATGGGCAAAAATAGTGAAGATAATTTGTTGTATTAATTTGGGGCTGGGCACCCTGCTGCCAGCTCTTCTATCAATTGGATAAGAGGATGAAGCAACTAGTCCAGGGTGTGAAATCCAATCAACAAGTGAAACAAAGATTCTCTATTTACGTCCTCATGAGCTAAAATAGGAGCACAAAACATGAGTAATATTGAAAGTTTTAAAGGTAACACATGAGAAATTTACTTTCGAGTGGCGGTTAAATACCACATGTAGGTAGATATGGTGGACACATTTGGCATACTTTGGTTTTTGGGAGTTGGATGCACGAGTACAGGTCATACTCAGTACAGGTGGAGGCTAGCAAAAGACTGGGAGCAAAAAATCAATAGAGCATAAAGGCCATAATCATGCATAGCAACAAAAACATCATTATTCAAAGCATAAGTGGTACTACAAGTTCAAAAAATAAATGACCATAGAGGCTATAAGTGACTGGTTTGTAGTCCTTAACATGGTGTAAGCATGCGCTAAGTCAACCAAATAAAACATTCAAAGGAGTACACCACAAATTTATGCTTCAATATGATAAGAACAACTCATGGTTCTTTCAATGGCACATTAAACACTCTTAGCTATTTTAGACAAATCATGCTAAAAAAATAACCACCAGGATTAAAATTAAAATAACTTCTAGCATGACATGAAAAAGTCTAGCCACGGTCTATACAAGCTTCTATTTGCATCATTATAAATTCTACCACATGCGGCAATTTCTTTTCCCAACAAGCACCATACAAAATATGTTTAACGAAAACTCGCTAAATGATATAGAAATTAAGAAAGAGAGTAATCACATAACTCTACTAAAACTAACATCTCTGAATAAGAGATGCATGAAAAAAAAAACAGGAACTAAAGGGATTGCAGCAGTTAGAAGAAAAACTAAGAATACGAGCATAACGGGTATTCATATGAAACAGCGGAGTGTGTCTCTATCCCACACAAGAATTATTGGTTCAAATGATATTTATTTCAGAAATGAAAACAAAACA
Organism: Alopecurus myosuroides; assembly: GCA_028641055.1. NCBI lineage: Eukaryota > Viridiplantae > Streptophyta > Magnoliopsida > Poales > Poaceae > Alopecurus > Alopecurus myosuroides. Next base: position 31,839,244 of record CM054057.1, read on the forward strand.
AAAAATAAAATAGGCTTCAAGTGAAGTGCATATGATGTGACCGAATAAAAATATAGTTTCACTGGAAGTGACCTGATAATTTGTTGATAAAGACGGGGATGCCTTGGGAATCACCAAGCTTAGACGCTTGAGTCTTTTTAGAATTTACAGTGATGAACCACGGGGTCATCCCCAAGGTTTGGCTTTACACTCTTCTTGATCTCATTATATCACCCTCTTCTCTTGACCCTTGAAACCTTCCTTCACACCACATACAAAGTAGTTCGCATTAGAGTGTTAGTGCACAATCAAAAAATTCATGGGTTCTGCATGGGCACAATTTCTATTGATACTTTTAAACATTAGATACAGCCACTGATGTTTCGTGAAGCAAAGAATCCACTTGACATCGTAAAAGAGCAAATGCACGAAAAATGGCAGAATCTGCCAAAACCAGAATAGTCTGTAATGAAGATTTTTTTTCGGGGCACTTAAGTGGCTCAAATAAAAAATCTTAAAGTAAAAAAAAGTTTCAGAATTATCTTAGGAATAAGCAAAAAAAGTTTCAAGTCATTTCAAACTCTCTGTGAATTATACAAATTTTTACGGTGGACAGCAGAAATCTGTTTCCTGCGCAGAAATCCAAAACTAACACCCAAGTTTCGCTAGAAACTTTACTTGGCACAACTAATACATGAAAATTAAGATACAAATGAGTTTCTGTGAAGTATAAAACACCTTGAATCAAAGAAAACAGAGAAAAACAAATCAAAAATAAAACCATGGGTTATCTCCCAAGAAGTGCTTTTGTTTAACGCCTTTTAGCTAGGTATGATAATTTGAGAAGGTGCTCACATGAGAAATATTAATTGAAGAAAAATAGAGCATCAAGAAGAAAATATAAAACAAGTTTAAGTCTAACCCACTTCCAATGAAAAGGACTTGTAGAAAAACAAGTCAATAAATCACAAAGTGGCTAGCATAGGAAGACAAAATAAGTGTAAATTCAAAAATTTCAACATAAAGAGGGAAAACTTAATATTATTGAGATATATAGAACTATGTTTCCATCTAGAATAATAACTTTTAGTAGCATCATGAATGAAATTAACAATATAACTATCACATAAACATCCTTATCATGAGCCACATGCATAAAAGAATTAATACTCTCAACATATGCATAGTCATTCTCATTAATAATAGTGGGAGAAAATTCAACAAAATAGATATCATTATTATTATCACCACCATAATCATCAAACGTAGGAGGCATATCATGATCAGCATAAAATTTATCATCAATATTGGGTGGAACTAGAATACCACAATCATTATAACCATCATATATTGGAGGCCAAGTATCATCAAAGAAAATTTCCTCCTCAAAACTTGGGGGACTAAAAATACCATATTCATCAAAACTAGCTTCCCCAAGCTTAGATATTTCCATAGAATTAGAAATAATGGTGTTCAAAGAGTTCATACTAATAAATTACTATCACTAGCATGCAAATAAAGTTCCATATGTTTCTTAATTTCTCTTCAAAAACGTCATGTCTTAATTCAATATAAACATTATAAAGCTCTCTCATATTTTTGTTATTTTCCATTAAGCCCTACTAGTAAAAATCAAAAGAAGGAACAATTAAAGATAAGCCTAACTAGTGAAAACAAGAAACAAAAATATATAATTACATAATCTAAAGGAAATAACTTCGAGCACTCACACCCGACGATGTGAGTACCTTTTACCTTACTTCCCCGGCAATGGCGCCAGAAAAGAGCATGATGTCTACGCACGCTTCTATTATTGTAGACAATGTTGGGCCTCCAAGTGCATAGGTTTGTAGAACAACAACAAGTTTCCCTTAAGTGGATTACCCAAGGTTTATCGAACTCAGCGAGGAAGAGGTCAAAGGTATCCCTCACAAGCAACCCTGCAATTACGCTACAAGAAGTCTCTTGTGTCCCCAACACAGCTAATGCAATTTTCAGTTGTATAGGTGCACTAGTTCTACGAAGAGAGAGTGAAATACAAGTAATATGGATGTTTATAAGTGATAATAGCAATCTGAAATAAAAATGGCAGCAAGCAAACATGTAGCAGAACAAGTTGTAAATGGTGTTTCAATGCTTAGAAACAAGGCCTAGGGATCATACATTCACTAGTGAACACTCTAAAAAAAATAACATAATTGAATGCATAAATATATCTCTTCACTACGCTACTCTGTACCAGTCTCCGGTCGAGTAACAAACACCAATCCATGTGTAGGGCTGTAACAACACTCCTCAAGTCTGCATTCCCTATCTAGGGCACCCCACGATGTCACTATGAGCGCCCCAAATTGGTAATAAACAAAGGCCACAATTTCATAGGGTCCTCCAACAAAAACTATAAATATCATGCTAAACCACACGGTGCCCACACTGTCACCTTTACATGGTGATCAAAGTTTCTACAAAGATCTCATAACAAAACCACTTGAGTAGCGTAACAGATGAAGAGTAACATGCACTTATTCAACTAGATTACAAAGCTCGTGATCACATAATTAAAACAATTTGCAAGGATTTGAGAGTCAAGGCCATAAACATCACTAACATTACGGCAATCATGGGTTCCCATAAAATATTTAATGCATTCATAATCATAATTTATACCTGACTTTGTTCCTTTGCCATCCTCCCATCCTTCAGTATTTTCCAAAATACGGTAAAGAAGATCCCATTTAGCTTATCCTTTCATACGTGTGAATGATCCAGAACAAGAAGCATCCAATAAACCCTTATCATGAATAGAAAGCCTTGCATAGAAATTATAAATAACTATATTATAGGGAGCTCATGAATGGGGCATTTGAGCATTAGTAAGTTCAGTCTCCCCGACGCTTGTACAATATTCTCTCCATCATGAGGCCAGAAATTATATATTTGATTCCGATTCTTATGAATCTCACTGGGAGGATAGAATTTACAATATAAGAGAGCTACAATCTCCTCACATCCAATAGATTGGCCATTCTTCAACATTTTATACCATTCCGCATCTCTGCCCTTCAGTGATAAAGAGAACAACTTCCTCTTAACTTGGTACATTGTAATACCTGCACACTTGAACAACTCGCACAATTTATGTATAAAGAGTAAATGGTCACTAGGATGGACAGTTCCATCTCAAAAATAGCAGTTGTCCATAACACATTCAACCATTTTTATAGGTATTTTAAAAGGATCCAATTCAGCAGATAATAGGTCATCTCCTACCCTAACAGTGGCAGTAGTACTCCCAAATAGGGAACAAAATGGAGAGCTCTCCATAGGAAAATAAAGCATCAGATAGAAATAAAAACATCACTCAAAGTAAAAGTTTCTCTTACAAATTCCACTTATCATTGTCGCTTCACTCCCTGGCAATGGTGCCAGAAAATAGTCTTGATGACCCACAAGTATAGGGGGTGTATCGCAGTACTTTCAATAAATAAGAGTGTCGAACCCAACGAGGAGCAGAAGGTGTTGACAAGCAGTTTCGATAGAGGAATCACTTTAAACACTAGCATACAAGTATTTGGTGGTTTTTGATTTTGCAGATAAATAAAGTGCGAGTAAATAAAATACAATAATAATAATTGCAGCGAGTGGTCCAATCCATTTTAGATCAAAGGACAAGCCAGTTGTTTTTCTTATGATTACTAAACGTTCCCGAAGACACATGGGAACTTCGTCAAGTGCTTTTGCTTCATACAGTTGATTAATATTTATTGTTTTGACAGGTGTTGTGTGGGTGAACCTATGAAAATGCTCCACCCAACTAGGACTAGTACATACTTGTGATCATACCCCTTGGAAGCATCCACAACCAAAAGAAAGTAATTAAGATAAATCTAACCACAACCTTAAACTCTAGGATCCTACTCTCCCTCGTGCATCGGTTTCCTAACCGGGGGGTTGGGTTTCTATCACTCTGACAGCCCCACAATTAGTAGCCAAATACACAATGCATCCCTCTAGGCCCATAAAGGTGAAGTGTCATGTAGTCGACGTTCACATGACACCACTAGAAGAATAACACCACAACTTATATATCAAACCATTAGATATTACTTCAACATAATTCCACTACGAACATCTTGACTTCTCCCATGTCCTCAAGAACTAAATGAAAAACTCACAAGACATCGTATGGACCATGATCAGAGGTGATATAATGATGAATAACAATTTGGTCATAAAGTGCAAACACCGACAAATATTGTAAGTATCAACTACAAACAAGTAATCTACACCAGGATAGAGATCTAGTGAAGAACAACGATACAGAACCCTAATGGTTACATCGGGACAGAGGTGGACGGTGAGGATGATGGTACTGGTGGTGAGGACGAGAACGATGATGATCTTGATGATGGCCGGAGTGATGACGATGACTATGGCGATGATTTCCCCTCTCCGGAGAGGAATTTCCCCGACAAATTTCTCCCTGCTTTTCTCTCTCTTTTGTTCTCCGCCCCGAGGAGGCGGCAGAATATTACCTAGATGGTTCTTTAGGTCTGAGGGTTTCCTGGGGACGAACTACATGAAAGAGCTCGGCCAAAGGTTGGCCAGAGTGGCCACACCACCTGGCGCGCCAAAGGGGAGGGGGAGTGCGCGCCACCACATGGTGTGGGCCCTGTGTAGACCCTCTCTGGCTGGCTCCGTCTTTTGGCAATATAAGAACTTCAGGATGCCCCCTTCTTCTTCTGGTCTTCTGAAATATAGTATCTTGATGGTGCTTTTTTTTGGCCGATTTCCGGTCCCGGTGATTATTCTCCAATAATTTTCAAACATGCAAAATACGATAAAATAACATAATTAGTGCATCATAATATGAAATATATCAATGAATAAAAGTAAATTATGATATAAAATACTGATGCAAAATGGATGTATCAAGACACACTTTAGATCCTTGGCGGTGCCTACACTTGTGATCTTGTCGTAAAGCGAAGCCTACACTGTTAACATGCGTCCTCTTGCACAAGTGGTCATCATGGAGAGGATACCAAAGAAGCTGGAAAACTCGCATTTGATGGGGCCAGTCATCCATGTCAATGAAGTATCTGTCGATACATCATAGTAGAGTTCATAGACGGGGGTGCCATGAGACTACTGGTAGAGACGTGGGGGACGTGATAATACGACAAGGAGGAATACCAAGTTTACGCAGGTTCAGTATGTTGCAACTAGGAGGCGTTTCTAGTCCTGCAATCTCACTAAATCAGGGCTGAAGCCTGATGTATACAAAGTACAATCTGAGTTAGGTTTCGCTAACTCTACGAGGATCAATTTCTCGGTGAGTTTGCTTCTAGATAATTGTATGTATATTTATTCTCTCCCGTCCGGCTTTATACGGATAGCCGTGTTAGGGCTTACAGAAAGGAAACCCAGAATACTACGGAAAGTATCTAACTTGGAAAGTAAGGAATCCGTCTTCTACTCCAAGCCGCACCATTTTGGGTCGTGGTCCGCGTTCTTCTAGAATCCGGCTTCTGCGCATCAGCTTACTGGCCGCCTAATTGACTGTGATCCACTACCAACAGGCCACCCTGGTAATCTGGCTCTTTAGGACAATGTCGGATATACGCCTAATTAGTATATATCCGACAGTAGCCCCCCAAGAAGGATTGAGACTTTACTCTGCCACCTTTCGTCATTCTTCCGAGAAGTGCTGGCGTCTTGTCTTGATTCTTCTTTTTCCAAAACTTGTTAACTCAAAACTCGGATTTTCTATTAGTCCGGCTTTTCTTCCATGAGCCTTCACGGAGAAGGAACTTCATGCCGTCAGCAATGAAATCGTGCTGACATCATGGACGTTTGGGTTCAGTCAAAAACCTAAAACGTATCCTCTGACAGATTCTCGCGGGAAATGAGGAGATAACCATTATCACCCCGTCCCCTCATTTCCCGGAAATTACGGGTGTGACATGCATCGATGATCCAACGGGTAAAATAGCCGTTGTAACGAATCTCAGCGCATCTCTTCTATAAATAGCCATCTCGGGATCTTCGGTTTCTCTTCCGCACCATCTCCTTCCTCAACTCCCCAGTGACATAGCCTGCAGCCAGAGCCCGAGAGAGAGAGCACAGAGAACGAGATTCCACACCTTCCCCGGAAAACACCGTCGGAGGCTCTTATTCACGGTTGCGCCGCCTGCAAATAGTTGACGGAGAATCTCCCCGCACTGTAGACGCAACTAATGTCGCCATGGACATAGAGTCGTTCATCAATGATCTGGACCTGCAACTCGACTCCCCCGTCCGCGCCACCGCAAGCACGCCGGAGGGAAACGCCGGCGATTCAGCTCGCGGGGATCTTCCTCCCGCAGCCGAGAACATGCCGCCGTCGTCAACTGCTTCTCCTCCGCCTCACGTCACCGAGCCCATAGAGGGAAAAACCACTCTCGGCGGCGAGGACGTTGCCGCCTCCGCTGCCGCCAGAGTAGAAGAAGAAACATAGGAAAGTTCTGGGAATTGGAGCCACTGTAATGTGGTTCCGTCACGTCTTCTGGCAATGGAGAAGGCGGGATTCGTGCTGAAGGGCAAATGGAGGTACGAAGAGGAAGACACCGAGCCTTCCCCAAAATCCGGCGAACGGGTTCTCCTTGCCTTGCACATGAATAGAGGTATGGGTTTTCCACCATCTGCCTTTTTCCTCCAAATTCTCGACCACTACCAAATTCAGCCGCACAAACTTCCTCCCAACTGTATTCTATATATTGCCAGGTTTCAAGCACTGTTTGAGGGGTACTTAGGAATAGCGCCTAGGTTAGACTTCTGGCAATATTGCTTTGGAGTAAAGCGCAACCCCTCTGAGGGCGCTCTCCCCACCTGTGGAACCATCTCCTTTACCCTTCCTAGGTTTAGGGAAGATTGGTTCCTGAAAATCAAAACTTCAGAATCCGTCAAATTCTGGACGGGTTCCTTCTTTTATCACTCCGATGTCCCTTTTCCTGGACAGGAGACGGGAATTCCACCTTTAGTGAATTCCGCCGCCACTCCCCAAGATAATTGGGCAGTTGCACGGTCCAGACTCTACCGACGGATCTGATGAGGATCAAACGGCGAATCGCCAAGCTTGTATCCGCTACCCCTCCTCTCACCGGCATAGATACGGTTTTGTGCTGGCTCGGAAGGCGAATTCAGCCTTTGGCCCATCGCGGAAAGCGGCTAATGTGAGAGTACTCTGGCCCGGAGGACGCAATGAGGGAAACAGACAAGGCTTTGACAAAGAAGGATTTGAAGAAACGGCTAAACCAACTGGTTTCCACTCGGGACCAGTATGAAGAAAGCCGACAAATGTATCATGCTGGAAATCCAGCTCCAAAGGCAAAATTTATTCTCTTTGGGTAATTTCTTGATTTTGCAGCTTCTGGATCGTCCTAAGGAGGATCTCGCCACTGATGCCCCTACCACTTTTAAGGTGATGAGAAGGAAGAAGCACAAGGCTGTTGCTCAAAGAGTATCAAAGTCGTCTCCCACAGCAGCACGAGATACTCCAATAGTTGCGGGGGAAGAGAACTCGACTGGAAGAGAGGGAGAATATCCCTTGCAATCCAGCCAGCCCGTTACGCCCGAGTCGGACGCGAGGGAAAGGGCTGAGCCGGAAGTGGGAGGTCCTTCAAGTGTCCCGAAGAAGGAGCCCATGCCCAACTTTGATCCCAAGTTTAAGTTAAAATAAGAGCATTTTGATGAACACGGATATATTCATCCATGGGCGACAAAATATTTTGCTCCAGCTCCTTTAATCCGTCCCTGGCCGCAAGGCGGGCTTATAGTTAGGAATAATTACGTGTTCTCGCTTCGGCAGGTCATACAAGACATCCTTTGCCATGTCGGCATCCTTTTTGCAGACTATGCAAAAGAATTTACCGACAATCTGGCAAGTCTTAAAAAAATGAGCCAGGTAAAAAATCTAGCCCCCAAGCATTTAGCCAATTGCATACTTTTTGACTGAATGATGTTCTTCTTATCCTTGCTTATTTTTTTTCACTTAAGCGATGTTTCTCTTTTCCATGTTTCAGCAATCTACCGAGAATATTAACATGGAAGTTTTTAGTAAACTTACCATCAAGAATAAGGAGGTGAAAACTCTCCTTAATATTCTTGAAGGGAAAGACTCGAAGTTGGCCTCCGTTCAGCATGAGCTGAAAGAATCAGCAGGTAAATTTATCTTTCCGCACTACTGAATTTGTGAGAAGTTTTCTATGTCATTTTCCGAGTTTTTAAACTCTTAACTTTCCTTGCTTTTCAGCTTCTTTGGCGAAAGCCAAGCAAATTGCTGAAGATGCCGGCGATGCCGAGAACCTCCGAAAGGAGAACATGGAACTTCACAAGATCAACGTGAAGCTCCAAAAAGATCTGGAGGCCAGCCAACTGGCTGTCGGGATTGCCGAGTCCAAGGCTTCTAACCAGGCCGAGAAGGACAAGGCCACCATCCGGGACATAGATAATGCTCTAAATCAACGCCTTGAAGAAGGCATTGAAATGGACAGGATTCTTGGTAATTTTTTAACACTTTTACCGTATTTTTCCATATTCCTTTTGTTGGTATGTTTTCTTTTTCCTTCTCTGTTTTTTCTAACTTTCCATTGTTGATTTAAACATAGGGGATCCCCTCGCTTATCCGGATTGAAAGAATCCGGGATTTCGGGAAGATCTTCCACTAGTAGAGAAGTGCCTTTCTATGGAACAGATTCTGTGGCGCACCAAGAAGCCATGCGCCACAGAAATATATTTTTGTGGCACACGGGTGGGCATGCGCCACAAAAAAGAGGCATTCTGTGGCGCACGGGACCGGGGTGCGCCACAGAAAAGAGGAATTATGTGGCGCACGGGATAGGGGTGCGCCACAGAAATATGCTGGGGCCGAACCCAATCATTCCCCCACTCATATTCTGTGGCGCATGGTGGTTAGTGCGCCACAGAAATATGACATTTCTGTGGTGCACCACTATCCCGTGCGCCACAGAATTCTCATCCCCAAAATTTCTGTCCACACGCACGAACTACACCCCCCCGGAACGCCTTTTCTAGTTTTTGACGGAAGAGTTGGCGGTCTAAAAAGCATCAAAAAATAAATCTGTTATAGATGCACGGAGAGTTTAAGGTCTACTTTTTTTTTTATCAAATTTTGAAATATGAATTTCGAGTTTCTAAGCAAAAGTTCGTTAAAAAAAGTAAAATGGGCATAACTTTTGCATACGATGTCGAAAAAAAATTATCAAGATATCAAAAAAAACTAGAGAGAAAAAGGAACCCAACCTCACTGGCCTTCGGCCTATGAGCTTTTTTTAGAATCGCCAAATTCCAAAAGCAACAAAAATTATGGCTGTTTGAAGATTTTGACTAGAAAATAAAAAAAAAATTATGTGGCGCACCCCTTCATTTGGTGCGCCACAGAATTGTTGAGGCAGCATTTCGAATCCTGCCTCCTCCCATCCTCTTCTTCCTCTTCTTTCCCTTCTCCTCTTCTACACTTCTCCCCTCCTCTTCTTCCCTTCTCCCCTCCACTTCTTCTCCACTTCTCATCTTACCTTCTCTCTTCTACCTCTCCACTTCTCTCCTCTCCTCCACCTACTACTCCACCTCTCCTCCTCCACCACCACCCCTCCTCCTCCACCACTACCACCTCCGGCGAGCTCCTCCTCCTCCTCCACCACCTCCGGAGAGCTCCTCCTCCTCCTCCACCACCACCTCTCCTCCTCCTTCTCCTCCTCCACCACCACCTCTCCTCCTCCTCCTCCTCCTCCTCCTCCTCCTCCTCCTCCACCACCACCACCTCTCCTCCTCCTCCTCCTCCTCCACCATCACCCCTCCTACTCCTCCTCCTCCTCCACCACCACCACCACCCACCTCCGGCGAGCTTCTCCTTCTCCTCCCCACCAACTCCGGTGACCCCCATCCTCCACCCACTAACTCCGGCGAGCATCCGGCGAGATCCGGCGAAATTTCGATATTTCGAAAAATTCCCGCGGCCAGATCTGGCCGCCTTTTTTTAAAAAAAATTCAAAAAAAAAAAATCTGTGGCGCACCCCTACTTGGTGCGCCGAATTGACATTTCTGTGGCGCACGGCCACGGTGCGCCACAGAAAAATATTCTATGGCGTGAATTTTGTGGCGCAGCCCTCTAGCCCCTAGGTGCGCCACAGAATTGTAAAATGGTGTGCCACAAATAAGGCTTTCTGTACTAGTGTTCACCGCACTAAAGACTGCGGGGATGTTACTTGTTAACAAGTACATTCCCGACAAAGCAGGAGAAATCTCGGAGGTTAGCAAACCCCCGGAGGCAATAGAGGAGGTGGCGAACCAGAAGGAGTCCTGGTTTTGTTCTGTAGCTTGTGGTGGTGCGCGCATGCCCTTGGGCTAATGCATATGCACTACACCACCGCCAAGTCTTGGCGCGTGGCGACTGGTATCCCGCAAGGATACACGGAACCGCAGCGAGCCATCATCTTCGACTCTGTCAAAGGGCACGCTACCAAGATAGCGCATATGGTGTCGATCTCTACCTTCTACCCGGAGGAAGAGATTCCGGCAACTCCTGAATACCCTAGCAGCGAAGAGGGGGACTCCAATTCTGAGGAGGCCGCCTAATTTCTGAGTAGTTTGGCAGGAAAAATAGAAGCACTACTATTCTCTCAATGTAATATTCATTGTAATGCTATCTATCATTTGTATAAACAAGTATCCCCCTTTTGAAGTAAAATTTATGTCTTTGCAAGTTTTTGCAGGTTTTAATTCCTTTGCCTTCTAGGTTCTCTGGTTTATATGTTTTCACTGTCCTTAGTGTTGAAATGGATCAATAGTACTTAATATTCATGCCAAGTTACTGGGTTTAACCAATCAGTCAAAACTCGGAAACTTGAATTGTAGTAAGGCATTTTTACTTACTAACTTTAGTGGCCCAACATGTAAACAATCAGATAATAATTAGGGAAAAGTAAGGAATTTTGAAATTGTATGAAACTCAGGAACGCAGGCACAATCTAGGTTTCCTTAAGACTCCTTAGGCTGCAAAGCATTCAGTTTTATAACTCCGAGCATGCAGGCACAATTCGGGTTAACATTGAGCATTTTGAAAGGTCATTGGGAAATAGATAAGACGGACTTATGCTTTGTTTGATAATAAATTGATAAAAACAGTAATGCATGAATTCCGACAATTTTATTTCATGATTTCAAAGATGTTTACATAGAAATAGAACTAAGTGTAGAAGGGACATAACTGCTTGATGCTCCAGGGTCTCTTTGTCTCTCCAAGTTCGACATCTATCTTTCTCTTTCTCTTGTGATTCGAGTTTTTAGGATCATCTTCTGTATCTCAAATATCTACAAGGTAATATGATCCATTTTTCAAAGCCTTGCTAATGACGAACGGTCCCTCCCAAACTGGGGATAATTTGTGCTTCCTTTCTTGCACCAACCTTAGCACTAAGTCACCTTCTTTGAAAGAACGGTGTCTGATTTGCCGGCTATGGTAACATCGTAACCCTTGCTGATAAATGGCGGATCTTTATAGCTCAAGCTCTCGTTCTTCTTATAAAAGATCGACGGCATCTTGTCGTGCGTTTTCGGCATCCGAGTCATCGTAAGCCTGTACTCTTGGGCTATCATGGAGCATGTCCGTTAGAAGCACTGCTTCTGCACCATAAACCAGAAAAAACGGTGTTTGTCCTGTTGATCTATTTGGCGTCGTTCGAATACTCCAAAGCACGGAAGGTAATTCTTCTACCCATGCTCCCGCTGCTCTATGAAGAGAAGATTCGAGTCTTGGGCATATTCCCTGCAGGATTAAGCTATTCATTCTTTCAACCTGCCCATTGGATTGTGGGTGTGTCACAGATGCAAGATCTAGGTGTATTCCTGTGTGTCACAGATGCAAGATCTAGGTATTGCAAGATCTCATGACTACGTCGATGATGAAATTTCTGGCAGTCACACTGTCAAGTTTTTTATGGGTTTCGCCTCCACCCACTTGCTATACTTATCTACAGCAACGAGTAGATGTGTAAGTCCACCTGTGGCAGTTTTGAATGGTCCCATCATATCTGGCCCCCAAACCGCAAATTACCATGTAATGGGGATAGTTTTGAGTGCTTGGACTGGCATATTCGTCCGCTTGGCGTAATACTGACATCCGGCGCAAGTGTTTACTATGTGTTCGGCGTCTGTCTTGGCTGTTAACCAGAAAAACCCTGCACAAAATGCTTTTTTGACTATGATTTTTAAGTGAGCATGATGTCCGCAATCTCTTGCGTGTATTTCTTGCAAAATTTCTTGGCCTTCTTCTGGCGAAATACATCGCTGAAAAATTCCGATAGTGCTGCGTTTATACAGGCAACCATTAATTACCGTGTATCTTTTGCATCGGCGCTGTATCTGCCTTTGCAAGACCTCGTCTGCTCCATCCGGGAACTTCTGATCGACTAAGAAGTTTAAGTATGGAATTGTCCAATCCGGGTTAACAAGCAGGACTTCAATTGACTTGAAAACTAAAGGATAATCGATATCTCTATCATTTATTGATGGCTCATGCAAGTGTTGGACAAACACACCAGGTGGTAGAACTTTTAACCTTTCCAAGCCCATGCGGGCTAAGGCATCGGCGTTCCAATTTTCTTCCCTTTTGATGTGGAGTACTTCAAACCCCAGGAAGCAAATGGCGAATTCATCCACCATTCTTCGATATTAAGACATGATGGGACTTTTGGCGTCCCATGTTTGGTTTAGCTGATGCTGTACCAAATCCGAGTCACCATAGCAAAGTATACATTTAACTCATATTACTTTTGCAATATGTAAGCCATGAAGCAAAGCTTCGTATTCTGTCACATTGTTGCTGGCGTTGAAGTGTATTTGTAATACATACTCCATAATGTCACCTTTGGAGATTTAAGCACCACACCAGCTCCAGCTCCTTCTTTCATTTGGATCCATCAAAATCCATGATCCAATATTCCGACTCTGGCATTGGTGTGTTTTCCATTGCTTCTGTCCAATTGGCAACGAAATCTGTGAACACCTGAGATTTAATTGCCGTACGAGGTTCGTACTCAATGTCGAACGCAGCTAGCTAAACGCCCCATTTGGCTACTCATCCTGTTGCATCCGCATTATTGATGATATCCCCTAGTGGTGATTTCCTTACCACTGTTATGGAATGTCCTTGGAAATAATGGTGGAGTTTTCTAGATGCGAAAAACACGCCATATGCCATCTTTTGATAATGTGGATACCTTTGTTTTGACTCGGAGAATACTTCTCTGACATAATACAACGGATACTAATCTTGTATGCTTTGTTCATCTTTCCGCCTTTCCACAAATATCACAGCGCTGATAACCCTGTTTGTCGCTGTAAGATACAGTAACATGGATGATGATGAGACCCACTCTGTTAACTCACTTGCTGACTGGCCTTTAGTGTGTCGACTTATGCTCCATGGTGGTCTAGGGATCAAGAACTTGGACATTCACAACAAAGCTCTCCTCACTAAGCAACTACACAAATTTTACAGTAAGCATGATACCCCTTGGGTCCATCTGGTCTGGTCACTATATGACCCCTCATCTCCCTCTCATGCTCAATCAGTGCGTGGCTCTTTCTGGTGGAGGGACATTTTCAAATTAATTGATACTTATAGAAGAATCACTACTTCCAATATTAACAATGGGTTGTAAACCTTATTTTGGAAAGATTATTGATTGGAAAAAAACCCTTCTTTGCAATAGATTCCCTCTGCTCTTCTCATATGTGTTAGATGGAAACTCCTCGGTGGCCATAATGAAGTCCAACCTGGTGATCTCTAATGCATTTGCCCTCCCTCTGTCTATACACGCGTTTGACGAACTCAAATAGTTTTTTGATATCTTCTCTAGCCTTGAACTTATTATTGACTCCACCGATACCAGAGGTTTTACTTGGGGCTCCTCGATGTTCACGGCCTCCAAATATTACACATTCATGTTCTCTCAACTCCCCAAGAAGGACTCCCTCATTGCGATCTGGAAGTCAAAATGCCTTCCCAAATTGCGTGTGTTTGCGTGGCTACTACATATGGATAGACTCAACACTAAAGATTTGATGCTCAGAAAGCACTGGTCGTTTGAGGGAGGCCCCTCTTGCATTCTATGTGACCATGGAGCTCGGGAAGGTCGTGATCATCTATTTTTTACATGCCCCTTTGCTGCACAGTATTGGTCAGTGACAAGGATAAATTGGGATTGTTCCCTTCCCTTCTCGCAACGATTTCTTCAAGCCAAGAGGGTTTTTGCTGGGCCCTACTTTGTGGAAAAATTTTTATGTGTTTTTTGGAATATTTGGAGAGGCATAAATGACTTCATCTTAAAGGGTTTAACTCCATATTTCAACAAATGGAAATTCACTTTCCAAAGTGACCTGCTGATCCATCAACATAGTGTGTCCCCTTTGGTGGCCCAAGATATTTTTGATTGGGTTTTAGAAACTTTCACCTAATTTTATTAATTCCAACTCCATTTCTTCCCTCCTTAATTGTATCTCCCATTGTACCCCTCCTCCCCTTCTCATTTCACACTGTAATTTCCCTCTTGTAAGCCTCTGGCTTTCATTCAATCTCATGTAAAATCTACACCATAGGGTTTTTGCCCTACGGTAAAATGTTCGAAAAAAACATGGGTTCTTCGTCTTTTAGAGATGTCAAAATAGGAGCTTTCATCAAGGTTTCCTTTAGGTGGGTTAATGCTTTGTCCGCCTTTTCAGTCCACTCATAGTTGTCGGATTTCTTCAACAATTTGTATAATGGCAGAGCTTTGTCCCCTAGCCAGCTTATAAACCTGCTGACTGCGGCTGCAGAACCCGTCAATCTTTGGACATATTTCAAGCACGTAGGCCTTGTGATGTTCAATATTGCCTTGATCTTTTTTGGGTTTACTTCTATTCCTCTATGAGAAACGATAACACCCAGATGTTTTCTGGAGGAAACCCCGGATACGCACTTTAATGGATTCAACTTCATTTTATAAGTGTGCAAATTTTCGAATGTTTCTCGAAGATCTTCAAGGAGTGTATCCTTTTCCATGTAAACGACGACAATATTGTCCACGTAAACGTGAACGTTTTTGCCAATCTGACTATGCAAACAACGTTGCATGCAACACTGGTATGTTGCACCCGCATTCTACAAGCCAAAAGGCATGGTTATGTAATAGTATGTCCCATAGGGTATTATGAAAGAGGTTTTTATTTGATCTTATTCTTTCATGCGTATTTGATGGTACCCAGAATAAGCATCCAAAAAGCATAAAAGCTGACAACCAGCTGTGGCGTCTATTATATGATCGATTCGCAGTAACGCGAACCTATCTTTCGGACACAACTTGTTCAATCCCATGTAATCTATACAGATTCTAAGAATAGTACTATCCTTCTTCGGGACTAATACTGGGTTCGCAGACCAGTCAGTATGTATTACCTTCCGGATAAAATCAGCTGCTAGAAGCCGGATAATTTCC
Organism: Alopecurus myosuroides; assembly: GCA_028641055.1. Classification (NCBI taxonomy): domain Eukaryota; kingdom Viridiplantae; phylum Streptophyta; class Magnoliopsida; order Poales; family Poaceae; genus Alopecurus; species Alopecurus myosuroides. The sequence goes on from CM054057.1 coordinate 31,854,756, forward strand.
TTGCCCATAGCCTTCTGTCTTCTTCCGTCGAATCGACGGAGACCTTGCTTGACGGGTTTTGATCCTAGAATTACCTTTAATTGGTGCTCAGCAAGTTCCCTGGGTACACCCGGCATGTTCGCTGGACACCAGGCGAAAAGTTCCCAGTTCTCACGAAGGAACTTGATGAGCGTGTCTTCCTATTTGTCAGTCATCCCAGTTCCCACTACGACGAACTTTGTCGGATCTTTAGGATCTAGGATAACTTGTCTTGTATTTTCCAAGGCCTTGAAGCTATCTCCCGGCTTCCGACTTTCTCTCCTGACGGCATTTCTATCGGCGATACTTCCTCTGCCAGATCTTTCAATTCCTCCTTTGCAATCACTTGTTCAGTGCAAAGGGTGTTGCCTTTTTCCAGCTCGTTTGCCAATTTGTAGTCTCCCGTAATGGTGATTACTCCTCCTTTTGGCCCTGGCATCTTCAGCTTTTTATAAACATAACATGATATTGCGATGAATTTGACGAAAGCTAGAGTCCGAGTATTGCGTGGTATACACTTTCGAACGACACCACCTCGAATGAGATCTTGTCCAAAGGTTACATCTAGGGAAATTTCTCCTAGGGATTGTGCTTGTCTACCAGGAACAATGCCGTGGAAACGTATGCTGCTGTGATTGAGCTGGGTGTTGGAGATGTCTAGATGCTTCAATGTACTCAGGTACATGATATTGATACTAGATCGTCCATCCATCAGCATTCTTTTGAGACTAGTGTTTTGAACAATAAGGATTACGACCAAAGCATGCGTGTCGGGTTCTGGGATTATTTCGGGATGATCTGACTGATCCCAGGTAATTGGCGTGTTTGAATACTTCAAGAACTTGGGGGTTAAAGGCACCACCGCGTTAATTTCTCGAAGTGTTCTTTTCGCCTGCTTTGCTGATGGAGTTGCCAGGAAAGTTAGGTTACATTCTCCTTCAACTCTCGGGAATTTTGGTTCGCCTTTCCGCTGTTGTTCCTAGATTTTGTCATCAGTGTCTGATTTGTTGTCTTCTTTCTCAGCTTCTAGTTTTTTCTTGTTGAATTTCCGCTTGGAATCGTTTCCTTTACTCACGGATCCTGCAACGCCTTTCATATGCTTATTTAACCGGTACTGTGCGTTTGTATGGGTAGGTTTCCCAAAACGCGAGTGGTGGACACAGTTTTCCGACTTTATATTTTCCCACTCTTCCTTAGAGTAGGATATAGGTTCTATGCTTCTTCCTTTCCATTTGCTGCCATTGTCCTTTCCGAAGTTAAGTTCACTTCCTTGGGTTTTGGCTGCGCTTTTGGAGTAGCTTTCTTTTCAGAGCGAGGCTTCTTTTTGGCCTAAACCAAAGCATCAATATTTCCACCTCTCGCTCTAATGTCATCTTCGGCCGCTGCGTTCTCATTAGCGATGGTAAGCATAGATCCGATATCTTTGTGCTCCTTTGAACCAACCATGAACGGTACGAGGCCGGGTTTCAAGCCATTGATGAAAGAATGCATTGCTTGTACATCACTTACTCCAGAGCATCAATTCTTCATTGCTGTCCATCTTGATATAAAGTCGACATACGACTCTCTTCAAACTGGACACAACCGTTTAGCTAGTTGATGCTCTTAGGGCGTTTATACGTACCTTGAAAGTGCTGAGCAAATACTCTAGCCATATCATCTCAGCTATCCACGGTTCTTGACAGAAGCCCGTTGATCCAATCTATGGCTCCATCCAGTAACATTAGGGGGAGGAATTTACCGCCTCCAGGTCTGTCCCTTTGTTGGTCTGAACGACAGTATAGTAATCTAAAAGGCATGTATCCGAGTTTGTACTTCCGGTATACTTTTGGTAAGTTGGACCAACTTGCGCAAAAACAGAATGTAGGGTTATTCTTCGGATCCTTTCAATGAAGCACTTAGGTCCAAAGTATAGATCATCTCTTTCCTCCTTATCGACGTGAGCGGAATATCTAAAGGCTGAATGGACAGAAGGGGATCTGCTCCTTTCTGGGACATTGTTGCGCGAGTGCGCTTTTCCGAATTATCCCTATTTCGTCCGTTATCGTGTCCTTTGGAATAAGGTGGATTTCTACTCCTTGGCCTTTCTTTGTTCCTAGGAGGAGAATGGGGCCTCTCACGCCTATGAGGATTGTCATATCTTCTGGCTTTTTCAGCTGGGCGTCTCGGAGGTGGCATCATTTTTCCGTCCTTCCGGTTTTGTTCCTCCCTTTCTTTGTAATCACGCATATTCCCACCTTTTAGTGGGTGGGATCCTATCCTGGACGCTGCATCCTTATTGTCCTTTTTGGGATCTCCCTTCTTTTCCTTAGAATCGCCTGAATCTCCAGGTTCGCTAGGTCCAAGTGCTCCAACGGCGCAGGTGGTAGTTTTGCATAGGGCAGAGTCGTCATGCAACTTCCCTGATCTTGCCTGTCCTCGCTGTTGCTGTTGTAATGCTTTTCCTAGGAAAGCATACACTCCCTGAAGCTTTTCGTCCTTGGAGTATAGATCATCATTAAGAATGGCGAACGCGGCTTCCGCGTTTTCAGCTACAGTTTTGTAGATGCGTTCGCCCTTAGCGTTTACGCCGTTAACCTTTCTTTGCCAAGAAGGGTTTTATCCCGGACATATTCCGTTTTCCAATTCTTCAATTTCCTCATGCTTCGCTTTTACTGTAGCTTGGACTTTGAGGAGATTTTCTTGAGATCGGAATAGTTGTTGCTGCTGCCGCATAATGGCTTGCCTTATGGCTTCCAGCACTTCCGGTAGTTCGTATGGTCCTACCGGGGTTTCGATCAGATCATTCTCGTCATGTTCCAACATTTGAGGAATAGGGATTTCTTTCTTTTTCTTCTCCACAGATGTGACTCCGCTTCCTCATCCCGCTTCCAGGTTTTGATTAGCAATAGCTGCCAACTTTTTCTTATGGATTGTATACTGGAGTTTCTTGGCAGTCTTCTTTTTCTTCTTGGAATATGGAGGATTTTTTACCAGGTTCGTCCTCTGTCAATTCCTTGACATCGGGGTAAATTGGACTGGCTTCACCATCCTCTCTTTCCTCATATGGCGGAGGTGTTTGGGGGTCTTCATCATCTTCAGCATCCGTGTTTTCAGCCGGTTTTTCCATAAGTACTTCATCGAAACTCCCCTGCATAGATTTGACTTTTCTCTCGAAAGCGTCTTCATCTTCATCTTCGGAATCTATGTGTTCCGATCCGGGTTCCGACTCTAATCTTGCCTCTAAGGCAGCTAACACAGAGTCGGCTTTCGAGTTCATTGTCTTATTCACGGGTGTCGGATCTTCCGCTTGAACTATGGGATTGTTTTCGTCTGCCTCTTCCACGGGGTTATTTTCATCCGTGTTTTCAGCGACCTCAGACGGCACCATGCCAACGAAGTGAGATCTGATTGCGGGCATCTCCGAAGAGGCAGCAAATTCAGGGTTTTGGCGATCCGAGAAGAACCCGGTATCGTAGTTTTCTTCAACTGGGTATAGGGCGGGTGGAAGAAATTTTCTTCCACCACATAATCCCATTGCCTCTGCGGTTAATCCGATAAAGATGTTTGCAGATCCAATCGGTAGAACGCAGGCACTTACCAAGTGATTCCGTGCTGGCATGTACGATCCGTTGTCGGGGAAGCGCCCGACGTGGTCGTCAAATTCCAACCTTCCGATAGTTATGGTACTGCCGATTCCGCCGAGTATCCCCGATCGAAACATAACGCCTGACATTGCTGGCCCCACGGTGGGCGCCAACTGTCGAGACATCATAGTAGAGTTCATAGACGGAGGTGCCATGAGACTGCTCGTAGAGACGTGGGGGGCCGTGATAATACGACAACCAGGAATACCAAGTTTACCCAGGTTCGGTACGTCGCAACTAGGCGGCGTTCCTACTCCTGCAATCTCACTAAATCAGGGCTGAAGCCTGAAGTATACAAAGTACAATGTGAGTTGGGTTTTGCTAACTCGACGAGGATCAACTTCTCGGTGAGTTGGCTTCTAGCTAATTGTCTGTATCTTTCTTCTCTCCCGTCCGGTTTTATATATATAGCCGGGTTAGGGCTTACAGAAAGGAAACCTAGAAGACTACGGAAAGTATCTAACTTGGAAAGTAAGGAATCCGTCTTCTACGCCAAGCCGCACAACTTTGGGCCGTGGTCCGGGTTCTTCTTGAATCCGGCTTCTGCGCATTAGCTTACTGGGCCGCCTAATGGACTATGACCCACTACCAACAGGCCACCCTGGTAATCCGGCTCTTTAAGACAATGCCGGATATACCCCTAATCAGTATATATCCGACAGTATCCTCATCCTCTCCAAAGGTAACCGTGGCGAAAAACTGCTGAACAACCTTGATGTCGAGGTCCTGTTGGATGCCCACTAGCTTCTCGAGTCCAAGCTTCCTCGTGACCTAGACGGCTTCCTCAAAATACTCCTTGCTTCCTAGAGCATCTAAGTCAAGAACCTTTTGCGGATAAACTCGATGTGCAAGGGAGGTATAGATCTCTGACTGAATGATCTCCTGCTCTCACCTCCAATAGTTAGGATGATTATACGTGCGAGCCATAGAGAATAATGGCAGCGCACTCATCACCCTATAGTCACATTTTCTCATGCCCTTCAAGGTAGAAATCTGATCATAGCAGGCCTTCTTCGCCAGTTCTTGCCGTTGGTGCTCTAAGATGGATTCTTCTTGGATACGATCATCTTCAATAGTCTTGCGCCGAGCCACTCTCCCAGTCTCCGGGTCAGTAAAAAGATAGTTGCGAGAATGTGCACAAGACTTCCTTGGTTTGACATGAGGTTGGAGTAGGATGCTTTGGTCCTTCTCCCTGAAAAACAGCCAAACAAAAAAAAAGTAGATAAGCATGCATGTCCGAGAGTCAACCGAAGAAACCAGCAAGAGATATTGGATACACATTTTTGATTTTGCACCGGAGTATCCGACCTCAGGGGACGGAATCTCCGGACCACATAGGAGTCTTTGGTCCTAGGGATCGGAGTCTCCGTCCCTACTAAAGTTACTCCAGATGTAGAATCAAAAACTTGTAAATCACTATATAAGGATGGTCTGTAGATGAAGTTTTCACCTAGGGAAGTTCTACCACATGTGACAAGGGCTAAATCTCAAAAAAATACTCACATATAGGTCAATCGTAGAGGAAAAAGAGAGAGATAGAGTAAAAAGGTACCCTTCTCAGACAAGGTGCAGATCGTGAAAGGGAGGAAGGTCCCCCTACCAGGAGGGACCCCGACGGCGGCGGATTCAGGCAGCTGGGGGTGGCCGGGCGGAGCTTTGGAGCGATGGCGGAGGCGTAGGGAGTCTTTGGGCTCGGGGTGGAAATTCGGATGTGAGAAAGCATCTACCCCGATCCCCTTTTTGACACTGCAGAAACCGCCAGGACGGACTCTCTGGTGTACCGGAGTCTCCATTCTTAGGGCCGAGACTTTGGCTAGACCGGAGTCTTCGGTATTTCACACTGGAGTCTCCGGCCACAAAACTCTAGAAACACCCAGTTTATGTGGGGATATGCATGTGACTATAAAACTTGGTTTTTATGAAATTTTTGGCTTGGGATTAGAAAAAACAAACATGGATCGTACTTTACACACAAAATTTGCAAGATCCAAACTAATAAAACCAAGAGTTTTAGTGTGTTTCCCACGAAAACCAACTAACTCAAAATAAAGAAATAAAGGGAAATGCAAGCCAAATATCAACCGAATAAGAACCAACTCTTCAATAGAAGAGGTTGGTAGCCTAAGCCACCATGTAAGAGATTATGGTATGACATCGCGAAGATATATCTTGGGTTCATTGCCAATTCTCGACGTTGAAGCTCACAATTAAACAATAGAAATAAAGAGATAACAACGATTTTTTTTTCTTTGGGCATAATATGGGGAGGGAGAACCCAATGTGTTAGGATAACACTCCCCCTATGTCCATGCCTACACCTAAACCCAAACACATAGTCAACTATAGGGGTGTGTGCAAGATCCTTAAGTCAAACTCCTTGAATCGATAATATTTAGCTCATTCCTCAAAAACTTGAATCTCGATTCATCTAGAGACTTTGTGAAGATGTCTGTGAGATTATCCTTGGTTGGGACATAAGCTAGCTCAATATCACCTGTTCGCACAAAAGTGCAAATGGCGTTTGAGGTGCAGCGACCGCAGTGAAACAACCGGGAGAGTCCGGAGACTCCGCCCCCTGCGCCCCGGAGACACCGGTCTGGATCGGAGACTCCGGAAAGTCTCCTCACACATCGGGAGTGTGTCCATTAGGTGACACCACTTGCACAATTCTTCTTCTTCGCATGAAAATCCTGACACCGGAGACTCCGGTTTGGGAGGACCGGAGACTCCGTCCACTACTAGAGAAAGGCCTATAGGAGAAAATGAGGGCTCGAGGCGCATATTGGCAAAATGCGCCTCCTATATATTATGCGAGGCGCATTTCCAAGATGTGCCTCCTATAATGCATATATAGGAGGCGCATTCCAAAAATATGCGCCTCGCATACTTGATGTAGGGGCCACAGCCTCCTGGCCCCAGGTTAATGGCGCATTTGTCCATATGCGCCTCCTATAATGTAAGTGTAGGAGGCACACTTCTATAATATGCGCCTCCTATATTTTGTGTGGGCCCGGGTGGCTTCTGAGGCAGCGAAGGCGAGGCGCATCTGGTAGAATCCAGCCACAAAACTCTAGAAACACCCAGTTTATGTGGGGATATGCATGTGACTATAAATCTTGGTTTTCATGAAATTTTTGGCTTGGGATTAGAAAAACCAAACATGGATTGTATTTTCCACTCAAAATTTGCAAGATCCAAACTAATAAAACTAAGAGTTTTAGTGTGTATCCCACGAAAACCAACTAACTCAAAATGAGAGAATAAAGGCAAATGCAAGCCAAATATCAACCGAATAAGAACCAACTCTTCAATAGGAGAGGTTGGTAGCCTAAGCCACCATGTAAGAGATTATGGTATGACACCGCGAAGATATATCTTGGGTGCATTGACAATTCTCGACATTGAAGCTCACAATTAAACAATAGAAATAGAGAGATAACAAATTTTTTTTCTTTATTTGGGCATAATATGGGGAGAGAGAACCCAATGTTTTAGGATAACACTCCCCCTATGTCCATGCCTACACCTAAACCCAAACACATAGTCAACTATAGGGGTGTGTGTAAGATCCTTAAGTCAAACTCCTTGAATCGATAATATTTAGCTCATTCCTCAAAAACATGAATCTCGATTCATCTAAAGACTTTGTGAAGATGTCTGCGAGATTATCCTTGGTTGGGACATAAGCTATCTCAATATCACCTCTTCGCACAAAAGTGCAAAGGGCGTTTGAGGTGCAGCGACCGCAGTGAAACAACCGGGAGTCCGGAGACTCCGCCCCCTGCGCCCCGGAGATTCCGGGAAGTCTCCTCACACATCGGGAGTGTGTCCATTAGGTGACACCACTTGCACAATTCTTCTTCTTCGCATGAAAATCCTGACACCGGAGACTCCGGTTTGGGAGGACCGGAGACTCCGTCGTCCTGGAATTAATTCCAGCAACTCAAGCATGCAATTCTCTTTGAACCTTTTTGAAGACCACACCACCATTAGTAATTTTATCAATTGACCCTGAATCATCAACACACTTTAATAGATATACTTGTGTTGCGAACAAACACTCAAAAAAATATTTAGTCGAATTTGCGCTTTCAATGATACCGTTGTAGGTTGCATCTCTTGATGACACTCTCTTCGTAGCAAGAACGGGCTGGAGACTGTCCGATGTTTCGTTCTCAACGTAGTCACCAAAAAAGAGTGTTGACACTTGAATCGTGTCACATGAACATGCCCTCGTGTACCCGTGGCACCAACGGAGATACTCCGCAAGTTACACTATCGGTGGCCATGCAAAAGCGTGATACACAAGACAATCCGGTCGGTGCTTTTCATACCAGAGACCCCTATTCCTCGGGAAGGTCCCCGTCGGAGGACCCGACGACGATTGGCTGCTCTAGGTCGATTTGCTCGCCCCTAGAGCCTCGTGTATCATAGCCTCCAAAGCTAAATAACAACGAACAACGAGAAGCAAGATACAAGGGAGAGAGATAGATGAACACGATAAAGTAGGGTTTGTATTGGTTCGATTGGTGTTCTTCAATCGGTCGTCACCCCTCAGGTATAAATGGAGCGGATGGATTCTCCGTGCAAGGCTGGGGCAAAAAATCCCATCGAAAAGACCTAATTTGAGTCTCATTCGGGCAAAATATAGTTCAAACCTAACTTGGGCTCGGATTTGGGAACCGGATAATCCGGCCTAGCTGTGGGGTGGATAATCCGGCCTCGTGGAATTTTTGTAAAAAAAAAAAACAAGGCGCGAGACTGTGTTAAACTGGATTATTTGGACTTGGATATTTTGGTTGAAAACCAGATTGTTCGGCCCTTGAATTTTTGAGTGAGCACTGTCAACAATATTTTGGCCATAGAATTGGCATACTTTGCAGGATTGATATGATCCAAAAATCAAATTTGTTTGTTTCGACGAGGCACACAATTTTTGTTCACGTCATTTTTCCATTCGATCTCATCTTCGTGCCATACCTTTGTAAACCAAAAACGACTGTTAACATAGGGTAAACTGGTAACATCTCATGTTGAGATGGTGTGTTACATGTGTGTGTGTTTGCGCAATTGGGCAGGTCTTCAGTCAGATGGGGATATACAAGCGTTGGTGGAAGGAGCGAGCCGCATTCAGCAAGTTGCGGTTGGTGCTTATGAAGCTGCAAATACCAGGAGAGCAGATCGAAGGCTGGAGGACATCGTCAGTGAAGACGAAGAAGTTTCTATTTGAAGAAAAGCAGGAAGATGAAGTAGGAAAAAAAAGGAGAAACCTGATCTCGTGGAAGAAAAGAAGAGAAATCAGCTTGAAAAACTTCTGATTGTTTCTTGTGACTGGGAGCTTGTGTGTGGCAAAAAACTTGTATATATCTCGAGTCGGAAATGGCCAAAAACATGCTTGCAAACCGTCCCGCACCGCGGATCGTGAGGCAAGAGTCCCGCAAAGCATCGTGAGGTGGTCCGGTTATCCGGGAGCGCAGTGGTCTGATCATCTGTGACACCGTGAGGCTGACTCTTCCTCTATCGCCGTCGTGTGGAGCCATATTGGCGCGTTGCCAGGGAGGTGACACCCGAAGAAGCCCCGGACGGCTACTCAGTGTCTTGGCTGCTGCGCATGCAGTATGACGGCGACTGACCTGGCCTTCCTCCGCGATCGCCGTCTACAGCAACGCAGTCACCTTCTTCATCGTCGACGCCACATCCTCTCTTGCTGTGAGGCGGACACGCACCGTCGCGGCAGACATATGTCCGGCGCCACAGCACCTACCAGACACAAAATAAGTAGGTGCTGGCAGGGGCGGAACTACAGGCAACCATGCGGTGCACAGGGACACCGTAAGAAAATCATTTATTGGTAAAATGGCATTTTTTTCACCACCCTCGTCTAGACAGATTGATTTTCCCTCCTAGTGCACGTACGGTTGCACCCCGGTGCTACAAGCTCTAGCTCCGCCACTCCGTTCCTGATATAAAATTGATACTATTTGTTTTTGAGGTTAGACCGATAGAGGGTTGTAGTATAAAGTAGCAAGCCGCAGATGCTTCAAAAAGCTGGCTCGGACACTGCTAAAACTAGTGTAGGGAGGCTGGAAAAACAATCGATCCGGTGGCTGAAGCAAGTACCGGAACTGATGCATGGTGCTGACGCAGGGGGTGCAGACTTTTATTCCTGATCGTGCGTGCCCACGTTTTGACCACTGGCCGGAGCTGAGGTGTCGACCGACGAATGGCTCGCGCTTCCTTGTCCCCGGAAACACTCATGAGAGCGGTGCGCGCATCACTCTACCCTGTCCTACACTGCTAGCTTGTCCTCATGCATCAGTGTCTATACCGCGGAGAGAGAGAGCCCGAGATGGAGTACAGTCAGTCCGGGGCTACGCATCGTGATAGATGGATACGGGAGGCGCGTAATTCCCTCGCGGAGGTGATGGACCTAGAGGAGCCATACACCCCTGACACCGCCTGCTCCTAGTCTACTCTTTCTCAAGGATATTTTGCCGTGCATACATAAAGTATAATTCTTCGCCATGGCCACCATTACAACAAACTACCTTGACCACATTATCTTCCGACCGTTGTGTTGTGTGCACCAGAATATCGCCGAGGCGTACGTGCATCCGTGTGTCAACAACGGATCTTCAACTGAGAGTTTTGGTTGGCACTGCACTCCATGGTTGATGGGCAGGCATGCCTGAATGGATCGGACCAACGGTCGAGCGCACACGCTTGCATGGATTCCGCTAGGACCGGAACAGCAAACGCAACAACACATTGCCCAGCCCGGCCGGAGTAGTTATCTTTGGCTTGCAACCATTTGATCGCCAATGAGCCAATATTTTAAATCAACTACTCCGTCTTTTAGTACTCCCTCCTATCCATGTTAATGGTCGCCAACTCAGATGTATCTAGACATATTTTAGTGCTACATACATCCAATTTAGCGACCATTAATATGAATCGGAGGGAGTAACTGTTATCTCTAATATATAAAAAAGAAGTGTTGGTTAGCATGTGTGCTCGGCCTGTTCACGGGCATGGCCTGACACCTGGCCTCGGGGCAAGGCAACTGTGTCAGCAGGACACAATTTGTTTGAGGGCAGAGGCACGCCACGAATCTGCCATAGATCCCTAGGCCTAAGAACATCTCTACCGACACCCACTATTTTCGTGTCCGGCACCCCCTATTGAATCTCCTTTGTGGAGTGTTGGATTTGTGTCCGATTATTTGATGAGCCGGTTCTATAGCGGCGTACTCCAATTCAGACCAACTATCTAGTGGGTGTAGACATAAACACACCTTGTGGGTGTAGACACAGACTTTCATTTAAACGATTACATTTGAACTTAAACTATGGCAGGAAATTTAAAACTAGCCTAAAACTATCCCAGGCGTCCTCCTCCTCGTCGTCGTTGTCCTCCTCCTCCTCGTCCTCCTCCTCCTCCTTGTTGGAGGGGCCAGCCTCTTCGTCGTTCTTGACGTAGAACAACGCAGAGCATGGTGATGGGGTCGCCACTGAGCGAGCCAGCGCCGCTCCGCCCTGCATTGCAAACGCATCTGGTGCAACTGCGCCTGCTCCGATCGATGGCGCACGCGCCTCTCGTCCTGCCGTCACGCCTCGTCGTCCAGCGCCTTAGCTTTGCGGTACCAACGGAAGGCGTCATTGACGCGGGCGTGGTGCGTGTTGTCCACGTCGCTCCTGGCAGCCTGCATCGCGTTTCGGCTTGCTCGCGCGGCGTTCAACTCCTCGTGAGCCGCACGCTGGGCGGCCATGAACGAGGCAGACTTGCCCTGCAACCGCGCGATGAGGGCCTACTGCTCATCGGACGCCGCATTGGCGTTGAGCTGCTCGTACACCTGGCGCTCAGCGTTCATGAGGGCACGAACATACTCCCTCAGGGCGGTCATCAAGGATGCACGCATAGCGGCAGCCTCGGCCGCTGTCGTCGCCTTCTCCAAGCCAGCGTGGAACCTGCGGAACGCCTCCTCGTTGCGCATTGTGGCGAACGAGTTGTAGGCCACGACCTGGTCGGGCCAGAGCGAAGGACGCTACTGCTCTGGCTCCGCCTACTCCGGCTGCTCGGGCTCCGCCAGCTTAGGCTCGGCCTGCTGCGGCGCTTGAAGGGGTCGTTGCATAGAAAACAAAAAAAAATTCCTACGCGATAGACACCCGAAAGGCTAAGATCTAATCTAGGAGATGAAGTGCAACGGGCATAGAGAGAGTCTAAGAAGAAGTATGGATGGCAATATTATCGACCGATCCGAATATCCATGGTATCCAACCTGGTGGGTAAGGGTTTGGAGGGCATCTTCTACCTATATATTTTCGCGGGTGGATATCCACATATTTATGGGTTCGGCATGGATCCAAATCTGACTCCATGGATACCCGTTGGATATCCATTTAAAAATAATGGCCCACATGCAATTTATTACGACTTAAATCCTATGTATAATTAATTAAAATAAACCAACCCATTGGGCTAATTCTATACCTACTAAGGACTAACGCATTATTGTGGATGGTGTTCTGCGTTATGTGAACTTTTGTTTTGATCGTTGATGTTGCCACGTCCACATTGTTATGGACGGTCTTTTGGTGCTTCATGGATTTGGATATCCACGGATAGATGGATATCCAACAGGTATGGGCATGGGTAGCACCTTTGACCCATGGATACTTTCATAGGTGGGTGAAGAAGAAGATCATGGATATGGGCATGGATTTGGATCAGATCAACCCGTCCAAATCCGCCCCATTGCCATCCCTAAGAAGAACATACCCTCGAAGACACAAAGCATTACGAGATCAAATCTCGTTGTTGGCGTAGTCGTACTCACACCGATCCAGAGAGCGAGAAGATGTGCACCGCAATCCGGCGGTGCCTCCGTGATCGGTCACACATATGGCTGATGACGACCTCCGTTCACTCGATCCAGCGGGGAGGCGGACGTAGAGGATCCCTCCGAACTCCATCAACACGAAGGCGTGGTGGTGGTGAAGAATCCCACGGTCAGGGCTTCGCCAAGCCGAAGACCATGGAATGGAGCAGTGGATGGAGAGGAAGTGAGGTGGGCAAGTGTGTGAATGAGGAGGAGCCCTCACCCTCCGTTTATAGGGACAGGGAGGCAGCCCAAGGGTGAGGTGCGACCATAAATAGTGGTGCCCCCACCTCTTCCCTCTTCATGTGAGTGGAAGCTCCACTCACACCCACTCATGCTCCCATTATTTCCCACTTGGAAAATCCAAAGGTTTTCCTTTAATAAATAAATAAAACATTTTTATTTGTTTATTTATATTTGTTAATTCCATGGTTTCAAGTCCTAACACTCTATACAAGATAGGAAACAAGATAACATCAAACACACATTTCAAAACAAACAAAAACACATCAAGAAAACAAAACAGAAAAACTATTGTTTCTATATCTGTTCATCGAAAATAAATCTAGAGCTCCAAAAATTAATCTAAGCCAGGAAAACATAGATCTAGTCAATACCAAACTCATCCAGTTGGATTTACTTCAAAATTCATTTTTTAACTCATTCTAAAAATCATAGAAGAGCCTACTGGTCTTTTATTAAAAAGGATGGTATTTTCATTTGGTTGCTGACCTTGATGTGAGGCTAAGTGCTATGGATAGATCTTTTCAATATCTATCCAGAACATTTTAGTTTGTCCATTTTGGTTATGTATTTTAAAAGTTAGGTTCATATCATTCTCACAGATAGTCATTGCCAAAACAGTTCTTGTGTCCAAAATAATAGTCCAAACTTGGATCTTCAAATTTTATATGGCTTAGATTTCATATGGTTTGGTTCATGAATTTTATCAGATTTTATTTTGCATTTAGGAAAGGGGAAAATGAATTAGTTTTATTTTTCTGAATTTTTTGATATATTATTTGTATTTTTAAGATTTTAAAATGAATTAGTTTTATTTTTTTTGAATATTTTGATATATTATTTGTATTTTTAAGATTTTAAAATGAATAATTTTATTTTTCTGAATATTTTGATATATTATTTGTATTTTTAAGATTTTAAAATGAATTAGTTTTATTTTTCTGAATATTTTTTAGAAATAACACAAATTAAAAAGTTAATATTTATTTATTTATTCAAAATTATTAATTACATCATTACTTTTGTTTATTAAAAGATTTATTTGAAATTCAGACAATAAAGAAATGTGGCATCGACCAACATGTTAATAGATTGATATGATACTAGTATCACATACATGCGTGCGAAACACTTGGATGCGGGACGGGATGGAACTCGGAAGTTAAGCGTGCTAGTGCTAGAGTAGTGGGAGGATGGGTGACCGAGCGGGAAGTTTGACCACGATTAAGTAATTTGACTAGAGATAATTGTAGTTAGACACTAAGCAAATAATAAAAATTCTGAAAAAAAAGAGTGAACAATTGGAGTGAAAAATAATTAGGAACCCAAACGAATTAAAGAAATAACGAAATAGCCTGTAGTCCAAGTTCGTGTCAAAAACCGGGACTAAAGGTCCTCCCGCCTCCGGCGCACGCCAGCTGCCCACGTGGCGGGCATTTAGTTGCGGTTTGTAAGAGGCGCGACTAAAGGGGGGGGGGGGGGTTTACTCGCGCATATTTAGTCCCGGTTGCACGGCCGGGATTAATGGCCCTTGCGAACCGGGACTAAATGCCTATTTTGTACCAATGATCTAGTTTCTCACCATGTTCTGGTGTCCACACATCCCATGTTGGAACAAGACACCATTAGAGATGCGGCACCATTAGAGGCGCGCACGTAAATGTGGCATGGCGGTTAGCCGGTGCTGGGTGGCGTGGTGGCACTATGGGTTATCAGGGGCATGGCCGCCACCTACCAGGTGGCGGGGAATCGCGAGGGGCATGGTTGGTACCTGGGGTAGCTGGGATCAGAGCCTGCTGGTGGGGCGGTTGGCGTAGCCCTCGTCCATGGCTGCTCACCCATGCATGTAGAACGTCGTCGCCTTCCAGCAGCTGTGGATGTGCGCGACGCATCGCCGGAGAGAGAGGATCGGATAGAGGAATTCTAGCGAATGGAGAGGAGGAGGGGTGAAGGGAAAACTCTGTCATGGCCCGTGCGTCCGGGTCCTGATAGGGCGACAGCGGATTTCGACTGAGAGCATGATGTTCGTGCGATGCCAGTGAGCTCGCTCTACACGGTATCCATCTTTTGAGCACTATTGACGGAGGAGGGGACCAAAATAAATCGGCCGTCCTTGGAGTTTTCCAATGGAGGAACAAACAGAAACAAGCGAACAAACGAAGGAAGGGATATTTCACTTATCGAACCGTTTTTTTAAATTATTGGTGGAAGTGGGTAATTTTCCCACAAGTTCAAGGGCAAAACGGTAAAATGCCAGGTTGGACCGGAAGAAGTCTTCCTCTCTTTATTATTAGGTAAAGATAAGCCTTGCATGGTCGCATAACCCACTAAATGTTGTTTCACATCAATTGGAGTGTCCACATGAAATTGGACCCACCAAAGGGAGCCGAGCCGTGGCACAGCCTCAAATCGGACCTTCTCCGACCAGGGTATTCCTGTGCACATATTTACGGATTTCCACACTAAAATTAAGAAACAAACATTTTCCTAAACATGAACAAAGTTACATTTCGCCCCCACGTTCTATACTTGGGACAATTAAAATTTCGTCCCCAGGTTATATACTTTTTGTAGCGCCCTACCTTCTGATAAAGGTAGAACACCTGTGTAACCTGCTATTCTCGGGATCTCTGATAGCATACACATGACAAAATGAAATATTCATTGCAATAGCATCATTCTACATCGTTGATCCAGTGGATAAGAAATAAAATAGTCTTACAATTGGCATAGTCAACATGGACTAGCCCAACTGACCAGGTTTCAAAGTAAACACAGCGGAAACAAACCATCAATGAGCCTTCCTCGTCTTCATGCGCCACAGGCAGAACATGTTGGCGATAGACTCGAGATCCTAAATGAAATCCTCACTCGTCTTCAGATTCATCTGCACGTTGGAATATGCAGCCCCCACAGGGGAGGAAGTCAGTACATACAACGTACTGGCAAGTGACACTTGTATGGTGGCAGTTTTGAGGAATAACTATCTACGTGATATTTGGCTGGTGGAGTATGGGCTATTTGCATAAAGCCAAATTTTTCCTATAATTGACAATTCCTTTTAAAACGAAAGAAATCATTTGTACAATCCTTCATGGTTAAACCACCATAAAGGTGAACAAATCATCATGGCTAAACCACCATGAAGTTTGAAAGTCATCATGGTTAAACAGCCTTGAAGTTTGGTTGTGGCACCATGGTTAAACCACCATGTGCCCTATAAAGGGTTTCTACCATATTTTACTTTATTCAGAAATGATAAGGAGATCCTTCGGTATCAACTCTGTCTAGCTGCTCAACTGGCCCATAACCGGGGACACGGCTAAGATCTTAGGTTTTAAACTCTGCAGAGGTTGTGCACTTTCACCTTGAGACTCATTTTCCCCGAGAGAAAAATGAGACAAGATCTTTGGGAAGAGGGATTCAACCATACCGGTAATGACTCGTTGCTCCTAAAATTCTACCACCCACTGTCATACAACAGGATGAACCCCTACAACTTACTTAATCTTGGCAGAGCCCATATTACCTCAAGGTTGCACTGGATGCTAACTATACAGTGAAGACCTACAAATCTCTTTAATCCTGGGTGGCGGTCCACAAGTGTACTCTCAGGTGATAACCCCCACATCCATGGTTAAACCACCATGAACATGGTCCTGAGTAGCCACTCAACATAATCCAAGCAAGGTTCAGTCCACCCAGGTGTTTCATTGGGTTGTTAATTTTCATTTTTCAAAACATCACAACCCAACATGTATCATCAATAGTTGTGATAATATCCTGGCATACCTAAACTAGTATCTAGTTGAGTTCTCAGGTTGGCTACACACTACTAGGTATTTCTAAGCATAGCATATACTTTGGAAAATAAATAAAATCACCTATGATGCATACTACTGAAAACTCTAATGCAATAAAAAGTGGGACATGAGCATCACTTGCCTTGTGGAAGTTGGTATAGAGACACTCTCTTCACAAATTGACCGTTTCTCTCCGTACAATCTAAAAAATACAAATAAATAAAGATAAACAAGCAATTCATCCACAAGCAAACAATACAACAAAATGAACAATAAAGAAGCATAACAAGTTATTCAACTTGATTGGTGTTAACATGGACAAGGTTTTGACACATAATACAATATGCAAAAGAATTATGATGGGATGGTTATTGTTTCGTCTTGTATGGACAAGTTCAAGTTTATCATAATAAATCAATTTATAAAATGGAATGATAGAGGTTTGGGTTAGGTTTAACACACAATTCAATTTGCAAAATGAATTATGGTAAACGGTTTAGGGTTAGCTACTAGGGCATGGGTTGTTCATGGTCACAAATACTACACAAGGTTTGTTAAGGGTTTTAGAAAACAAAATCATGATCAACATGATTCATTTCATGGCTTTGGTTAGTAGGGTTGAATAAATTTACAATATGGCTTGTAAATTTACATAAGGTATTGGGCTAGGGGTTTCTGGTACAAAAGTTAATTTCAATATGGTAAACATGAAATGGGTGTTGGTTTTGATCAAAATGATCACACCACAATTTTCTTAAAAAGGGGTTTCATCAAACAACAGTTAATGTATGTTGATTGACTACTATGGGTGGTTTTATGAGAAAGTTTACATGGAAGAGGTTCTCTGGTCACAAATAGTTTGGGTACTGGTTTCACTGGTCTAAGGTCACTAAATGGAACAATTTTCTAGAAGAAAACAAATTAAAATTATTTATAGAATTAAAACTAGGTGCAAAATGCTCAAATGACTATTTAAATTCTAGTCTCCATTTTGATTGGTTCAATTATTATTTTGGGACAGAGGGTATGAAATTAAACACCCTAAGGATTACAAAAATATTTTATTTGCAATTTTTGGGTTTGTGGAATTTGAATTATGCTAGAATTCATCAAACAAGCATATTTAAATTTGAACCAATTTATGTTTGTCCAATTTGAATTTAAACAGTTCCAAAAGTTTCTAAATGTTCAGGAGATTTCAAAAAGTTCAAGTTTGCTAAATTCGTCTAAGTGGATAAAAAGTTATGAGGGTTGCAAGTTCTAGGGGCTTTCCTGCAATTCTGTCAACAAATTTCTATTCAGAAAAAAACTGGAATAACAAAGAGGAAACGTGGTGCTCCCCTATTGGCTGGAAATGCTGACCGGGCGCTGACTATGCGCTAGCGTGGCTCCTGACATGCGCTGCCACGCGGCGGCCTGCTACTGGTTGATATTATTTCGATTGAAACATCTAATCGTGGCCGTCCAAAACCAACCTACGACAGGTGGTGGGAGTGGAGCTCACCGGTGACGGTTTCCGCCGGAAAATGGTGAGGTGCCGGCGCTACACTCGGAAGTTACCCAGAGATGGACCTCCGATGGTCCTAGAGCTCAAAGAATATGTCGACGATACGTGGAGAAGTACGGCGAGGTTGATGAAGGTCTCGGGGAGGCATGAGGACGCCCGTAGAGATGACGCGATGGCGACGGAGGACGACGCGGTTTCCGGCAGCCTCGGGAGTGTTCAACGGCGACGATGCGCTGTACAAGGAAAGACATAGGGGGGCTCAGGCAATGCGCGGACAACGGAGAGTCCACGGGGACTAAAAGGGGAGGCTCTGGCTCGCTTACCCCACCGGAATTGCAGATCGCGGCGGAGGGAGGGTGAATCTCCGGCGAGGAAATTGTAAGGCCTCGGGGCACCGTTGAGTGAGGGACAAGAGGGGAAATGAGGAGCGGTTCCTGGCGCACGTATATAGGGGTTTGGGAGAGAAAATCGTTGGCGAGCGGAGATCGTGCGTTCGCTCGGGTGCGGAGCGGTTGGAGGTGGACGTCTGCTGACGTCAGGCGCATGTCAGCATGCGGGGCCATCGGTCATCGAGAGAGAGGTGGGGAGGGAGCCGAGCCAGTTTGCGGGCTGCTTGCTGGGTTTCGCTGCGCGCGGGCGAGAGATAAAGAAGGGAAGGAGTGGGCTCGGCCCGGCTGCTGTGCTAGCTCGCCTTTCTTCTTTATTTTTTAGTTTTTTTTATTTCTTAATTAAATCATATCTTTCATTTGGAAACTCCAAATGGCCTCAAACCAAAATTCTATAGCTTTATAAAATATTTCTCTTTCACATGAAAACAAATATGTGCTGTTTTAAAAATAAATAAATAATTATATTTTCAAATATGAATAATTGGCTAGTAGTTCCTTATTTTTATTTCCAAAATAGAAATCAATTAATTAAATATTTGGTCAAATAAAATCAGAGGTTTGACAAATGAAAAATAAAATGTTTTCTTTAAGAAAATGTCCATTTAAAACAAGAAGTTATTTATGAAAACATTTTATGTTCTTAGGGTATGCAATTAGAAAAATAAGATAGTTTCTTTGCATAATTGTCTATTTTAGGGATTTAGTGTTTTTAGAAAACAGAGACACTTGGATTTTAGTTCCAATAACATTGGAATAACACATAGTATTTCCCTTGTGTTGGAGTTTTGTTTCTTTTTGGGTAGTTTGCATTAGTAGAAAACAAAAGTTTTAAATTTTTGTGATTTTTTTGTTTCTCCAAAAAATCAGGGATGTTACAGACTACCACCCTTAAAAGAAATCTTGTCCCGAGATTTCGGAAGGAGAGAAAGAAAGATAGGTTTGGGTAACTGGGTTTACACAGGTTGAGTGAGCTACCACCCTTAAAATAAATTCTTTGTGGGTTCAGTAATATCATGACTTGATTGTGTAACTTGTATCCAGATGGCTTGAGTAGAACTTTACTTCGTAGTAGGGCTCAAGACTAACTAGTTCCTCTTGAACTTCATTTGATACCAAGGTGTCACTCTTTGGGCCAATCAGAAGTCCTTGGGTCCCTCTCAACTGGGTCTTTTGATGTCTTTGGCCATCTTCTATCTTGTTGTTGTCCTCTCATGGTTGTTGGTATTCTGGCTAGGTATCTTCTTGGGTTTAGCATAGATGAGTAGAGATTTAGAAAGGTCTAAAGAAGATTCCTACCCAACATAACAAGACAAATACATCTTACAAACAACTTCTAACAAGCATTTTCAAACAAAACAACTAGTCTTTGGAAAACAAACTAATATTTTCATACCACACTCATTGGTATGATCAATATACTAACACGTTGACGTTGTTCTAACAAGTAACTAGATTGGTGGTCTCATCTATATCTTCTCGAGTCTCTTTAATGTCTTGAGGTCTTTATCATTGTTGAGGAGTCTGAGTTTTTCTCTAATATCTTCAATGATCTTCTCTGTAGTTATTCAGGTTAGGTGAAGGATACTTCTTGTACTTCAGGGCATGGTTTTCACCAAAATTGTCTTCATGGTATAAAGGATAGGTCATCAAGAATAAGAGAAGAAGATTTTGAAGGTGAATAGTAGATGAGAGGATATGAGAAAGATTAAGACGAGATGTTTTTTTTTTATAAGTTGAAGAAAAGTAGATTTTCAATCCTAGGCTCTTTTCCAAACTTAGGGTCTTGATCCTACAGGCAACACTATGCTCTGATACCATTTTGTAGCTCCTTACCTTTTGATAAAGGTAGAACACCTGTGTAACCTGCTATTCCCGGGATCTCTGATAGCATACACATGACAAAATGAAATATTCATTGCAATAGCATCATTCTACATCGTTGATCCAGTGGATAAGAAATAAAATAGTCTTACAATAGGCATAGTCAACATGGACTAGCCCAACTGACCAGGTTTCAAAGTAAACACAGCGGAAACAAATCATCAATGAGCCTTCCTCGTCTTCATGCGCCACAGGCAGAACATGTTGGCGATAGACTCGAGATCCTAAACGAAATCCTCACTCGTCTTCAGATTCATCTGCACGTTGGAATATGCAGCCCCCACAGGGGAGGAAGTCAGTACATACAACGTACTGGCAAGTGACACTTGTATGGTGGCAGTTTAGAGGAATAACTATCTACATGATATTTGGCTGGTGGAGTCTGGGCTATTTGCATAAAGCCAATTTTGTCCTATAATTGACAATTCCTTTTAAAATGAAAGAAATCATTTGTACAATCCTTCATGGTTAAACCACCATAAAGGTGAAAAAATCATCATGGCGAAACCACCATGAAGTTTGAAAGTCATCATGGTTAAACAACCATGAAGTTTGGTTGTGGCACCATGGTTAAACCACCATGTTCCCTATAAAGGGTTTCTACCATATTTTACTTTATTCAGAAAAGATGAGGAGATCCTTCGGTATCAACTCTGTCTAGCTGCTCAACTGGCCCATAACCCGGGACACGGCTAAGATCTTAGTTTTTAAACTCTGCAGAGGTTGTGCACTTTCACCTTGAGACTCATTTTCCCCGAGAGAAAAATGAGACAAGATCTTTGGGAAGAGGGATTCAACCATACCAGTAATGACTCGTTGCTCCTAAAATTCTACCACCCGCTGTCATACAACAAGATGAACCCCTACAACTTACTTGATCTTGGCAGAGCCCATATTACCTCAAGGTTGCACTGGAAGCTAACTATACAGTGAAGACCTACAAATCTCTTTAATCCTGGGTGGCGGTCCACAAGTGTACTCTCAGGTGATAACCCCCACATCCATGGTTAAACCACCATGAACATGGTCCTGAGTAGCCACTCAACATAATCCAAGCAAGGTTCAGTCCACCGAGGTGTTTCATTGGGTTGTTAATTTTCATTTTTCAAAACATCACAACCCAACATGTATCATCAATAGTTGTGATAATATCCTGGCATAGCTAAACTAGTATCTAGTAGAGGTTTCAGGTTGGCTACACACTACTAGGTATTTCTAAGCATAGCGTATACTTTGGAAAATAAATAAAATCACCTATGATGCATACTACCGAAAACTCTAATGCAATAAAAAGTGGGACATGAGCATCACTTGCCTTGTGGAAGTTGGTATAGAGACACTCTCTTCACAAACTGAACGTTTCTCTCCGTACAATCTAAAAAATACAAATAAATAAAGATAAACAAGCAATTCATCCACAAGCAAACAATACAAGAAAATGAACAATAAAGAAGCATAACAAGTTATTCAACTTGATTGGTGTTAACATGGACAAGGTTTTGACACATAATTCAACATGCAAAAGAATTATGATGGGATGGTTATTGTTTGGTCTTGTATGGACAGGTTCAAGTTTATCATAACAAATCAATTTATAAAATGGAATGATAGTGGTTTGGGTTAGGTTTAACACACAATTCAATTTGCAAAATGAAATATGGTAAAAGGTTTAGGGTTAGCTACTAGGGCATGGGTTGTTCATGGTCACAAATATTACACAAGGTTTGTTAAGGGTTTTAGAAAACAAAATCATGATCAACATGATTCATTTCATGGCTTTGGTTAGTAGGGTTGAATAAATTTACAATATGGCTTGTAAATTTACAAAAGGTATTGGGCTAGGGATTTCTGGTACAAAAGTTAATTTCAATATGGTAAACATGAAATGGGTGTTGGTTTTGATCAAAATGATCACACCACAATTTTCTTAAAAAGGGGTTTCATCAAACAACAGTTAATGTATGTTGATTGACTACTATGGGTGGTTTTATGACAAAGTTTACATGGAAGGGGTTCTCTGGTCACAAGTAGTTTGGGTACTGTTTCTCTGGTCTAAGGTCACTAAATGGAACAATTTTCTAGAAGAAAACAAATTAAAATTATTTATAGAATTAAAACTAGGTGCAAAATGCTCAAATGACTATTTAAATTCTAATCTCCATTTTGATTGGTTCAATTATTATTTTGGGACAGAGGGTATGAAATTAAACATCCTAAGGATTACAAAAATATTTTATTTGCAGTTTTTGGGTTTGTGGAATTTGAATTATGCTAGAATTCATCAAACAAGCATATTTAAATTTGAACTAATTTATGTTTGTCCAATTAGAATTTGAACAGTTCCAAAAGTTTCTAAATGTTCAGGGGATTTCAAAAAGTCCAAGTTTGCTAAATTTGTCTAAGTGGATAAAAAGTTATGAGGGTTGCAAGTTCTAGCGGCTTTCCTGCAATTCTGTCAACTAATTTCTATTTAGAAAAAAAACGGAATAACAAACAGGCAACGTGGCGCTCCCCTATTGGCTGAAAATGCTGACTGGGCGCTGACTATGCGCTAGCGTGGCTCCTGACATGCGCTGCCACGCGGCGGCCTGCAACTGGTTGATAACGTTTCGATTGAAACATCTAATCGTGGCCGTCCAAAACCAACCTACGCAGGTGGAGGGAGTGGAGCTCACCGGTTTGGGTTTCCGCCAGAAAATGGTGAGGTGCCGGCGCTGCGCTCGGATGTTCGCCGGAGATGGACCTCCGATGGTCCTAGAGCTCAAAGAATACGTCAACGATACGCGGAGAAGTACGGCGAGGTTGATGAAGGTCTCGGGGAGGCATGAGGACGCCCGTAGAGATGACGCGATGGAGACGGAGGACGACACGGTTTCCGGCAGCCTCGGGAGTGCTCGACGGCGACGATGCGCTGTACAAGGAAAGACATAGGGGGGCTCAGGGAATGCGCGGACAACGGAGAGTCCACGGGGACTAAAAGGGGATGCTCTGGCTCGCTTACCCCACCGGAATTGCAGATCACGGCGGTGGGAGGTTGAATCTCCGGCGAGGAAATTGTAATGCCTCGGGGCACCGTTGAGTGAGGGACAAGAGGGGAAATGAGGAGCGGTTCCTGGCGCACGTATAGAGGGGTTTGGGAGAGAAAATCGTTGGCGAGCGGAGATCGTGCGTTCGCTCGGGTGCGGAGCGGTTGGAGGTGGACCACTGCTGACGTCAGGCGTGTGTCAGCATGCGGGGCCGTCTGTCATCGAGAGAGAGGTGGAGAGGGATCCGGGCCAGTTCGCGGGCTGCTTGCTGGGTTTCGCTGCGCGCGGGTGAGAGATAAAGAAGGGAAGGAGTGGGCTCGGCCCGGCTGCTGTGCTGGCTCGCCTTTCTTCTTTAGTTTTTTTAGTTTTTTTTATTTCTTAATTAAATCATATCTTTTATTTAGAAACTCCAAATGGCCTCAAACCAAAATTATAAAGCTTTATAAAATATTTCTCTTTCACATGAAAACAAATATGTGCTGTTTTAAAAATAAATAAAAAATTATATTTTCAAATATGAATAATTGGCTAGTAGTTCCTTATTTTTATTTCCAAAATAGAAATCAATTAATTAAATATTTGGTCAAATAAAATCAGAGGTTTGACAAATGAAATATAAAATGTTTTCTTTAAGCAAATGTCCATTTAAAACAAGAAATTATTTATGGAAAACATTTTATGTTCTTAGGGTTTGCAATTAGAAAAATAAGATAGTTTCTTTGCATAATTGTCTATTTTGGGGATTTAGTGTTTATAGAAAACAGAGACAGTTGGATTTTAGTTCCAATAACATTGGAATACCACATAGTATTTCCCTTGTGTTGGAGTTTTGTTTCTTTTTGGGTAGTTTGCATTAGTAGAAAACAAAAGTTTTAAATTTTTGTGATTTTTTTGTTTCTCCAAAAAATCAGGAATGTTACACTTCTTCACGGTGCAACCGCGCATCCCCCCACCCCCACTATTTGGTTTTCTGGCGGTTCCTCTGCTCTCTTCCCCCTTTCCGGCCGTCTCCATGGCTTACAAAGTAGCACCCATTTTGCACCATCTTCCCGTTACCACCCATAAAGCGGCAGAGATTCAGGTCGTGTACACGTTGACATGGAAGAAGTACACCGACCTCCAGAAGTTCGAGTGATAGCTCGCCGTTGAGAAGGATAAGTTCATGGGTCTTGACTTCGAGTACACCGCCGACAAGAAAGACATCGCCATCGTTCAACTGGCGATGCAAAACGACGTTTTGGTATTCTAGTTGTCAAGGTATTTTTCCACTCCAATCCAGCCTATATATAGGATTAGCAAAATGAGGTTGAAATGCACAATTACTGAGATCGGATTCAACCCTAGATTAGCTATATATAGGAAGAAGTGTACAAATTGGTACATATACAATGCATTAATTTACAAGTTCAATCATTTAATCCTACAACTTTGTACTAGTGAAATTTACAAGTTCGATTTGACTCTCTCTCAATCCTACAACTTTGTACTAGTAGTGCACTTACAAGTTCAATTTGACCCTTAATGTGATATTGATCTCACTTTATATACTGATTACGGCAGCTGTGTGAAGGATTGCCAGCGTCTGATTGATTTCCTTACTAAATGTTATACAATTTTTGCTAGCGTTGAAATCCGGAGTGACAGGAGACTGATGTACAATACCTCGAAAGCTACAATTCCACCAAAATTCCATGTGGATATCGCAACATTATTACAGTTCGACAAAGAAAGGACCGGAATGGCTGACCTTGCTGCATAACTAATCCACGCCAAGTACAAAGACGTGAAAAAAGAATTCCCAAATAAAGGGCACAAATTATGGGCGCAAAAGCCACCTGGAATTCTTAACATCTAGTACACAGCTAGAGATGCTAATGTCGCGTACGATTTGTACCGCAGGATCAGGGCAGTGAATAAAGGACAACGTCGCCTCGAACCATTGACGGAAATTGTCAGCACTAGTTGTTGTACCAAAACCAGGGAGCAGCAAGCCTCGATCTCTACCATCAAACAAGCGCTGGAGGTGGGACTCATGATGATGCAGAACGGTCTTAGCTAGGATTCGGTGTTTTTTTAGGTAAGTTTGTACATATATCACTAGTAGAAACAGAGCCAAAGGATTTTACCTTTAGTACCAGTTCACACGAACCGGTACTAAAGGTAGAATTAGTACCGGTTCCACATCACAGTGCGCCGGAAAACTTCATCACCGGTTTTTTCGGAGTTTTTAGTACCGGTTCGTGATACGAACCGGTACTAAAGGTTTTCGCGCCAAATTTGCTTCGGATGTGGGGCCGGTGCTGCACCTTTAGTACCGGTTCGTATCAGGACCGGTTCTAGAGGGTTTCTAGTCTATATCTCAACACGAGCACACCCGAGAGCTCTCCAATTTTTCATTCGAATACATTTTCAAAAAAAATTCTCTCCTCTCACACTCCAACAAATCTTCATTTTTCTCCACCATTTTGTTAAGATTGGTAGCAACAATCTATACAAGGGTTAGCAACATTATCATTTCTTCTGGCATTCCTAATTTAGCTCATTTCTATAATTTAACTCGTTTCAGTTTTTTAGTGCTAGCAAGGTGTTTGATGAAATGTCTAAGTTAGGAATTTCATTCGTTTTATATGCAATTTGAGATTAAATTAAAATATGTTTTGTTGGTTTTAGTATCTTCCCCATCCTCACCGCCATCGATCGCTAGCGCCGTGTCTAGCCGGCATCACCTCAGTGAGCCTACTTGTTTTTATGTTTTATAAAAAAAACTTAGTTTAATGTGATAGATGCATATATATTACTTTATAATTTTCTTACCTCTATGATTGTATTTTTTATGTATCGTGCCATTGTTTTGATATCCGTCCCCGTCTATGATTCGGATGTGGTATACTTTTATAACTATTTGTTTCATTTTGTTTTATGACAATTATGCCGACCAACTTGACATAGATATTTTATCTAGGAGGTAGTTGAACCAAATTTCCAACCGACCCTCTGGTCGAGATGCTAAATTTATTTGAGAAAGAAAATAATGATTTGAAAAGAAGTGAAGATCTTCATCTGCAATGCCTAGAAGAGAAGATGAAATTGGACTTGAAGCTTGACGACATCGTCGATGATCACTAGATCAAGATGGATGCAATGCGCTTGAAGATTAAAAAGATTAGAAAATATGCCATTCATCAAGGGGCTTGGTATCATTATGCTATAGGTTCAGTGGTTACTTTAGTTGCGATTTTCATCGCATTTTTTGTTGGTTTTAATTTTTTTAGATAGTTGTATGTTAGTTCGGGTGTATGTTTTGTGAGAACTATGTATTACATTTGGTCAGTACTACACATTACTTTTAATCCGATGGATCTGTATATTAATTAATTTGGTCACTCATCTATGATGTAGTAGTGTAATGAATGATTCTTAATATACTTATATAATGCAGATGAACCGACAATGGATATACGGTGACCGATGTTCTCCCGAGTTTCTTAATGGCATGCATAATTTTCTCCACATGGCTGAGGCGCGCAAGCGGTCGAATGGCTTCATGTGATGTCCATGTAGCGCATGTAAGAATATGAAGGATTACTCTAACTCAAGGACTATTGACTTCCACCTGTTTGAGAATGGTTTCATGTCCAGCTATAATTGTTGGACAAAGCACGGAGAAAGAGGGGTTATAATGGAAGACAACAAAGAAGAAGAGGATAATCAAAACTATGCTATGTACACTGAACACGGTGATAGGACAATAGGGGGAGACGAAGATGAAGAAGAGCTCATTTTTTATGAGCCCGATGACGATTTAGGTCGAGCTTCCAGGGGACTGACAACAAAGAACAAGAATTTTGAATAGTTGCTGAAAATAATAAAGGAGATGCTTCCAGGGGAGAACGTATTGCCCTCTAGTACGTACTAGGCAAACAAGGTTGTCTACCCTCTAGGATTAGAGGTATAGAAGATACATGCATGCATCAATGACTGCATGCTCTACCACGGCGAGAAGTATGAGAATTTGAATGCATTCCCGGTATGCGGTATAAGATCAGGCAAGATGACCCTGGTGATGTTGAGGGCGTGCCGTGACCCAGGAAGAGGGTTCCTGCCAAGGTGATGTGGTATGCTCCTATAATACCACGGGTGAAACATTTGTTTCAAAAGAAAGAGGATGCCAAGTTGTTGCGATGGCACAAAGAAGACCGTAAGAAAGACGTGATGGTGATACACCCCGCTGACGGGTCGCAATCGAGAAAAATCGACAGAGAGTTCAAGACATTTGCAGATGACGTGAGGAACTTAAGATTTGGTCTAAGTACAGATGGTTTTAATCCTTTCGGGGAGCAGAGCTCCAGTCATAGCACCTGGTTGACTCTATGTATCTACAACCTTCCTCCTTGGTTTTGCATGAAACGGAAGTTCATTATGATGACAGTGCTCATCCAAGGCCCGAGGCAACCCGGCAATGACATTGATGTGTACATGAGGCCATTGGATGAAGAAATTTTACAGTTGTGGGGTGAAGAAGGTGTACCTGTGTGGGATGAGAATGAAGAGAATTTAACCTACGAGGGTTGTTGTTCGTAACCATCAATGATTAGCCTCTCTCAGTAACATTTCAGGACAATTAAAAACGTGATACAATGCATGCACACACTTTTTAGGTGATACTGAAAGTATTCATTTGGGAAACAAGAATGTGTACCTGGGGCATCGTCGATTTCTTTAACAACAGCATCCCATAAGAAAGAGAGGAGGCAAGAATTTTAGAGGTGAGGCAGATAACTGGACAAAACCTACCCGCGCTATTGGGGATGTTATATATGATATGTTAAAGGATTTAAAAGTGATCTTTGGAATGGGTACTGGCGGACAATCTGTTCGAAATGACAGTGCCGGACACGTACCCATGTGGAAGAAGATTTCTATATTTTGGGAGCTACCCTATTGGAAAATCCTAGAGGTTCACTCTTCAATCAACGTGATGCACGTGACAAAAAATCTTTTCCTGAACCTGCTAAACTTCTTGGGCGTGTATGGGAAGACAAAAGATACACCAGATGCATGGCAGGACCAGCAACGTATGGACGGACGAGACAAGCTGAATCCAGAGAAGTATCAAGGTCCTGCCAGCTACGCTCTTACCTAAGAAGAGAAGGAGATATTTTTTTGAAGTCCTGAGCAGCATCAAGGTCCCATCTTCCTCCTCGTCGAATATAAGCGGAATAATAAACATGATAGAGAAAAAGATTCAAAACCTAAAGTCTCATGACTGCCACATCATTATGACACAATTACTTCCGGTTGCATTGCGGGGGCTTCTTCCAGAAAATTTTTGAGTACCCATTGTGAAGCTATGTGCATTCCTCAATGCAATTTCTCAGAAGGTGATCAATCCACTAACTCTATCAAATTTACAGAAGGATGTGGTGAAATGTCTTGTCGGCTTTGAGTTGGTGTTTCCACCATCGTTCTTCAATATTATGATGCACCTCATAGTTCACTTAGTCGAAGAGATTCAAGTTCTCGGTCCTGTAATTCTACACAACATGTTCCCCTTTGAGAGATTCATGAGAGTCTTGAAGAAATACGTTCATAACCGTGCTAGGCCAGAAGAAAGCATCTCCAAGGGCTATGGAACCGAGGAGGTCATTGAGTTTTGTGTTGAATTTATTCCTGACCTTAAGTCGATCGGTGTTCCTGAATCTCGCTATGAGGGGAGACTACATGGAAAAGGCACGCTAGGAAAGAGAGAAAAAATAAGAATGGAAGAACATTCTTTCACTAAAGCACACTACACAGTCCTACATAATTCCATCTTGGTGGTTCCGTATATAGTGGAACACAAGAATATTTTGCACTCAAAATACCAGGAGCAAGGTGAAGATTGGATTAATGGAGAACACCTGAAGACTTTCGGTGGTTGCTTGCAAACACATCTCATTAATGACACCTCTGTTGAAGAACAACTATACTTGTTGGCCAAGCAACCATATTTTCGTATATCGACTTTTCGAGGGTACGAGATAAATGGGAATACATTTTACACGATCGCCCAAGATGAAAAGAGCACCGACCAAAACAGTGGTGTCCGCTTTGATGCAGCAGACGACAGTGGGAAGAAGGTCACATATTATGGGTACATAGAGGAGATATGGGCATTGACTATGGACCTACTTTCAAGATCCCGTTGTTCCGGTGAAAATGGTTAAACCTGAAAGACGGGGTACAGGTAGACCCACAGTACGGAATGACTATAGTGGATCTAAAGAATCTAGGATACGAGACCAAACCATTCGTGCTAGCCAGTGAAGTTGCTTAGGTTTTCTATGTGAAGCACATGTCTACCAAAACAAAAAAAAGAAAAGAAAGGCAAGATGAGACATCTTATGATGATCCAAAGCGCCACATAGTTCTGATTATGAAAAGTTTGAGTACATTGCAGCCTTCAAGGTTAAAATTGACCCAAGAATCGTGTTAAATAACGAAGAGTGTTCTTGGTTGCGTCACAATCAAAAAACACTTGGAAACACATGAAGACAACTCAAAAGACTAGATAGTGATGATGTTCTTGGTGATGTGTAATAATAACTTGGAATACGACAGTTCTGTTGAAAACGTGTTCACAAAAAAAAATTGTATCTCCTCCTAACATTACATATGTACTAGTATCCACCTAAAATAGTAAACTTGGAATACGACAGTTCTGTTAAAAAAATGTTCACAAAAAAGAGCTATCTCCTCCTAACATTCTAGGGTTTCAGTTGAAATGACGGGTGTTATGGCCAAATACATGGCATAGTTTGTTATAATGAGACCATATTGCACACAAACATGCATCTTGGAAGCACGGACAATGTTGAAGAAGGAATTTATTTTTTAACTGAATAAAAAACCATTTTCCATTTTCGGAGTTCTAGAAATGTATTTTTTTGTGAAGGACCTGCCACAAACATGTTGGAAAACTTGGGGGCTTAATTTTTTAACATGCTAGGACATGTGATATACCCAAATAAACAATCTGTTTTCTAAGAAAAGATTTCCATCCAGCTCCTTTGAAAATCACAAGTTTCTGCCGATTGTTGGAAACGGGACAAATTTGAACTACAGGTGCCTCGTAATTTGCTCATAAATTTTGGAAAAAATATTTTTAGGTACTCAACTAACTATTTCAATAGAGATCCACAGTGAGTTGTTGAATATACAACCCCTAGCTACAAACGGTCATGCCCGCTGTGTTGACTTTCTTCTAAAACATGCTGAGAAAAATCCAGTAAATTAAAAAAAACCTAAATAACGCTTGAACTTCGCCTAGTGTCATTACATATGTACTAGTATCCACCAAAAATAGTAAACTTGGAATACGACAGCTCTGTTGAATAAGTGTTCACAAAAGAGAGTTATCTCCTCCTAACATTCTAGGGTTTCGGTTGAAATGACGGGTGTTATGGACAAATACATGGCATAGTTTGTTATAATGAGTCCATATTGCACACAAACATGCATCTTGGAAGCACGGACAATTTTTACGGAGGAATTTGTTTTAACTGAATACAAAAAACCATTTCCCATTTTTGGAGTGTCAGAAATGTTTTTTTAAGGACCTACCACAAACATGTTGCAAAACTTGAGGGCTTGATTTTTTTAACATTACATATGTACTAGTATCCACCAAAAATAGTAAACTTGGAATACGACAGTTCTGTTGAAAAAGTGTTCACAAAAAAGAGATTTCTCCTCTTAACATTCTAGGGTTTCGGTTGAAATGACGGGTGTTATGGCCAAATACATGGCATAGTTGGTTATAATGAGCCCATATTGCAGACAAACATGCCTCTTGGAAGCACGGACAATGTTGTCGAAGGAACTTACTTTTTTAACTGAATAAAAAAACCATTCTCCATTTTCGGAGGGTCAGAAATGGTTATTTTTGTGAAGGACCTACCACAAACATGTTGCAAAAACTTGGGGGCTTAATTTTTTTAACATGCTTCGACATCTGATATACCGAATGAAACAATATGTTTTGTAAGAAAAGATTTCCATCCATCTCTTTTGAAAGGTACAACTTTCTGCCGATTCAGATGGAAACGGGACAAATTTGAACTACATGTGCTCAGTAACTTGCTCATAAATTTTGGAAAAAAATCATTTTTAGGTACTCAACTACCTATTTGAATAGATATCCGTAGTGAGTTGCTGAATATACAACCCCTAGCTATGAACGGTCATGCCCGCCGTCTTGATTTTCTCCTAAAACGGGCTGAGAAAATTCTAGTAAATTCAAAAAAAAAACCTAAATAACGCGACACCTTCGCCTGGTGTCATTAGTACTAGTATCCACCAAAAAAAATGTAAACTTGGAATACGACAGTTCTGTTGAAAAAATTGTTCACAAAAAAGAGCTATCTTCTCATAACATTCTAGGGTTTCGCTTGAAATGACGGGTGTTATGGCCAAATACATGGCATAGTTTGTTATAATGAACCCATATTGCACACAAACATGCATCTTGGAAGCACGGACAATGTTGATGAAGGAGTTGTGCCGCGTGGCCGCGCGGCGTGGGAGTTGTGCTGCGTGGCCACGAGCGTGCGGTATAAACTACCGCGCCTCGAGCGTCTTCTCCTCTCCACGCGCCCACTCCTCTCCACGCACCGTCGCGCCGCCACCATGCCTCCGAGGAGGAACAGCACCACCGCTTCCACGGCGTCCGAGCACGGCCAAACAGAATGTTCACCACGGATATACGCTACGGGAACGATGATGCTTGCGTTGGGATACCCCAAGAGGAGGGTGTGATGAGCACAGCGGTAGGAAGTTTTCCCCTTAGTTCAGAACCAGGGTTACCAATCCAGTAGGAGAGAATCTTCGGAAGGTTGATGCCACTGACGGTGTCAGCAACAACGTGGAACCTGCACACAATACAACCAAAATAGTTTTCCCCAACGGTACAGTGAGGTCGAATCTCACCGGTCTTGCTGAAAACAAAGATTAGACGTATAGTGTGGAAAACAGTTGAATGCTTGCAGAAAGTAGAGAGAGCATGAAATTGTTGTGGTTTGTTTAACGGTGTGGAAAATGGACCGGGATTCATAAGTTCACTAGTGGTGTCTCTTCATAAAAGATAACATGCTGGGTGAACAAATTACAGCTAGGCAATTGACAAATAATGGTTGCACCGTAGTGCACATTATAACATGATGATTACTATGATATTTAATGCGGCCATTACAACAAGACGCATAGACCGACATCCATCTGCATCTATGACTAATGATCCACCCTCAGGTTATTAGCCGACCTCCCTTAGGTATTAAGTTGCAAGCAACAGATAATTGCATAAAACAAAGTGTATAATGTAAGCAATGATTATACACGCCGGTACGCTCACCGTTGTTTTCTCCCTAATTGCAACATCACATCCTCCCCCTTCATGTTTCTGTCACTCGAGCAAGGCAACAAGGAGGCATGAATCCACTATCAAGCATAAATACTCCCTCTTGGAGTCACTAGCAACTACTTGACCAGAGCAACCACTAGCAACGCAAAGTATCCAAGATCAGAAATAACATATGCAATAAAGACTATAACCAACTTGGCATAAGTTCAATATTCATCGGATCCCAGCAAACACATCATAAAGAATTACATAAGACCAATCTCGATCATGATAGGCATCTCACAAGATCTAAACATGGAGGCATATGAGGAGGAGACAACCAACTAGCTACTGCTATGGACCCGTAGTAGAGGGATGAACTACTCACGCATCACTCCGGAGGCATGCATTGTTATGTAGAAGCCTCCGGTGATTATTTCCTATTTGGCAGGGTGCCGGAAAACAGCTCCAGAACCCTCCTGATCTAGGGTTGACGGTGACGGCGGCTGCGGAACTTTATTGGGGATTTTGATCAGGTACCTAGGGTTTTCCATCCGGGGGGCTTAAATAGGTGAAAGGGCAAAGGCGGTGGAGTCCCAGAGGCCCCACACCCCTAGCTAGCGCGGTCAGGGTGGACACGCGCGAGCCCATGGTGTGGGCCCCCTGCTGCCCCTCTTCGACTCCTCTTCAGTATTTTGGATGCTTCCGGGGAAAATAGAACTTCCGGACTTCGAATATTTTAATTCTGAGAATATTTCGAGAACAACTTTTCTGAAACAAAAAAAAGCAGAAAACAAGGAACTGACTCTGGGCATCTTGTTAATAGGTTAATCCCAGAAAACGTATTAAAATGCTATAAATAAGGGAGAAAACATGTAGCAATTGGCATATATGATCATGGAAGATCAGAAATTAGGGAAACGTTTATGACGTATCAGACGACCGCATCCCCCTCGGATCCTTTGCGACGGCGACGGAGGCCGCCAGCTCCTGGGACGCGGCGGCATGGCACCTCAACCGCCCGCGGTCACGGATGAACTTGAACGACTGCCACACCCTCTCGGAAGGGGAGGCCAGGGCGCCAACGCCACAGATCATCACTGCCGCCGACCAGCGCCACCTCCGTCACCGTGCATTTCAGCTCCTAGTCGACGCCCGGGACTGTTGAGGCCCCAGACCGGAGGTCCATAACCCCTCATATGCATTCATTCACGATCCCAGAAGAACCATTCGTGAACAACATACGAAGTTGGCATACAGAATACATCATCCGATACACGAATATTAGAGTCTTACATAAATGGTCACATGACCAAGTTCTTGACAACTGTCACGCAGGACTGGCAAATAACAGTAACACGGCGGAAGACGATAATCATAGTGTAGTAGAACCCAAGTCACGCCTTAACCTACATGCTGCTGACTGGGAGACGATCCTAATTCGCAGGGTCATCAGTGTAGAACTCCTCCTCATAGAACTCCTCCTGAGGTGGATCCTCATAGTCTGGCCAATAAAAATAACCAGGGGCAAAACCAATGTGAGTACATTGTAATGTACTCCGCAAGACACCCTTTATGAGCTTACAACTATGCATACATGCTTATTTGTTGGAGTGGGTAGGCCATACATGAGGTTTAACTACCCATGATAGATATAAGATTTATCATGGTTGATTGGCAGATTTATAACCTTGTTAAAAAGATTATTAAAATAAATATAGTTTCTCTCGTAGATATCGCATATCTCAGAGGTTTTAATAGATTGTTTGAGAAAAGAAAGTTTCCTTGGCAAAAATTCTGGTAATCAATACTCCAGTTTTTTTTCTCATCCGTATCTCGTAGATACCAAGTTTTTCCTTTTTAGTACCTCGCAGGTACAAACCTTCCGTCAAAACATCTCTTTTAAATATTGACACAATGCTAGCTACATGGCCATTCAACCGTCCATATCCGAGGACGCGGCTATAAAGGTGTACACATTTCCACAAGATCCAGAATCCGCCATGAAACAACCATGGACTGTTCACAACAGTATGAGAACATCGGATAGCTGGTCTTGACTATCCACTATGTACAAGCTACTATATGACTATCTCTTCAATTGGGTTTATTCTCCCCGGCAATCCGTGTCGCACACAACCTAGACACGAGACCCAAGTGCTGCATCCGGAGGGAAAATTAATCCCACACTTTGTATGTCCCGTATCCTCACTCCTAGCGACATTTCGGTTCAGAGGATCCAATCCCCTATGGCACTTGAGATAGAACATAGACTAACCATATCAAGTTTATAATCAAGCCCCGTACCCATGTTGGGGTAAAGTGGCAGTACGATAATGGTTGTCCAACGAAGACTAGGTTATGTGTCTTTTATAAACATTTCTCAAATTTTCCATCTTGACATCCTTCCTGTAGATAAGGTCTCACCTTTCCACCGAGGGTTTTCCTCCATAAAGCATTTGTTTACAAAAACACATTTTAAGTAGTTCAATTAAGAGCTCAAGTTTTAATTTAGTGGATGGTATTTATATACTATTTCGTGGCTATGGGCTTGGTAATACCAAGTTGACTATTGACATGATCATTTACCTAATAATATTAATAGTAGTAGTATTCACAACAAAAATAGTTTTGAGAATATAATTTTGTGAAAACTTCAGAAGTGAAAAACATGCATGATAGATAATGATAAGTATTTAGACATCAAGCATTAGGATGGCTTGCCTTGATACAGATGGTGGTCCTGGTCTTGGTATTAACAGGAGTTAAAGTGAGCCTCTTCTTCAAATACCCCTCCCTCGTTTTCTGTCGTCGTATAATAAAAGTAAAGACACAGATTCAGAACCAACCAAGACAAACAGTGCTACAAGTGATACATAGATAAAACAATTAAAACGCATCACCCAAAATACACAATTTTCCCATAGGAAAAATTGGCATGAAAACTATAGTGGGAAAAACTTCTTTCTCCTAGTGTTTATGTGTGGCCAAAATCAATAATTCTAGCTAAGAGCACCATGTACCAGTGGGGTAAAACCAATGTTACTAGGCAGTAGGGTGTCACACAAAACACAATTTGATGGCTAAAACACTCACAACAATTTCTATGGAAAGCACATATATTATGCTAATTTTTGCAAGTGGTGGAAAAGGTGCATAACAATAAGCCAAGCTCAAATTCCACCATGATGCCAAAAATTACCAGTGGGTGTTCCACTAGCAAACTAATCACAAAGAGGTTAGTAAGCCCCTGGTCACATTTTGAAAAGTTCTCAAAACAAGAAAACAAGCTTCAAAAGCTCCTACTCATACTAGTAGAAAACTAGGAAAAATACTAAGCTAGTCTACACTACACATGCTAATTTTATGCACAAGTGTGCAAACTAACAGAAGTAAAATACTCCTATAATCAGTACCAAAATGCTACTGGATCCCAAAAAACACAATAAAAAGTCTAGCTATCAAACAAGGAAATACTAGGCTAAAATGCT
The DNA here is from genome assembly GCA_028641055.1 of Alopecurus myosuroides. NCBI lineage: Eukaryota > Viridiplantae > Streptophyta > Magnoliopsida > Poales > Poaceae > Alopecurus > Alopecurus myosuroides. Next base: position 31,890,994 of record CM054057.1, read on the forward strand.
ACACATGTGAGAGAAATATTTTCTAGTCACCCAAGTGCCACTCATGCTTTTCTACAAACATAAGGGGAAAAGTAGCAGAGGTGAAAACACTAAGATAAATTTGCCACAAGGACATTTCATCCTCTGTTTCCAACTACAAAAATTCATATTTTTTCCTAGTGGAAAACAAGGCTAAAATCTATGCATGAATGATTCTAGAAAAAGTAATATGCTCACATAGCTATTCCCATGTAATCTCCAACTACCCAATAAACTCCTAGCATGCTAGTACTTCAAGAAAACAACTTTATACTAACAGAAAATAACTTAAACTTGATGGAAAACAAGAATCCAATTCATACACATAACCATACTATTTAATACTCACACAAAAATTCTAGGCATAAAACAGATGAAACAAGATATGTCCACAAAATTTTCTACAGAGCTCTAAACATCAAACCAAGCTAGATCTAGATAGCCCTAAACATATACTAACATGTACAATTGGATTTACTCAGAAAAAACATCACATATTTGTCATGAAAAATACCCAAACAGAGACAGATGCTTTTGGTAAACAACATGTCGCACAAAAATTTGCTAAGCAAAAAGTTTATCCTAGCTAGGCCAAACAGAGCTAAAGTAAACATGCCCATTTCTGCTAAAAATAAAAAGGAATAAAACCTAGCCTTAATGGGCTAGATGTATACAGGGCGGCCCACTACAGCGCTCGCCAGCCTGCCAGCGCACGCGCGCGCGCGAACGGGCGCGTTCAAAGGAGACCGTCGATGCGCAGATCGACGACTCCCCTTCTCTCTTTCTCCCCGTGCTCTCTTTTCTCTCTCCCACTGAACTGCGGACGAACACCTGGCGGGGTCGGGTTTTCGCTCACGTAGGGCTCGCGCGAAGCAGGGGGCGGTGCTGCGGTGGAAGAGGAGTCCTTGGCCGGTGCGGTGGCGCGGTCACGGGCAGTGGTGTTGCACGGGCACGACGGTGACTCGACGGAGGTCTGCGGCGTTCCCGACGATGGCGCCTGTGTTCCTGCAACCAAACGCATGCACGACCGTGCCATGGAGGTGGGCATTGGACAGGGGCTCGACCACGAAGATAAATGGCGGCACGAGGTGCGGTGATCGGGGTGCTACCTCGGGTTTGATCTGGCCGGGTCTGAGGAAGAACGCGGCTCGTGTCGCTCACTTGGAGCGAACGAGCAAGCGTGGCTACCTCGGGGTGGTTCAGTTGAGTGAGGAGAGGGTAGTGGCGAAAGGGTTTGGTCCGGGGTGTCCCTTATGCATGGATTGGCAACGGGCAACTCGGACAGGCACGACATGGCCGTGGCTTGCCTCATGGGTGAGTGCCAGAGGTGGCATGGGCAATGATGGGTGCCTCTGGGGTTGCCAACGTGCAGGTGCATGAACATGGCTACAGGAGGGGTCAGTCATGGCATTTTCACCCTATTCCACCAACTCTGCTTACCACACCAACAATCCACTTGGCTAGCCTCTCTCTCCCTCCTTGGTCAACCAAAATGGCATCCAAGGCTAGCTTCTAGAAGCCTGTACCATGGGGAACAGAAATGGCAAATCCAATAATCCTAGATCATCACACACAAACAGATCTATCAACTTTAAAATGTGTGCAGCTACTATTCTGACAGAAAATTCAGTTTCGACAGTTTTTCTGAATTTTTCTAAGTGTTGGCATCAGACAGAGATTGCAAAACGTTGAGGTTGTTTTCAGCAAACAAACCAAGTATAAAATGAATGATTCAAAATGTACATTAAAGAGCAACAATCCAAGTTTCAGAAACAACAATTGGTTTTGAAAATTGAGGGGATTAAGGCTTTTGAAAACAGATGGCAAAGTTATCACTTTCTCTGTTTTTAAACTGCCTAAAAATCTGTCTTAACAAGATGGCTCAAAAACAAGCATGGATATTTGTGTTGAATATTTTTGTAAATTTTTCCAAGAATGTGGTTTTGTTGTCCACATAACAGAGAGTAAAATTTCTCAAAGAAAATCGATAATTGAATATTCCTTGTGGTGGAAAACAGGAGTTGAAAACAGCTAATTGGCTGATTTTTCAGGAGAAAACTATATAGGAAAAATCCAATGAAAGCTTCCCCAAATAATTTTGTTCCAAGTCCAAAATGATTCCTAAAAAGCAATAACACAATTATAAGTTGATATCAAGTGCTGCCCCAAAATTTTGAAAATATTCTCTTAAGAACTCCAGTGGAAAACATAGGAAAAACAAATACTTTCCTTCGGGGAAAAATTCTCAAGTGAGTGAAATGAACACACAACTTATATTGCATAGATAATCATGATTACACAAAGATGTTGTCCACCTAATTAACTTATAAAAGTCTTAAGAGGCTTCCTAAATTACGATAATACAGATGCTTAAAAACTGGGGTGTGACAGATCTCCCCCCTTAAAAGAATCTCGTCCCGAGATTCGCGGGTCTAGGCTTTAAGAAAATCAGGGAACTCCTTCATGATCTCATCCTCACGCTCAAAGGTAGCTTCTTCCCCAGAGTGGTTCGTCCACTGAATCTTAAGGAATTTTATAGCACGCTTCCTGGTAACACGCACATTCTCCTCGAGAACCCGCAGGGGTCTATCACGATAGATCAAGTCATCTTTGATATCAATGGTCCTGAAGTCTACATCTTAATACGAGAGATCCTTCTCAGGTACTTGAATAAATTTCCGGAGCAATGACACATGGAAAACGTTGTGAAACGCAGACAACTCCTCAGGTAATTCTAACTGATAAGAAAGTTCACCACGACGTGCCAAGATCTTAAAAGGGCCAATATACCCGGGTGCCAGCTTTCCTTTGACATGGAAACGATGCATCCCTTTGAGTGGCGTAACACGAAGATACACGAAGTCTCCAATGATGAAAGAGACATCACGACGCTTCGTATCAGCATAACTCTTCTGATGAGATTGAGCTGTCTTCAAACGTTCACGAATAAGCTGGACCTGTTCTTCTGCAGGTTTGAAAGTGTCCACACCAAAAGCCTGACTATCTCTAGTCTCAGTCCAATTCAGAGGTGTACGACATTTGCGTCGTACAAGGCTTCAAAAGGGGCCATTTGCAAGCTAGACTGGTAGTTGTTGTTGTAAGAAAACTCCGCGAAAGGCAGGCAGTCTTCCCATTTAACTCCATAAGACAACACACAAGCACGGAGCATGTCTTCCAGAATTTGGTTCACACGCTCTGTTTGCCCATCAGTCTGTGGGTGATAGGCTGTGCTAAAAGCTAATTTGGTTCCCAAACTCTCGTGCAACTTCTTCCAAAATCTAGATGTGAATTGTGTACGTCGATCAGACACAATCCTTCTTGGGACTCCATGTAGGCTGACAATCCGAGTAATGTAAAGATCAACAAGCTGGTCTCCATGATAGGTGGTCCCGACAGGAATAAAGTGAGCAACTTTCGTGAGCCTATCCACGACAACCCATATAGAATAATTTCCTCGGCTGGACCTAGGAAGTCCAGTGATGAAGTTCATTCATACTTCATCCCATTTCCAAACAGCTACTTGCAAAGGCTGGAGCAAGCCAGCGGGACGCTGGTGCCCAGCTTTCACCTGCTGGCAGACATGGCACTTGGCTACAAATGAAGAAATCTCACGCTTCATTCCATGCCACCAGAATCGCTCCTTCAGGTCTTGATACATCTTTGTTCCTCCAGGATGGATTGAATACATGGTATCATGAGCTTCGGCCATGATGGTCCGCTTGAGATCAGACTCAGAGGGAACACAAATACGGCCTTCATACCATAATCCTCCATCAGAATCGATGGTAAACCCATCAACCTTCTCCTTCTCCATGCGGGCCTTAGTTCCATCAATACTTTTCTGGCCTTTCTGAGCTTCTTTGATCTGGTCAACCAGAGTTGGTTTAACCTCTATGGCATCTAACATACCATAGCTGACCACTTCAATGCCAAGCTGGTCTAGTTCTTTCCACAACTCGGGCTGCCTTACTAGAATCATAGCATTCAGAGAGGCCGGCTCCCGACTAAGAGCATCAGCAACAACATTTGCTTTTCCAGGGTGATAATGAATACTCAGATCATAATCTTTAATGCGCTCAATCCAGCGGCGCTGCCTCATGTTGAGTTCACGTTGAGTAAAGATATACTTTAAACTCTTATGATCCGTTTAAATTTCCACTCTTCTTCCCATAAGAAAGTGTCGCCATGCCTTGAGGGCATGAACAACAGCAGAAAGCTCTAAGTCATGAGTGGGATAATTCAACTCATGTGGTCTCAACTAGCGTGATATGTAAGATATCACCTTCCCTTCTTGCATAAGTACACTTCCAAGACCAATCTTAGAAGCGTCACAATAGACGTCGAAACTCTTGGTGATATCCGACATTATAAGAACCGGAGCAGACACAAGTCGACGCTTCAACTCATTGAAACTCTCTTCACATTTGTCTGTCCACAAGAACTTGCTATCGTTCTTGAGCAACTGAGTGAGTGGTCTGGCTATACTCGAGAATCCCTGAACAAACTTGCGGTAATATCCTGCCAAACCCAGAAAATATCTAACTTCAGTCTGATTTGTCGGAGCAGCACGCTTCGCCACAAACTGAACTAGAGCAGGGTCAACAGATATTCCTCCCGCAGATACCACATGTCCAAGAAACCTGACTTCCGTCAACCAGAACTTACATTTACTAAACTTAGCATACAGTTGATGCTCACAAAGTGTTCCGAGCACAATTCTCAGATGTTCTTTGTGTTCTTCCTCACTCCTCGAATATATGAGAATGTCGTCAATAAACACCACGACAAACTTGTCCAGAAATTTCATGAACACCTTATTCATGAGATTCATGAAATAGGCAGGGGCATTGGTCAGACCAAAGGACATCACGGTGTACTCATACAACCCGTAACGAGTGGTGAAAGCAGTCTTGGGAATATCGGTCTCACGAACTTTCAATTGGTGATAGCCAGTTCGAAGGTCGATCTTTGAGAAGATTTCTGCCCCATTCAGCTGGTCAAACAGGTCTTCAATTTTGGGCTACGGGTATTTGTTCTTGATGGTAACATCATTCAACTTGCGGTAGTCCACACATAAACGAGTGGTACCATCCCGCTTATCCAAAAAAATGATAGGAGATCCCCATGGCGATGCACTAGGGCGAATCAAACCTTTCCTTAACATGTCATCCAGCTGTTTCTTCAACTCATCTAATTCTTTTGGGTTCATACGATAAGGCTTCTGTGCTATGGGTCCAGTTCCGGGCACTAACTCGATAAGAAACTCGATATCCCGATCAACGGGCATACCGGGTATTCGCAAACAACCGGGACTTCCTCAAGGATAGGGTGGGCTATACCAGTGTGGCAGTGAACTTTTGACGAGGGCTTAGTTGCAGTGTACGCAACTTTTTCTCCATCCTCGGAGATCATTTCTATAGATTTCTTAGTGCAGTCAATAACTCCCTTATACTTGGTCATGCAATTCATACCAAGTACCACTTTTATCCCTTTGGATCCCAGTACTATAAGATCAGCATGAAAAGTTTTCCCTTTTATTTCTACTGGTACCTCATTGCAAATTAGGTTGGCTTTAGTACTATCCCCAGGTATTTGTACTAACATAGGGTTGTGCATACGGGTATGCTTCATACCACTTTTCTCGGCAAACGGTTTAGTGACAAAGGAATGCGATGCACCAGAATCAAACAACACTGCAGCTGTCACTGAGTTCACAGGAAACATACCCATCACCATGTCTGGTGCCTCCTGAGCTTCTGCAGCATTGACGTGGTTCAGGTGTACCTTCATCCTATTCTGCCTTCCCGTGGATGGACCATGATTCATCTTGGCTGCATTTGGCTGGGCTGGAGCAGTAGCTTTGTTAGGGCACTCACGAGCGAAGTGACCTTCCTTTCCACAGGCAAAGCAACCTCCAGAAGGCTTCGGGCTTGGGTTAGGCTTTGGAGCATAGTTGGAGTTGTTCCCATTTCCTCCATTGTTGCCTCCATAGCTGTTCCCATGGTTGTTCCCAGAATGATTACCATGGTTACCACCATAGTTATTTCCTCCGTTCCTTGGTGCATAATGTGCAGGGTTGTTGTAGTTGTTGGGCCTTGGTGCATAGTGGTGGCTGGGGCGAGGTGCATAAGCAGGCTCCTTGTAGGGTGGTGGCCTCGCATACGAAGTGCTGCGAGTCCTATATGCACTAGGTCCTCCATGCACAGTCATCTTCCTCTTGCGGTTCTCATGAGCAGATTTCCGCTTGTGCTCCGGCACCATAGCGGCATTAGCAAGGGTCTCTAAGCCCTGGAATGGAATCACCACTAGAGAACATTGGAGCTCATCATCCAGCCCATTTAAGAACCTCTCCTTCTTCTTGGCATCAGTGTTCACGTCATCAAGTGCATACGTGGACAGAGTAGTGAATTTTTCCCAATACTCAGACACAGGCATACTCCCCTGCGTCAGCTTCAGAAATTTCTCCCGCATAAGTCCCATCACTCCTTGGGGAATGTGGTACTTGCGTAATCTTGCAGAGAAATCCTCCCAGTTAAACACGTGACCAGCAGCAACAGTTTCACGTGTAGTTTCCCACCAAGTTCTTGCAGGACCAGCAAGAAAATGGGAGGCAAACATGACCTTATCATTCTCCTCAACTGCAGCTAACTCCAGTTTGTTTGCAATAGTGCGGAACCAGTCGTCAGCATCGAGTGGCTCCACAATCCTAGTGAAGATTGGAGGGTTGGTGTGCTGAAAGTCTCTCAGTTTCGAGCGATCTCCATTGCCATGGCCATTGTGGTTGGCGGCAGCAGCTAACTGTTGCACGGTGGCAATGGTAGCCGCACTCTCAGCTCGGGTGGCCTGGCGATCCTCCATCAACAGGGCGAACAGTGCCTCCACTGAGGGTGGTGGTGGCGGTGGGGGTTCACGACGGGGTGCCATGCTGAAGCGAAACATGTGTAAGTCTATGCAACAAAATCTTGTTTTTGAAAACCCATAACACCTTAATGTCAACAAAAGGAAAACGAGTGATATTTTCAAAAACAAGAGCGGGGCAGTCGCAAACACGGATGAATTGAACGCAAAGTAGTGACAATAATCAGAAAACTAAGCCGAACATTTCATACATCACAGTAATTAAACAGAGGTTTCAACATTACACACACACATCACAAGCCATATCATACAAGGAAGGCTTCATCGAGCTACAGGGGGTGCGATTGGTGGGGTCATCGCAGGGCTACCACTAGAAAACTACCTAGCAAACCGAACTAGCATACTAAACTAGCATCTAAACCAACATCAAGTGCTAAGGGTGAGAATGCTGCAACTACACAGAGTCGTCACTGTCCCCAACCTCAAAGATAACCTCCTCAGGGTCCTCCTCCTCCTCGCCAAGCAGGTCATCATCATCCTGCTCACTAGCCTCACTCATAGCCATTCCCTCCAAGTCGGATGGAGCGTCCTCTACAGGAAGAAGCTCCTGAATCTCCCTGTTGACCTCTGCGGCCTCCTCCTCAAGCTCCTCTACGGCAGAGTCTCTCGCAGCTATGTCCTCACGAGCTATCTGAAGCCTAGCACGCAGAACTGAGTTAGCCCCCTCCAGAGCCGTCATCCTTGTGGTGAGACGGGCACGGCCCAGGCGGGTGGTCCGCAGCTGTCTCTCCAAGGCACGGTTCCTCGCGGTGGTGGCCTCAAACTCCTCTCTCAACTGGGACAACTGTTGTGCCAGTGCTCCACTCTCCTCCTGGCTGACGTGAAGCTCAGCCCTCAGCTCGTCAGTCTGGGCTATCAGTGTCTGGTGCACCAATGTGCCGAGGTGGTGGTCAAGTCGCTGATCGTCCAGCCTACGCTGAGTGTAGTGTAGCAGAATCTCCATCTCGTCCAAGTGAGGACCAACAGTGGTAGAGTCTGGCTCGACAGGAAGTGGTATGCCATCCTCATCACGCCTCCCAATCAACTCGAACCGGGAACCGATGAACATGTACTCTCCTATGTGTGCCAGTCGTGCCACTGACTCCTGGATCACACGCACTGCAGCCTCGTTCCAAGAACGATCCATAGCACGGAAAACATAGGCCTCCACTGTCGGGCTAGCCTCGTTCCAAGAACGATCCATAGGGTGCGCGGATAGTGACCTCCGCGTATCAGTCTCCCTCCAGAGGTGCACCGACAACTAGTTTAAGTTAGACCACAGTGTGCAAAGTTTTAAGTTTATACAAAGAGTAACCTTAATGCAAGTAGAGTTTAACCCAGAGAGGGGGTGGGATATATGGAATATTTCGATGCATAGTCATATATATAACTTTGTCTTTATAACTTAGATTTTCGGAGTATACACTAACGGCCATGCTAACTAAGGTCTCCTAGAGTCAGGATGGCTCTGATACCAACTTTGTAGAGGCCCCAGACCGGAGGTCCAGAACCCCTCATATGCATTCATTCACGATCCCAGAAGAACCAATCGTGAAAAACTTACGAAGTTGGCATACAAAATACATCATTTGATGCACGAATATTAGAGTCTTACATAAATGGTCACATGACCAAGTTCTTGACAACTGTCACGCAGGACAGGCAAATAACAATAACACAGCGGAAGACGATAAGCATAGCGTAGTAGAACCCAAGTCACGCCTTAACCTACAGGCTGCTGATGCATGTAAAATGCATACATGAACTTTGCATGTTATTACTTGTTTTTCCTACATATTAGCAACTTATATTCATGTTTTATAATGATTTGGGGGATTTTCTGAACAATCCCCCTTCTTTTGGTTCTAACCCTGTTTTTCCAGAAAACGTACTTTTTAGTGTTTAAGACTTTCCGGGAGCTTCAGGACTCCAAAAAGGGCAAGGCCAAAGAGCACGGTTCAGAATTTTTGAGACGAAGACCATGGGACAAAGTAGAGGGCCAAAAGGCCAACCAAGTGGAAAAGAGGACCCTCCACGCGGCCAGATTCCTTGGCCGCGTGTGGGGCCCCCTTTTTGCCCCCGTGGCTCCGATGCCGTCGATCTTTCTTCTCTCGAGTGTCTCGTGACCTAAAAACGACTATATAAAGGGTCCCCTGGCCTTTTCGAGAAGGAGGCGGCGCCGAGAGACGAAACCACGAAACAGAGAGATAGAAGGCTGCCGCCGGAGAAGATCGGAGGGGTGAAACGCCGTCGGGATCACCCCCGGAGGGCTCCACCCCCCTCCGGCGTGTTCATCATCAACATATACAGCAAGATCAGCTCCATCTCTCCACTTTAATATCTTGGCAAACACGATGTATGATGCAATACTATATTCCCTAGATGTATTGTGTCTCCCCGTCTATGTTTGAGGAGTGAATTGTTCTTGGCAATGGTGAAATAGTTTGTTGATTGGTTGCATACAAGTTTGTTATCTTCTATGATTGTCTTTATGTACAATATATGAGTGCACGCATATGTTGGGGAATTCATGTAAGGTGATCACCGGTAGCATAATGGAGTGGTGGTGACTTGGGAGTGACAGTAACCTGAGACCGAGCCACAAAGTTAAGTTCTTTGGGGATATATATAGGGGACCTTAGAACGTAAGGCTATGGTGGGACTTTATGTCTTAATCAATCTTGTGCAGTCATTTACTTGGCCACATGATCTATCATAAGGGGTTGTAGATCATTTACTTGACTATATGTATTCATGGCTCCTTCCTAGAATAAACAACTAAGACTAAAACATGTGCTTCACTAACTGTGACAACCACACGAACGAAACACCTATTGCTAGAACACTTGCTCCCTTGAGATACTTGAGATATTTGCTGCTTGATACTTGTGAAACTTGCTTTAGAAACTTGCTCTAGGATTACTTGCATTTTAAACTTGCTTCACTAGTTACTAGAAAAACCACACTCCACGTCACTTGATTTTAATTAGTTAGTTCCTTTTAGTCAAACTTATTGCTTTGCATAAACAGCCATATAAGAGGGTTATAAGGCTTTAGAGAATAGATAGCTTACCTTCAGCTCTTCGTGGGTTCGACACTCAAATACTTATCGAAAGGTACTACAATTGATCTCCTGCACTAGGGTGTCATCAAGCACTTTTCTGGCGCCGTTGACGGGGAGCGTTGTGCTAAGATTTTATTCTTGTTTGCATTGCATACTAACATATAAACCTAAAACACAAAAAAAAATTATAAAATGGAAAACAACCAAACAATTTTAGAACTGTATAATATCTACCTTGAATTAGGACATGAAGTGTTTGAGGAGAAATTGAAAAATTATTTGCACAACAATCATATTTGTGGTAGTACTAATTCTTTGAACACCTTTATTGCTAAGGAAAATCTTGAGCTTGGGGAAGTTTGTCTTGATGAATATGATATTTTTAGTCCCCCTACTATTGAGGATAAAAATGATATACTTGCTGATTCTATGGAAAGTTTTAAGCTTGGGGAAGTTGGTTTTTATGAGCATGATATTTCTAGTTCCCCAAGCTTGGAGGAGAAAACTCACTTTGATGATACTATGCCTCCTATATATGATTATTGCAATGAACCCTGATGAAAGCAAAAGAATCTGGTGTATTGGATGGCGGCGACTCCCCCCTCTAGGCGGCGCTCATGGCGACTCCTCTGAGATCTAGGGTTTTAGCCATTCTTCTCCGACAATCGTCACTCCGGCGTAGTCGGCCTCCTCCTCTACGACACATACCACTCCGGCAGTGTCGTCCACCCCCTTTCTTCAAATGTCCAAGGCAAAATCCCTTTTTGATCGCTCTTGTTGGCGGTGGAGGGCGATCTTCTCCACAGATGTGGATCTCCGGTTCAATCCCATCTACGTGGGTTTTGTCCTGTTAGATCCGAAGGACAAGCGGATCCAACTGTTAGATCAAGCGGGCTTTGTGCTTGATCAGCGTTTTCTCAAGGTACGTGAAAGCATTCACCCTGGATCTGAGATCCAATTTGCTTGTCATCGTGCCAGGGTTCAGGATCATCTGGTTCCACGTAAGGGGTCCCTTCTGGATCACAACAATGCCATAGTCCCTATTCTGGACGTGGACTCTTTGGTGCCGTTATTGGATCGGACTCCCATTGATCCTGAGGTGGGTTTAGTGCATGCAGCCAAAGTCCTAGACCTGGATTTCTCTAGAGGTCTAGCTCTTGCTAAGGAAGTCCGCATTCTCTTCGGATCGGACGTTCACCCTTCAAAAAAATTCGGCGCTTTCAAATTGGTGGTATCTTTTGGCCGTGCTGCCTTCAAAATTGATGTTAACACTGTTGCGTTGGCTCTTGAGGCGGCGATTGGAGGTTATTGTGGATCTCTCAATGTTACATGTCTTCATGATCGGGTTTTCTCTTTTGAGGTCGCTTCTAAGGAGGTTGGATTTCATATTATGAAGATTAAATGGTTTTCTTCCTTCCACTTCAAGTGCTTCTTTCATCTTTGGAGTTTTGGTGGTCCAAATTGGTTGGCTGAATGGAAAAGGTGGAACCACGATCAGATTAATGAGTGGACTGTTGTCACGAAGAAAAAGAAGGTAAAACCTAAGCGGTACAAGCCTTTATTAAAACCTTCTGCTCCTCGTGCTCCAACTGCTCCCCCCACCAATATTTCTGTTATTGATCGTGATCTGCCTGCTATTAAGTTTGGAACTTTTAATGCTGATTCTATTGTTACTAAGTCTGTTACGGATCCTGTACCTGTTCCCCCTACCGTGGACTCTATTCCTGTTGATGATGGTTTCACAAAATTAATTGATAAGATGGCGGCCCAGGTTTGGCCCTGTTCTAACTGCCTCTCAGCTAAGCATGCAACGAAAGAGTGTACGGGCCGGATAAGGTGCTGGTCTTGTTCACGTTCGGGCCATATCCGCCGAAACTGCCCGGGAATTAATGGAACTCTGCGCTGGGTAGTTAAATCGTCGAGTATTGGAACTGAGGAGTCCCCTGTCTCAGCTCTTTCCCCTGCCCCCGCCACTGTTCCTGGAAAACCCTCGTCGGATTCGCCGCTCGAATCGCAACCTCCTCCAATGGCGAACTTCCCCTGTGATCCGACCAGGTTCATCCCGGCGGGGATGCATGTCGAGGAGGTATGGGCGGCTGAGCAGCGCCCTGCTCGCTGTTTCATCACCTCCTCTGCGGCTCCGCCTCGCCGCCATGAATCCTGGGCCATTGCCCAGTTGGTTCCACGGCCACCAGTTGAAGAGCTTGATGACATCCTGCAGCAAATCGTCGATTACATCCAACAGGAGGTTCATCTGCAAGTTATCTCCTTCTCGGAGAGCGCCGTGGGAGTTGGCATGTTCCGCATTGCGGATCAAGTGGCCAGAGATTGCTTGGTAAACTCTGTCCCTTTTATCTTTCCTGATGGTAGGATGCTATCCTTCGTTAGGCATGATGAAGGAGATAATGTTAGAGCAACTACTTATTCAAGGACTGGATGGATTATGATTCTGAATCTGCACTTGGATTATCGCACCGATGAGTTTCTGAGGGAATTTGTTTCCAAATTTGGCAAGCTTCGTTCCTGGTGGAGAGAGGACGCTTCTCCTGTTCGTACCTTGCTCAAGGTTACCTACGGGAGCGGTGCTGATATCCCTCGCTCCCTTGTGATTAGGGAGGTTCAGCGGTACGGTGGTCACGTTGTTTCCTGGACCTGCCCTGTTTTTATTTTGGATAGTAATGCTGCTGATGCTATGCCGCATGATGAAGATTTTCTTCCTCCTGGGGACAATCCACACCCTGCTTTCGGTGCTCCTGAAGCCCCGATTCCAGATGCTTGGGTACCTCCGGCTCAGCCTGAACCACAACAAGGTGGTTGGGGAGACTGGAATAATGAGGAGCAGGGAGAGAATGATGAGCCAGAGGAGCCTGTGGATCAGGAGCCGGAACTTGAGCAGGTGCAGTCTTCTGTATCTGTTCAATTTTCTGGCGCATCCATTGATTCCATGAATGTGGCACGAGCTGAAGGCCCGGAGCAGTTTGTGGAGATGCAGCAGCAGGTGGAACATAACCAGCTGGCTATGGTTCCTTTTGTTCCACCACCCCCTGAGATTGGTGCAGATCAGAACGCTGAAGTGCAGATTCTTCAAGTCCTGTTACCTGATCCTGTGGTCGAGTGGTCCAGATACTTCCTGGAGCACAAAGCTCGGGTTATTTTTGACAGGAGATTTGAATTTCTGTCATCTCTGTTGCCCATTGAACTGCCAGTTTCCTCTGCTGTTCCTGTGCCTATGCTGTTGGATGCTTGCCCTGCTACTGAACCGACGACCCCCCCAGCCGATCACTAAGAAGAGGACCAGGAAGTCTACTCCAATTGTACTTGAGGAGCGTCGAGTGACGCGTAGCCTGGCCAAGAATGCTGGGTTCAGGGTCTTGCCTGCATCAGACAAGCCAGAACCTAGGAAGAAGGCCAAGTCCGCTCGTCCTCAAGCTTCTACAGGGGGAGTACCTCCTTTCACTCCTGTCGCTGTTCTGCAGAGGGCGGGAAGAATACTCCAGATAGAAGATTCGGATTTAACGGTGGAGAAGCTTGAAGCTGCTCCAGAGAAGCCCACCACTCCATCTAGTTCTGATGATTAGTGGGCCTTCTTTATTTCTTTTGGGCCTGTTTGGTCCATGGAGTTGTTGCTGGGTCTTCCTGTTACATTTTGTTATGATACATGACATATGTACTATGCTTTGGGTTTTATCTTTTGGACATCTACTGTGCTGGTATTTTATGATTATCAGCAATCTCCTTTATTATTATTTTCCATGGATAATAAGGCCCATCTAGTCTTGGATTGGATTGTTTTTGACTGGAATGTGAGAGGCTTGAATGATAAAGCTAAAAGAGATGCAGTTTATAATAAAATTGAGGAAAGTCAAGCTTCAATCATTTGCTTACAAGAGACAAAATGCCAGGATTTTGATCATTCATTTATTAGGTCCTTCTGCCCTAAAAGATTTGATCAATTTGTCTTCTCCCCCTCTGTGGGAGCTTCTGGAGGATTAATTGTGCTTTGGAATAGTTCCATCTTCAGTGGGGAGTTGTTAGAAGTTCATCGCTCTGCCATTCACATTAAATTCACTTCTACTCATAATTCTACTTCTTGGAATTTGGTGAATGTTTATGGTCCATGCAAAGGGGTGGAAAGAGATAATTTTGTTACTTGGCTATATAATCTCTCTATCCCGATTCATCAAAACTGGATGATCCTTGGAGATTTTAATTTCATTAGATCTCTGGATAATCGAAATAAACCAGGGGCTGATCTCAATGATATGTTTATATTTAATGATATTATTAGCCATCTGGGTCTTTTGGAGCTGCCAGTTAAGGGCAGGAATTTCACTTGGTCTAATATGCAAAGGGATCCACTTTTGGTTCAATTGGATTGGTTCTTTACTTCATGCCAGTGGACTTTAGACTACCCTAATACTATGGTGCTACCCATGTCGAAAATAACCTCTGACCACTTGCCTTGTGTGGTTAAAATTGGAACAAACATCCCAAAGGCAAAGATTTTTCGATTTGAGAATCATTGGGTTAGGCAACCTGGATTCATGGACCTTGTGTCTAAGATTTGGAATACTCCTGTTCTGGCCAAATCAATAACCTCCAAAATCACTGCTAAATTAAAAAACCTCAGATATGCTTTGAAGGATTGGGGAAGGAATTTATCTCAGTTAAAGATTCTCATTGATATGAGTAGTAAGGTGATTTTTTTCTTTGATCAATTGGAGGACTTGCGGCAGTTGAATGTTCCAGAATTTAATTTCAGACTTATTGTAAAGAAGCATATCAAGAATCTGCTTGCTTTGCAATCTGATTACTGGAAACAACGATGTACTATTCGTTGGGCTAGGCTTTCTGGGGAGAATACTAAATATTTTCATGCCAGAGCCACTGAGAGATTTAGGAGAAATTCTATTCCTTCAATCTCGGATACTTCTGGTAATTTGTTGGTGGATCATATGGATAAAGCTGCTGCTTTCTGGTCATGCTTTAAGAACAGAATGGGTGTCTCCTGCCCACCCATGTCTGATTTCGATTTGTCTGTTTTTCTGCCTGAGGTTGATGGCCTTGAGACTTTGGCTAATCCTTTCACTGTTGAAGAGATTGAGGGTGTTGTTAAACACTTAAAACCTGACCGTGCACCTGGACCAGATGGGTTTACAGGGCTCTTTATTAAGCATTGCTGGAGTATAATAAAAGAGGATTTTGTCAAGCTCTGCAATGATTTTCACAGTGCTAAGATTTCTTTGGAGAGCATTAATGGATCTTTCATCACTCTGATTCCAAAGACTAATTCTCCTGAGACGGTGAATGATTTCAGACCTATTTCACTGACCAATACTTGTTTGAAATTCATCACCAAAATTCTGGCTAATCGTTTTCAAGACATAATTTTTGGATGCATACATGCTAATCAGTATGGTTTCATAAAATCAAGAACTATCCAAGACTGTTTGGCTTGGTGTTTTGAGTACATTCACCAATGTAAGCATTCTAAGAAAAGAGTGGTGATTTTCAAGATTGATTTTGAGAAAGCTTTTGATACTATTGAGCACTCTGCTATCTTGCAAATTCTGAAATTTAAGGGTTTCCCCCCCTTAGTAATCAAATGGGTTAAGGAAATCCTTGCTTCTGGATCTTCTTCGGTACTCTTAAATGGGGTCCCAGGTAAACCTTTTGTTTGTAAAAGAGGTGTCAGGCAGGGGGATCCTTTGTCCCCTATACTATATGTGTTGGGAGGGGATCTGCTGCAAAGTATTGTAAATTTGGCACTTAGGGAAGGAAGACTCAGATTGCCAATTCCAATTGGTGGTGACTTTCCTATTGTGCAATATGCTGATGACACTTTAGTCATTCTTCCTGCTGAACCGGATCAGTTATTGGTTTTTAAAGACCTGCTAAATCTTTATGCTCGTCTCACTGGGCTAAAAGTGAATTACAATAAATCGTCGATGATCCCGATCAATTTATCCCAACAGGAAACTGTTAGCCTGGCTTCTGTCCTTGATTGCTCTGTGGCTTCTATGCCCTTTACTTATTTAGGCTTGCCTATGGGAACCACTAAACCGACTATCAAGGATTTTGCACCATTAATTGATAGAATTGAGAGGAGACTCTCGGCTACTGTCTCTTTTCTTTCTTATGGTGATAGTTTGGTTCTGGTGAATTCGGTTCTCTCCTCCTTGCCTTCTTATTACATGTGCACTCTTGTAATTCCTAAAGGTGTCATTGATATAATTGATAAGGCAAGGAGAAGATGTTTATGGAGAAAGGACAAGAATAAACAAAGAGTGAACTCATTAGCTGCCTGGGATATGGTTTGTAGACCCAAAAACAAAGGAGGTTTAGGGATCATCAATATCCAGATTCAAAACAGAGCTCTGTTACTGAAGTTCCTGGCAAAATTGTATAATTCTGTGGATATCCCTTGGGTCCATTTAGTAAAGAATGCTTACTATTTCCAAACAGTACCACATGCTGTCACCTCTTGTGGTTCTTTCTGGTGGAGAGGTGTTATGCAATTGGCAGAAACCTGGTGCTCCTTGTCCTCTTGTGTTTTGGGTAATGGTTCTACTGGCCTTTTCTGGAAAGATTCATGGATGGGACAACCTTTGGCTATAAAATTTCCAAGGTTATTCTCTTTTGCCATTGATCCTTTGTCCTCTATAAGAGACATTCTTTTATTGGCAGACCTCTCAGATGCCTTTGTATTGCCACTTTCAACTGAAGGTTTCCAGGAGTTTACTGATCTGAGTGGCAATTTAAATAATGTTCAGTTGACTGATTCTGAGGACAGTTGGAGATGCAACTTCAATAAAGGGGTATACACCTCCAGGAATTTCTATCAGATGCAATTTGGTCATTTAAGCCTTGATGGGCCAGCAAAGTGGATATGGAAATCCAAATGTATGTCAAAACATAAATTCTTTGCTTGGTTGATTCTCAAGGATAGGATTAATACAAAGGATATGATCAAAAGGAGAAATTGGAAGATTGAAGGTACTGATCATTGTGTTCTGTGTTGTGCACAGTGCAATGAGGACTGGATACATCTGTTCTTTCAATGTGTTTTTAGCTCCCGAATTTGGAATTATTTGCAAATAAGTTGGAGTGATGACACACTTGTGCAAAATCTCACTGCTGCCAAAAAATCCTTCAAGGGGCCATGTTTCACAGAGATTGTGATTATTGCTTGCTGGAATATTTGGAAGCAGAGAAATGGAGTAATATTTAAATCTGAAAGGCATTCCTTTATGGGATGGAAAGTGGGCTTTCTGTTGGATCTCCTTATGCTTAAGCATAGGTTGAGTGCTGCTTTGGCTGCTGATTTAGCTTTATGGATTAACTCCTTAACTTAGTCTGGGATAGACTTTCTTAGTCTCATCTCATGTATATTTGTACATATCTGTAACTGTAACGCTTGTGGTTGGTAATAAAGGGCTGTGGGGGTCTCCCCTGCAGTAGAAAATGTTTCAAAAAAATTATTGCAATGAAAATTATGAATGTTTAACTCCCACTATCATTAATGAGGATTTTACTTATGTGGAGAGTAGTGATTCTTTTATGCATGTGGCTCATGATAAGAATGTTTTATGTGATATTCATATTGTTGAATCTATTCATGATGCTACTGAAAATTATTATGAGAGAGGGAAACATGGTTACACATATTTCAACAATATTAAGTTTCCTCTCTTTATGCTGAAAGTATTGAAGTTGCACTTGATCTACCTTTCTATGCTTGCTATTATGTCCTTCTTTTATTTGTTTCATTACAAAATGCCAATGCATAGGAAAGGGGTTAGACTTAAAAATAAATTGTTTAATATTTTTTGGTGTGTTCCTTATGCTTTAATTTCTATTCGGTTTGAGCACACATTTATGTCTTTACAACATGTAAAATACCTTTACCTACTGTTATCTATCATTTAGTTTAAGATTTTCATTTTATAAAAAAATTGGGAAAGTAAATGAGAAGGATGAGTAATGGAGAAGTTGGGGACGAGCTTGAACATGCGTTGTTCATGCCAATGAAACCATTGCAAAGTCTCTATCATTAAAACTTTTTCCAAAGCTTAAAACAATAAAAATATTAGTTCACTACTGTAACATCACATTTCTGTCTTATTTCTCATCATAAATGGCAAGAATAATCTTATATGAGAGATAGGATTAAACAATACTAATTAGCTATCCAGAAAACAGATTCCTGAACTTCACTGCGAAAAATGTTTAAAATCACAGAAGTGGAATTTTGACCTGGTAATTTACGACAGGAATATTTAGTTATCACTACATATTTCATTAGTTTTAAGTTTTCTGATTTTAGCAACTTAAGTGCCTCTAAAAATTCAGTCTTTACGGGCTGTTCAGTTTTTGGCAGATTATGTCTTTATTTTGCATTGCTCTCATTACTTGTGTTTTGTGTGGTTCTTTTGATCAAGGAGCAATGCACAACTGTACTAAAAGTACTTATTATTTAGAATGAACTCATGATGTGTCTTTTCTGTACCTATGTGGATTTTATTTATGGAGGCACTAACCCCTCTAATCAAGTTTTATGTTGAGATTTGTGTAAGAAGAATTTTTCAGGAGGAAGAGTTGAGTGAGATGAACAAAGATCAACAGGGAAAACCAATCAAGCTTGGGGATGTACCCCTGGGCTCACCCTACATGTATCAAATAAGTACAAGAATCCAAGCTTGGGGATGCCGAGCCACCTCACTCCAACCATCATGATGTTAAGTAAGAAAAGCCTAGCTATACGGCTATCAATAAAGATCTTTACGGGAGGCAACCCGGTTGATCTTAGTTGGTTTTTCCTAGTGTCCTCTTGCTGTAACAAGAGACTTAGTCTTCAGTTTAGTTTCTGGAGTTTTCAATAAAGTGTCAAGTTTCACCCATTTGGATTTAAAAGTTGCTATCCTAGTGCTTGGAATGTCTGTTTCAGGACGATTCTGCTCACCGTACGATTTTTCATTTTTTATCTGTAAGTCGGATTGAGCTAATTTTTTAGAATGTTCTGCAGCTTTTCGTACTATCTAAGCACAAAAATTGGATTAATTTTTTGATGAGTCTAGCGTAGGGAAAACGTTTGTTTTTCTCCTATTGCTTTTCTGGACAGATTTTGCCTTCTTTTGTTGGAGGCACTCTTTGGGTTTGGGACTTGAATGTCCTTGATCTTTTCGAGCTATAGAGTGAACATAGAACATTATGAACCTTATTGTCTATCTTCTGGAGCATTTGTTTTGGAATTTTGCGCAGCATGCATACGTTTTGTTTGTCCTTTCTAATCTCACCCCACAGAAAAAGAATGGGAGAAACATGTTTTGTAAAGTTTTTTCAAAGGGAATAGAGGAGCTGCGCCAAGAGAGATCCAAGAGTTGTGAAAACCACAAGCTTGGGGATGTGGTGAACACCCCCCTGGACCAACACTCTTTTGGTTAGCACACATCTACTTTCTGTTTTTCTAAACAAAGCATTTATCGCAGAAACTTGAAGCGTCTAGTTTTGTTTTTTTTAGTTTATTTGTGAGACCACCACCAAAATTATATTTATGAGAATCAGCTACTAGAATAATGGGTTGAATTAAGTTGGATGCTGTTATATTTATTGGGAAAGGGATGCTTTAGTTGATTATAAAAGCTACTTATAGTTGCATGATTTATATGCTGTTTTAGGTGTAGAAATTTGCAATAGTGTTGTCATGAGCTATCTCTTATTCATGTTTTTGATGTTAATTGTTAGTTTACTTAGTTTGTCATGAAATTAGTAGTTCTATGGACACTAATGCATGCATAGTAGATGGTCAACTATCTCCCTCTTGCTAGCCAAAAAAGTAAAAATTCCAACAAGTATAAACTTGTTTCCAACACCCTTTAGCCAAGTATTTCCAGTGAGTCCACCATATCTACCTATTAGATTCAGAGCTATTCCGAGTATGTTCACCATGTTATAGTGTTATTTATGTTCTAAATTAAGATATTCACTTTATTAATTGTCATGAGCTGAATTTGGGATAGGACTCTCACGAACTTTTGAATGCACACCTTTACTTTTCATTGCACTTAATAAACATGACCCAATAACGGGAGCTAAAAGTTTTGCGTTTGACAAGTGTCTGGTTGGGAGCTAGCTATAAACGTGTATCACTGGAAAGCTATCAACATTGCACAAAAATTTACATTTGGTTGATATCATGTACTTTTGTTTTTGGACTCCTGCCATGCCAAAATGAAATAAAGGAATAGTAAGTTTTGATGAGTAAGTATATTTATGACTAGAGAAACGCATTGGGCCACTAACCCAAGACATGCTTGATCATGGTGGAAATTTACTTACAGCTAGAGTGGACTCTACAAACACATCCTACAATAAAATAAGAACCTATGCATATAGTGAATGAAATAAAAAAGGATGATGAGTCTACTCCGTTTGTTCATCTCGTCATTGTGACATGGGCTGGTTTCCATGTCATGGGGCAAGAGGTACCTCTTTGCGGTTCTCTATGATGTCATTAATACTTATTATGATTGTACAAAGCTTATTAGGAATCTTAAGTTGAGTAATCATGGAGTAGGTTTTCACACTCACGTGGCATGAGGCATTCAACCAACACCTTGTCAATCACATTACTTCAACATTCACAATTTAAAATGCTAGTGATAAAGGGGCAATGAGAGTCTTAGACCAATGGATGCCACATTTCAATTAGAAATTTTAGTTGAATAATCTAGAGGCTAAATAAGACTTGATCATGTTTTACCTCTACTCAATTTTCTCCAAAGTGTCCACCATATTTTCTATTTTCCATTATGCTATTCTTTGACCAATATAGGATTTAATTTTTCATTTTGTGTATGCATTTGGTCCATAGTGCTTTTATTTCATTATACACTTTGTGAACTTTCATGAAGCATCTTTGCTTGCATATTTGATATTTCTTATAA
This sequence comes from Alopecurus myosuroides, assembly GCA_028641055.1. NCBI lineage: Eukaryota > Viridiplantae > Streptophyta > Magnoliopsida > Poales > Poaceae > Alopecurus > Alopecurus myosuroides. The sequence continues at coordinate 31,911,919 of CM054057.1, forward strand.
CATGAATTGTATGTTGATACTCATCTACATTATGAATCATTTGATATGTAGCATGAATAATCTTCTTTGATATTCCACGATTGTTTTAAAATGCAAAGTCCATGTTAGTTTTATCACCTTCATACTCGAGGACGAGTATGGGTTAAGCTTGGGGATGTTGATGCATGTAAAATGCATACATGAACTTTGCATGTTATTACTTGTTTTTCCTACATATTAGCAACTTATATTCATGTTTTATAATGATTTGGGGGATTTTCTGAACAATACCCCTTCTTTTGGTTCTAACCCTGTTTTTCCAGAAAACGTACTTTTTAGTGTTTAAGACTTTCCGGGAGCTTCGGGACTCCAAAAAGGGCAAGGCCAAAGAGCACGGTTCAGAATTTTTGAGACGAAGACCATGGGACAAAGTAGAGGGCCAAAAGGCCAACCAGGTGGAAAAGAGGACCCTCCATGCGGCCAGATTCCTTGGCCGCGTGTGGGGCCTCCTTTTTTCCCCCGTGGCTTCGATGCCGTCAATCTTTCTTCTACCGAGTGTCTCGTGACCTAAAAACGACTATATAAAGGGTCCCCTGGCCTTTTCGAGAAGTAGGCGGCGCCGAGAGACGAAACCACGAAACAGAGAGACAGAAGGCTGCCGCTGGAGAAGATCGGCGGGGGGGGAAACGTCGTCGGGATCACCCCCGGAGGGCTCCACCCCCTCCGGCGTGTTCATCATCAACATCTACAGCAAGATCAGCTCCATATCTCCACTGTAAACTCTTGGCAAACACGATGTATGATGCAATACTATATTCCCTAGATGTATTGTGTCTCCCCGTCTATGTTTGAGTAGTGAATTGTTCTTGGCAATGGTGAAATAGTTCGTTGATTGGTTGCATACAAGTTTGTTATCTTCTATGATTGTCTTTATGTACAATATATGAGTGCACGCATATGTTGGGTAATGCATGTAAGGTGATCACCAGTAGCATAATGGAGTGGTGGTGACTTGGGAGTGACAGTAACTTGAGACCGAGCCACAAAGTTAAGTTATTGGGGGATATATATAGGGGACCTTAGAACGTAAGGCTATGGTGGGACTTTATGTCTTAATCAATCTTGTGCAGTCATTTACTTGGCCACATGATCTATCATAAGGGGTTGTAGATCATTTACTTGACTATACCTATTCATGGCTCCTTCCTAGAAGAAACAACTAAGACTAAAACATGTGCTTCACTAATTGTGACAACCACACGAACGAAACACCTATTGCTAGAACACTTGCTCCCTTGAGACACTTGAGATATTTGTTGCTTGCTACTTGTGAAACTTGCTTAGAAACTTGCTTTAGAAACTTTCTCTAGGATTACTTGCATTTTAAACTTGCTTCACTAGTTACTAGACAAACCACACTCCACGTCACTTGCTTTTAATTAGTTAGTTCCTTTTAGTCAAAATTATTGCTTTGCATAAACAACCATATAAGAGGGTTATAGGGCTTTAGAGAATAGATAGCTTACCTTCAGCTCCTCGTGGGTTCGACACTCAAATACTTATCCAAAGGTACTACAATTGATCTCCTGCACTTGGGAGTCATCAGCTGCTGACTGGGAGACGATTCTAATTCGCAGGGTCATCAGTGTAGAACTCCTCCTGAGGTGGCTCCTCATAGTCTGGCCAATAAAAATAACCAGGGGCGAAACCAATGTGAGTACATTTGAATGTACTCCGCAAGACACCCTTTATGAGCTTGCAATTATGCATACATGCTTATTTGGTGGAGTGGGTAGGCCATACATAAGGTTCAGCTACCCATGATAGATAAAATATTTATCATGGTTGATTGGCATATTTATATGTCTGTTAAAAAGATTATTAAAATAATATAGTTTCTCTCGTAGATATCGCATATCTCAGAGGTTTTAATAGATTTTTTGAGAAAAGAAAGTTTTCTTGGCAAAACTTCTGGTAATCAATACTCCAATTTTTTTTTCTCATCCGTATCTCGCAGATACAAGGTTTTTTATTTTTAGTACCTCGCAGGTACAAACCTTCCGATAAAACTTCTCTTTTGACAATTTACACAATGCTAGCTACATGGCCATTCAACCGTCCATATCCGAGGACGCGGCTATTTCGAAAGAGTTTTACTCTGCAAAGGTGTACACATTTCCACAAGATTCAGAATCCGCCATGAAACAACCATGGACTGTTCACAACAGTATGAGGACATCGGATAGCTGATCTTGACTATCCACTATGTACAAGCTAGTATATGACTATCTCTTAAATTGGGTTTATTCTCCCCGGCAATCCGTGTCGCACACAGCCCAGACAGGAGACCAACTGCTGCATCCGGAGGGAAAATTAATCCCACACTTTGTATGTCCCGTATCCTCACTCCTAGCGACATTTCGGTTCATAGGATCCAATCCCCTATAGCACTTGAGATAGAACACATACTAACCATAACAAGTTTCTAATCAAGCCCCGTACCCATGTTGGGGTAAAGTGGCAGTACGATAATGGTTGTCCAGCGAAGACTAGGTTATGTGTCTTTTGTAAACATTTCTCAAATTTTCCATGTTGACATCCTCCCAGCAGACAAGGTCTCACCTTTCCACCGAGGGTTTTCCTCCATAAAGCATTTGTTTACAAAAACACATTTTAAGTAGTTCATTTAAGAACTCAAGTTTTAATTTAGTCGATGGTATTTATATACCATTTGGTGGCTATGGGCTTGGTAATACCAAGTTGACTATTGACATGATCATTTACCTAATAATATTAATAGTAGTAGTATTCACAACAAAAAATAGTTTTGAGAATATAATTTTGTGAAAACTTCAGAAGTGAAAAACATGCATGATAGAAAATGATAAGTATTTAGAAAACAAGCATTAGGATGGCTTGCCTTGATACAGATGGTGGTCCTGGTCTTGGTAGTAACAGGAGTTACAGTGAGCCTCTTCTTCAAATACTCCTCCCTCGTTTTCTATCGTCGTTTAATAAAATTAAAGACACACATTCAGAACCAACCAAGGCAAACAATGCTACAAGTGATACATACAGCAAGCAATTAAAATGCATCACCCAAAATACACAATTTTCCCATAGGAAAAATTGGCATGAAAACTATAGTGGGAAAAACTTCTTTTCCCTAGTTTTTATGTGTGGACAAAATCAATAATTCTAGCTAAGAGCACCATGGACCAGTGGGGTAAAACCCATGTTACTAGGCAGTAGGGTGTCACACAAAACACAATTTGATGGCTAAAACACTCACAACAATTTCTATGGAAAGCACATATATTATGCTAATATTTGCAAGTGGTGGAAAAGGTGCATACAATAAGCCAAGCTCAAATTCCACCATGATGCGAAAAATGACCAGTGGGTGTTCCACTAGCAAACTACTCACAAAGAGGTTAGTAAGCCTCTGGTCACATTTTGAAAAGTGCTCAAAACAAGAAAACAAGCTTCAAAAGCTCGTACTCATACTAGTAGAAAACTAGGAAAAATACTAAGCTAGTCTACACTACACATGCTAATTTTATGCACAAGTGTGCAAACTAACAGAAGTAAAATACTCCTATAATCAGTGCCAAAATGCTACTGGATCCCACAAAACACAATAAAACGTCTAGCTATCAAACAAGGAAATACTAGGCTAAAATGCTACACATGTGAGAGAAATATTTTCTAGTCACCCAAGTGCTACTCATGCTTTTCTACAAACCAAAGGGGAAGAGTAGCATAGGTGAAAACACTAAGATAAAGATGCCACAAGGACATTTCATCCTCTGTTTCCAACTACAAAAATTTATATTTTTCCGTAGTGGAAAACAAGGCTAAAATCTATGCATGAATGATTCTAGAAAAAGTAATATGCTCACATAGCTATTCCCATTTAATCTCCAACTACCCAATAAACTCCTAGCATGATATTACTGCAAGAAAACAACTTTATACTAACAGAAAACAACTTAAACTTGATGGAAAACAAGAATCCAATACATACACATAACCATACTATTTAATACTCACACAAAAATTCTAGGCAGAAAACAGATGAAACAAGATCTGTCCACCCAATTTTCTACAGATCTCTAAACATCAAACAAAGCTAGATCTAGATAGAACTAAACATATACTAACATGTCCAATTGGATTCACTCAAAAAACCATCACAGATTTTGCATGAAAAATGCCCAAAAAGAGACAGATGCTTTTGGTAAACAACATGTCATTTTAAATCTAGAGCTCACCTTGATACAAGGTAAAATTCTTCTGGTAGGCATCGACATGGGCTATCAAAAACAGTTGAGTTTGCAAGTTTGGGATACCTAAAACTAAAGTTATATTAGATCTAAGAAAACAGACACTCTCTGGCATATGATTTAAATAAAAATCATAAAGACGAAAAAGTTGAATCTGCCAGTGGGACATGGTTTGGAAAATGTGTGGCTATTCGCACAAAAATTTGCTAAGCAAACTTTTTATCCTAGCTAGGCCAAACAGAGCTAAAGTAAACATGCCCATTTCTGCTAAAAATAAAAAGGAATAAAACCTAGCCTTAATGGGCTAGATCTACACAGGGCGGCCCACAACGGCGCTCGCCAGCCTGCCAGCGCACGCGCGCGCGAGCGGGCGCGTTCAAAGGAGACCGTCGATGCGCAGATCGACAGCTCCCCTTCTCTCTTCCTCCCCGTGCTCTCTTTTCTCTCTCCCTCTGTACTGCGGATGAACACCTGGCGGGGTCGGCTTTTCGCTCAACTAGGGCTCGCGCGAAGCAGGGGCGGTGCTGCGGTGGAAGACGAGTCCTTGGCCGGTGCGGTGGCGCGTTCACGGGCGGTGGTGTTGCACGGGCACGGCGGCGGCTCGACGGAGGTCTGCAGCGTTCCCGACGACAGCGCCGGCGTTCCTACAACCAAACGCGTGCACGACCGTGTCAGGGAGGTGGGCATTGGACAGGGGCTCGACCACGAAGAAAAATGGAGGCACGAGGTGCGGTGATCGGGGTGCTACCTTGAGTTAGATCTGGCCGGGTCTGAGGAAGACCGCGGCTCGCGTCGCTCACTTGGAGCGAACGAGCAAGCGTGGCTGCCTCGGGGTGGTTCAGTGGAGTGAGGAGAGGGTAGTGGCGAAAGGGTTTGGTCCGGGGTGGCTGTCATGCATGGATTGGAAATGGGCAACTCGGACAGGCACGTCATGGGCAATGGGGGTGCCTCTGGGGTTGCCAACATGAAGGTGCATGACCATGGCTACAGGAGGGGTCAAGTCATGGCATTTTCACCCTATTCCACCAACTCTTCTTACCTCACCAATAGTCCACTTGGCTGGCCTCTCCCTCCCTCCTTGGTCAACCAAAATGACATCCAAGGCTAGCTTCTAGAAGCCTGTACCATGGGGAACAGAAATGGCAAAGCCACTAATCTTAGATCATCACACACAAACAGATCTATCAACTTTAAAAAGTGTGCAGCTACTGTTCTGACAGAAAATTCAGTTTCGAGAGTTTTTCTGAATTTTTCTAAGTGTTGGCATCAGACAGAGATTGCAAAAAGTTGAGGCTGTTTTCAGCAAGCAAACCAATTTCAAAATGAATGATTCAAAATGCACATTAAAGAGCAACACTCCAAGTTTCAGAAAAAAAATTGGTTCTTAAAATTGAGGGGTTTAAGGCTTTGAAAATAGATGGCAAAATTAGCACTTTCTCTGTTTTTAAACTGCCTAAAAATCTGTCTTAACAAGATGGCTCAAAAACAAGCAACGATATGCGTGTTAAATATTTTTGTAAATTTTTCCAAGAATGTGGTTTTGTTGTCCACATAACAGAGAGTAAAATTGATCAAAGAAAATCCATAATTGAATATTCCTTGTGGTGGAAAACAGGGGTTGAAAACAGCTACTTGGCTGATTTTTCAGGACATAACTATATAGGAAAAATCCAATGAAAGCTTCCCCAAATAATTTTGTTCCAAGGCCAAATTGATTCCTAAAAAGCAATAACACAATTATAAGTTGATATCAAGTGCTGTCCCAAAGTTTTGAAAATATTCCCTTGAGAACTCCAGTGGAAAACATAGGAAAAACAAATACTTTCCTTAGGAGAAAAATTCTCAAGTGAGTGAAATGAACACACAACTTATATTGCATAGATAATCATGATTACACAAACATGTTGTCCACCTAAATAACTTATAAAAGTATTAAGAGGATTCCTAAATTACTATAATACAGGTGCTTAAAAACTGGGTTGTGACAGGGACGGCCGCGTCGTCCGCGAGTATTACCGGCACAATTCGGGGGAGGAGAGCACCATCGTGGAGCTCTGGCAGACTCACGCGGCTGAGCGGGCGGAGCGCCGCCTCAAATTCCACCTCGTGTTAGAGGCCGCCCGGGAGGCAAGGACAAAGGCGCTGCAACAGCTCCACCAAGCCGACCACGCCGGCGAAGTCTGGTCCTCCGACGATCTGAGGTGGGGGCCTATCTCGGACATACCATCGTGCACCCCCAACAACGACGAGCAGGTCACTGATGAGTTCGGCGACGATGATGACCCGGAGGAGGTCACTGATGAGTTCACCGACGACGACGACGAGGAGTAGTGTTCGTCTGTTTTCTGTTTTCAATAAAAGAATTTGTATTCCGGCGAACTGCGGTGCGCTAGCGCATCCGTTTTCTGTTTTTAATAAAAGAATTTGTAGCACCCTATTTCTATTTTATAGAGATCTGTATTTGCTGTCGCACCGCGCTCGCGCCCGAAAACTCCCCAATGCGCTCCAAACTGGGGTTTCCATTTTCGACTTAATTATAGTTTGTACTATCTTTTTTTATCCATTTTGAAATTTCAAAATTTGAAAATGTTACAAAACATCACAAAATTATTTTTAGTTTTTAGCTTTTAATTTTACTAAAATTTAGAAATTAGTTTCATATCATTTGGACTTTTCTTTCAAAAGTTATAGTTTTTTTAATAGAACATGAAAAGAAAAAGAGATGAAAAAAAATACAAAATAAACCTTAAGTACCGGTTAGTACCACCAATCGGTACTAAAGGGCCGCCCGTTCGCGCGCATTGGGTGGTCCCTAGGAGAAACTTTAGTACCGGTTCAAGCACCAACCAGTACTAATAGAAACCTTTAGTACCGGTTTGTGCTACCAACCGGTATCAATAACCGTTTGGTACCAGTTGGTAGCACAAACCGGTACTAAAGGGCTGAAAAGCGCGGGGACTTATGTGTTTCTGCTCCAATTTTTGGCCAAGTCCCGCGGAAGAACAGACGCGCCTCCGTGCTCTCCCTCGACAACGGCGATGACGTACTACTGCTAGTCGTTACCCTGCGCCCTTGCATCGCCTCCGGCCTCCCCGCGCCGCGCTCTGAGCTCGTCGCCGGCCCCGCACCGACCCTCTCCGCGAGCTTGTCCACGTGCGCATGTGGTCGCTGTCGAATATGCATCTCAACAAGTCCCTCGGGTGAACCGATAGGGTTTAGAGTAGGAGAACGTGTAGGCGCTGGTGACAATCTTCGGCTAACAGGGGGCACAATTTACTCAGGTTCGGGGCCCTCGTAGAGGTAAAACACTTACTCCTTCTTCTGTCGATCTGTATTATCAATAGATCGGTTACAATGGGGGGGTGCTCGAGTCGAGAGTATGATCACAATCTCAAGGCTTTGGTGGTTCTCCTAGCCTTATATAGGTGGCCAGGTCTCAAACCGCACCCGGGGGGCCTACAAACCCTAACCTTAAGTCGGTTAGAAGTTTCCTTCCTTGACCCGCAAGGCTTCACGGGTGGGCTTTGATTGGGCCTTCTAGAACTGTCTATGGCCTTGGACCGGGTAGCCTCACCCGATAGGTCCAGGATTCATCCCCTCGTCAGCCGCCGCCCCATGCCGGTGCCCTCTCCTCGGGCTCGTTCCTCGTGCCCGTCGTCGCCGCCCAACGCCGCCCTCTCCGGCCTCCAGCTCGTCCCCGTGCCCGGCCGTGGTCGCCACCGCGCGCAGCCCTCTCCTTGCGGGCTCTAGTCCCTGTGCCGCCGTGGTCGCCGCCGCGAGCCCCGCCCTCTCCCCCGAGTAGAGACCCGGCGCCCACAAAGAACTTCCCTGCCCCACGCACCCGGCAGCAAGTGCAGCAACAGATTCAGTTCGCAGGCGCGGGCAGCAGCGGAACATCAGACGCCATTGTGAGGGTTCCGGTTCACTGGCGAGAGCTGGAGGAGGAGCACAAGAAACGGATGCAGAGGGAGCAGCAGCAGCGGGAGCAGCAGAAGAAAAAGAAGACCGACACGGCTGGATCCAAGACCAATGCCGGCACTCTGACCATCAGGTCGGATACGCAGTTGACAGAGCTTGCTCATGAGCTGCGTGAATACATTGACGCCACGTTGGACCGGATAGGCCATATTGATCCGGAGTACAACGGCAAGAAACTGGGCAATCTGGATAACTACCAGAAAGCCTGGAATGATGCTGATGTCGGCCCCATCTCTATGGCGGTTGCCGCGTCCAGCAGCACTTTGGCGCACAAGATGTATTGCTTGCGCACTGCTGCCAAAGATTCCGAGAACACCTCCCGGGTAAGTACTTTCTCTCCTATCCGGCTTTTCCGAGTTGCAACTTTCCTATCCATCTCTCATACTCCATCCAGTCCCCGAGATTTGGGACGAGTAGGCAATACTCGACCGAGTTAAAGTCTACTCGGGTCGAATTTTCCCACTAACTTTGTATTTTTTCTCTCTTCAGGAATGCACTGACGCTCGCACCAAGATCTTCCACAAGCTCTTCTGGTCCCACCGGAACGTCAAGGAGCAGAACCGAGATCTGCGGGAGGAGTGTGGCCAAAGAGGTAACTTTTATTCTTGACGAGTTATTGTGTATGCTTTCTCAGCATCACTTTTGTAACCCGGTTTATGTTTCCCAACTCACAACTATTCTGGAGAAGCAGCTCACGGATGCCATCACTAAGATCTCCTCCTTGGAGAGTAAGTGTAACTTTTTCGGCTTGTGCGTTTTGTGTGTACGCCAGTTTCTTTCTATCTGGTTAACTTTGCTTTCTCTGCAGGTGAGCACCAGGCCTTCACCGAGAAGCAGCAAGACTACACTATGTTGGCCGAGTCAGTACAAAGCGAAATGTTGGATCTGGAGAGTAAGTTGCCTCTACTTTTCTCTTATCCGGTTTCCTTATTCTCATTGTTTTGCTGGCCGGATTGCCTCCTTCCCAAAGGAACGCCAACTATTCCTTGATCAACACCAAGGGTGTGTCACTCCAGCTGAGGTGCAGCAGCAGGTGTAGGCCAGCCAGGCCAAGCTGGAGGCAGAGCTCGCCGCCGAGAAGAAGGAGGTGCTCAAGCTAAAACGTGAGCTAGCTGATGCTATCAAGACAGCGCTTCCAGCCGAGAACTACAAGAATGAGGGGCTGAACCAGGCGGTTGTCAAGAATCTTAAACTGGAAAGGAAAATTGAGTCCCTCAAGTCTCGAAACACCAACCTCGACAGCATGCTGGTCAACTCCCGCGATCTGCTGGACAAGAAACACAAGCTTGCAGCCGGATGGACCAGCCGGCTTAAGGATCTTGTCATGGAATTGCGATGTAAGTTAGTGCCCTTCACCAAGTTATTCTATCCGGTTTCTTTTACCCGGTTTGTCTTATCCGGTTTCTCTTCTCCGGTCTCTCGTATCTGGTTTCTTGACTCTACCCAATATCACCTCTCAGGGGCCTTTCCGGACTTCAACTCGTGCGCTGACGACAAAGCTGTGGAAAGGGCCCGTCATCGTAGCGATCCTGGTGCACAACAACGGGTTGAGAAACCGGGTTGACCACTACAGCAATGGCTTGCGGGTGAACAACATGCTGAACCGGGTTGACAACCGGATGCCGAGATGGACCATATCGGTTGCCTCCTAGCCCCTCTTGACGAACTCGGGTAGTATTATAGCCACCACCTGCATCAATGTGTTCTTGACCGGGCTGCCTCTCTACAACATGTTGTTTTCTGGCGACAACCGGATCGTAGACCTGCATCTGTTTATTTTTCCTGGAGTTCACACCCCGAGCCCTCTCGCCACCCGGAAGGGGTGATGAGGCATGTCCTCCGGATATTGCCCCATGCGACCGAACAATATGAGACGCACCAGATGCCATATTCTCTTTCCGGAAAGCCTCATTCTGCCTGCCAGCTTCAAGAACTAGCTCATTGAGCCGGTCCTGTTGCCTAGCGCGAGCTTCGCCGGATAAGTTCGGCAACTCGGAGGCAACTGCCTCAGCAGCTCTAAGTGTCTTGGTAGGAGAGCTATAATTAGGCCTACCAGCCGAGGTCACACTAGCGGACTTGCTAGCAGTTTTACCATCCCTAGCCAATTCGGCACCTAAGTTGCGACGAATAACTCCTATCCGGCTAGGGTTTCTAGAAATAGGAGTAAAACCATGCGCCCTATTGTACTCATTCTGGTCAAGGTTGAGTTCAAGCCTGACCTTTGCTAATTCTTTGGCTTCCAGGAGCATAGCCTGGCGCTGCTCTTTGAGCTGCACCCTCAATACCGCCGGATCCGCACCCTAGCAAGAGGCATGACCAAATTCTCGATGACACCAGCAAGAGGTGCCGGTATTGCTCTCGATGTAGAAGGAGCCTTGAAACCAGGTTGGTTCTCACGCTTGTCGTAGGGCTTGTGACTCGGCCGAGCCGACTCGCCAACGACTTCAGGCGCATTGGGCGCGCCTTTCCCGGCAGCAGGAACCGGGCAAGTCATCATCACCTCCATGCTGCCTGCAGAGCTAGCGTCGGGATGCCCGGAGACAGCGACAACGATAGGAGGATCAGCAGCAACGAGCACTACCTCCGGGTACTCGCGGATGATGGTGGTGGGGACGTACACCAAATGCGCGCCGAAGTTGACGACGGAGCCGCCTGCAGGCACGGGCCTGCCGCATAAATCACCAGCGTTGTCGGTGAAGAAATCGAGGGAGTCGAATCTGTGGACAAGGCCACAAACCACGCGCTCCCTCGAACGAGAAACGGTTCCCGTCCGGATAGAAACCCCAGCCAGCGCCGCTGCTGGCCCCACGTTGCGCGCCAACTGTCATGGATGAATAAAGACAGATGCCATAGGATGGCTTAAGATTGGGGCCAATGGATGTTGTACGTATCCGGAGAGGGATCACACGCCTAACTGGCGCGCTCAGAAACACTGCAAACACCATAATCTACCCAGGTTTGGGGACCTCGTGTGGAGGTAACACCCCTACTCTTGCCTCTCTCGCTGTATATGTATGTGCCGAATAAAACAATCCGTCAAGCTCAAGGAGCTAGAGGAAGAAGAATCTCTCTTGTTACTTCTCTCTTCTATGTTGCCTCAGCTCTCCCGTGGAATGAACTAGTTGATCGACCCTCGCATAGGAGGCGGAGGTCACCTTATATACTGGTGGCCACCTACTAGCTCTACATATGCAAGTACTAATTAGGTTACTACACACTGTGCCATACCGCACGCCTTCGTGTCCTCGCTGACAGTCGACAAAAGTCTTCGCGGTTAGGTCGCTGACATGTCATGTACCCCTTGTCAGAGACAGGATGTGGCATCGCCCATGCTGCGCACTGTACCCACGTTTGGATACGCATCATCACGCACCTAGTAAGTTGAACCGCACGCCTGTACTGCTCCTGGATACGCGGGATTCACCCAACGTCTCCATTGAATTTGTGTCCGAGTAGAGCAACACCTTCTACTATCCGGATCCTCCAAGTGCTACTCGGATGACCCAGATACTTACTCGAATCTTCCCCTTGGTATCTTGTTCTTCTTACCGGATAGCATCCTATCCGGCCCGTACCTACTCGGTACGGCCGGACTTCATTTCTCACCTGCCTTACCCCTACTCGGGGGTAGCCCCCTGACAGTGCCGCGGCATGGTGAATTGGTCTGATGTTGAATACAGACAAAACTTCGGTTGAATCCAACACAAGCTCTCGACAATCATCTATAGGGATGTAGTAAGTTCAGACGGGGCCTTCTACTATGGCCCGAGGGGCCCACCACCTAACGATGAGCTGCTACAATGTGTACTAGAGCAGTGTGACGAGAGATCATTCAACTAGTTAGAAGGTGGTCTTCCGTTCCCGCCGATGAAGAAGAAGATCACAACGACCAAGAAATGATCGAGGTGTGTATTTCTATTCGGTACGAATATTGTGCTCCTAATAAGAACTTGTGCTTTTCTTTGCCGGCTGACTGCTAGGTTGAGACTCCAAGTGCAGAGTGTGTAGCTAGTGGCAAGCCTTCTTCCCCACGAGGGTGACTCGAGGGTTTATATCGAACTCTTGGGGAGCCAGTATTTCAGAAGTTGTCTTCCAAGCTTCCTCCAGGATCCTGCAAACAAGTAGAGAATTTTGTGCCATCAACCTCACCAAGTGGTTGTCAAGCACAAGGTGTGAGACTTCTAAATTGCAATGCAAAACTGAAAGTAAATGTGCAATAATTAAATATACTACTAAATGCAAATGAGAAAATAAATATGCAATGGATTGTTTTTGTATTTTTGTGATGCAAGTGGTGATGGAGATAATGTAAATTCGAATTAGAGATGCAAGTAAAGTAAAGTGCAAGTAAAGTAAATTGCAGAAAACTAACTAGAGTGTTTTCTTATAATTAAAATAGGACCGGGGTTCATGGTTTTACACTTGCATTCTCTCAAATAAAGTGGTAGACGGTGGACATAAAGAATTACATGTGAGATTACAATAACATGTTTAACATTGAGTACTTTCATATGGCATCACGTCCTAGCATAGAGATCTCTACAGCCATATTGATCCCTCGTATACTCCACCAAGATGCGAAATAAATCATAACACCTCGATAATTAAGGAAAAACCAGAGTATAGCTTTAAGCAATGTGACATGAAGTTGAAGTAAGAACTTGCTAGATCTAGTCATGGAGATTGATTAGTGTCACTTCAAATCCCCGGTAACAAGGTACTCCTTTTTTATCCCTAGTGAGGTAACTAAGAAAGGTTTAACAAAACCTAAGTGGATCGCTGAACTTCTGTCACTTTCACAGCACTAGCCACCCTCCCGTTACTCCAACTAATGCGCCCATCACCCCACACACGCTCTCAAGAACTAGATTGATCAAAGCTAGACAATAAGAACATGGTACATAAGATACATCTACTCAATTAACTCAAGAGAAACAATTGCAATCTCAGATTCAATAACTCATAGGAAAAATACACCACATAGAAATTACAACGGTTCCCGTAATCATGTGAGGCAGCTCATACGGATCTAATTAGTGAAGCACATAGAGAGAGAGATACAAGTGCTACTTCCACAAACCCATAGCCCTGGGTGGACTACTCCCTCTTCATGGAGATGTCGATGGAGATGACGTTGGAGGGGTAGGAGATCACACTGGCGGCGCCCCGTTGGGGTTTTCCCCCTCCAATCTGGAACTCCAGGTCTCTGTTTCGGTGTTTCTGCGGTGCTCCTCTCCGTAAGGGTACGGGGGACCCTTTTTATAGTCGGTTTTAGGTCAAGACAGAGTCGGTAAGTCGAAGATGGAAGGAATTGGGGCCACAGGGGCCAAAAGGGGGCCTCTCACGCGGCCAAGGAATCTGGCCGCGTGGAGGGTCCTCTTTTGGGCCTCCTTGCCCAATTCTCGTGGATCCTTCTCCCGCAAGTCTTCTCCTTCCAAGAAAATGACCCCGCAGATTTTTAGGTGATTTCGCGGAAGTTTGCCCCCTGAAACATCAAAAATATAGAAGTTGGGGGACTTTGTAATTTAACCCCAAAATACTATAAAACATTGAATTATACCCTTATATGATGCAATAATATGTAATAGAAAACCATGTGAAAATATGCAAAATTCATCTATGCATTTTACATGCATCAACATCCCCAAGCTTAACCCATGCTCGTCCTCGAGTATGAAGGTGATAAAACTAAGATGGGTTTTGCATATTGAAACAACCATGGGATATCAAGGAGGATTATTAATGCTACATATAATCAAATGATTAATACTAGAAATGAATAGCAATATACAATTCGTGTTGTAAGAAATATCAAATATGCAAGCAAAGATGCTTCATGAAAGTTCACAAAGTGTATAATGAAATAAAAGCACTATGGACCAAATGCATACACAAAATGAAAAATAAAATCCTATATTGGTCAAAGAATAACATAATGGAGAATAGAAAATATGGTGGACACTTTGGAGAAAATTGAGTAGAGGTAAAACATGATCAAGTCTTATTTAGCCTCTAAATTATTCAACTAAAATTACTAATTGAAATGTGGTATCCATTGATATAGGACTCTCATTGACCCTTTATCACTAGCATATTAAAATTGTGAGTATTGAAGTCATGAGAATGACAAGGTGGTTGAAAGCCTCATGCCCCGTGAGTGTGAAAACCTACTCCATGATTACTCAACTTAAGATTCCTAATAAGCTTTGTACAATCATAATAAGTATTAATGACATCATAGAGAACCGCAAAGAGGTACCTCTTGCTCCATGACATGGAAACAATCCCATGTTACAATGACAAGATGAACAAACGGAGTAGACTCATCATCCTTTTTATTTTCATTCACTATTATGCATAGCTTCTTATTTTATTATAGGATGTGCTGTAGAGTCACTCAAGCTGTAAGTAAATTTCCACCATGATAAAGCATGGCTTGGGTTAGCGGCCCAATGCGTTTCTCTAGTCATATAGATAATTACTCATCAAAACTTACTATTCCTCTATTTCCTTTCGGCATGACAGGAGTCCAAAAACAAAAGTACATGATATCAACCAAATGTAAAAAAAATTGTGCAATGTTGAAAGCTTTCCGGTGATACACGTTTATAGCTAGCTCCCAACCACACACTTGTCAAACGCAAAACTTGTGGCTCCCATTATTGGGTCATGTTTATTAGATGCATAAAAAGTAAAGTGTGCCTTCAAAAGTTCGTGAGAGTCCTATCCCAAGTTCAACCCATGAGAATTAATAAAGTGAATATCTTAATTTAGAACATAAATAACAGAATAACATGGTGAACATACTCGGAATAGCAATGAAGCTAATGGGAAGATATGGTGGACTCACTGGAAATACTTGGCTAAGGAGTGTTGGAAACAAGTTTTTACTTGTTGGAATTTTTAAATTTTTGGGCTAGCAAGAGGGAGATAGTTGACCAGCTACTATGCATGCATATGTCCATAGAACTACTCATTTCATGACAAACTAAATAAACCAGAAATTAACATCAAGGACATGAATAAGAGATAGCTCAAGACAACATTATTGCAAATTTCTACACATAAAAAGCCTATAAATCATGCAAACATATGTAGCTCTTCAAATCAACCATGGCATCCCTATTCCAAGTCATAATACTAGCATCCAATACATTCCAACCCCAAACTCCAGTAGCTCAATCTCATATAAAATGATGGTGGTGGTCTTATCAAAACAAAAATAAAAACAAAAACTAGACGCTTCAAGTCTCTACGATAAATGCTTTGCTTAGAAAAACAGAAAGTAGAAGTGTGCTAACCAAAACAGTGTAGCTCCAGTGGGGTGTTCATCACATCCCCAAGATTATGGCTTACACCATTCTTGGATGTCTTGAGGCGGAGCTCCTCTATTCCCTGTGAAAAAAACTTCACAAAACATGTTACTCCCATTCTTTTTCTGTGGGGTGAGATTAGCAAGGATAAATAAATCACATGCTTGCTGTGCAAAATTCCAAATAAAATGCTCCAGTAGATAGACAATAAGTTTCAGTATGTTGTATGTTCACTCTCTTTCTTGAAAGAATCATGGAAATTCGATTCCCAAGCCCAAAGAGTGCATAAAACAAAAGAATGCAGAATTTGTCAAGAAAAGCAACAGCAGAAAAACGAACGTTTTTCCCTAAGCTAGACTCGTAAAAAAGTTAAGCCAATTTGTGTTCTTACAGAGGAAAAAAAGCTTCAGAACATACTAAAAAATTAGCTCAATCCGACATACCAATAAAAAACATAAAATCATACGGTGAGCAGACTCGTGCTGAAACAGAAATTTCATGCACTAGGATAGCAACTTATAAGTCCAAATGGGTTTGACTTGACTCTTTATTGAAAACTCCATAATTAAAACAAAAAAACTAATCTCTTGAGACAGCAAGAGGACACTAGGAAAATCCAAACAAAAACAATCGGGTTGCCTCCCGTAAAGCGCTTTCTTTATAGCCATATAGCTAGGCTTTACTTACTTGATAATCAAGAGGGATAAAGCTCATGAGGGAGCTTGTTTTTTAGCGTGCCCCTCTTCCTTGGGAAGTGCTCCATGCTTTTCTTGTGAGGGAACTGAAACTTGACATTCCCTTCCTTGGAGTCTATGATTGCACCTGTACTACGAAGAAAAGGTCTACCCAAAATAATAGGACTAGGGGATTTATTCCCCATATCCATAATAATGAAATCAACGGGTACGAAAGTCATGTGCAATTCAATCATGACATCTTTTACTTGTCCTACAGCATGTTTAGTAGGGTTATCAGCAAGGACAAATTCACTTGAGCACTTTTCTAAATTTTCTAGCTCTAGCAATTCATATAATTCTTTAGAGAGTACCGATACACTAGAACCTAGATCTAACATAGCATGGTGAATTTATTTTCCAATTAAACTAGCACCTTGGGGATCCATGCATCCCCAAGATTAGGAGGTATCATGGCCTCATTCTTGTACCTAGCAATTTTTTCTTGCAAGACATGATTAGCAATATAAGATCCAAAGCCAGGTTAATTAACATTTATAGTGGGATCACTAGCAAATTTTTGTAGAGTAGCAATAAGTTCTTGCAAGCTACTTTTTTCTAAATCAAGCAATGGATCCTTAATTTCAGTAAGCATCATAATTTCCTCTACTTTACTCTCTAATTTAGCTAGCATTCTTGATTCATGAGGACTAATTTCATCTTTGCTAGCAATATAAGACATATATGGAAGTAAATATTCAGGGTACTTCACTATTTCATTCAAAGTTTCTTCTAAGCTAGTAGGGACATGCTCACTTGTATTCTCAGCAATATGATCAATATTTTCAATAATAGGAGCAGCAATAGTAATAGAATTCATTTTCTACACTAGGTTGTGCTTGTGGCTTTCCTGCTGACATGCTGAATAGAGTTGCTTGATTATCAGCTAATTTTGACAATGCTTTATCTAAATTCGAAGATTGAAGTTGAAATCCTTTAATATCACTACTAATGGATGCAATAGACTTATTTAACTCATGTATCATAGCATTGTGACTAGCAACTTATTCCATAAGTGTAACACCCAGGGTTTTTCCCAAATAGAAAGTTGCTTGTTTCTTTCTTTTGCATCGCATAGCATAATGCATCCTCATCGCATCATACGTTCAATAACCTTGCATGTGTTCTTAAGAACCCAAGTTATTATTTTTGAGCAACTCTATTTTTGGTTTTGCAAAACCAATAAAATCCCTACCCTCCTTTTCTATCTTAGAATAACACCCCAAAATAATATTTGAAAATATTTGATGAACTATTTTAAAACAAAATCAAGTTCTTTAAATTATTATTTTGTAAAGGCTTGTCCCTTCTTTTCTTGCCTTTCTTCTCTAATTCTTTATCCTTTTGTTTTTCTCCTTTTTCCAATTTGAGAAAAATCCTGAAATTTCGTAACGGGCCTGGGAGCACTTCTGGCCTTTCCCCATTTCTCTCCCAAGGCCCACTACCTCTTCACGTTGTCTTCCTCCTCCTGTACGGACGAGCATCCGTGTTGTCCACGTACTCCTGTAGAGGATGGGACGGTGGCTGCTACCCACTCCCCTCCTTAAATCCTCCACCCGGTTGCCCTCTTCAGCCCTAGTCTCCCTTCTCCCCTCCCTGCCGCTGCCACCCCCTCTCTCTTTTTCCTCTCTCTTCCTTACTCTGAATTTCCTGCATCATGAGAGAAAGACAGAGCAGTAGAACATTCCCCATCGTCGGTGGTCGCCGTCGACCTCGCCTGGGTACGGGAATCGAACCGCATCACCGTCTTCATCCTCTGCGCGGAAGATCGGCACCCGAGGGCGTCCCGATCGTCCCGGCCATGGTCGTCTTCCTCGCCGGCCGACCCTGTTCTCCGGCGAATTTCGTCGATGTCGTTCTTCTCCAAGCACGATCAACTACTAATATACACTCCCGGCGAGCCTCGTTTCCGATTCCCATGTTTTATCGGCCCAATCGCGTGGTGTACATGCTCTGTCGTCCCTGGTTGTGTCCGTCGCCATGAGCAGTTGAGCATAAGGTCGTTCTCGAGCTGCTGCTTACGCACAACAAGCACCACACCTCCCACCTCCCTATGTGTTGCACACACATCCGCACCCCTCCACGTACACCCAGCCGTGCTCCCCTGTATCTGCCCCATCCAGTTCGCCAGGGTACAGCAGCGCAGGTCCGTCGTTGTTCTGCCTGCAGTATGGATTGTTCTGTCTGCAGTATGGAACTTGCAGATTCAGAGTTCAGTTAACCACAGGGAACACCTCTTAAACCTGAACGTTCAGTAAATTAACAAAGGCGATAGTCGCCCAGTGGCTTGGTCACCGAACTGCACCCCTGGGATCCCGAGTTCGAATCCCCATCGGAGGCTTTACCGCCCCTTTTTTCCAATTTTGCGCGCGTGAGCCGGCCTACCTGCGTTGTTCATCTTCGGGTTCCAGTTTCGTCAGTGAACATGCCGTTTTGTTTACCTCTTAACGCATCAGGTCCCGATCCAATCACAAGCGCTCATCTACCCCAGTGGTTGGTTCCTTCGTACCGCAGCACACGGTCTCGGGATCGAATCCCAGTCGAGGCAGATAGCCCCCCTTTTTGCGAATTTCTCACCAGGGGCCAGGGTCCACCTGTCGGTGACCCTAGAGGCCCAGTCACCTTCACCCGCACCCAGTCAGCGCCACCCAGGCACTGGCCCCATCTGTCAGCCAGCGTGGGGACTATTCCCCACGGTGGAAAAACAATTCCTGCAGCTGTTTTCTTTTTCTTTTTCTTTTTCAGAAAATGTCTTTAACCCTAAAAACTTGCAAATTCAATATCTTTGTCAATTCAAATCCATTTTGGGAAAATAAAATATGTATTCTATTCAAAATTTCCTGTACTTTTCAATTATGCACTTTGTTTACTGTTTTGCTTAATTAAAATTGGTGAAATAGTTCAATACTTTAATTACACCTTTTAAATTGCAAAATTCATAACTTGGGCAATTCAAATCCAATTCCAACATGTAAAATATGTTTTCCATCCCATTTTTCATGAACTTTTCAAATATCAACTTTGTTTTCTGTTTTGAATAATTTAAATTGCTGAAAACAACTATTTCTTATTTAGTGCATTTAAATTGCCAATTTAATAACTTGCTCAATTCAAAACCAAATTCCACATATCAAATATGTTTTCCAACCAGAAAAATGCAAGGAATATTAATATGCCATCCATGTTCATGTTTGCTCCTTGAATTTTTCATTTTACTAGGGTTATGCATGTTCACCTAAATAACAACCATGGAATGTGTTGGGGTGCTCAATTAAATTGGTCCCTATTCCATTTAATTTGGTTTAGCTCATCTATTATTTGTTTTCCATGCTAAACAACATTTAATATTGATGGTTAGATAAATAACTTAAACCTTCCTAATTAAATGTTGGGCTTTTGCCTCAACTTAAATTGGTTAAGTTGCATTCCCGCATGTCATGCATATAAAATAGGATCATGCTGGATCTTTTGCCGTAGAAGTAATTGTTGCATCCGATGTTTGTTCTAGTTTGTTGCTTCTTCGCGGATAGGACGCTGAGATGATGTGAGCAACAACAAGTTCTTCGGATGTACCTCTACTTGCTGGATCTCAGGCAAGTATACTCACTTGCTACCTATGTTGCCTTTCCTCACTTGTTACCGATTCTTTCCGTTGTCTTTATACTAGCCTTATGATTCTATGCTTGTGTCTCGATCCTATCATATGTTTACCCTGCAGCCATGATATAGCCTTCCTTCCACTTCCTATTAACTGTTGTTTGTTTACCTTGTTGGCCCTCGTGTCATAGTTGCATGCTTAGTGTTGTTTGCGCTCGAGTCTTGTTGTCTTTTTTCATATCACCTGTTTAGTTGATAGTTGGGTTTCAATCTAATCAACAACATGTTAATGTCTGGGGTAATAATAATTTGATGATAAGGCACCGGCAGGAGGCCCGACGTGGTTTTGGAGCCTACTGGTGTCAAAACTAGGAAAAGGGTCTTGTCCATTGATCCATGATGAGCGTGCTCACCGCATCCGGGAGGTAGTATGGGACCCCCTCGACTTAGACCTGATTTGCAGCTTGTCCGAAGAGCCACACTTAGTTCGGGTGTTCCATTTGCTCCTTTGCATAATGGGAGGCGCCCCCATGGTTACTGGTGATGATGATGATGATGCATATAGGGCGAGGCCTGTATTGCCGGGGTGTTGCGTCCTGCGGGAGTTTTGCACACTTGCGCTGAGTATTCGGCTGCGTGGCTGGGACCTTATAGCTCCGTGGCTCCTAGGATGGGTTGTAGAGACGGTTTGGGTCGTGTCGAGCCAACCTGAGTTTTAGTTGGTGGCTTGAGTGTGTACGGGTACTGGAGCACACCCTGCAGGGATAAATCTTCTCGAGAAGCCGTGTTGTCCGCGGTTATGTGACGACTTGGTGAAAGTGCTGGCTAACAAGTACTCAGACAACTTACACCTAATTAATAATAATTTGACTAGTAATAGGAATATTGTCACAATAACCTGAACTTCACCTTAATCAACAGTGTGAGTTTCCTTGGGTTGCTTCCTTAGTAGGGGGTAACAGTGGATGGGTATTGTTTGGTGAGTAGTTGTAGTTGGTTTTGATACGCTCTCTTATCCCTTTCTATTAGCCGGAAGTTGTAGCGTGTCTCTGTAGTTAGTTAGTGCAGCCCGCTGCCGCTTCTTTGCAATAATCCCTTCCTTCCGTTCTACCCAAAGTATTTGTATCTTGTGATGATTGGTTACGCTGGTATCTTGTGAGTATGACTTGCCAGTACTTAATAGTACTGACCCACGAATCCATTTCGTGGCTGCATATTCCACATTGCAGTCAACAGGTTTGAAGTCGGACGACGTTAGCTTGGGAATCCCTCTGGCTTGGCCTAGGCAGGGATTGGACGCCATCGGTTATCTTCAGGACTCTTAGTCCAATTTGTATCTTGTCCGTAGTCGGACACTATGTTGTTTCTTCCGCTGTCATTTGGATCTTTGTATTGTATCAGTTGTATCCTTGACTCGTTTGAGTCGTCTTGTATATACCTCCTCTGTTGTTGTTGTTGTGGATTATTCGTGAACTGTTGTAATGTTATCACAAGTGGCAACCTGGAATCGGTTATTATGTGGATTTTGGCGGAAATGCTGAAATCTGCATAGTGCCCGATCCCGGGGCGTCACAATAAGCAATTTATTAAATTCAGAAATTTCACTAGAAGGCTTCCACTTATTTTCATTAGCATTAGGATATGGAACAAAAGGTTTATTTGGCACATAAGGAGGTTTACTATATGAATTGTAAGCATTACCAAAACCATTTCTACCATAATTCCTAACAAAATTAACATCCACACTTTCAGAATTACTACCAACTAGCTCCTGCAAAGGCACATTCTCCATATATTGTTCATTAATAAAGGCAAGAATAGTGTCCATTTTAGAAGACAAATCATTGGTTTCTTCAATTGAGTTTATTTTCTTATTGGGATTGGGTGCTCTTTCAGTATTCCATTGACTATAATTTTGCAATATGCTTTCTAATATGCTCTTAGCCTCTCCTACAGTTTTACTCATAAAGGCACCTCCAGCAGCAGAATCAAGTATATTTCTAGACATGTAGTTTAGACCATTATAAAAAGAGTGTAGTATGGTCCATTCATTTACTCCATGTGATGGGCATGTTCTAAGCATTAATTTAATTCTATCCCATGCCATGGCTACATGTTCATTATCATTTTGCCTAAATGAGAGGATATTATTCCTATTTTGCAATATTTTAACGGCAGGATAATATTTCTTAATGAAAGCTTCTTTTAAATCATCCCAAGACTTTATACTAGCTGTAGGTAGTGAAAGTAACCATTCTTTAGCCTTTCCTCTAAGTGAAAAAGGAAATAATTTCAGTTTTAAAACACTACTTTCCACATTTTTAAATTTTTGCATATCACATATTTCCATGAAATCATGAAGATGCATAGAGGCATCCTCCATAGCACTACCACCAAATTGCTCTCTAGTAATTAAATTCAATAAACTAGGACTTACTTCATAGCTTTCAGCTTGTATTTCAGGTGTAGTAATTGGCCTAGCAATGAATTGGTCATTGGGTGTATTTGTGTAGTCACTTAATTTAGTTCTATCACCCATTTTAACAGTTTTTATGTAATTTTTAATTTTTTATGCAAAACAAAAGTAAAGTAACTAAGCAAATTCGAAATACTAAAATAATCTAGATAACTGAATGCAATGCTAAAATGCAAACTAAAATAAAATATGCAAGACAAAACAAAAACAAGAACAAAAAAACAAAAAAAGAAGAAGACAAGAAACAAAACAATCTACTTGAAAGAAGGTGGAGATAGAAAGGATGGTACTCACGTAGGTGCAACCTCCCCAAGCTTAGGTGTTTTCACACCTTGTTGGTGATGAAGACTTCTTGTGAGCTCCCTTGGACAACTCCTTCACCTATGGCTCCCCGACAACGGCGCCAGAAAAACGCTTGATGGCTAGGTTGAGACTCCAAGTTCAGAGTGTGTAGCTAGTGGCAAGCCTTCTTCCCCACGAGGGTGACTCGAGGGTTTATATCGAACTCTTGGGGAGCCAGTATTTCAGCAGTTGTCTTCCAAGCTTCCTCTAGGATCCTGCTAACAAGTAGAGAATTTTGTGCCCTCAACCTCACCAAGTGGTTGTCAAGCACAAGGTGTGAGACTTCTAAATTGCAATGCAAAACTGAAAGTAAATGTGCAATAATTAAATCTACTACTAAATGCAAATGAGGAAATAAATATGCAATGGATTGTTTTTGTATTTTTGTGATGCAAGTGGTGATGGAGATAATGTAAATTCGAATTGGAGATGCAAGTAAAGTAAAGTGCAAGTAAAGTAAATTGCAGCAAAATAACTAGAGTGTTTTCTTATAATTAAAATAGGACCGGGGTTCATTGTTTCACACTTGCATTCTCTCAAATAAAGTGGTAGACGGTGGACATAAAGAATTACATGTGAGACTGCAATAACATGTTTAACATTGAGTACTTTCATATGGGCATCACGTCCTAGCATAGAGATCTCTACGGTCATATTGATCCCTCTTATACTCCACCAAGATGCGAAATAAATCATAACACCTCGATAATTAAAGAAAAACCAGAGTATAGCTTTAAGCAATGTGACATGAAGTTGAAGTAAGAACTTTCTAGATCTAGTCATGGAGATTGATTAGTGTCACTTCAAATCCCCGGTAACAAGGTACTCATTTTTATCCCTAGTGAGGTAACTAAGAAAGGTTTAACAAAACCTATGTGGATTGCTGAACTTCTGTCACTTTCACAGCACTAGCCACCCCCCGTTACTCCAACTAATGCACCCATCACCCCACACACGCTCTCAAGAACTAGATTGATCAAAGCTAGCAAATAAGAACAGGGTACATAAGATACATCTACTCAAATAACTCAAGAGAAAAAATTGCAATCTCAGATTCAATAACTCATAGAAAAGATCCACCACATAGAAATTACAACGGTGTCCGTAATCATGTGAGGCAGCTCATACGGATCTAATTAGTGAAGCACATAGAGAGAGAGATACAAGTGTTACTTCCACAAACCCATAGCCCTGGGGTGGACTACTCCCTCTTCATGGATATGTCGATAGAGATGACGTTGGAGGGGTAGGAGATCACACCGGCGGCGCCCCGCCGGAGTTTCCCCCCTCCAATCTGGAACTCCAGGTCTCTGTTTTGGTGTTTCGGTGTTTCGGCGGCGCTCCTCTCTGTAAGGGTACGAGGGACCCTTTTTATAATCGGTTTTAGGTCAAGACGGAGTCGGTAAGTCGAAGATGGAAGGAATTGGGGCCACATGGGCCAAAAGGGGGCCTCTCACGCGGCCAAGGAATCTGGTCGCGTGGAAGGTCCTCTTTTGGGCCTCCTTGCCCAATTCTCGTGGATCCTTCGCCCGCAAGTCTTCTCCTTCCAAGAAAATGGCCCCGCAGATTTTCAGGTGATTTCGCGGAAGTTTGCCCCCTGAAACGTCAAAAATATAGAAAACGAGGTTTCTGACAGGCAGGGTTAATTCCATAAAAGTTGAGGGAATTTGTAATTTAACCCCAGAATACTATAAAACATTTAATTATACCCTTATATGATGCAATATGTAATAGAAAACCATGTGGAAATATGCAAAATTCATCTATGCATTTTACATGCATCACCGGCCTAATGATTTTATCTTGGTCTACAGAGAGATGAAGAAGTGGATGGCGCGCTGGCCTAGTGATAGATCGCAAGCGGAGGCGGAAGCTAAAGAGTCCATCACTTTTCTTTTGTAGAATGTGTTATGTGCGATTCTATATCGCACGTTGTATCCATGTGACTGTTAAACTAATTAGATGAATAGTTTTGGTTCAAAACCTTCCGACCTAAATGTTATCGAGATCGATGTGTATTCATGAATGCATGTATATATATTAATATTTATGAAACTTATTTTTGTACGATGGATCTCGTTTTGTGTATTGCATATACATATATGCATATGTGAACATATATATATAGGTAAATTAATAGATGCTCCATGGTGCTCATACTCCTGTACAAAATACTGTTCATTTTGTACAGGTGTACATTATGGATACTTTGAATACCTAGAACTTAGGTTTGTACGACGTATATATATATTTGGGTATACATACCCAATGTATCTACGTACCTTACATACCTACAATGTATTCAGCACACTGGATATAGAAAACTTATTTTGCACCCACAATTTTTTTACGTACCCAACTAAAAATTTATGTAATGTATGTAATTATTTACGGTCATGTTTGATCCATAAATAAATATTCGGCATAAAAAAAGAGTCATAGCAACATAGAAGTCATATAAACAACGTAAAAATGTGTATTTTTTCAAAAAAATTGTAATGTCACATAAAGAAAAGTTTATGTCATGTATATATTTTCTTACGTTCTACTTGACATAAGGAATACGACAAAATTTACATGACGTAAAAATCATGTGTAATTTAAAAGATACAGGGTGGGTTTAGAATAACTATTCTGCACCCTGGGTGTCAAATAGCGCGACCCTATATATATCCCCTATTTTGCACCCTGCGTGCAGAAAACTTATTTTGTACCAACAATTTATTTTATGTTCTCTAGTAAAAAATTTATGTTACGTATGTAATTATTTACGTTCATGTTTCATCCATAAGAGAATATTCGACATAAATATGACAAAATATGAGTCATACCAACAATAAAGACATAAAAACAACATAAAAATATGTTTTTCTTTAATTATTTTCTACCGTCACGTAAATAAAAGGTTTATGTCATGTATATATTTTCTTACGTTCTATTCGACATAGGGAATACGACAAAATTTACGTAACGTAAAAATCATGTACCGTTCAAAAGATACAAGGTGGATGTAGAATAACTATTCTACACCCTCGGTGTCAAATAGCGCGACCATATATATATGTGAATCAAAAAGGTGGTGTGATTTGTATGTGTGAATTATAGAAATACCAGAAAACACATGTATTTGCACCTGTATACCAAAATACCAGAAAATACAACACTATATACGAAAATACCATTTTTTTAGAAAAAAACTGGGCATTGTAGGGCTGGCGAACAGTGCTACCGCTGGCGAACATAGCGCTGGAAAATAAGGCCGTGTTTTTCAGCGCTAACATCTGCTACTGCTGGCGAAGCGCTGTTTGCCAGCGGTAACCTGCTACCACTGGCGAGCTAGTGCTGGCAAACAGCGCTTCGCTAGCGGTAGCCCATTTTTGTTCGCCAGCAGAAAAATCAACTTTCGTGAAAATGCGCAGAAAAGACCCCATTGAGCTTATATCACGAGAAGACCCTGGGAGCCACAAGGAGACTCGGACAGGGGCCAGGAGGGGGCCACACCACCCCTGGGCGCCCCACCTTGGCTGCGCCGCCTGGTGGTGTAGGGCCCCCAGGCACCCCCTCGGACTCCCCTTTCGACTACTTATGTCCCGTAAACCTAAAACGCGACCGGGGGGTCTTCATACTCCACAGAAACACAGCAGAGTGCCACCACTACCTCGAAACTCAATTCGGGAATCAGAAGTTCATGTTCTGGCAACCTGCCAGGATGGCGATTCGAAGTAGATCATCGCCATCGACACTGTCACTCCTTATCCATCAACCATCCATGATTCCCCCGTCCATGTGTGAGTTAACCCTCTGTTGGCTGAGTGTGATGGAAAGGATTGGATGATATTGATCATGTAACAATGCCAGATTGTTAGGGCATAGTGTCTAGTATCGGTTGTTCGTGTTATGTACAACTTGTTGTGCTTAATGATGGTCACTAGGGCCCGAGGGCCATGACTTCAGATCTAAACATGTTATTGTTTCATGAGTATAATTATGTTTCTTGATCATACCCACAAGTTGTTTACACATATTGTTGTCCGGAACCCGATGCCCAAATTGACAGAAATTGGTACAACCTGAGGGGATAGCTGTGATGTGAGGATCACATGTGTTCACGGAGTGTTAATGCTTTGCTCCGGTGCTTTATTAAAAGGAGCACCTTAATTACGAGTAGTTTCCCTATAGTCCCCGCTTCCACGGGCTGGTAGACAAACGATGTTGTGCAAGTTTATCATTGCGATCATGTATAGATAGATTGGAACACATGCCTATGGTTAACCTAGAACTTGGATGCTTTATTATTATTATCTGCATTGCCAACGTTATTATTATTACATGACCTATGTTATCCATGTAACGCCCGTTCATCCATTTCCTCTATGCCTACGATACTCCCATCCTACTGTTTTCCGCGATTGCTACTGTTGTTACTATTTTATTCCTGCTAATATTTTACTACTATTGCTGCTATAAAACTGTTACCACTGATAAATTGTTGCGAGCAAGTCTAGTTTCAGGTGCAGCTGAATTGACAACTCGGTTGTTATGGCTAATAAATATTCTTTGGCTCCCCTTGTGTCGAATTGTCACACCTCAATTTTTGGACCCTTGTAGTGTAGTTAAGTAGGACAAAAATGTGGGCCAACATTTTTTCTTCTTTCAACATGTTTGTGTGTACCAACATCTGTATGTGACAATACTCATATATCCAATGCAAGAAATGTGTCCTTTTAAAACCAATACATATTTTTCCTGAAAATACTATTGCGTTTCTCTGATGTTTTCCATAGTGTGACTTCATTAATTTTCGTCCCAAGCATTGAATAATGTTTGTCTTCATTTTGACTTAAACTTTTAGCTTTTTTGAATCCAAGAAAAAAATGCAAATTGAATTATGGAGGTTTTCCTCTAATTTTCCTATTAAAACTTTTGCCTAAAAACTTAGTGAGTTACCTATTTTCAACTCTTATTTTCAACGAGTTAGCATGTCCCATTTTGTGTTTTCTTGGCTGTAAATTTTCTCTGATATGTGGACTGCAAATCTATAATATTGGTTTGATTTGTGGAGTAGTAAAACAAACAATTGCATGCTTGTTTTTGTGGAAGCAAAATAAGACACAAAAACATAGATTTTGGAAAACTGAGAAAAAAAGAAAGTTGGCCTTTTTCCACTTTGTTTTCAAGTCCTTCCACAATTCCAAAAATGTTTTAAAAGGATGTTTCTGAAAGTTGAAATAATGATTAAAAATATCCAACTTAGAATTCTAATTTTGGAATCCATTTACTACTTGAAAACAGAATGAACTTTTTGATGTTTTGCTTTGTTTCCGCACTTTTACTAAGTCTTTTTCACTGAAGTTTTCTGAAATTACAATTTTTACAGAAAAGGGAGTGGATGATTTGGATTGTTTTTTTTTTAATTTGGAAAGTGATACCTTGCCCAACCTAGAGACCTATATTTCTACTTGAGATTCCATGCCTTCGATCATTTTTAGAGCAACCAGAGAGGAGTGGAAAGAGGAGGGGACATGAAGAGAGAAATAGGGGGGGTAGCCGCGAGCACACAGTGCACGCGCACTGTGGCCAGGCCGCGCCGCTGCCATGCCTCCCCTTGACGCCGTGGTCTAGTACCCTCCCCCTCTACCACCTATACACCTTAGCCACCCGTTGCCCGCCCCGGAGGGCACGCACCCGTGCCAACCACAACATGACCGAGGTCCACCCCGCGCACACGAGCCCGTGCCCACCTCTATAAACCACCCCACGTACCACGGTCTCGCCACACCACTCCCCACCTCCACCGCACCCGCCACGACCTACCCACTCGAGCCCGGTTGCTCCCAGTGAGTGACGCGGGAGCTGAACTCGTCGCCGGCCACCGAGAGTAGACCAAGCGGGTGGAGCTCACCTCGAGCAAATCCTCCGCCCCATTTCACTTTCGCCGCAGTCCCCGTAACCACTGGACCCTCCCTGACCACTGCCCTGTCCGATTCGTTTGGAGGAAGCGCGCCGCCATCGTTGGAGCCGCCTCGGCCGTGCTGCATCGGGCTGCCGATTCGAGCCGCCTCGACCACTGCCGTTCTATCGCCTCCACTGCCCCGAGCCTCTGCGATGTCCTCAACCCCGCGCCACGGTCCTGTGTTGACCCTAGGTGAGCACACCATCGTCGTTGTTTCCAAGTTTTGCTCCAATGAGAGTGAGGGAGGAAGAAGAGAGCGCGTGGACCGTAGATCTCGCGATCTGTGACTCCCTTTGAACGAGTGCTTTGCCATGCAGCGCAAGCGCGCGCTCGTGCGCGCGTGCCAGATCTGCCGCTAGTTGGACCGTGATGTTTAAATCCGGCCCATGCCCGTGAGTTTTATTTCTTTTTGAAAACGCCGGAGAAAAGAACCCTAGCTTTGGCCTCGGGAAAAGTAGAAACGAAAAATAAAGGTGGGGATTTTGGAGAAACCAAAAATAAGGTTGGGGATTTTGGACAAACCAAAAATCAAGGTGCTAGCTAGAAAAATTCCTAACCATACACAAGTGGTGGATTCACTTTTGCACTTATATTTTTTGAGTAGTATTTATTTGGGAAGAGACTGTATGTTAAACTTTTTTGAGAATAAATTTTAAAAATATGAATCTAAATTTGGCAAAATAATTTATTGGAGTATCCCTTATGGATTGAGAGCTTCCTATAGGAAATGTTATGCATTTTGGTTTATGGCCAGAGAGAACTTCAAGGATTTAGTAGACTTTTTGAAAATGATTTTTGATATGGATCCGATTGGATGAACTCGTGTATGCATATGTCTACCTAATCCTAGCTTGGAATATTTTTTAGAGCCATAGAATAATTTTTGTGTGCATAACTAGTTTTGGCACTTTTCTGTTTTTATTTATTCTTGTGTGAACATTTTGTACTAAATTTTTTTGTGATAAATCTATCTTTTCTAGCATGTTTAGATGTGTTTTGTTCTGTTGCCTGATGTTTTCATACATAACTATCATGTTAGAAGAAGTTTGGTATATTGTGTGATGCTTAGGATGATTAGGGTAGGCATAGTTGTTTTCTAGTTTTTCCTGTGTATTGAAAAATTGTGGTGTAGTAATTATAGGTGTAGTAGCTTCATTTTTATGATTGATATGTTTAGTCCATTACCATTTGGTATTGATTTTTTATGGTATCACATCTTTTAGCCTGCACTTTCATTTATAGAAGAGCATGAGTAGTGTTGTTGTGTTTAATTAATTTCCTATGAGTATAACTAGCATGAGTAGCATTTTGATGCTTGTTTAGTTTTGGACTAATTTTCTTAACTGAGACCAGAGGCATTGTGACCTCAATGTTTTGGTATAATAGTGGAACACCCACTGATTCCATTGCATTTTTGTTAGCGATATAATTTCCCTACCATACACACACTTGTTAGTGGCCCTTATCACTCTATGTTTGTTTAGTATTTTCCACCAAGGAAAATGGAGTATTCCTCTACTAGTTTGTTGAGGTGTTTAGTACTATTTTGTGACTCCTAGTATGTGTATATGAGGTACTCTTTATGATGTGGTATTCCCTTGTGAATATCATATTAAGAAGAGTTTGGACTATTGCCTTTGATTAATTTGAGTGTTTGCACAAATAGAAGTGGGTCCTAGTGTTGATGATTAAGTGTGGATTGAAATTCCCTTGAGTGGATTAATTTTAGAAAGTGTTGATTGAGCATAAATTGAGTGCATACCTACTTGTTTTGTAACATGTCACCTTGAGGCTTGTTCTTTGGTTGTTGGAAAAGCATGGTTAATGATGCTTGGCTGATTCTAGTGTTACTATGGTTGTTCCTATAGAATTAGTTTATTATTGTTATATACTATTATGTGTAGGGTGTATGTTCTGTTAATGGGTGTTTATGAGCATGTGTTGCTTCTTAAGGAAAATGCATTCTTGTAGTGTTCATTGCTTCTCTATTAATGTAATAGTGGTACCCCTAGAAATTATAAGGTTCTCTATTATTGTTGCCTTCCTATTTATATTGGTGTATGATTAGCCTAGCATGTTTAGCATGTTTCCACTCCTGTTATTATGGCATGACCGTTTTAGTTTCTAGTTGGTATTGGTTGTGGAATACACTATTTCTTAGGCATGCTTGTGTAGTAATCTTTCATACTAGTATGATATTAGTGAACCCCTTCTATTATCCTATTTCTAGTTATAATTTTACCTTAGGATCTTTGTGCTCTAGAGGGTGTCCTATGACTTGTTACAAATGTTTGAGCCACTGGTTTGTTTAGTTACATTTGTGTTTGAGTGTTTCTTTAGTCTCTGTGTAGATATAAGTATAGTCAGTAACTACCTTGCTCATATGTGGTTTGCTTTGCTATTTGAAATAATCTGAGTGATTACCTGATGGCTCCCAAGTGCAGGAGATCAATTGTAGTACTTTTCGAATTAGAAAGGTTGTCGAACCCACGAGGAGCAGAAGGAACTATTAAGTAGAATAGCAAAGGAATAATAAAAGCAACAGGTGTTTTTGTGTTTTAATTGTGTAGTGCAAGAAAAGTAAAATGCGGAAAGTAAATTGCAGCAAGTAGTAGGTCTCAATGGGAGACAAAGCCCAATCCTCTAATGCGCAAGAGGACAAGCTCAAGTGTGTGTTTGTGTCTTATATGTGGAAAACGTTCCCGAGGGCTGCACGGATTTAGCTGGCATAGTGATTCATTGCATAACATGTTTGTATATCTTGTCTAGTTTTAATCTTCTTCGGACAGAGCCACAAATAGGAATAGCTAAATAAATAAACTATCACCCCTTATGATGGATCACGTGGCCAATTAAATGACAACACGAGAATTATTAAGACATGATGTCCCACCATAGACTTATGCTCTAAGGTCCCCGATACAAGTACCCTCATAATGCAATTCAACGACTCTGTCTCAAGTTCCTGTCACCTAAAGACATCATCACGTCACTACACTACGGTGTTCTCATATGAGCCCATGTAGGTGAAGTGTTGTATAGTCGATGTTCGTACAACACCATCTTAGAATCACATAAAATAATGACAAGTACTCAATCCCAAACATCCTATGCCCTCTGGAACATGCGGGAACTACTCACAACGTGCAAACATGATCATGTATGGTGATATATGTGGTACAACACAATCTGAAACAATGGATCCACCACGAAATAATGACAAGTACTCAATCCCAAACATGCAACGGAGTACAATAACACGTATCTAGGGTCTAGAAATGATCAAACTAAGAGGGGAACGGAGTGGATCACGGTGATGGTGATGGTGGAGATGCAGGTGCTGGTGAGGATGGTGATGGAGATGCCTCCTTCCATGCCAAGGAGGAGATGGGGATGAAGATGGGGATGATTTCCCCCTTCTTTGGAGCTCCGGAGCAGCAGGATATGTCTCCCCCGCGGAGAGTTTCGAGAGTTTCGCCGCCCTAGCGGCTACGTCTCGTCTCGGAAAAATTAGGGTGTTCGTTTTCGGGGAAGACGGAGTCGTCAGCAAAAAGACCTCGGGGAGGAGGTGCTGTGGGCCCATTTGGGGGCCCCACACGCGGCCAGGGAATATGGCCGCGTGGACTACCCCCTTTTGGGCCTCCTGGCCCTCCTCCTTTGTGTCTTGTGCCCACGGCCTTTCTCCCGAAGAAAAACTGACAGGGATTCTTTCCTTTCGCAATTTGGATACCTGTAGCTCCTGAAACATCAAAAACATGAAAACAGGTGTTTTCTGACACCTAGAAATTAAATACCAAAAATAGGGACTTTGTAGGAAAGTCACATAAAATCATCTAAAACATGCAAAACAATGACATAACATTGATAAAACATCCCAATAATGATGATATAAAATGCACGTATCAACTCCCCCAAGCTTAAACCTTTGCTCGTCCTCGAATAAATAAGGACATAGATCATTACATGCATCAATGGACTTATGGTTGATAAATAAATACGGGCATTGTATCATCATCATGTTCAGTTATAATGCAAGATGAATGAATAGAACTCATACACATAAGGATAACATATTCGAAGCTCTAGCAAACACCCCATACTTTTGAAAGCAAATAACCATTGTATGTTGGACAATCGAATTATACTCGTTAATTTGGAGAAAGATAAATGAGTAGAGGTAAAACATGATCAAGTCTCATTTAGTTTCCAAACTATTCAGCTTAAATTACTAATTGTAATGTGGCATCCATTGGGCTAAGACTCTCATTGCCCCTTTATCATTAGCATCTTAATTTATGAATGTTGAAGTAATGTGGTTGACAAGGTGTTGGTTGAATGTCTCATGCCCCGTGAGTGTGAAAACCTACTCCATGATTACTCAACTTAAGATTCCTAATAAGCTTTGTACAATCATAATAAGTATTAATGACATCATAGAGAATTGCAAAGAGGTACCTCTTGCCCCATGACATAGAAACCAGCCCATGTCACAATAACAAGATGAACAAACGGAGTAGACTCATCATCCTTTTTTATTTCATTCACTATATGCATAGCTTCTTATTTTATTGTAGGATGTGTTTGTAGAGTCCACTCTAGCTGTAAGTAAATTTCCACCATGATCAAGCATGGCTTGGGTTAGCGGCCCAATGCAATTTCTCTAGTCATATATACTTACTCATCAAAACTTACTATTCCTCTATTTCATTTCGGCATGGCAGGAGTCCAAAAACAAAAGCACATGACATCAACTAAATATAAAATTTCTTTGTGCAATGTTGAAAGCTTTTCACGTGATGCACGTGTTAGCCGACTCCCAACGAAAATCCTTGTCAAGCACAAAACTTTTAGCTCCCATTAATGGGTCATGTTTGTTAAGTGCAATAGAAATAAATGTGTGCATTCAAAAGTTCGTGAGAGTCTTATCCCAAATTCAGCCCATGCCAATTAATAACATAAGCATCTTAATTTAGAGCATAAATGAAACTATAACATGGTGAACATGCTCGGAATAGCCATTAAGCTAATAGATAGATAGTGGATATATGTCATATTGAGATAATTCTACAATTGTCCAACACACTCAAGTTAATTAATTTCAAGGCAAGATGTGATTGAAACCTCTAAATATGCCATGCTCATTTGCATGAGTGTTACCCATAAATCCCCAAAACAAGGGAATCATGGTTGACACCATACTTTATTATTCATTGATATATAAACCATAAGATGGGGATGCATGATAATGCTCAATGAGCTCACTCAAGCCTAAACGAAAACGATACTAGATAATAAAAGCAAGACATAGCAAAACTAGATAGACATGATAAAGCTGATAAAAGACGGGGGATAGGTGAAACTCCCCCAAGCTTAGATGGTTGCGGTAATTTATTCATTCTCCCTTCTTATCGTACTCATCCCACCACTCTTTCTTCTTCTTGTCGTAATCTTCCTTCCACTCTTCCTGCTTCCCTGGAAAAAGCCTTCCAGTATGGAAGGACATGGGTGGATCATTGTACCTGAGAGTGGCAGCTTCTACAATTTTCTTGAAACGTTCTTCATACTCACAGTTCTGGTTCTCCATGTCCCACATCAGAGCTTGGTACCTATCCATCTCTGATATGAAACGCAGATACCTAGTCCCCAGGTCCTTGATCCTCTCCTCGTACTCCTCTATCTTCTTCTCCAGCTCCAGATTCATGAAGTGGTGGGCATCAGGGCTGCGTTCAACAATAGAGTTATACCTGAAAACTGTTTGTTACAGAGCCTCCAGCCTCTCCTCCAGCGTGCCTTCGGTCTTGGGAGCCTTCACCTCCTCCATGAGCAACACACCATCCTTCAAGGTCAGGGTTTTCATGGGGGTCATCACGGAGTTGAGGTAATTGTTCACAATGCCTCCCTTGGGTGGATCTTCCCCCCTAGGTTGGATCCGGAGCTTGACATGGCTAAACCCTGGCAGACAGAAACAGCAAAAACAAAGATCGCGCGAGAACTCTCGGTGCGGGATTAGATCGACAAAAGGGGGTATATATTGACGGGTTTTAGGGTAAGACGAAGTGTCGGAGTCGAAAACGAGACGAAACGGGACTCCGAGGTGGAAAAGGGATACCTCCACGCGGCCAAGGAATCTGGCCGCATGTGGGGTCCTCTTTTCCCCCTCGAGGTCCAATTCCTTCCAATTTTCTTGTCCCACACGTTAATTTCCATAAAAAAATGAGTTCCGTAAGTTTTCACGCAATTCCGAGAAACTTCCAAACACAATAATTGTAAATTATTGAATTTGGGTTTCTGAAACTGCAGGATCCCTTACAATTACCTCCTCCGGTGTCATTAACTTTATCTCCTCGATGGTTTCTATGAAGCTCTTTCCTGCAATATAATGTTTTAGGCGTTGTCCATTGACCACATGAGGTTTACCTTTCATATCACCGTGAAGATGGATGGCCCCAGAACGGTATACCTCCTGTACTACCAATGGACCCTGCCATTTTGAAGCTAATTTCCCTGCAGAAAACTTAAAACGAGAGTTGTACAATAGGACTTGATCACCTACTTTAAATTCCTTTCTTTTAATTTTCTTGTCATGCCAAATTTTAACTTTCTCTTTAAACAAATTTTCACTTTCATATGCTTCATTCCTCCATTCATCTAATAGATTTAGGTCAAGCAATCTCTTCTCCCCCGTTGTTTTTAAATCAAAATTTAATTTCTTAGTAGCCCATCTAGCTTTATGTTCTAATTCAACGGGTAAATGACATGCTTTTCCATAAACCATTTTATAAGGAGACATACCCATAGGATTTTTATAAGCAGTTCTATAAGCCCACAATGCGTCATGAATTTAAGTGGCCAGTCAGATCTAGCTCTGTTTACTGTTTTCTCTAAAATAAGTTTAATTTCCCTATTACTTAATTCAACTTGTCCACTAGTTTGAGGATGATAGGGTGATGCAATTCTATGATTAACATTAGATTTTGCCAATGTTTTTCTAAGAACACCATGCATAAAATGAGATTCACCATCATTAATTAAAAATCTAGGAACACCAAATCTAGGGAAAATAATTTCTTTAAGCATTTGCATGGCTGTGGCATGGTTTGCACTCTTAGTAGGAATTGCTTCTACCCATTTTGTAACATAATCAACAGCAACCAAAATGTGAGTATGTTTTGTACTAGATGCAGGAAATGGTCCCATAAAGTCAAACCCCACACTCAAATGGTTCAAGTGGTAATGTATAGTTCATAGGCATTTCATTCCTTCTACCAATGTTTCCTACTCTTTGACATTTATCACAAGTTTTAATATATTTAGCACAATCCTTGAATAGAGTAGGCCAATAAAAACCACATTGTAATACCTTTGCTGCAGTACGATCTCCTGCATGATGTCCTCCATAGGGACTGTCATGACAATCTCTTATAATAGCCCGCTGTTCATGCTCAGGTACACAACGTCTAATAATGCCATCAACACTTTTCTTATACAAGAATGGATCATCCCAAAAATAATGTCTAAGGTCATAAAAGAATTTCTTTCTTTGCTGGTAAGTAAATTGTGGTGGCATAACTTTCCCAACAATAAAATTTGCATAATTAGCAAACCAAGGAGATGCAACTTTAGCACTAGAAATACTAACAAGGGCAAATTGTTCATTAGCAAAACTATCATTAAAAGTAATAGGATCATCAGGTATATTTTCCATTCTAGAAAGATGATCAGCTACGGGATTATCTTCTCCTTTCCTATCTACTATGTGTAAATCAAATTCTTGCAACAAAAGTACCCATCTTATTAGCCTAGGCTTAGCATCTTTCTTATTCATCAAATATTTAATAGCAGAATGATCAGAGTGCACAGTGACTTTTGAATCAATTATGTAAGATCTAAATTTATCACATGCAAATATTACCGCTTAAAATTCCTTTTCAGTTGTAGCATAATTTCTTTGAGCACCATCTAGTGTTTTACTAGCATAGTAAATAACATTAAATTTCTTATCAACCCTTTGGCCTAAAACAACTCCAACTACATAATCACTAGCATCACACATAATTTCAAAGGGCAAGTTCCAATCAGGAGGTTGAATAATAGGTGCGGTTGTTAAGGCTTTCTTTAAAACATTAAAGGATTCTATGCAATCATCATTAAAAGAAAACGGAACATCCTTTTGCAAAAGATTGGTTAGAGGCTTTGATATTTTTAGAGAAATCTTTAATGAACCTACGATAAAAACCTGCATGACCGAGAAAACTTCTTATACCTTTGATGTCTCTTGGATATGGTAATTTCTCAATAGCTTCAATTTTTGCTGGGTCAACTTCTATTCCTCTTCCAGAAATACGATGCCCAAGAACAATTCCCTCTGTTACCATAAAGTGACACTTATCCCAATTAAGAACAAGGTGTTGGTCTTCACAACGCTGCAAAACTTTGTTAAGGTTGAACAAGCAATTATCGAAAGAAGTACCATACACCGAAAAATAATCCATAAAGACTTCCACTATCTTTTCATATAATCAGCAAATATAGCATTCATGCATCTCTGAAAAGTTGCAGGCGCATTACATAAACCAAAAGGCATTCTCCTATAAGCAAATGTACCATATGGGTAAGTAAAAGTGGTCTTTTCCTGATCATCACTATGAACTGGAATTTGAGAGAAGCCTGAATACCCATCTAAATAACAAAAGTGAGAATGTTTAGATAATCTCTCTATTATTTGATCAATAAAGGGCAATGGATAATGGTCCTTGCGAGTTGCTTTATTTAATTTTCTACAATCAATGCACATTCTATAACCAACAACAGTACGTTGAGCAACAAGTTCATCATCTTTATTAGGAACCACAGTAATTCCACCTTTCTTAGGAACACAATGAACGGGACTAACCCATTTACTATCAGCTATAGGATAAATAATACCAGCCTCTATGAGTTGAATTACCTCTGTTCTTACCACTTCCTTCATTTTTGGATGTAGACGGCGTTGGAAATCAACAACAGGTTTAGCATCTTCTGCCAAATTAATTTTATGCATACATAGAGCTGGACTTATGCCCTTAAGATCATGAAGAGAATAACCAATAGCCTTACGGTGGGCTTTAAGCACATCAAGTAATTTCTCTTCTTCCTCAGCTGAAAGGTTAGCACTAATAATAACAGGATATATATTTTTCTTATCCAAGTATGCATATTTCAGATTTTCAGGCAAAGGCTTTAATTCAAAACTAGGATCTCCTTTAGGAGGTGGGAGTACTCCTCAATTATCAGGTGGGATATGCAATTGTAATTGTGGAGGTTGCTGTCATAATATTTGTTCTAAAGCTTGTTTTTCTGCATCATTAAATGGCTCTTCCTGATTAAGCATATAACGTTCCACCACGTCTGATGAAGCTACAGCTATATGAGCAAGAGTTTCAATTATATCTTTAGATTTTGGTTCTTTCTTAGCACGTTTATCAGCAAATTTAGAAAATTTAAATCCAAGTTTCTCTCCAGCACATTCAATAAACACCCTTTCTCTAGGCAAATCAATTTCAGCACCAACAGTATGTAAGAAAGGTCTACCAAATATAATAGGACAGAAAGAATCTTGTGGACAACCAAGCACAATAAAATCAGTAGGATATTTTATTTTCCCTACCAATACTTCAACATCTCTAACAATACCAAAGGGACTAATATAATCTTTATTAGCAAGCTGAATGGTCATTCCTGTTTCTTCCATGGTGATAGGATCAATATCAGGCTTAATTTCTTGATAGAGAGAATATGGAATGACACTAATGCTTGCTCCAATATCACATAAACCATGATAACAAGAAGTCCCAATAGAGCATGATATAATTGGCTTGCCAACTTTGGATGAATTCCCTTTAATAACTTTGGTAGCATCTTCACATAAATAAACATCAACGGGATCTTCTTCATTTAATTGCTTAATAATAGAGACTTGGTTCTTGACTTCCACATGTTCTTTAGGTTGAGAACATCTCTTTCTACTTTTGTCAGCAACAGCAATAAC
The DNA here is from genome assembly GCA_028641055.1 of Alopecurus myosuroides. Classification (NCBI taxonomy): domain Eukaryota; kingdom Viridiplantae; phylum Streptophyta; class Magnoliopsida; order Poales; family Poaceae; genus Alopecurus; species Alopecurus myosuroides. Next base: position 31,950,604 of record CM054057.1, read on the forward strand.
CAAATTCTCTTTAACTTTTTCAGGATAGGGAGGTGGTTCAATATATTCTTCTATTACTACAGATGACACTGGTGTTTCTTTAATAAATTTAGGGACAACAATAGAAGATTTAACAGGTTCAACATAATAATCAAAGCCACTTTTAGGAATTCGAATGTGCTCAGCAAATTTCTTAGCTATTTCAATTGCAACATATGGATCAAGACCAAAATCTTTAATAACATTCTTGAACAAAATAGAACTAGAGAAACTTTCTACACATGAATATCCATAATCAAAATAAGCTTCATTACCTTTGTCTAGGTCCCAATATTCAGAGTTCTTCAAAATAATTTCCAATAAATTCCAAGCTTCTTCTGCAGTATTATTTGTAAAGCTTCTACCAGATGAACCATCCAAATATTTCTTTAGCCTATCAGGTAGTCTCACATAAAAGTTTATCAATATAAGTTTATTTGTGAGATCATGACAAGGATTCTTACGAAGGAGGTCCTTAAGCCTCCCCCCCCAAGCTTGAGTAATAATCTCTCCAAGGTGTGGCCAAAAATTAAATATAAAACAACGATTCTCATAAGCCTCTTTAGGAGTAAAATATTTAAGAAAGAAAACCTTCATAAAATTATCCCAATTATGTGTAATTTCTTCATCCAGGGACATATACCATTTTCGAGCATCACCAGTTAACGACTGGTACAATAACTTGCATTTTACCTCCTCCTCAGAAATAGCCTTGAGCCTAATTAGCCCACATATATCCTCAATAGCCCGTATGTGATCACTTGCAGCCTTTGTTCCATCCCCTGCAAAATACTCATTCCTAACAGCTTTAACAAATTCAAGGGGAATAATATAACCATCATCATGAGGTGCTTTTTCAACAACTTTAGGTTTAATAGCATAAGCACTCTCATATAAAGCAAGTTTCAGCGAAGCATCTCTCATAAAAGCCATAATAATAACAGGATGCAACAACAAGTAAAAATCAGCTTTCAAGTTTCCTTACCAAACTTCTTACCAATAGCGCTACGCTCCCCGGCAACGGCGCCAGAAAAGTGTCTTGATGGCTCCCAAGTGCAGGAGATCAATTGTAGTACTTTTCGAATTAGAAAGGTTGTCGAACCCACGAGGAGCAGAAGGAACTGGTAAGTAGAATAGCAAAGAAATAATAAAAGCAACAGGTGTTTTTGTGTTTTAATTGTGTAGTGCAAGTAAAGTAAAATGCGGAAAGTAAATTGCAGCAAGTATTAGGTCTCAATGAGAGACAAAGCCCAATCCTCTAATGCGCATAAGGACAAGCTCAAGTGTGTGTTTGTGTCCTATATGTGGAAAACGTTCCCGAGGGCTGCACGGATTTAGCTGGCATAGTGATTCATTGCATAACATGTTTGTATATCTTGTCTAGTTTTAATCTTCTTCGGACGGAGCCACAAATAGGAATAGCTAAATAAATAAACTATCACCCCTTATGATGGATCACGTGGCCAATTAAATGACGGCACGAGAATTATTAAGACCTGATGTCCCACCATAGCCTTATGCTCTAAGGTCCCCGATACAAGTACCCTCATAATGCAATTCAACGACTCTGTCTCAAGTTCCTGTCACCTAAAGACATCATCACGTCACTACACTACGGTGTTCTCCTATGAGCCCATGTAGGTGAAGTGTTGTACAGTCGACCTTCGTACAACACCATCATAGAATCACATAAAAGATAAATACTAGACCAAATAACAACTCATCTCATGTAACAAATCATTGCCAATTCATCCTATGCCCTCAGGAACATGTGGGAACTACTCACAACGTGCAAACATGATCATGTATGGTGACATATGTGGTACAACACAATCTGAAACAATGGATCCACCACCAAATAATGACAAGTACTCAATCCCAAACATTGAACGGGGTACAATAACACGTATCTAGGGTGTAGCAATGATCAAATTATGAGGGGAACGGAGTGGATCACGGTGATGGTGATGGTGGAGATGCAGGTGCTGGTGAGGATGGTGATGGAGATGCCTCCTCCCACGCCAAGGAGGAGATGGGGATGAAGATGGGGATTATTTCCCCTTCTCCGGAGCTCCGGAGCAGCAGGATCTGTCTCCCCCGCGGAGAGTTTCGAGAGTTTTGCCGCCCTGGCGGCTCCGTCTTGTGTCGGGAAAATTAGGGTGTTCGTTTTCGGGGAAGACGGAGTCGTCAGCAAAAAGACCTCGGGGAGGAGGTGCTGTGGGCCCCACACACGGCCAGGGAATCTGGCCGCGTGGGCTACCCCCTTTTGGGCCTCCTGGCCCTCCTCCTTTGTGTCTTGTGCCCATGGCCTTTCTCCCGAAGAAAAACTAACAGGGTTTCTTTCCTTTCACAATTTGGATACCTGTAGCTCCTGAAACATCAAAAAAAAGAAAACAGGTGTTTTCTGACACCAAGAAATTAAATACCAGACTTTGTAGGAAAGTCCCATAAAATCATCTAAAACATGCAAAACAATGACATAACATTGATAAAACATCCCAATAATGCCTATATGGAGGGTATAAATGATGATATAAAATGCACGTATCATTACCTTAACGTGAGTATTGTACCAGTGTTATTGTTGTGACTTGTCTCATTTAGGTATCTATTCAATGGGTTAGTGGTAAAATTACCTAGATGATGCCTGCTGGTGTTGTTGTTAATACCTACTGGCATGGGTATTACATTGGATGTTTGTTATTACTTTAGTAGTCTCACCCTTGTCACCAATGACTATTTTTAGCTTCTTCAATGCCTTAGTATGAGGGTGGTACACCAAATCAACCCATGATATTTAGGATGTACAATGTGGTTTCTCAACCATAAGTATTCCGGTTGTAGCATTTATGCCATGTGTGTTTGATATGTGCTTTTGTCACACCCCAGTTTTTGGATTCCTGTATTGTGCTCAAGAAGACAAAAATTAGGGCCAACAATTTTTTTTTATATAACAACATGATTGTTTGAACTAACATGAGTTTACGATCTTAATCAAATTTGCAACACAAGTTTTGTTTCTTTATAAAACAAATACCAAATGTTTCTAAAAACATTCCTATTTTTTTTCCAGATATTTTTCCCTGAGGTTTTCCTATTATTACTTAAGTGGATTTTTATTACAAGACTTGGATCATTCTTGTTTTCATCTTAAAACAAACTTTTAACTTTGATGGATCCAAGAAAACAAGTTCTCAAAATGATTTATGAATGTTTTCTTTTAAGAATTCTATGGAAAACATTTCCTGAAAATAAAGCCAAGTACCTGTTTTCTACCTTTGTTTTCACCAAGCTATAAATTGTTATTTTATGATTTCGTGGCAATTAATTAATCCTTGATATATGTACTACAAATACATAAGCTTAGTTTTATTTTTGAACAAATAAAAATTGTCTTTTGCTTGTTGCTTTTGTGGTATAAAATTAAGGCAGAAAAAGACATTTTTGAGAAACAGATAAAAACAGAAAGTATACCTTTTCCACGTTGTTTTCATGGCCTTAAACTATTTCAAAATTATTTTAAAAAGTTGTTTCTAAAAGTATATAACATGGTTAACAAGCCCATACTTTGAAAACAAATTTTGGAAAGCATTTGAACCCTGAAAACAAACTCAACTTTTTGAACTTTTAATCTGTTTTCAACACTTCCTAAAAGTTGTTTCTAAAAGTATATAACATGGTTAACAAGTCCTAAGACTGTATTTTCTGAATTTGCAGTGAACAGTAAGAGATACAGTTTTGCACAAGTGATTTCTTGATGTTTCTTTGCACTTTTGGAGATTTGTCCTGAGCTAACTTGTTTACCATCTAGTAGACTCGAACCAGAGCACTTGAGCTTGCTTCTAGAAGCCTTAGGCATGAAGAAAAAGAAGAGAGAGAAGTGATGACATGTATAGGTATGGGCAGCTCATCACTTGACCTAATTGACCTTGCCACTTGCCCCACTTGCACCCATTGGCCAGGATAAGACCATCAACCACATGCTTGGTGACTAGGACACCAGTGCACAAGTGTGGAGTGACCATAGGAGCCCTAGGGTTTCCTCATGCCAAAGGTTGGCATCAACCCGAGTGGCCCTTTTCCCTTGATGTTTTCCCCACGGGTACAAGTACCCCAGGACCTCACCCTTGCGCCCCTGCACCACTCCCACTCCTCACTACCTCCCCTAGTCGAGTTCTGCCCCTGCCCTAGCCCCTGGAGCACCCCGAGCCCAAGCCCTTGCCGCCGGTGACCACCACGGCCACGGCAAGGCTGAAAGTATAGTATGGGCACCTAGAGGGGGGGGATAGGTGCTACGGCAAATTTTAATTTTTCTCAAATTTAGGCTTGACAAGAAAGGTAAATTCTCTAGATAGTGCAACTAGTGATGAATTTACCTATATGACAAGACAAGCAATCAATGCAACAAGTACAGGTAAGTAAAGAGAGGGAGGAACGAGGTAACCGATGGAAGCACACGGAGACACGATGTATTTCCGAGTTCCTCCTTTTTAGGGGAGTACGTCTCGTTGGAGGGGTGTGAGCTCGCCACAAAGGCCTACTCAACGCCACTAAGGCTTCACCCTATTCTCCGATGAACTTCGCCACAAAGGCCTAGTTCACCTTCCACTATAGAACCCCTTTGAGGCGGGGATCAAATCCTTTACAAACACCTTGGGGCACACACCCACAACTTAATTGGGGGCTCCCAACAACTCTTGAATCACCAACAAGAAACAAGATGCCTAGGTTCTCCACAAGAGGAAACCCTAGGCAAGATCCCTCTAGCTAGAGAGGGGGAAATGAAGAACGGGTCGGTGAAGATGTAGATCGGGGCCTTCTCCTTCAATCCTCCAAAGATCTTCAAGATTGGGTGGAGGGATTGGGAGTTATGAGGGATTTGGTGAGTTCTTAAATGCTCATCAATGCTAAGGGGAAGAACTAGATCTTGAGGAAGAAGAGGAGGGCTATTTATAGTCCCTCCTCACAACTAGTCGTTGTGCAGGAAAAAAGGTACCGGAATATCCGGTCCAAGTTTGGACCGGAATATCCGGTTAGTTTGCTCCACGCAGAACTGCAGTGCTGGACCGGATTATCCGGTTGATCTGAAATAATCCGGTACAAATAATCCGGTAGATGCCAGTACGCAAATCTTCTAGTCCTTAGCCATTTTTCCACTTCTTCAACTGCAACCGGAATATCCGGTATAGATATGAAATATCCGGTACAAATAATCCGGTTGACTCCAGTAGCTCAAAACTTCCAGTCCTTAGCAATTTTTCGCAGCAACCGGAATATCCGGTCCGGGATGAATAATCCGGACCAAATAATCCGGTTGACTCCAGTAGCTCAAAACTTCGAGTCCTTAGCAATTTTTCGCAGCAACCGGAATATCCGGTCCAGGATGAAATATCCGGTACGAATAATCCGGTTGACTCCAGTATGCGAAATTCTCAGTCCTTAGCCATTTTTGAGCTCCTTTCTCAGCAACCGGAATATCCGGTCCAGGATGAATAATCCGGTCCGAATAATCCGGTTGAGTTCTGTCCCAAAAACCTCAGGCCAAACTTCACCGACTTTTCAGTGCTCGATGCCGATGTTAAGTATAACACCTGCACACTAAACACCTCGATAAATAATGTACTTAGTATTGTTAACTAACACACAAAACACTGGGAAAACGAAATGCACTTTCAATCTCCCCCTTTTTGGTGTTAGATGACAATACTAAGATTTGCAATAAACCTTGACAGTAATCATGCTTGAAACAAGATGAAAATCTCTCCTCCTATCTCTATGCATATCTTTTGTTTGCCTCAAACGCAAATGGATGCAATGATGTATAGGAAGAGATTTTCAACAAGTAGCAAACACGACAATGAGACAACATCACCAATATGTTGAGTGTAAAGAAGTATATACCTTGTGCGAGAACGATATATCCAAGAATAACCAAGCACAATCATAGATAATTTCCTCAACATATACGATAGATAACCAACACACCATAAATAGATAACCATGATAATATCCAGATAACCAATAGTCACACACATAATAGCACACATAGTTTTAAACGATAATAAACGACAAGTTCACAAGCACGACAAATGAAGATAAAATGGACACAAGCTCTCAAAGGAAGGATAAAAGCAAATGCTTGTGCCCGAACCCATGCAAATCCCGTAGTCTATAATAGCTACTTCTCCCCCTTTGGCATCGAGACACCAAAAAGGAGGGAAATAGCTAACTAACGCCCCAGACACGGTCTAAGCATCCGACTCGTCTCCAGACCCCTGCTCATCATCAGACTCCTCCTCATCAACAGCAGCATCATGAGCTCGTGAAGCAGTCTCCCGAGTAGACCTGAGAGCCGCCTCAATGCTCTCCCAAGGAGTGAAATCCTCAGCAGACCAAGTAGAGTAGGACTGAGCATCAAGAGGAGCAGGAACATCACCAGTGCCACCACTCACGTGATGGAGAATCTGACGTTGAGAGCTAGCCAAGTCAGTGTCCCTGCGATACGCCCTGTACTGTTCCTTGTGAATGTCCACCTTCATGCAGAGCACGTTGCGCTGAAACCAGGATAGCTTCCTGACGTTGCGCAAGGTGGTGATATCAGACACAGGCACCCTGGGAGCAGACTGAGAGCTAGAAGGACCACCCATAGAGGAACCACCCTCAAATGGAGCACTCTGAGAAGCAGCCGCAGTCTTCACCTTCCTCTTGACATACAGCTTCCTAACCTTGTGCTCAACCATGGGTAACTCGGTGTACTCCTTCCTCATCTCATACTTGATAAGCATCATGATATAGGGAGCATAGGGTATGGTGTAGCCACCAATCATAGCAGCATAGAGCTCGTGAAAGATGATGTCCATCACATCCACAGTATAGGAGACAGCCGGGTCCTCTTCCTCCATACACTCCTTAGCCAGAATCAGAAGGTTCCACAGAGGAGTGGTGAGAGCATCGTTGTTACCTCCACTCGGCACAAGGAAAGCTCTGAAGATACGCACCAGCTGATCATAAAGTGGAAGCAGTCCCTCAAGTCCCCCAACAGTGAAACCAGGGGCATATAGCTCAGCCATGGACACCTCCCTCCTCGGCCTATCAACCTCATGGACGCGGTGACCAAGAGGAGGGTGCTCGCTGTAAGAGTAGCCAAGACGCCGAGCAAACCTCTCAAAAGATGCTTCACAAGGTGTATCTCCAGACATCCACTTAAGACGGGTCACAATATCACCAGTGGAGTACACGAGGGTGGACATAAACTGCATCACAAGCTGCGTGTTGTAGTTGCACTGGGTCTCCATGAGCTTCACCAAACCGAAACGCTCAACAATACTGGCTGCATCAGCAAACTCATCCTTGTCCTTGAGAGCGGCATGGTCATATGGATGCATAGGGCGGCACGAAAAGCGGTAGTCACAATAGATGTCAGTATAAATGTAGGACTGCTCCAGATTCCAGAAACGAGAATCAATATTGCCAACCCTCGGAGAAAGATAGGCATCCTTCTTTCTGAGCTCATTGAACTCCTGAGTAGGAATGTCGGTCTTATAGTTGAGCCGAGGTTTCCTCTTGTTACGGGTAGAAACTAGCTTCTTGCGCTTCGGAACGCTTCGATCGTGGTCACCATCTGTGAAACAAGATAGAATAGGAAAAGCACAAGATGAGTACACTAGTGTCATACAACGGATACAATCAAACATAGAAACGATAGAGGAGATTACAGGAAACAATCGAGGTAGAAATCTGGGAAAGATCCATTTGGGGCTGCCCTTAAAACAGTACTGGACTTAGCCGGATATTCCGGTTCAAAACTGAACCGGATATTCCGGTTACCCGGATATTCCGGTTCAGTCGTGGACCGGATATTCCGGTAAATTGCGGAACAGCACAAAATCAACCTAGATCTCAGATTTCCACATGGATTGCAAACAAGTAATCTACTCTATGATTTCTAGCATGTATGGGGGGTCCTCTTCGGAACGAAATCTACCAAGCAAGCCAACAAAACGCACATCCATGGAAGGTGAGGTTATAGCACCAAGATTCAAGAGATTTGAACAATACCGGGATCCATGGAGAGAAAAGCTTGGGTAGAATCGTTCCAAAACGCGAGGAGATCAAGATCCGGGTCAAATCTCCAAGATCTTGCGGAGGAAACGGCCCGGGAGGCCAAGAACCACGGCGGCGGCGATTTGGTGGAGAGGAGCGGACGGGAAAGAGGGCAAGAACTGCCCCTCCCCGTCGGGCTCCAGGTTATATGGATTTCGCCGAACCGGATATTCCGGTTCAAGTTTGAACCGGATATTCCGGTACAGCCGGATATTCCGGTTCAAAACTAAACCAGAAATTCCGACTGCCTCCTGATTCGAAATTTCCTCGTTTTCAACGGACGACACTAGTGCTTAGAAAGAAAGGCTTTTTGAGAGAAAGGCTTAGGATAGATTTACCAAACTGAGACTAGTACTTATCCCTCTCAAGAGCAAGAAGCAACCAACTAAAAAATACCAATTGAGTGGGATTTTCCTAGGAAGAAACACTTAGCCGGGAAAACACACGAAATGCAATGAAATGACAAGTAGAAAAACCCAACTAAGATCCAACTCTTCGAAATGAAGTGGTTGGTGGCCGAAGCCACCATGTAAGAGTTCTTGGTATGCAACCGCGAAGATATATCTTGGGGGCATTGCCAAAACTCAACTTTGAAGCTCACAATTCAACATTAGAAAAAGAGAGATCATAATGAATTTTTGCTATGGGCATAATGGGGGGAGGGAGAACCCAATGTGTTAGGATAGCACTCCCCCTATGTCCATGCCTACATCTAAGCTCGAACACGTTTCATCTATAGGGGTGTGCGCAAGATAGTCAAGCCAAACTCCTTGAATCAATCACATTTAGCTCATTCCTCAAGAACATGAACCTTGCATCATCAAGTGGCTTCGTGAAAATATCCGCAAGATTGTCCTTGGTGGGCACATAACCGAGTGCAATGTCTCCTCTCGCCACGTGATCACGGATGAAGTGGTGGCGAATCTCAATGTGCTTCGTCCTTGTGTGTTGCACCGGATTGTATGCAATCTTGATAGCACTTTCATTGTCACATAGAAGAGGTACTTTGTCCAAATGAACTCCATATTCCTTGAGAGTTTGCCTCATCCATAGCAATTGGGTGCATGCACTTGCGGCGGCAACATATTCGGCTTCGGCGGTGGAGAGAGAGATGCAATTTTGTTTCTTCGAGGACCAACTTACAAGGGACCTACCAAGAAATTGGCAAGCCCCCGAAGTTGACTTCCTATCATCTTGATCACCCGCCCAATCGGAATCCGTATATCCATTGAGAGTAAATTGTGCCCCCTTTGGGTACCACAAACCAAATCTTGAGGTATGAACCAAATAACGAAAGATCCTATGAACCGCCATTAGATGGCAATCCTTAGGAGCCGCTTGATACCTTGCACACACACCTACACTCAAAACGATATCGGGCCTAGATGCACAAAGATAGAGCAAAGAACCAACCATAGAACGATAAAGCTTTTGGTCCACATCCTTACTCCCTTTTGGATTACGAGAGAGATGACACTTGACTTGCATAGGAGATGTCTTGATCTTAGCATCTTGGAAGTTGAACCTCTTGAGCATATCTTGGGTGTACTTGGCTTGAGAAATGAAGGTCCCACGAGCCAATTGCTTGATCTCAAAGCCAAGGAAGAATTTAAGCTCACCCATCATAGACATCTCGAACCTGTCAGTCATAAGCTTAGAGAACTCATTATTGAAAGCTTGGTTAGTTGAGCCAAAGATGATATCGTCCACATAGAGTTGGCATATGAAAAGCTCTCCCTTTACTCTCTTGGTGAAGAGAGTGGGGTCGATCTTCCCAACTTCGAAACCACGATCATCTAACAACTCCCTAAGGTGCTCATACCAAGCACGAGGTGCTTGTTTGAGACCATAGAGAGCCTTGTCAAGTTTGTAAACGTGGTTAGGAAAGTTGAGATTCTCGAACCCCGGAGGTTGCTTAACATATACCTCCTCTTTTAGTGGACCATTCAAGAAAGCACTTTTCACATCCATTTGTTGCAACTTGAAATTATGTGAGGAAGCATAAGCAAGGAGGATACGGATAGACTCAAGGCGAGCCACGGGCGCATAAGTTTCATCAAAGTCAATGCCTTCAACTTGGGTGTAACCTTGAGCGACCAATCTTGCCTTGTTCCTAATGACAATGCCATTCTCATCTTGCTTGTTCTTGAATATCCACTTGGTGCCAATAACATTGTGGCAATCCTTGGGTTTCTCAACCAATCTCCAAACCTTGCTGCGCTCAAAGTTATTGAGCTCATCATGCATAGCTTCAACCCAATCGGAGTCCTCAAGAGCTTCATACACTTTCTTAGGCTCCACCATAGAGATATGAGCTTGATGCTCACAAAAATGAGCCAATTGCCTTCTAGTGGATCTTCTAGTTTGAACATCCTCCAAGACCTTGTTATCTTGGGCATCAATTTGCTTCAAAGCTCTTCTTATCCTTTTGATGCGACGGGCTTCGATCTCCTCATTATTGCGAGGAGGAATCACTTGATCATCTTGATCATTCGGGTCCCCATCTTGACCAACATGGCCTTGATCATCAACATTGTCATCAACAATATCTTCAATACTAGCTTCATCTTGAGAAGAGGATGACGAGGATGAATGATCTTGGCCTTGATCTTGACTCGCATTAGTGAGAGGAGTGGGTACGACTTGCGGAGTCACTTGATCAATGAGAGGAGGGTCTTGAATATGTTCTCGGTTAGGTGTAGTAGGTGGCTCCTTGGCTTGATCTTCAAATGTAGAGGAGGGCTCCACTTGGGTAGAGCATAGTCCTTCTCGAGTCGCCATAAGGTGTCCCTCGATGGGGCGGAAGAATCCCACACCCATCCTTCCTATGGCTTCTTGAGGCATTTCAACATCTACATTTGAAACATGAAATTGCGCCACTTGGGAGCCGTCATTTTCCTCGAACACCACACTACAAGATTCTATGACAATCCGTGAGGCTTTGTCATAGACTCTATAAGTGTGGGATTCGGCACCGTAACCAACAAAAATACCCTCAATAGTTTTGGATTGAAATTTCGACAACCTAATACCCTTGATCAAATAAAAGCACTTACAACCGAATACACGGAAGTAGGATACGTTGGGCTTGTTGCCGGTGAGGATCTCATATGGGGTCTTGCTCAAGCCTTTGCGGATGTAGAGGCGGTTGGAGGAGTGGCATGCGGTGGATACGGCCTCGGCCCATAAATATTGGGGAGAAGAGTACTCCGCCAACATGGTCCTTGCCATATCCAAGAGAGTGCGATTCTTCCTTTCGGCAACACCATTTTGTTGAGGAGTGTAAGTGGCGGAGTATTGGTGATGAATGCCTTCTTCACTAAGAAACTCATTCAATGTATAGTTCTTGAACTCCGACCCATTATCACTCCTAATAGCCATGATTTGCACATTGTGTTGACGTTGCACTTCGTTGGAGAAATCGATGATGGTTTGTTGGGTCTCACTCTTGCACTTGAAGAAATAAACCCAAGTGTATCTTGAATAATCATCGACAATCACCAAGCAATACTTCTTGCCGCCAAGACTTGCCTCGGGCACGGCACCAAAGAGATCAACATGAAGAAGCTCCAAGATCCTCTTTGATGAGATAATAGTCTTGGCCTTGTGCACAATGTCATGCATCTTCCCTTCAACACACGACCTACAAACGCGATCCTTTGCAAAGGAAACATTTTCTTTTAGTCCAACAATAAGGCCACTTTTGTGAAGACTTTGCAAAGTTCTCATGTTGACATGGGATAGCCGGCGATGCCATAACCATCCCAAGTCCGCCTTCCCGAAAAGACACATTGCTTGAGTGTTGGTTGACTTTGAAAAGTCTACCACATACAACTCATTTTCAACATGTCCCACGTGAGCGACGTCAAGAGTCTTGCTCCTCAAAAGGACCACAATATCACCATCAAAGAAGACGGAGAACCCCATCTTACTAAGAGAGCGGACGGAAAGTAAATTGTAACCAAGGGATTCGACAAGCATGACGTTCACGATAGTGATATCGGGAGCCACCACAACCTTGCCAAACCCGGATACCTTAGACTTGGATGTCGCACCCTGGCTTCTAAGGGATACTCATCGTACGAACTGGATAGTAGGTGCTTGGATTATGGGGCATAACTGCTCCCACGTCCCAGCTTCCTGGTAGGCCTGCGCTTATGCGCGACAACACAAGCCCTACTATTCCACCGTCGATGTAAACTATCCATTAGGAGTCATAGGCACTACTGTCGACGTACTTCATAACAAGCACGCACGGTACGTCAACAGCTTTGAACGAATGATGATCACAACGTATCTCTAAGACACAAAAGATAGAAATAAAGTTGCAACTGGCCTTCACTAAGGCAGAAATAGCAAATACAATCATCCAGAGGACACATGTCCCAACATAACATTCATTACAACAGCGGAAGCAATCAAAGGTGTCTGGGTACAGACAAATCCAACAGGCTTAAGAAGCCGGAGAAAATAAAGAAGACGAAGCCCATCCACGTAGATCCTGGATCCAGCCCTGGTCCAGCTAACTACTCGTCTGCAGTCTCGTCGAACTCCACAAAGTAGCCATCCTGGTGGTCATCGTAGCCGTAGTCGTACTCTGCGTAAACCACAGCCCCAACGGGGTCAGTACATCCAAGTACTGGCAAGCAAGACTCACACTTCATCAAAGAGTTACCCGTCAACACAAGCATAGATGCTTGGGATCAACGGAAGAAAGGGGTGATATGAAAAGTTGCTGCTGGCTGCTCTAACCAACTACAGAAGATAACTACAAGTTCCGGCTAACATAAAAGATAAGATCGAGGATTGTAACCAACTGAAGGATAACTTCAACCAAACCCATCCTGGATCTCGCCCCTTATCCAAAGAAGCAATCCGAGGATAACTCACACAGTTGGATTAAGATGAATCAAGTTATTGGTGTGAATAACCTATTACTAGTCAAGTTATTAATCATTGGGTGAAACATGATTGATCATTATGTTGAAGTTGTCCTGAGTACTTGTTAGCCAGTACTTTCACCAAGTAATCCATAACCGCGGAAAACACGGCTTCTCGAGAAGATTATCCCTGCAGGGTTGCACCAATTTGGCCGTACACGCAAGAATAACCCGCCAGATGGGATGCCTCCCACCAAGCGGGGTACTCTACACAACCAACCATTCTTCGCATCAAGCCCAAAGCACCTTGGGCGCACGGCTAATCGAGCCCAGAAGAAAATGGACCCTCATAGCACTCTAAGAACGTGTCCCCCTATATGCCGACTACGAAAGTTCCACCCTGCGCTGGGCTCGCAAAAACATGCATGCGGCAAATAGAAAGCACGAACTAAATGAGATGATTTGGACGAGATGCGAATCAGGTCAAGTTGAGGGGGGCGCCCATACTCGCTTCCCACATGCGGGTAGTGCGCTCATCATGGATCAGTAGACAAGACCCTTTTCCTATTAGGGTCGACACTAGCAGGCTTCAAAACCTCTCATGGGCCTCCTGCCGGTGCCTTATCATCAAATTATTATTACCATTAGCAATTAACAGGATTGATTGATTAACATCGAGCCCCCGGTACAATAATAAGATAGTAAAAGTAGTAACCGGTAACAGACTCGAGTAAAAGCAACCCTAAGCATGCTAGATAATACTAAGGCACAAACAAAGGCTGTAGGTATGGAGGTGAGGCAGTATCATTGGTTCAGGGTATCATGTGATAGGTTCGGGGAACAAGCAACGATACATAGGGCTAGCAATAGTAGACAAAAGGATAGTATCGACAACAAGTGTGGAAAGGAACTCGATGATTCATGTGAGTGATAACTTGCCTGGGAGCTCAACAGCCGGGTACTGAGCTAGGTCCTGGGTAGTGGTGTCGTAAGGATCGTCGGTCTCAACGTAGTCGTCGTCTAACCGAGAAGAAGCAAACAAACAAAACAGGAATGTAAACAATCATTGCCATGGCATTGTGCACAATCAAGATGATGCATGACAATTTAATAGGTGCATCTAGATAAACTGACTAACATGATAGCACAAATTAAATGGACCCATATGCAAGGGTGGCATATGGAAAAGGATCCATTGAAATAATTGGAACAAATGAATTACAACTAGTTATTATGTGAAAGTTGTTATCATGATGCATGCATGATGGTGATAGCAAGATAACAACAAACAATGATAGATGCAAAGGAAAAGGAGTAAAACAAGTTTGGAATTGATTTATTAAGTTTTGGAAAATTTTGTTACTTAAACATGTTACACAAACAATTATTGTTTTCATCAAGTTAGAGTGTGCAAAACAATTTACAAATTTTATATTTGAAAAGAACATCAAATTTTAGTTGAATTACATGTTTCACATTTTGAAATTGGACTTAGGATTATTTAATTATGAATTAGACAATATTAAACAAGTTTTAATTGAATTAAACAAGATTTAAAATGTTTAGGCAATTTAAATTGTTCAAACCAGGAAACAAATTTTATATTTGAATAGGATATTCAAAAAGGTGTGAAAAACATATTTTATTTGAATTATTTGAAAACAGTATGAATTAGTTATGAATTATTTCAATTTGCATTTGAATTATTCAAATTTGAAATTTAAAAGTATTTTGAAAACTCAAAACAGAACACAACTTGGATATTTGGAAAGATTAGAAAATTTGGATCAGAATTCATATAAAGTTTGTATTTGTTGGAATTATAAAACAAAAGATATTGAATTTCAAAGTTTGGATTTAATTCTGCTATTTAAAATGAAATAGAAATTTAAAACAGAATTGTTTTTATTCGTTTGTTACCGTGCTGGGGTTTACCCACAGACACTGCCCTGTGGGCCTGCGGGGTCAGCACGCTGGCGTGGCAGAGGAGAGGCTGACAGGGGGGGCCACCCTGTCAGCACTGCGCGCAAAAAGGTGGGGTTTTTCTCCCGTGCGCGAACCAGCACTCGAACCCGCGAGCGCGCGCGAGCGAGAGAGACAGTGTAACCACTGCGGTGGTGAGCGATGCTTGTCAGTATGCAGATGCGCAGCGTGGATATGTTTCAGAAACATGTTACACTGACGAAACTGAAGAACGCGCGCGTGCTCGCCTGACAGAACCTCAACGGCGGCGATCAACGCCGATGTGCTCGTGCTACGGGGCTGCTGTGCTGCTGGATGCGCTCGGAAATGACAGAGGGAGAGAGGGAAGGAGACGGTGGACGCTCACCGTGGTTGTAAAGGAGCAGAGAGGCGACGATGACGAGCTGATGACGCCGGGGTGACGACGGTGGCCGCGGAGACGACGTGGACGGCGCCGTCGATGTGGTGCTCCTCCGTGCGCGCTCTGGTGCTCAACACGTAGAGGAAGTAGCGGGCTACTGGTTCCAGCGATCAATCGGCGGCGAGGGGCTCTGCTACGACGAGGAGGACCTCGGGTTCAGAAACAATGGCGCGGTGGCCGGAGGAAAAGGAGAGGACGGCGGCGTCGATCGAGGGCTCACCGTGGTGGTTGCTGGTGTCCAAGGGGAAGAGGAGGTGACGGCGACTCGATTCCCGTAGAGCAGAGGCTAGGTGGGGTGAGGATACGGCGGCGCCATCGACGGGTTCAGAGCGTGCTCGTCGGAGAGAAGTAACAGAGAGGGATCTCGCCGTGGAGGAAGCGAATGGCGGCGGTGGAGAGGGGATAGGGTACCTAGGAGTTAGGGTTTAGGTTCCAGGGGTGCCCTAGGGATTATATAGGCGCGGGAGAGCGACGGTAGGCCGCCGGAGTCGCGCGGGGTTGCGGTGGCTCCGCCCGATTCTCTGCCGTACGGGGTGACGAAGGGGAAACAAAAGGGCGGCACGAATCTTGGCGCAAGCGAAGCGGTAAGCTAGGGGAATAGCGGGCTGGGTCGCGCGCGCGCGTAGGGCTAGCGGGCTGGGCTGCGTTAGGTTAGTTAGTTGTCGCCCGTTTTGCTATTTTTATTCTTTTCTGTTATATTTTTTTTTTTGTAGTTTGCTTTTGGAAGAAAACTGTTAAGGGTTTGGTTAATAAAAATTACAGAAAAATTAGTTTAGGCTTGTTAGGTAATTAGAAAACATATTCCAAAAATGGATTTCAAAAATTGAGTTTTTAAAATGAGGTTTGCATTTGAAACCAAATTAGAGGAATTTTGATATTAATAAACCATTAAGAAAAACATGTATTTGGATAGGGTTACCCCTAGGTTTAAAATGATTTTAAGATCACAAATGTGTGGTGAATTTTGATGGGTTCAAATAGGTACTGATTTGAACTTGGTTTGGAATTTTAAAGATGGTTTGGGAATTATTGATGGAATAATGGTTTGATTAAACCAACAATTTAATAAGTGAAAAACAAGGAATAAAATGATTGTTTTTATTTGTTATTTTTATTCCAAGAGTTGTAACAGAGCAAGTATGAAACCAATGTTTGAAAAAGGTTTGAATTTGATTTGTGAAAACAGTGGAAAACAATTGCAATAATTAAGAAACAACTGCAAACAACAATAAATCAAATGCAATGAGATGATGACATGATGCATTGCTTGAAATAAAACAAGGAACAAAGCATTCTAGTGGTATTTCATACTTGGGATGTTACAAAACGCCCCCCTTGAAGGAATCGCGCCCCGAGATTCCCTACTGAGATGTGAAAAGGTCCGGATACTTCTTGCGAAGATCCTCTTCGGTCTCCCATGTTGCCTATTTATCGGAATGATGCGACCATTGGACTTTCAAGAACTTGGTGCTCTTGTTGCGAGTCTTACGCTCGGTCTCATCGAGAATACGAATAGGGTGCTCCTCATAAGATAGATCATCTTGCAGTTCAATGGAATCATGATCAACTGCACGATCTGGATCTTTGAAACACTTCTTGAGTTGTGACACGTGGAACACATCGTGCACCTTGGAAAGTTTTTCTGGAAGTTCAAGACGATAAGCATTTTCTGCACGTCTTGAGAGGATGTTGAAAGGGCCAATGTATCTTGGTGCAAGCTTTCCTTTCACACCAAAACGATGAGTGCCTCTGAGGGGAGTTACACGGAGATATGCCTTATCACCAGGTGCATAGATCATATCCCTGTGCTTGCTATCATAATAGCTCTTCTGACGAGACTGAGCAATCCTGAGATTGTCACGAATGATACGAACTTTCTCCTCGGCTTCCTTAACAATGTCAGGGCCTAAAAGTGAACGTTCACCAGCTCCAGACCAATTGATTGGACTCCTGCATCTGCGACCATACAGTGCCTCAAATGGTGCCATGCCTAGGCTTGCCTGGTAGCTGTTGTTGTAGAGAATTCAGCATATGGAAGGCAATCCTCCCATTTCATGCCAAAGGAGAGACCACATGCTCTGAGCATATCCTCGAGAATCTGATTGACTCTCTTCGACTTGCCCCTGAGACTGAGGGTGATAAGCTGTGCTGAACAGAAGTTTGGTGCCCAGTGCTTCTTGAAAGCTCTTCCAGAAATGAGAAGTGAAGATACTTCCACGGTCTGAGCTTATTTCCAATGGAACACCATGAAGGGGAACAACCTTTGCTGTGTAGAGCTCTGCTAACTGGCTAGCTGAGATAGTTTCCTTTACAGCATAGAAGTGAGCAACCTTAGTGAGACGATCAATAACAACGAAGATTGCATCGTTGCCCTTCTTGGACTTTGGAAACCCAGTAACGAAGTCCATTTCAATCATGTCCCACTTCCACTCAGGAATTTTCAGAGGTTGTAGTAGACCTGCTGTCTTTTGATGCACTGCCTTAACACGTTGACAAACGTCGCATTCAGAAACGTATTGAGCAATTTCACGTTTCATGCCAGGCCACCAATACAGAGTCTTGAGATCCTGGTACATCTTTGTACTTCCAGGGTGAATGGATAGAGGAGTTTCATGAGCCTCCTTGAGAATGATATCCTTGAGACTTTGAATCTGAGGAACCGCAATGCGTCCTTCGAAGAACACAGTTCCCTTGTCATCAATTGAGAAGGACTTGAACTTATCACTGCCCTCCTTGATTTGCTCTACCATCTTCTTGATTTCATTATCACGAAGTTGTTCAGAACGAATCTTGTCCTCGAGAGTTGGGCTGGCTGTCAAGCTAGCAAGGTATCCTTCAGGACAAGACCAAGGTTCAGCTTCTGGAATTCTTCATGACGTGGAGGTTGGCGTTCCATGATCATGAGATTATTGCAATAGGATTTGCGACTGAGAGCATCGGCCATAACATTAGCCTTGCCTGGAGTGTAAGAAATGGTGAGATCAAAGTCTTTAATCTTCTCAATCCATCTCCTTTGCCTGAGGTTCAGATCTGGCTGAGTGAAGATGTATTTCAGACTCTTATGATCGGAAAAGATTTCAGTTTTGTTACCCAACAAGTATTGTCTCCATTTCTTGAGGGCAAACACAACTGCTGCAAGTTCAAGATCATGAGTGGGATAGTTTTGCTCATGTGGGTTCAACTGACGTGAAGCATAAGCCACAACTTGACGTTCTTGCATAAGAACTGCTCCTAGGCCTTGGAGAGATGCATCACAGAATATCTGGAAAGGTTTGGTAGTGTCGGGGCCAACTAGAACAGGTGTGGAAGTGAGTTTAGTCTTAGGAGGTTGAAACTCTCATCACATTGTGGAGTCCAAACGAACTTTTTGTCCTTCTTTGTGAGATCAGTGAGAGGTTTGGCAATCTTGGAAAAGTTTTGGACGAAACGACGGCAATAGCTAGCCAAGCCAAGAAAACTTCTGACTTGCTTCACCGTCTTAGGGGGTTTCCAGTCAACAATTGCCTTAACCTTTTCAGGATCAATGGCAATGCCCTTGGCAGAGATGATATGACCAAGATATGCAACTTCTGGAATCCAGAACTCACATTTGGAAAACTTGGCATACAGACGATGCTCGCGAAGTTTCATGAGAGTGAGACGAAGATGTTCTCCATGCTCTTCTTCGGATTTTGAGTAGACTAGAATGTCATCAAGATATACCACAACGAACTTGTCGAGGTATTCATGGAAGACAGAATTCATGAGTCTTGAGAACGTTGCCGGTGCATTGGTGAGACCAAAGGACATGACGGTGTATTCATATAGACCGTACCGAGTGGTGAAAGCTGTCTTAGGAATATCTTCCTTTCTGATCTTTATCTGATGGTACCCCATCCTCAAGTCCAACTTTGAGAATATTGAGGCTCCAGCAAGTTGATCAAAAAGATCATCGATACGAGGAATTGGATACTTGTTCTTGATAGTTTTCTCGTTGAGAGGACGATAGTCAACCACGAGTCTTTTTGTTTGATCCTTCTTGGCAACAAACAGAGTTGGGCAACCCCAAGCGGAGGAACTAGGCTGAATGTAACCTTTGTCCATGTACATATCGATTTGCTCCTTCAACAATTTCAGTTCAGGAGGAGCTATCTTGTATGGATGCTTAGAGATTGGAGCAGTACCTGGCTCAAGCTCGATCACGAACTCAACTGCTCTGTCCGGGGGCATCCCTGGCAACTCTTCTGGAAAGACGTCAGGGAATTCACAAACCACCGGAACATTTTCAATTGCAGGTAGGGGTTTGGCATCGAGGTTGAATAGCTGAACAGAACTTGATCCATATGGAGAATAGACTATCTGGCCTGAAGTGAGGGAGAGAGTTATTGACTTTTGAGCACAGTCAATTTTTGCTTTGTGGGTCTTCAACCAATCCATACCCAGAATGACATCAATGTCAGAATTTCCCAGCAACATGAGTGAAGCAAGGAATATGCGACCTCCAATTAGGATCTCATTATCCATGCTTATCTGGGAAGTCAACATTTGCGGTCCCGGAGAGTGAACAGTCATTTGATTGCTTAGCGGAACCAGAACTAGGTTGTATGCTTTTTCAAAAATCTTTGACACAAAGGAATGCGATGCTCCAGTATCAAACAACACTTTAGCTGGAATAGAGTTTACGGGTAATATACCGAGAACGACGTCAGCAGCCTCCTCAGCTTTGTCGGCCTTGATATGGTTCACCCTCGCGTTCCTCCCGACAGGCCTGTTGTTGGAGTTGAAGGCTTTAGCCGGGGGAGCACGAACCATAGCCTGGTTGGTGTTGGGGCGAGGAGGTAGGGGTAGCTGCTTCTGAGTGCACTTATCAGCATAGTGTCCAGTATCCTTGCACTTGTAGCAAGTGACGACACGAGAAGGACCTGGCCTTGGCTGCCCCATAGGGAACCTCTGACCCTGCATCTGAGATGGGTTGGGTGGGCGGGGACCAAAGCCTGGAGAAGCTTGGGCATTTGGAGCCCGAGTGACAGCACCATTTGGCACCCAGATGCGGCGCTTCTGCGGAGGGGTGGTCATGTTGGAGGAGGAACCACCCTCGCGCGAGTGCTTGCGGGACTCTTCGAACGCCTTGCGCCCATTCTCCTCATTGAGCGCGGTGTTCACAAGCTCCACGAAGTCCTTGCACTTGATGTTGGTGAGAGCGTACTTCAGTTCCGGGTTAAAACCTCGGCGGAACCTTGCCATCTTTTTGGCTTCAGTGGACACTTCGTCACCAGCGTACCGAGCGAGACGATTGAACTCGTTCTGGTAGCCGAGAACGTCCAGCTTGCCCTGTCTGAGAGAGCAGAATTCCTCACGCATCCTTTCCATGAGACCATCCGGGATGTGGTGCTTCAGGAAGGCATCCTTGA
The DNA here is from genome assembly GCA_028641055.1 of Alopecurus myosuroides. Classification (NCBI taxonomy): domain Eukaryota; kingdom Viridiplantae; phylum Streptophyta; class Magnoliopsida; order Poales; family Poaceae; genus Alopecurus; species Alopecurus myosuroides. The sequence continues at coordinate 31,971,378 of CM054057.1, forward strand.
AACATCCCCAGGTGATAGGAAAGCCAGCTCTCATGGTCTGGTAGTTCTCCCACCAAGTAGCTGCCTGACCCTTCAGTAGGTAGGTGGCATACTTGACCTTATCCTCTTCCGCAACATGAGCAATCTCCAAAGCCCTTGCTACGTCACGGATCCAGTCATCAGCATCCAGGGGCTCACGTGTTGCCACGAAAGCTTTTGGGCCCAAGCTGAGGAAGTCCTTGATGGTGACCCTTGGAGCATTCTGGTTGTGGTGCTGGTTAGCCTGGATCTGGGCCATCTGTGTCACCACTTGGGTCATCTGAGCTAACAGTTCCCCCATTGGTGGTGGCGGAGGCGGGGTGTTCCTGGTTGGAGGCATCCTGAACAGAAATTCATTTTAGCACAACAACAGAAAAGGATAGACTTGGTAACCGAAAGATAGATTATTCCGACGCATGAATAGATAACCAACAGGTACATCATCACATGTTCAAATACATCAGAATATCCAACAGACCAATACATGGTTCGAATGCCGAAGGATAACTAAACATAGCTAGGAATGGATACATCGGTACTCCCATGCTCATCACGCAGGACGGCGGTGAGTAGTACGACGAGAGATACGGTGCGGAGGAATCCCACGGAAGTAGGTATGACGACGATCCCTGTAGATAGGAACTGCTCTGAGAGCAACTCTCGGTGTGGTGAAGTAGAAAGCGTCGTGTCCCTGTGCTCCATAGCGGGGAATCCCTGTGTAGCCAGCTCCGAGGTCGAGAAGTGGGCCTCTGATCGGCTCGTAACCTCCAGCATCTGGCAGAGGAAAACCCAGTGTCTGCTGGAAACGCGCAAAGCGCTCGTCTCCAACGAAGTCTGTGGTGTACGTCGCCAGACGCGTCAACGCGAGGTAGAGCTGCTCCCTGACTGAGGCCAACTCCTGAGCAAGTGTGGAAGCAACGGCGTCACTGTGCCACACGAACTGGGCAGTGGTGTGCAGCCTGGAGCTATCATCCTCGTAGGTATCCAGGTTGCGGTGGAGAGTGAAGTGAACTCCCGTTGTCGTGATGTAACCACGGGGGATGTGACGATAGATGGAATCATCAAACCCCCAGTAGTCAGCACGGAGAACGGTGAGACTCACGTACGCTGCCTGCTGCACGGCCATATCCACTGTGGAACCTACTGCCTCGTAGCGGTGGGCAATGCTCCTGCCATCATCCGACAGAATGTAGACGATGGCCCGGTAGAAAGTCTGGTCGAACTCGCGCTGGTGCTCGTAGACCTGGTACTCTGATGCCCAACGGAACCCCAGATAGGTAACCATGTCTCTCAGCATCTCCGGAAAACCGGCGGTGCTCTCACAGCGAGTCATGCGAACCACCTGCGGGTAGTAGCTGAGACCCATCTGCAGATGATTTGGAATGTTTTGATTAGACTCCGGTAGATGAAAAAGGATGTGGAAAACAACAACAAGGTTCAACAGACGAAAAGGATGTTGAGAAGAACATGATATCGAAGAAACATCGGGAAAACGAGACCAAAAGTCCTGAGGTACTACAGAGAACCCAAAACACGTGAAATCCTAACTTGAAAGTTTAGGTGAGAACAGAAAACAACGTTGCACTTCCTTACCAGAAAAGGGTGGGTGGGTGGGGAAAGAAGAAAAATGGCAGAATTCCTACTCTCACGTTTCATTTTTCCTATATAGCTACAAAATAGTTTCTAGACTCAACTGCGACCAGTAAAAAGGGATCCTACAGGCAGACAGGCTCTGATACCATTTGTCGCACCCTGGCTTCTAAGGGATACTCATCGTACGAACTGGATAGTAGGTGCTTGGATTATGGGGCATAACTACTCCCACGTCCCAGCTTCCTGGTAGGCCTGCGCTTATGCGCGACAACACAAGCCCTACTATTCCACCGTCGATGTAAACTATCCATTAGGAGTCATAGGCACTACTGTCGACGTACTTCATAACAAGCACGCACGGTACGTCAACAGCTTTGAACGAATGATGATCACAACGTATCTCTAAGACACAAAAGATAGAAATAAAGTTGCAACTGGCCTTCACTAAGGCAGAAATAGCAAATACAATCATCCAGAGGACACATGTCCCAACATAACATTCATTACAACAGCGGAAGCAATCAAAGGTGTCTGAGTACAGACAAATCCAACAGGCTTAAGAAGCCGGAGAAAATAAAGAAGATGAAGCCCATCCACGTAGATCCTGGATCCAGCCCTGGTCCAGCTAACTACTTGTCTGCAGTCTCGTCGAACTCCACAAAGTAGCCATCCTGGTGGTCATCGTAGCCGTAGTCGTACTCTGCGTAAACCACAGCCCCAACGGGGTCAGTACATCCAAGTACTGGCAAGCAAGACTCACACTTCATCAAAGAGTTACCCGTCAACACAAGCATTGATGCTTGGGATCAACGGAGGAAATAGGTGATATGAAAGTTGCTGCTGGCTGCTCTAACCATCTACAGAAGATAACTACAAGTTCCGGCTAACAGAAAAGATAAGATCGAGGATTGTAACCAGCTGAAAGATAACTTCAACCAAACCCATCCTGGATCTCGCCCCTTATCCAAAGAAGCAACCCGAGGATAACTCACACAGTTGGATTAAGATGAATCAAGTTATTTGTGTGAATAACCTATTACTAGCCAAATTATTAATCATTGGGTGAAACATGATTGCTCATTATGTTGAAGTTGTCCTGAGTACTTGTTAGCCAGTACTTTCACCAAGTAATCCATAACCGCGGAAAACACGGCTTCTCGAGAAGATTATCCCTGCAGGGTTGCACCAATTTGGCCGTACACGCAAGAATAACCCGCCAGATGGGATGCCTCCCACCAAGCGGGGTACTCTACACAACCAACCATTCTCCGCATCAAGCCCAAAGCACCTTGGGCGCACGGCTAATCGAGCCCAGAAGAAAATGGACCCTCATAGCACTCTAAGAACGTGTCCCCCTATATGCCGACTACAAAAGTTCCACCCTGCGCTGGGCTCGCAAAAACATGCATGCGGCAAATAGAAAGCACGAACTAAATGAGATGATTTGGACGAGATGCGAATCAGGTCAAGTTGAGGGGGGCGCCCATACTCGCTTCCCACATGCGGGTAGTGCGCTCATCATGGATCAGTAGACAAGACCCTTTTCCTATTAGGGTCGACACTAGCAGGCTCCAAAACCTCTCATGGGCCTCCTGCCGGTGCCTTATCATCAAATTATTATTACCATTAGCAATTAACAGGATTGATTGATTAACATCGAGCCCCCGGTACAAGTAATAAGATAGTAAAAGTAGTAACCGACAACAGACTCGAGTAAAAGCAACCCTAAGCATGCTAGGTAAGACTAAGGCAACAAGCAAAGGCTGTAGGTGTGGAGGTGAGGCAATATCATTGGTGCAGGGTATCATGTGATAGGTTCGGAGAACAAGCAACGATACATAGGGCTAGCAATAGTAGACAAAAGGATAGTATCGACAACAAGTGTGGAAAGGAACTCGATGATTCATGTGAGTGATAACTTGCCTGGTAGCTCAACAGCCGGGTACTGAGCTAGGTCCTGGGTAGTGGTGTCGTAAGGATCGTCGGTCTCAACGTAGTCGTCGTCTATTCAAGAAGAAGCAACCAAACAAAACAGGAAGGTAAACAATCATTGCCATGGCATTGTGCACAATCAAGATGATGCATGACAATTTAATAGGTGCATCTAGATAACTGACTAACATGATAGCACAAGTTAAATGGACCCATATGCAAGGGTTGCATATGGAAAGATCCATTGAAAATAAGTGGAACAAATGGTTTACAACTATTTATTAGGTGTTAGTTGTTATCATGATGCATGCATGATGATGATGACAAGATAACAACAAAATAACAATGATAGATGCAAAGGAAAAAGGATAAAACAATTTTGGAATTGATTTATTAAGTTTGGAAAATTTTGTTACTTAAACATGTTACACAAACAATTATTGTTTTCACCAAGTTAAAGTGTGCAAAACAAATTACAAATTTTATATTTGAAAAGGTTATCAAATTTTAGTTGGATTACATGTTTCACATTTTGAAATTGGACTTTGGATTAATTAATTATGAATTAAACAACATTAAACAAGTTTTAATTGCATTAAACAAGATTTAAATGGTTTAGGCAATTTAAATTATTCAAACAATGAAAAAAGTTTTATATTTGAATAGAACATTCAAAAAGGTGTGAAAAACATATTTTATTTGTATTATTTGAAAACCGAATGAATTAGTTATGAATTATTACAAATTGCACTTGAGTTATTCAAATTTGAATTTTTTAAAAGTATTTTGAAAACTCAAAACAGTGCACCAATGGAATAATTGGAAAGGTTATAAAATTTGGAGCAAAATTCATATAAAGTTTGTATTTGTTGGAATTATAAAACAAAAGATATTGAATTTCAAAGTTTGGATTTAATTCTGCTATTTAAAATGAAATAGAAATTTAAAACAGAATTGTTTTTATTCGTTTGTTACCGTGCTGGGGTTTACCCACAGACACTGCCCTGTGGGCCTGCGGGGTCAGCACGCTGGCGTGGCAGAGGAGAGGCTGACAGGGGGGGCCACCCTGTCAGCACTGCGCGCAAAAAGGTGGGGTTTTTCTCCCGTGCGCGAACCAGCACTCGAACCCGCGAGCGCGCGCGAGCGAGAGAGACAGTGTAACCACTGCGGTGGTGAGCGATGCTTGTCAGTATGCAGATGCGCAGCGAGGATATGTTTCAGAAACATGTTACACTGACGAAACTGAAGAACGCGCGCGTGCTCGCCTGACAGAACCTCAACGGCGGCGATCAACGCCGAGGTGCTCGTGCTACGGGGCTGCTGTGCTGCTAGATGCGCTCGGAATCAACAGAGGGAGAGGGGGAAGGAGACAGTGGACGCTCACCGTGGTTGTAAAGGAGCAGAGAGGCGACGATGACGATCTGATGACGCCGGGATGACGACGGTGGCCGCGGAGACGACGTGGACGGCGCCGTCGATGTGGTGCTCCTCCGTGCACGCTCTGGTGCTCAACACGTAGAGGAAGTAGCGGGCTACTTGTTCCAGCGATCAATCGGCGGCGAGGGGCCCTGCTACGACGAGGAGGACCTCGGGTTCAGAAACAATGGCGCGGTGGCCGGAGGAAAAGGAGAGGACGGCGGCGTCGATCGAGGGCTCACCGTGGTGGTTGCTGGTGTCCAAGGGGAAGAGGAGGTGACGGCGACTCGATTCCCGTAGAGCAGAGGCTAGGTGGGGTGAGGATACGGTGGCGCCATCGACGGGTTCAGAGCGTGCTCGCCGTGGAGGAAGCGAATGGCGGCGGTGGAGAGGGGATAGGGTACCTAGGAGTTAGGGTTTAGGTTCCAGGGGTGCCCTAGGGATTATATAGGCGCGGGAGAGCGACGGGAGGCCCCCGGAGTCGCGCGGGGTTGCGGTGGCTCCGCCCGATTCTCTGCCGTACGGGGTGACGAAGGGGAAACAGAAGGGCGGCACGAATCTTGGCGCAAGCGAAGCGGTAAGCTAGGGGAATAGCGGGCTGGGTCGCGCGCGCGCGTAGGGCTAGCGGGCTGGGCTGCGTTAGGTTAGTTAGTTGTCGCCCGTTTTGCTATTTTTATTCTTTTCTGTTATATTTTTTTTTGTAGTTTGCTTTTGGAAGAAAACTGTTAAGGGTTTGGTTAATAAAAATTACAGAAAAATTAGTTTAGGCTTGTTAGGTAATTAGAAAACATATTCCAAAAATGGATTTCAAAAATTGAGTTTTTAAAATGAGGTTTGCATTTGAAACCAAATTAGAGGAATTTTGATATTAATAAACCATTAAGAAAAACATGTATTTGGATAGGGTTACCCCTAGGTTTAAAATGATTTTAAGATCACAAATGTGTGGTGAATTTTGATGGGTTCAAATAGGTACTGATTTGAACTTGGTTTGGAATTTTAAAGATGGTTTGGGAATTATTGATGGAATAATGGTTTGATCAAACCAACAATTTAATAAGTGAAAAACAAGGAATAAAATGATTGTTTTTATTTGTTATTTTTATTCCAAGAGTTGTAACAGAGCAAGTATGAAACCAATGTTTGAAAAAGGTTTGAATTTGATTTGTGAAAACAGCGGAAAACAATTGCAATAATTAAGAAACAAATGCAAACAACAATAAATCAAATGCAATGAGATGATGACATGATGCATTGCTTGAAATAAAACAAGGAACAAAGCATTCTAGTGGTATTTTCATACTTGGGATGTTACATTGGACGAGTCCCCATAAGTGACGGTTGCTTGGATGTCATTTGGTCGCAACTCCGTCACTAGTTCTTTGCTTCCGGTCATATGATTAGTGCATCCACTATCAAGAATCCATTTAGTCCCACCGGAAGCATAGTCCTGCAAGAGATCATTGACTAGAGTTAGGACCTGAGTTGGGTCCCTTCATGTTAGCAACAAGGGTGTTTGGAACCCATATAGTGTAGTCAATAAAACCCTCAATAGGACCAACATATTTAGCTTGCACAACACCATAATAATCAACATATAAGAAATGGTGTGGGTTGTTAGTTCCCGCGGAGGAGCTACGAGTAGTGTTGTCCCTCATGACAATACCACCCGAAGCACCATGTTTGTTCTTCTTCTTGTTCTTCTTCTTCTTGTTCCTTTGCTTGGCTACATAGCCAAGACCTTGCTTGCCCACTTGTTGCCTTGGAGCACTCACTTGTGGTCTAGAAATGACCGCATTAGTGCTTGAGGCAACCACTTGTGGGGTGGCAAGCACCACCTTTTCAACTTGAGCGCTTTTGCCCTTGAGCCTTGCTAGCTCATCCTTCAACCTAGCATTTTCTTCAATAATATTTGCATGATCACAAGAAGAAGTAGAAGTGCTAGGATGGTTAGATTGAGTAAGTTGAGTTTGAAGTTGTTCATGCAACTCTTTGAGGGATGAGTGTTGGCTTTCCAAAGCTTTGTGAGCAATGGTTAGCTTTTCAAACTCCTCGGTTAGTTTACCATGACCAACCCCAAACTCTACTTTATCCTTTTTAGCCTTTTTATATTTAGCAATGGCAAGATCACGTTCCTTAATGATTTTAGAGACAAGTTCATTATGAGTGGTTTCAATAGTTTCAAGTTCATCCTCTAGAGAAACTCTACCATCATGCTCTTCTTCAAGAGTCATTGAGAGAGATGCAATTTCATCCGCATCCCTTCTCTCAATCTCACCTTTCTTCTCAAGGGCCTCTTGGGCCTCTCCCAATTGCCTCATGAGATGCTCAAAGTACTTCTTGGTCTCCCCTTGCATGTTAGACATAAAACGGTCCAAGGAGGCTCTTTCCTCTTCTTCTCTAAGACAAGCAATATGTTCTAGTTCACTAGGGGTCTTAGAGTTAGGAGAAGATGATACCTCCGTGGCCTTAGCCATGAAGCACTTGGCATCGCGTTGAGGAAGATTTTCATTGGGGGATTCAAAGAGAGATGACGAAGATGGAGTGGAAGCAATAGCTAGAGCGGCCACTTCACTTGTTGTTTCTTCTTCTTCATCACTCCCGGAATCATACTCCTCTTGAGTCAAGAGCACAAACTTGGTAGGAGTCTTCTTGTTGAAAGGTTTCTTCTTGAAATGAGGTTTCTTGTATTCAACCTTGGATTTTTCCTTGCGGATGAGCTTGCCGCTATGGTTCTCTCTATTCTCATAGGGGCACTCCGCAATGAAATGGTACTTGTCTTGGCAATTGAAGCAAGATCTCACTTTTTGAGCCCCATCATTACCATAACGAGACTTGGTCTTCTCCTCAACAAACTTCTTGCCTTTTGGGGGATTGTTCCAAAACTTTTGCACGGTGAGAGCTATTAGATCCTTTAGAACGGGATCATATTCTTGTTCCTTCAATGGAGGCAATGCTTCTTCACCATCTTCATCATTCTCAACTTCTCTTGTCAACACCTTGGCCTTCAAAGCAACGGAAGATCCTTGATGCATTCCAATGGCCCTAGCACGGTTGTCAAGAGCATTCTTGGTTTGCACTTTGTAGGAGCTCAACTCTTGCATGACTTGGGTAGAGGTCATGGTGGAGAAATCATGTCTCCCTTGAATGCTCTTCATATCCGTGCCCTCGAAAGGCATCACGGCAATTATGAACTTCCTCTTGATCCAAGCATCATCAATATGTGTTGCACCCGCATTAGAGAAGGCGGTGGCAAGAGATTTGAGCCTCCGATACATGTCAACGTGATCTTCTCCATCACGCATGAAAAATCCTTCGGCCTCATTGGTCAAGGTGTCATAGCGATTTCTTTGCATGCTTTCATTCCCAACAAACATGACGACAAGGGCATCCCATGTCTCTTTGGCGGTGGAGAAGTGTTGAAGATGCGGCATGTGATTGGGGCCCACGGCTTGATGAAGGATGGACAAAGCGGTGTAATTGAGTTGGCAATCTACAACCTCTCTTCTTGTGAGATTCTTGGGATCATATGGCTTGTATCCATCACGAGTGATTCTCCAAAGATCTATACAAGAAGAGTTCAAGTGAGTCTCCATGTAGTATTGCCATTCACGAAAAGAATATGCATCAATTTTAGGTGGATCTCCTCTAGGAATTATATGAGGAAAAGGGATGGGAGGATCGGGAGAATATAGGCCTTCAACGGCATGATATCCTTCCTTTCCACTCGCACCCTTCTTAGCGGATTGTTCGGCGGAAGCAGTTTTAAGTGGTTCACCATCAACCCCAATCTTGGCACCCTCCGTTTCCGGAGGGGATGAGTCGACCACCTCCGGTTCCTTGGCTTTGAGGAGTGTTGTCATGAGTAGACGCAACTCCTCAAATTTAGTGTCTATGGATGAGGTCAATGATTCTCTCAAAGCATTGAGATCATTCATGGACACATTTCCTTCGGACGGAGCGTCTTCCTCATCACCCATACTTAAACTCTTAGGCGGTTAAGCCCGATAGAAGAGCCGAGGCTCTGATACCAATTGAAAGTATAGTATGGGCACCTAGAGGGGGGGGGGGGGTAGGTGCTACGACAAATTTTAATTTTTCTCAAATTTAGGCTTGACAAGAAAGGTAAATTCTCTAGATAGTGCAACTAGTGATGAATTTACCTATATGACAAGACAAGCAATCAATGCAACAAGTACAAGTAAGTAAAGAGAGGGAGGAACGAGGTAACCGATGGAAGCACACGGAGACACGATGTATTTCCGAGTTCCTCCTTTTTAGGGGAGTACGTCTCGTTGGAGGGGTGTGAGCTCGCCACAAAGGCCTACTCAACGCCACTAAGGCTTCACCCTATTCTCTGATGAACTTCGCCACAAAGGCCTAGTTCACCTTCCACTATAGAACCCCTTTGAGGCGGGGATCAAATCCTTTACAAACACCTTGGGGCACACACCCACAACTTAATTGGGGGCTCCCAACAACTCTTGAATCACCAACAAGAAACAAGATGCCTAGGTTCTCCACAAGAGGAAACCCTAGGCAAGATCCCTCTAGCTAGAGAGGGGGAAATGAAGAACGGGTCGGTGAAGATGTAGATCGGGGCCTTCTCCTTCAATCCTCCAAAGATCTTCAAGATTGGGTGGAGGGATTGGGAGTTATGAGGGATTTGGTGAGTTCTTAAATGCTTATCAATGCTAAGGGGAAGAACTAGATCTTGAGGAAGAAGAGGAGGGCTATTTATAGTCCCTCCTCACAACTAGTCGTTGTGCAGGAAAAAAGGTACCGGAATATCCGGTCCAAGTTTGGACCGGAATATCCGGTTAGTTTGCTCCACGCAGAACTGCAGTGCTGGACCGGATTATCCGGTTGATCTGAAATAATCCGGTACAAATAATCCGGTAGATGCCAGTACGCAAATCTTCTAGTCCTTAGCCATTTTTCCACTTCTTCAACTGCAACCGGAATATCCGGTATAGATATGAAATATCCGGTACAAATAATCCGGTTGACTCCAGTAGCTCAAAACTTCCAGTCCATAGCAATTTTTCGCAGCAACCGGAATATCCGGTCCGGGATGAATAATCCGGACCAAATAATCCGGTTGACTCCAGTAGCTCAAAACTTCGAGTCCTTAGCAATTTTTCGCAGCAACCGGAATATCCGGTCCAGGATGAAATATCCGGTATGAATAATCCGGTTGACTCCAGTATGCGAAATTCTCAGTCCTTAGCCATTTTTGATCTCCTTTCTCAGCAACCGGAATATCCGGTCCAGGATGAATAATCCGGTCCGAATAATCCGGTTGAGTTCTGTCCCAAAAACCTCAGGCCAAACTTCACCGACTTTTCAGTGCTCGATGCCGATGTTAAGTATAACACCTGCACACTAAACACCTCGATAAATAATGTACTTAGTATTGTTAACTAACACACAAAACACTGGGAAAACGAAATGCACTTTCAAAGGCCCTACTCGAATCCCTCCATCCCAACCCCTCCCTCCACCCTAGCTAAACTCCCCACGTTCCCTTGAGCCTCCCGGGCAAGATCCCGTGCCCTCTACCCGCCGGAGCCGCCGCCGCCTTCGCGTAGCGCCGCCGCGGGCATCTGCCGCGCGCCGCCGCTCGGGGCCGCGCCCGACGCCTCTGACACCGCCCCTCGGCGCCCTCGACCTCCTACACCTTCCCCGAGCCCACACAGCACCTCCCTGAGCCCCACGGTGAGCCTCTCGAGCCTTTTCTCGCTGCCGGCCGTCGGGACAAAGAGAGAGAGAGAGGCGAGATGTAGGAGAACGTCCCCGCGCCGTTGGATCAACGATCCACGGTTGCGTTTGAACGCCATCTTTCCCGCGCCCGCTCGCGCGCGCGAAGTGCAGCTGGGCTGCGCAACCCGTTAACTGGGTCGCGCCCACTGCAAAGCCAACCCGTGTGCTGTTTGTTTGATCATTTAAGTTTTTGCAGAAACTTGTACCAATTACTTTGGACGTGTATAAAGTACTAAATGAGCAAAATAAAATCTGGAAAAATTCATGGACCTAACTATATGAAATCTAAACCAAATAAAATCTGCAGGTCTAAGATTGGACCAATATTTTGGACACAAAGAATGTTTTGGCACAGACTGTCTATGGGAATGTTTGGACCATAACTTTAAAAATACATAACCAAATTGAACAAACTAAAATGTTATGGATAGTTATTGAAAAGATATATCCAATGCACCTAACCTCACATCAAGGTGAGCAATCAATTGGAAATGCCATCCAGTTTAGTAAAAGACCAGTAGACTCTTCTATGATTTTTAGAATGAGTTCAAAAATGATTTTTGGAGAAAATCCAATTGGATGAGTTTTTTTATTACCTAGATCTATCTTATCCTAGCTTAGATTAATATTTGGAGCTCTAGATTAATTTTTGTGGATTGATCTAGAAACAACAGCTTTTCTGTTTTATTTTCTTTGAGTGTTTTTGTTTGAAATGAAATGGTGTTTGATACTATTTTGTTTCTTAGCTTGTATAAAGTTGTCAGGACTTGTTTTTGAGATGTTTTCTTGCAGTACATCTACCTTAGAAAGTGTGTGCATGATGGAAAACCCAACTAAAGATGGAAATAGCTGTTGTTGCTTTCTAGTTTTATTATTTGGAGTTTGTGTGTGGGCTAGATCTTTGTGTGCTTGCGTTAGTAAATTTTGTGCTATGATTACTTTCAGTCCAGTACCATTTTGGTACTGTTATTTTTATGATGTTGTCTCTGTTAGCTTGCATAACATTTTATAGTAAAGCATGTGTAGGAATTGTTATTCATGTGCACTAGTCTTGTTTTCACTAGAATCAATAGCTTTGTATTACTTATCTTGCATGCTAATTTTTGTCATGAGTAACCAGAGGCTTAGTACCTCTTTTGCCTTGGTATTAGTGGGCCCATAACCCACTGGTCCCATTGCATTTTGGGTTGAGGATGAAATCCTCAACCATACACATGTAGGGAAATAACTTGTTTTATTATGTGATTGATAACATATTTTTTCACCATGGAAAATAGGATGTTTGTTTTCACTTATGCAAGTGAGAATTTTATTTCCTATTTGTAAATACTAGTATGTTTAGATGTGATCTATTTGTTAGCATAATATTCCTTAGGAGTATCATGTTAAGAAATGTTTCACTATTGTGTATTAAATTATATTGTCCACAAATAAGATAATTCCTTGTGAATAATAGATTGTTTCTGAATAATTTAAAATTGAGTGTTTGGATTTTTGAAAAGGTTTAGATAACTTTTCATTGAGTTCATAGCTACTGGTTTTTTAGGATATACCTTGTTTGCTTGCTAGTAAATGATTTAGGAAAACAGAAATTGCTAGAATTAACTTATGCATGCTTAATAGTTGTTTCATGGAATTATTTTGATGTTTGTGCTTACTAGCAAGAGTAAGATTGGTGTACTGTTATTAGGTACATTTATGTTCAGGACTTGCTTATTTAGAATTAAGCATCATGGTAGCATTGGTTGCTTCTCTAGCGTTGAACTAGTGTCACCACTAGCATTTGTGGTTTGCTCTAGTATTGTCATTCTTATTTTATAAGTGTATGAGTTTATTATAGCATATTTAGGAAGTTATTACTTCTGGTATGATGCCATGAATTGCTTAGTTGCATGAGCTATGGTTGTAGAAATATAGGTTTTTATTATAGCATGCTTGTGTAGGAAATTCCCATACTATAATGTTAAATGCAGTCCTATTTTTATGCTTGTTTGATAGGAGTTTTTCTCGAGTAATGATTGTGTTTTAGATTATTTTTATGACTTGATTCATTCGTTTTTAGCTACTGGTTGTTTGCTAATTTTTCATGATTGATGGATTCCATAACTCCAAGTAAACAATAACATAGTAAATAAATAGTCTATTCATCTGTGGTGTTGTTTGCTTGCTTATTGGATTTTTGTTTGAGTGTTCACCTTAGCATGAGTTTTACACTTGTGTTATTTGTTGTGCTTAGGAGTATCTTATGAAACTAAAACATCCAACTTAAATCATGAACACATTAAGTGACAATTGCTTGTGAGTGGCTAATACCCACTTCCATGGGTATTGTTCTGTCTGTTTGTTTTTACCTTAGTAACCTAACCCTTTGCACCCACAAGCTATGTTTTTAGCTTCTTGCATATCTTATTATGAGAGTGGTACACCACTCCATATATGGTATGTAAGATGTGGGATATGGTTTTCTAAACCATACATAGTGTCTGACGATAGTTTGGACTGTGAGAGTTATGTGAGATAGTTTTCGCGATAACGTCTCGAGAGGATTCGCGAGTGAACGTTTGCTTGTTGTATGTGTTGTTTTGCTTAGTTGTTTGTCTTTAGAACTGAGTGTGTGTCTTCTATGTCTTTTACGACGCTAGACAACGAAGAATAAGAGGAAGCAGTTGTGGAGTTGTGCGTCAAGTTCAAGTTGCTTCAAGGCCAAGGACATTAAGAGACTTGAGGCAAGCCATCCTGATGTTTGCTGATATTTACACCTATCATTATCTATCATGCATGTTTTACTTCTGAATTTTTTTACAAAACTTTGATTTCCAAAAACTATTTTTGAAGTGAGTATCACTTCTATTATATATACTACTACTATGCCAGTAGTTGCTACTTGGAGTTACCAAGCCCATAGCCACCATATGGTATTTATTACCATCACAAATACTACTCCCTAAGTGGACACCTTAAAATTGTGTTTTTACAAAACAAAGGCTTTATGGAAAACCCGGAGAAAAGGCGGATCCTTATTCTCCGGAGGAATGTGGAAGTGGTCATTTTTGGGAAAAAGGTGTTTTCAAAAATGACACATAACCTTGTCTTCGGCGGACAACCTTTACCATACTACCACCCTACCCCAACATGGGCACGGGGCTTAACTTGAAGTTCGTTCTTGTTAGGGTGTGTTCTATATCAATCGCTATAAGGGGCGTCGTACCCTCGGACCGAATGTCGGCAAAACTCCCAATGTTGAGACATAAAAAGTGAGGGATTAAGTTACCCTCCGGTCGCATTCAGTTGGGGCATCCTGGCTGGCGGGGAATAGCCTGGTGCCGGGGATGACGGTAAAACTCAACTGAGAGATAGACACATTCTAGCTTGAACATAGTGGATGGTTATGATCAGTTATCTGATGTTCACATACTGTTGTTACAGTCCGTGGTTGTTCACGGCAGGTGTACTAGATCTGGTGGATGTGTACACCTATGCAGAGTACAACTTTTTCGAAGAAGCCGCGTCCTCGGATATGGACAGTTGAATGGCCATGTAGCTAGCATTATGTCAATGTTTTGAAAACAAGATGTTTTCAAAAAAGATTTGAACTTGAGAAGTTCGGAAAGGAAGAAATCTTGTACCGTGGAGGTACCGATGATGAAAAGTCAGAAGTTGTGTTTACAAAAAGTTTTGAAAACAAAACCTTTCTCCTCTAAGCAAGAAATCTGGAAGTTGATTTTTCCAAGACGTTTTGCAGAGAGAAAACTTTCTCTTAACAAAGTTTTAGAAAACCTCTTGTACATGTGATATCTACAGGAGAAAAGAAAAAAACTATATTATTTTCTTCTTAAGTATCTTCTTCAACGAAGATACAGATTAACCTGACTGCAACTGTGGTGTCATCCTATATGAACACCATTGATAGTGAACCCTATTTATAGCCTACCTATTACACAAAATAAGCATACTTGCATTTTGGTAAGCTACATGATGGATGTCTTGCTAAGTACATTCAAACGTACTCATATGGTTTCGCCCCTGGTATTTATTTGCCAGACTTTGAGAAGGAGTCTCAGAGGAAGATCGACGAAGAGGAATACGGAGCTGATGGCTTTGCGAACTAGGATCGTCTCCGGGTCAGCAGCCTGTAGGTTAAGGCGTGACTTGGGCTCTACCGCGTTTTGTGTGTGTTTAGTCTTCCGCTGTGTGTGTTGTGTGTTGCCCTACGTGGCAGTTGTGTAGACTTGGTCATGTGACCATGTCTCTTTTGTAAGTGTTTATGCAACCGTGTAATGGATATTGTATCTGTGTACCAACTTGATATGTTGTTCATGACTGAATTCCTGGGATCGTGAATGTATGCATATTGGAGGTGTCCTTGAACAGTGGTTCTGGGGCGGACCTTACAGCTTTTCAGAATAAAAACTTGTGTGATTGCATTAGTATAAGTTTGCTTGCTGTATGTGTTGCTTTGTATTATCAGTTGCCTTCATTTGGTTCTGAGTGTCTGTCTTTTATTCTTTTTACAACGTTAGAAAATGAAGAAGAAGAAGAAGAAGAAGAAGGTGTCGTAGAGCTGTGTGTCAAGTTCGAGCTACTTCAAAGACAGGGAGACAAGAAGTTTCAAGGCAATCCATCCTGATGCTTGCTACTATACTTATCATTATCTATCACTAGACCATGAAGGTGCACGTTGCCGCACCCGTCCATCATGAGAAAATAACTAAATAAATATTTAAGAACACTTAGAAAATATAAGTATAAGTTAATATTTATTAAATTTTAATTGGAAGTGGCACATATTATATATCAAGTTAGAACTTATGAACTCACATACATGTTTTTTTGCCACGTCACATACTGAGAAAATGAAATTGGGTAGAGGAAAAATTTACAACATTCTGTCCTCTAAGGATAATATCTACCCTTGGCAGGTTATGTTCTTGAGAGATCAACTCTTACATCCATAGAATTGTCTACCTCCTCAGCTTTATACACACAAAACCATCAAATTTGAAAATTTAGCAAGCCTGCATCTGATCAAGGTGGGAGCGGAAAAGTTTAACAACCCAACAACCATACTGAACGCCCCTCGTGAGAAAGGATACTTTTTTCTGCAATAGTATACATATTTTCTAAAAAATGAATCAATGCAAGCCATTAAAAACTTAAAAAGATGAGCAGCCATCTAGCGGAAAAAAGATACCAAGATCAACAATATCCGATTCAAAGACTTAGCCCGTTGTGAAATGACCTTTAATACAAAGGAAATTGAACCAATACAACTTTTGATGGAGAGGTATCAGAAAATAGGCATAGAACATGCATACGCCCTTAGCTATACCAATGTACTTGAGTAGCTTTTGTTCAATAGTTAGTGATGATCATACAAGTATACACGTGTAGGTAATTAATCTATCTATTATATACTAAAAGCACAATACGGAGGACTAAAATAGAGCCACCACATGAAGCCACATCATCTAAATTATATTGATGGTTAGATCTAAATTTTGTGGCTATGATTTTAAATATAACTATAAGTTTTATGTAACAAATATGACGCAACTATTACAAAAAAGTTACAACACGTCACGACTCACGTAGAAATCAGTTGGATCCTAGACGAGATCAGAGATGGATCGAGTCCAATTCACGCACGCGTGGTTCCAAGACATCCCTGGATCAGGGGGGATTAGTAGCGAATATAATTAACTAACCATGAGCTCACGAGATCTCAAAAAAAAAAGGAACTCACGAAGCCAGCATCCAGGTGATGAGACGTTTGGTTCATGGACTGTTTCAAAAAAAAAATGAAGAGTCTATTTGCAATACGCTTTCTCGTAGATCGTGTGAAAAAGAGCAGCCTCTCGCGGCTTGTGGTTTCGCCATGCCGGCCTAGGATAGCCTAAAGAATCCTCCCACGGTAGTCATCTAGCCTGAAGTCCTCCGGCCGGCCCGATCGTCGTCTGGCAGTTTGTGCACGGCCATCGTGGGACACCAGTTTAGTTTCTGTTGTTTGAGACAGTTTATAACCAGAAGATTATGTTCGGGAAAAATCATAAATATACGTAACCAGCACGGTTGAACCCCATTAAACTAATGAAAAACAGCCACACTACCCCATCAAAAGAATGACAGCAAAACGAGTCACGGATTGCATGTCCTCGCGTAGGCGCGGCTCCAGCGTTCCCCTCGGTGGATTCCGCCAGGGGCCGTCCACCCCGCCGGCAGTGCATGCACATCAGCAGTATCATGTTTCAAACCTGCAATAAACACGCGAACGCGATCCTACATTAAGGTACGAAATTGAACAAAGACTTGCATTCTCCATCCGTGCAGCTGTTCTTGCACTGACAGATCCGTGTATTTAGTTTAGCCTCACGGGCGCCATCGCCTACCAGCAAGTAGCTTTGTTCCGTCGGCAGCGCCTGCCTATGCAATTTTCTGTTTGCTCTAAAATAAGGTCATGTTCATCTTCTACATCTGGGCCCAAAACCTGTACAAACAATTTTGTGGAGGTTGTCGGGAGGTTACATTCTTGGCGTGCCTCGATTTGGATTAAAGTAGGAGTACTATTGTTTGGTCGCAGCTCTAGAATATGAGAAGATTAAGAACTTCTTTATATCTTGGTGCGATGCTTCCGTTTGACTGTTGTGCCTACCCTATATAGAGCATGATACTAGGATTGTAAAATTGTTAAGCCGGTGACCGGTTATTAACACGTCGCGTAGTCATGCATGTTTACATCAAAACTAATGTGAGCTAAAATGCCGAGCTACCGAGTGAACATTGTAAACGCCATAGAGGAACTTAACGAAAATGGATAGCAATATTTTTTTTTCAATTAAATTGTAGATTAATTAATTAATTATTTTTTATTTGAAGGAATAATTCATAAATCATAAAAACGGTCAATGTTAAAATAGTTACATATTTCAATGCAAACGAAGGCCGTCGAGTATTTCTCAGAACCAAGAGACTAAATGAGGAAAGGGATATATTTGTACAAGATAAGCAGTTGCCCGACATGTCAAACAAGAATATATTCTTCCTCTCGCTAACAAAATCACCTTTTCCATACAGAACTCCTGAACCTTATCATTAATAGGAAACAACAGGTCTTTATAGATATATATAGCATCACATGACTATTATCCAATGGTGTTGAAATATAATAGATCTCAGTAAATATACTTAAACGTCATTTGGTCATATCCTAAATAATATTTAAATATTACATTTTTATTTTTAACTTTACATGTATCTAAGATAAATGTGTGAAAATATAACTCCAGTTTTAATCATGCACTGAATGTACATCAAATCTAAACATTATACTTGCTTCTTATGTAAAATTTCTCAGCAAAATGACACAATATTACCACGTACAACAGGTACGTGTGTCACCTATAAATTTTTAAATATTCAAATAATCATTAGCCCACAAGTTCAATATCCTTAAAGAGTTTCCCATGCACGTGATATTTTTTGTATTTACCCTTAATTATGTGATGACTATAGAACCATAGTAATACTAATACATAGTATAAGTCTCCATGCATGCAATTGTACATATATTTCAATACATTTTTTTGTTCCCTCGCATTTTCGAGGGTAACCATGCTAGTTCTTCTAAAGATAATGGGGGTCGTATTAGTACAGTTGGAAAACACATGAACAATGTACAAAGTAGTAATATTGCAAGCAGGTGAATTATGATTACGTTGATCACTCATAAGTTTCTAACTGCATTATTGAAGCCCTAATGTCTCTAATGCAAACTATTTAAATGGCTCACGCTGAGTGAAATGTGAATTGCAATTAGTGAAACTACAAATGTCTAAAACGAGCAAAAGCCATAATCTGGAAAATATGAGACACGCTTATCTGCAAATAAATACATAAGAATTAACTACAGGACTATTATATCTCGGTTTCTAGATGATTCTATTTACGGTAGACGGTGCTACTTACAAAAAGATCGGGATCAAGCAGAAGCTATCGTAGGAGTAGACTTTTAGGTTTGGAATAACGTGCAACATAAAAAGGGGCAACAATACAGAGGTACAGGTATGCAGAAAGCTTATGTAAACTACATAGCTGCCAGATCTGCTCCACACTACACATAATTGCATCACCAACAGAAGAATGCATGTTATTATCTACATGTCCTGACCAGGATCAATCCATAGATTTCATAGGAACAACTGAACTATAGTTGAATGTACTTTGAAACTGTGGCACGCGCAAGGGCATTGGTCCCGGTTCATGCCACAAACAGGGACCAATGCCCCCTTCCCCTACATATACTGCCTCCCAGCTGCCCTTCTTCCCTCTGTTTTTTTTGGTTGGAGGAGTGAGAGAGGTGGGTGCTAGTGTGTGTTATTTTACTATGCACACGAGGTGTTCGACGAAATACCCGAGCAACACATTAGCTCACATAAAATGGTATCTTCGACCGAGGTTAGCAAACTTATCTTTTTCATCTGTAATTGATACATAATTTTTTTTGTCGATGTACTATGATCATTTCTCTATTGAAGTTGTGTTATTGTAATGTTTTTTGATAAATTTAGTTATATGATGCAGATGGATGCACGGCAGCGATGGATGTACGATGACCGACGCACTTCCGAGTAGATGGCATACCTGAATGCATTTCTCGATGTAGCTCAGGCGAACAAACATAATGGCTTTATGTGTTGCCCATGTGTTGATTGTCAGAATGTCAGGGAGCACTCTTTCTCGAGAGTCCTTCACGGCCACCTATTTCGGAGAGGTTTCATGCCCAGCTATAATTGCTGGACCAAGCATGGAGAAATAGGGGTTGTGATGGAAGACAATAAAGAAGAAGAAGATGATCCTTTGTTCCCTGAATACGGTGATACTGCAATGGAAGACAATGCAGAAGAAGGAGGTGATCAAGAACGGGCATCAGAAGAGCCCGATGATGATCTTGGCCGAGTTATTGTTGATGCAAGGGAAGACTGTGAAAGTGAATTGGAGAGGTTGAAGCTGAACAACATGTTGCAGGATCACAAAAAGTTGTTGTACCCAAATTTCGAAGATGGTACATAACGGTGTGACTGACAAGGCATTTGAGAGTTTACTTAAACTAATGAAGCCGAAGCTACCAAAGGATAACCAATTGTATGAGAGTACGTACAAAGCAAAGAAATCTCTCTGCCCTCTAGGATTAGATGTGCACAAGATAGATGCATGCATTAATGACTGCATCCTCTACCGCGGTGAGAAGTACGAGAATGTGGATGATTGTCCGGTATGCACTTGACTGCGGTATAAGATCAGAGCAGATGACCCTGGTGATGTTGACGGTGATCCACCCCGTAAGAGGGTTCCTGCAAAGGTGTTGTGGTATGCTCCTATAATACCACGGTTGAAACGTCTGTTTAGAAACAAAGAGCATGCAACATTGTTGCGACGGCACAAAGAAGACTGTAAGAAAGAAGGAAATTTGAGACACCCCGCCGATGGATCGCAGTGGAGAAATATCGAGAGAGACTTACCGAACTTTACAGGAGAGGCGAGAAACTTATGGCTTGGTCTAAGTACAGATGGATTTAATCCTTTTGGGGAGCAGAGCTCGAGTCATAGCACTTGGCACGTGACTCTATGTATGTAAACCTTCCTCCTTGGTTGTGCATGAAGCGCAAGTTCATTATGATTCCAGTTCTCATCCAAGGCCCGAGGAAACTTGGCAACCACATTGATGCGTATCTAAGGCCATTAGTGGAAGAAATCTTACAATTGTGTGGCAAACCAGGTGTACGTGTGTGGGATGAGAATGAACAAAATCCATTTGACCTACGGGCGTTGCTTTTCGTAACCATCAATGATTGGCCTGCTCTTAGTAACATTTCCGGACATACAAACAAGGGATACAATGCATGCACACACTGTTTAGATAAGACTGATAGTGTTTATTTGGATAAATGTAAAAAGGTTGTATACCTGGGGCATCGTAGATTTCTTCGATCAAGCATCCCGTAAGAAAGAAAGGAGGGAAGCATTTCAGAGGTGAGGCAGATAACCGGAAGAAGCCTGACCTCCGTAGTGGTAATGATTTATTCGATATGGTCGAGGACCTAAAAGTAATGTTTCGGAAGGGTGATGGCAGCCAACCTGTTCTGAACGGCCCTGATAAGTGCGCACCCATGTGGAAGAAGAAATATATATTTTGGGAGCTACCCTATTGGAAAGTTCTAGAGGTCCGCTCTTCAATCGACGTGACGCACGTGACAAATAATCTCTGTGTCAACCGGCTATGCTTCCTGGGCGTGTATGGGAAGTCAAAAGATACGCCAGAAGCACGGGAGGATCAGCAACGTATGAAATGTTGGAACGCGTAGAGATAAACGAAAAAAAATTCTACGTGGTACTTCCAATATCTAGCCGAGGTAGAAGGCCACGAGGATTACCACTAGACGCGCGGTTGCGGATTATCGATGAAGCGCGTCAGGGCAGTGTAGTCCCAAGATCCAATCCAGCTGATCCGATCCCACGAACGTCGAAGTGCTGAACGTATAACACCTCTGCCGGTATCCACACGTACGAGGAGGAGCTCCGACGGCAGACTGCTAGGTCCGACGCGACGGCTGGACTGAGTGGGGCTAGGGTTCCCAACGCATGGGAGTGGACTAACGTGCCCGCTGGGCAACCTGCGCCCCTCTTTATATAGCGAAAGGTAGTAGGCTTCACAACACTTGCGGCCCATTCCCTCTATGAGTCCGACTCACAAAGTCAGTCCATTTCCGGTTCGGGTCCAACCCGACCAATACTTGCTCCCGCTCTTAAATGTGCGACCCTGCAGGCTCATGGTGACTTGGACACGATTGGAGTCCAAATCCCAATCGATCAAACAGTAGCGGCTCCTAGCAGAACGTGCCGACTCGCAAGTCCCATTGAGTCATGACAATATACCTTCCAATGTGATATTCATCTTAGTCCCTTTTGCCTCCCGATGTACCTTGTCAAACTATAGGCGATTTATCGTCATCCCTTAAATAGTTCGACTCTCTTCTCGATCCGTGATATGAGATTCATATGACTAACTCTTAGTCAACAGACACAGTTATCACTTAACTGAGTCGTGCATGGCCATGCTTCCTGAATCATATCACTCGAGAGGGCCCAGAGACTATCTCTCCATTCGGAGGGGAAAAATCCCATCTTGATTATCCACATCACGCAGCTTGCTTCTCATTCGACCCGAACTCTGCCTTTATACCTGCCTTGTCACAGAACAGCGTTTTACAGAACCTAAATCGGTGATCCACAACTCGGATTGTGCGATAACCTCAGGTCTAAGGATTACATTGATTGAGACATGTAAATAACGACTTGATCGTTGCATCTCAATATGGGTCAGCCCGACTTGCTAAACTCTTTAGCCAAGTCTGTGAACGTTGGAATGGCATCACCATGCCCATGACAAGTGGAACCGTGTCATCAGCCAACACTCACATTAGTCTAGGGTGTGTGTCCAGCACAACCTTAATGACCAAGGACAATCTAGTATGAACAACATGAATGTATAGTTCCACAATCGAATCACATATTCAATGACATATATTAGATGTTCAAAACAAGGACGACTTAATAACTTTATGAATACATTGGAAATTACATCATACATGATTGCATCTAGAGCATATTTCCAATAGTCTTCCACTTGCACTAGAGTCAATCATCTCGACATTATATGCCTAGGCATCGAATGCCCATACCTCTCATGTGCGCCTCATGCTTTGGCTGTGGTAGCGCCTTTGTCAACGGATCTGCAGTGTTTGCATCCGTGTGTACTTTGCATAACTTGATATCACCTTGTTCGACAAATTGGCGAATGAGGTGGTAACGCATGAGTATATGTTTGTTCTTTTGGTGTTGTCTAGGTTCCTTGGCTTGTGCGATAGCACCATTGTTGTCACAATATACATCCAAAGGATTGGACGCGCCCTGAATCACACCAAGATCTATTAGGAGGTTCCTGGTCCAAACAGCTTCCTTTGCTGCCTCCGAGGCAGCAATATACTCAGCCTCTGTTGTAGATGCAGACACCGTATCTTGCTTGGAACTCTTCCAGCTCATAGCTCCTCCGTTCATTATGAACACATCTCCAGATTGCGAACGAGAATCATCTAAGTCGGTGAGATAACTCGCATCCGTGTAACCCTTTACATTGAATGCCTCATCACCTCCATAAACTAGGAACATTTCCTTAGTACTTCTCAAGTACTTAAGGATGTTTCTAACCGCTGCCCAGTGGGTTTCGCCAGGGTCAACCAGGTATCTGCTCGTAACACTTAGAGCATAGGAAACATCTGGCCTAGTACAAATCATGGCTTGCATGATGGATCCGATTGCCGAAGCATACAAGATCACACTCATCCGACTTCGCTCATCAGTCGTCGAAGGACACTGAGTCTTGCTAAGTTTTATGCCATGGGACATCAGTAAGAATCCCTTCTAGGACTCTTCCATTTTGAATTTCTTCAAAACTTTGTCCAGATATGTACTCTGACTCAATCCAATGAGCCTCCTTGATCTATCCCTACAGATCCTGGTTCCTAATATGTAAGTCGCCTCACCCAAATCCTTCATTGAGAAACTCCTTTCCAATGATTCTTTGGTTTCTTGCAGCATCATGACATCATTTCCAATCAGTAATATGTCATCCACATATAAGATTAGAAATTTACTTTGCTCCCACTAAACTTCTTGTATAAATAAGAATCATGATCGCTCTTGATGAAGCCAAACGATTTGACTACCTCATCAAAGTGAATGTTCCAACTCCGAGATGCTTGCTTCGACCCATAAATGGATTTCTGAAGTTTGCATACCTTATCAGCATTAGCTGGATCGACAAAACCTTCAGGTTGTATCATATAGACGCCCTCAGTTAAATTTCCATTAAGGAAAGCCGTTTTGACATCCATCTGCCATATCTCATAGTCGAAATAGGCTGCTATGCACTACAAGAAATATGCTATCTTGTGACTCACCATATTGGTCACTGAATGGTCACGTAAAATCATTTGTGACCATTTTGCGACCAAATTGGGTTGGTCAGGTTACGGGCATCGCAAATGAACCACAGCGACCTTCTTCATGAGTTGGTCACGGATGTGCACGACCAAAATAGAAGGTCGCAGATATTTACGACCAATTGATTGGTCACGCGTTGTTTGGCCGGATCCCACGTGGCACAGCTGACGTGGCAGATATGTGACCAATTTTTTTGGTCTTAGATCAGATTCGGCCTGGTCCAGTTCAGACTTGCATATGGGCCAAGCCCAGTTAAAAAAAAAATCTCTCAATTTTGGACGGCTATATGGGCTCAGGCCTAGCCCAAGAGTTGAGCCTATGTTTTTTTTCGTATGTTTTTTCGATAAATTTAAAGTGGCCAAGAGAAATATTCCAGCCTTTTTAGTGAATGTACATTTGGGCCTTGGCCTTTTTAGTGTTTCTTTTTAGTGAATGTATGCCTGGGTCTTGGCCTTTTTAGTGTTTGGATGAAGGCCTCTTTCAGTTCACGTCTCATTTAAATTCAAATTCAAACTCATATTCAAATTCATATTTATATTCAAATTCAAATTCAAATTGGCATTCAAATTCAAATTCAAAATGGCATTCAAACACATATAAGCACACAAAGCACAGTACCAAAATGCAATAGTTTCCCATCAGTTTTACATAAGCAACCATCAGGTTCACATCAGTTTTACATCAGCAAGCATCAGGTTCACATCAGGACCAAAATGCATCAGGTTCACATCAGGTTCACATCAGCAAGCATCATCAGATTTACATCAGGACCAAAATATATGTGTAGCATCAAGACGCATCAAGCAGGTTTAGCACCAAAGAGGGCCATCAAGTGAGCAAGCTTCTCATTTTGTTCTTGGGCCATCAAGCGCAGCTCCGCATCGCGTGCAGCTTGTGCAGCCTCTGCGTCTTCCGCCCTCTTCCTGATTGCCGCCATTTCTTCTCGCATCGCTTCAGCTTGCAGCTCAGACCTCTCCAGTTTCTCCTCAAGGTCACGGACATGCGCGGAAACAGCAGCATTGGTGTTCTTGTTCCATGGTCTTGACTGGAGCCCAGCATTCATCAGGAATGTACTTTGCTTCACTTTCTCCTTAAGCACGTCAGCAACGATTTCAACATCCGATTTTGGAGGTTCACCTTCTGGTAGCAGTGCATTCTTCCTACTTTCCATCTCAGCCTAGCACACACAAACACATCAACTCAGCAATTAACAGTGTAAGAAAAAACATCAATAGTTAAGCAATTAAAAAACAGTGCAAGATAAAACATCAAAACAGTGCAAGATAAAACATCAACTCAGCAATTCAAGCTTACTGGCACATGGGGGATTCAAAACTGATAAGAAAAAACATAGATTATCCACAACAGACATTACAGTGCACAGAACTAAATACCAGCAAGATGGATAAACCTACATCAGCTACATATAACAATGGACCTAAAATCTAGAAGTTCAGCGACTTACTATAGCATCTTGAACAGGCACAGAGTACCCGAACTTCTTACTGTGGTGAGTTGCCTTGAACAGTTCAATTGCAGATAGCTCTTCACCCTTCAGTTCCTCCTTCTGAAGTGTTATTCAACACAAATCAAAGTGTAAGCTCACAGATGTTACTTAGGCCTAACAAAAAATGATGTTTGTTCTTACCTTGCTGTAGATGTGTGCGGCGTAGGACCTCGAACCAGTTTTCTGCTGAAAGACGACTTTTTTCCGGTTCCCCTGGTTTGAGTCACAGGTTTGCTACAAAACATCATGTGGAGAAGATAAATCATGGTCTAGCACAGATGTTGATACATATGTTGATCATAATCAATGAGAAGAAACAGAAAATACAAGACAACAGGCTGGTTCTGTTTTAAGGTTTTCTAATTTGTAAATCATTACAGACAGCAGGTGTTGGTTGGGCATACATTCATGCATGAGGTAGTAAGCAAACTAGCTAGAAGAACATGCTTTAGGATTCATAACATTGAGCTAAGTAAGCTCCCTAGCACCAGGATTGAGCCAACCCAAGATGCCACAGATATACATCATCAAATAAGAATAGATGAGCAAGTACATGTATACTAGACCTGAGAGCAAGTAAATGGAAACAACGGAAGATAAATAAGTTTCACCTTATGCCTTGGGGTAGACCACAGTTTCACCAGTGCTTGCCACTCTTCATCTGTCACGTCTTCCACGGGAGATTGTATGCTTACTTGATTAGCTGGTACGGGGTCGAACCATTTACGCTTGAGACGGTGTCGCCTGTTCTTAGATATCTTATGCAGCATATCCATGCAAGAATGCACGGCAACCTTCGAGTCAGCTTCCATCTCAAAATTAGCCTACAAAACAGCAAAGGACAGTATTATCGATCATACAAAGGTGCAACAGAGAAGAAAAAAAAGCAGATTCAGCTAGGAGATAAAGAGCTTACACAAACTTTCCCAACGTAATCCTTCACTAGATTGGTTGATTTCTTGTATTCTTTGAAGTGTGTAAGAACTGGAGTGTGTTTTCTTGCAACGAATCCACCCTCTGAGGCAAACTTTGCAGCCTGCAAAGGCTGCTCTGGGCGTTTCATACCTTCAGCAATTTGGATAGGCACCTTGCTGCGCAAAGACTTGGTCATCTTTTCCAGGCCTGCACCCCTTCTGTTTCTTTCCTTGATGACCATGTGTAACATCCCAAGTATGAAAACTCCCATTTAGAATGTTTTATTTCTTGTTAAATTATGTTCTGCGTCATGACATCATCATCGCATTTGTTTTGGCATTTGTTTTTCATTAGTTTTCATCTGTTTTCCTTTGTTTTCCCATTTGAAATTCAAACAATATTCAAATGTTTTGTTTCATACTTGTTCTGTTACAATTTCCAAATAGAAATATTCAAATAAAAACAGCCATTTGTTTCCATCAAAATAGAAAGCTCAAACTATTAACTTGTTCTTTTTAATAATTCACTTAATTCAAATTTTATTCAAATTCAATTAAAATTCCAAACAGCAACCATTTGAAATTTATGAAAATTACAAAATACTTCCATCATTTGTTTCAAATAAACTTGAGGGTTCAAACTATCAAATGGTTCTTTTTAATAATTCATTTAATATCAAATTCCACTCAAATTCATTTGAATTTTTAAAAACAGCAACAAGTTTCAAATTTTGAAAAACCAACAATGGCACAATTGAGTTTCTGTAATAACTAACCTATAAAAAATATCACAAAATTTAAAACCCCCAAACACACACTCTTTTCCCCTTTTCCTTTTCAGCAAAAAAAAAACAAACAGAAAAAAATAAAAAATAAAACGTTCAGAGGGGGAGGCAGGCCAGTGGGCTGAGCCCAGCCCACCAGCGCGGCCTGGTACCCCCATCTCCTTCTACCTCTGTACGGCTGCACATCGCGCCTGTACACGTCGACAGCAGCGAGCAGGAACGGCCACGAGCTCGCTCTCCCCCTCCTTATAACCCTAGCCGCGAGCCCGAGCTCTGCCCTAGCCCTAGCTCCTCCCTTTCTTCCTCCTCTCGCGTCGTCGTCTTCCTCTTCTCCTCCTTCCTCTCTCTCTGTTCTGCAACCATCACCGCCGCCACCATCTCTGAACCTCCGATGATCGCCGCCGTTGCGATGCACCTCCCCTAGGGCTAGCCACGGGAACGAATCCCCCATCGCTTCCTCGACTTCCCCGACACCACAGCGGGCACGGAGAGCTGCTGCAGCGCCGCCGCTGTCCAGCTCGCTGTCGCCGTCGTCCACTGCCCCGAGCACCTCCCTCTGAATTTCCTCCCGGTGAGCACCATCTTCTCCACCTCCTTTCCTTCTCTCTGCATCTCGAGCACGAGCACGCACACCGCACCCCTTTGCATCCGTGCACGCACCCAAGCAGCAGCAGCAACAGCAGCTCGCCGCCGGTGATCGCCGCTTCCCTCTGTCAGTTTCAGTTAGCTGAAATTTATTCAGTTTTAGTTAGCAGCGGCTAACTGAACCATATCCTCCCCGCGCGTTCCCTTCTGTCAACAAACGCAGTGCAGCGCAGTGGCAGCGCACCCTCGCGCGCGAGCCCAAGGCCAGGGTTCGATCCCTGCCTCCCGCAGAATAAAATCCACCCCTTTTTGCCTTGCCACGTTGGCTGCACGCGTGCCCCACCTGTCTGTGGCAGTGGAGGCCACGCAGGCTGCCAGCTCAGCGCCAACTAGGCACTGGCCCACTGCCAGTGACCCAGGGGTTGCCTGCGCGCGTAAGAAAAGCCCAGGGGCCTCTCTGTGATATTTATTTTCGCACCTAGGCCCCTAAACCAATTTGTATAGTTTTAAAATCACATTTTAGCCCACAAATTTCATATATGAATAACTTTGGCATAACAACTCCAAATAAAATAAATAAAATATGTTTTCCAACCCAAATTTAATTCTCTAGCTTTTTAACTCATTTTTTTCTCTATTTTGCACATTTCAAATGTTTTCAAAATTCAAATTCAAACAACTCATTTCAAATTTGGTTAAATTTATAACTAATTCGAACTTAATTCAATTGTCACATATAAAATATGTTTTCCATGCTAAATTGAACCACTTTTCCAAATATAAACTTTGTTTCATGTTTTGAATAATTAAAATTGGTTAAATAATTTAAACCTTGTTTAAATCATTTAAATTTGCTAAATTCATAACTTGCTCAAATTAAATTATTTTTGAACATATAAAATATGTTTTCAAACCAGAAAAGTATAAACTTTTCAAATATGAATTTGGTTTAATGTTTTGAACAAATAAAAATTCAAATAAATTCATACTTGAATTAAATTCATTTAAATCTTGTTTAAACTTGTTTAATTCATAAGTAATTTATTCTAACTCCTTTGTCAACAAGTGAAACATGTATTCCACCTAAAATTTTGTGTAATTTCCAAATATGAACTTTGTTATCTATTTTGAACACTTAAAATTGGTGAAAACAACAAATGCTTGTGTAACACCTTTAAGAAACCAAAATTTCATAACTTAATAAATAAAATTCCAAACTTGGTAAACTTCATTTCAAATTGATTCTATTGTTGTTTTCTTTTTGTTTTCCTCATGCATGCATCATGCTAATCCACTTTCACATGTTGTTTAGTTGTAGAACATTTAATCCAACCTTAATTAATGGGCTTTTCCATATGCAATCCAAATTGCATATGGGCCCATTTAATTATGTTATGTTACCATGTCAAGTAGCTTACCATTGATGCATAAATTAAATTGCCATGCATCATCCCATGTTTGTGCATTATGCCATGTTATTGATTGTTTGTCTCTCTGCGTTGTTTGTTTGCTTCTTCTCGAATAGACGACGATGTTGAGACAGACGAGACTTACGACACCCCTTCTGAGGATCTAGCTCAGTACCAGGCTGCTGATTTTGCAGGAAAGTATTCACTCACATGAACCATGGTGTTCCTTTCCACATTGGATACCGATACTTTCCGTTGTCTATTCTGCTAGCCTTATGAATCGTTGCTTGTGTTCCGATCCTATCACATGTTAACCTTTAACCCTGATATAGCCTCACCTCCACACCCATAACCCCTTTGCTTGTTGCTCGTGTCTTACTAGCATGCTTAGGGTTGTTTTTGCTCGAGTCTGTTGCCCGTTACTTTCTGTTACCATATTTTATTATGTTCTGGGGCTCGATGTTAAAACAACAATCATGTTAATGTTATGGTTAATAATAATTTGCTGATAAGGCACCGGCAGGAGGCCCGGCGTGGTTTTGAGGCCTGCTAGTGTCGACCCTAATTAGGAAAAGGGTCTTGTCTACTGATCCATGATGAGCGCACTAACCGCATGTGGGAAGCGTGTATGGGCGCCCCCCTCAATTTGATTCGATTCGCATCTCGTCCAAATCGACACACTTAGTTCGGGCTTTCCATTTGATGCACTCATATGCAGGTACGAACCCGAGGCCAGGGTGGAACTTTTGTAGTCGGCATTTAGGGCGGCGTGGTCTTAGAGTGCTATGAGGGTCCCCCCTTTTCTTCGTGGGGGCTCGATTAGCCGCGCACGCACATCACGTGGTTCTTTGGGCTTGATGCGAAGAAGAGTTGAGTTGTGTTGAGTGCCTCGCTTGTTGGGTTTGATTCCCGTCTGGCGGGATATTCTTACGTGTACGGCCAAATTGGTGCACCCCTGCAGGGTTAAATCTTCTCGAGAAGCCGTGTTTTCCGCGGTTATGGATGACTTGGTGAAAGTACTGGCTAACAAGTACTCAGAACAACTTACACCTAACTAATGATAACTTGACTAGTAATAGGCTTATTGACACAACAACCTGACCCATCATTAATCCAACGGTGTGAGTTATCCTCGGATTGCTTCTTTGGATAAGGGGCGAGATCCAGGATGGGTTTGTTTGAGGTTAGTTGTAGTTGGTTACGATACGCTATCTTATCTCCTTTCTGTTAGCCGGAAGTTGTAGTATGTATCTGTAGTTGGTTAGTGCAGCCCGCTGCCGCATCTTTTGTATCACCTATTCTTCCGTTGAACCCAAAGCATCTGTGCTTGGTGTTGACGGGTACACTTTGGTATCTTGTGAGTCTTGCTTGCCAGTACTTGTCTGTACTGACCCCTTTGGGGCAGTGGTTTCCGCAGACTACGTTTCCGAGGATCCCCGTGATGGCTACTACGTGGAGTATGACGAGGCTGCTGACGAGTAGATAGCGGACCCGGGCAGGATCCGAGACTTCGTGGATGGGCTCCGTTTCCTTTTCGTTCCCGGGCTCTTAGGCCTATTTGGATCTTGTCTGTACTCAGACACTTTGGATGCTTCCGCTGTGATGTAATGATGATATGTTGGGACATGTGTCCACTGGATGATTGTATTTGCTATCTCTGCTCTAGTGAGAGCTATTTGCAACTTATTTCTATTTATTTGTGTCTTAGAGATCTGTTGTGATATCACTTGTTCAAAGGCCGTTGACGTACCATGTGTGTATGTTATGAAGTACGTCAATGGAAGTAGCTGGATTTCTATGGGATGGTTTGCGCAGACGATGGATAGTAGAGAATGGTTGTCACACGTTTACGTGTTGGCCTGCTCATATTGAGATACGGGTGCCGGTATGCCCCGTAAGCCATTTCTCTACTGTTTAGCGGACTGTGAGTATCCTCTAGAAGTCCGGGTGCGACAAATGGTATCAGAGCCTGTCTGCCTGTAGGAACCCTTTTACTGGTCGCAGTTGAGTCTAGAAACTATTTTGTAGCTATATAGGAAAAATGAAACGTGAGAGTAGGAATTCTGTTCTTTTATTTCTTTCCCGACCCACCCTCCCTTTTCTGGTAAAGAAGTGCAACGTTGTTTTCTCTTCTCATCTAAACTTTCAAGTTAGGATTTCACGTATCCTGGTTTCTCTAGGATAGTTATATCTACTAGACCATAGGAATGGAGGTGGTTGTGACATGATTTATCATGTTGCCTACTCACGATTGAGAACGGAGGCGTGTAAGCCCCGGAAGCAGATCCTCTATTCCTTAAGCAGTAGATATTGATCCTTTAGAAACCCGGATGGGTTTTCCGTAGTACCTCAGGAGTGTTTTGGTCTCGTGTTTCCCGATGTTGCTTCGATATCCTGTTCTTCTCAACATCCTTTTCGTCCGTTGAAACCTTGTTGTTGCTTTCCACTTCAGTTCTTCTACCGGCGTCTAATCAAAACTTCCCCGATCATCTGCAGATGGATCTCAGGTTCTACCCGCAGGTGGTTCGTATGACTCATTGCGAGAGCACTGCCGGTTATCCGGAGATGCTGAGAGACATGGTCACTTATCTGGGGTTCAGTTGGGCACCAGAGTACCAGGTCTACGAGCAGCAGCGAGAGTTTGACCAGACCTACTACCATGCTATCGTCTACATTCTGTCAGATGATGGCATGAGCGTAGTCCACCGCTACGAGGCAGTAGGTTCCACAGTGGATATGGCTGTGCAGCAGGCAGCTTATGTGAGTCTCACCGTCCTTCGTGCTGACTACTGGGGATTTGACGATTCCATCTATCGCCACATCCCCCGTGGTTACATCACTTCGGAGGGAGCTCACTTCACTCTCTACGACAACTTGGATGTTTATGAGCATGATAACTCCAGGCTGCACACCACCGCTCAGTTTGTGATGCACAGTGACGCAGTTGCCCGCACACTATCTCAGGAGTTGGCTTCAGTCAGAGAGCAGCTCTACCTTGCTTTGACTCGTCTGGCGACTTACACCACAGACTTTGTTGGAGACGAGCGCTTCGCACGTTTCGATCAGCCAGTTGGTCGTCGTCTGCCAGATGCTGGAGGTTACGAGCCGATCAGAGGTCCACTCCTCAACCTTGGTGCTGGTTACACTGGGATTTCCCGCTTTGGAGCACAGGGAGCCGATGCTATGTACTTCACCACACCTAGAGTCGGGCTCAGACCACGTCAGGTCTACGTGGATCGTCGTTCTACTTACTTTCGTGGGCGTCCTCCTCACCGTACCTCTCGCCGTACTCCTAGTCGCCGTCCTGCGTGATGAGCATGGGAGTACCGATGTATCCATTCTTAGCTATGTTTAGTTATCTTTTGGCATTCGAACCATTTGTGGTGTGTTGGATATTCTGATGTATTTGAAGAGGTGATGATGTACCTGTTGGTTATCTATTCATGCGTCGGAATAATCGCTCTTTCGGTTGCCAAGTCTATCCTTTCTGTTGTTGTGCTAAAATGCATTTCCATTCAGGATGCCGCCAACAAGGAACACCCCGCCTGAGCCACCGCCAATCACGGAGTTGTTGACTCATATGACCCAAGTCATGACGCAGATGGCCCAGTTCCAGACTAATCAGCGCAACAACCAGACCGCTCCACGAGTCCGTATCAAGGAGTTTCTCAGTTTGGGCCCGAGAGCTTTCGTGGCAACACGCGAGCCTCTGGATGCTGATGACTGGATCCGTGAGATAGCCAAGGGTCTGGACATTGCTCACGTTGCTGAGGAAGATAAGGTCAAGTATGCCTCCTATCTGCTGAAGGGTCAGGCAGCTACTTGGTGGGAAAACTACCAGACCATGAGAGCTGGCTATCCAATCAACTGGGGTTGTTTCAAGGAAGCCTGCCTGAAGCACCACATTCCAGATGGTCTCATGGAAAGGATGCGTGAAGAGTTTTGCTCTCTCAAGCAAGGCAAGCTGGACGTCATCGGCTATCAGAGTGTGTTCAATCGCCTCGCTCGATACGCTGGAGACGAGGTGTCCACTGAAGCTAAGAAGATGGCAAGGTTCCGCAGAGGTTTTAACCCGGAGCTCAAGTACGCCCTCACCAACGTCAAGACCAAAGACTTCGAGGAGCTCGTTAACACCGCGCTCAATGAAGAAAATGGGTGCAAGGCGTTCGAGGAGTCTCGCAAGCACTCGCGTGAGGGTGGTTCCTCCTCCAACATGACCACCCCTCCGCAGAAGCGCCGCATCTGGGTGCCAAATAGTGCTGTCACTAGGGCTCCATATGCCCAAGCTTCTCCAGGCTTCGCTCCCCGCCCACCCAACCCTGTTTAGATGCATGATCCAAGGGCTTCGATGGGGCAGCCAAGGCCAGGGCCTCCTCGTGTCGTCACTTGCTACAAGTGCAAGCAGACGGGGCACTACGCTGACAAGTGCACGTAGAGGCAGCTACCTCCACCACCACCTCGTCCCAACACCAACCAGGCAATGGTGCGTGCTCCCCCGCCTAAAGCCTTCAACTCCAACAACAGGCCTGTCGGGAGGACCGCAAGGGTGAATCATGTCAAGATCGACAAAGCTGAGGAATCTCCTAACGTCGTTCTCGGTACATTCCCCGTAAACTCTAATCCAGCTAAAGTGTTGTTTGATACTGGAGCATCACATTCTTTCGTGTCAAAGATCTTTGCGACAGCAATTAAACTCCCCTTTGTTGGTTTGGGTTCCCCAATAGTAGTAAACTCCCCTGGAGCAACTATGCACACGTCTAAGATCAGTCATAGAAATCAAATCCTAATTGGAGGCCACATATTCCTTGCTTCCCTCATACTGCTCGGCAATTCTGACATTGATGTCATTCTTGGTATGGATTGGTTGAAGGCCAATAAAGCTAAAATTGACTGTGCTCAAAAGTCAATAACTCTGTTCCACCCTTCTGGCCAGATAGTCTATTCTCCAAATGAATCAGGTTCCATTCAGCTATGCACCCTCGATGCAAAACCTCTACCTCTACTTGAAAATGTTCCGGTGGTTTGTGAATTCCCTGACGTCTTTCCAGAAGAATTGCCAGGAATGCCTCCGGACAGAGCAGTTGAGTTCGTGATCGAGCTTGAACCAGGTACTGCTCCAATCTCTAAGCATACATACAAGATAGCTCCTCCTGAACTGAAACTGTTAAAGGAGCAAATCGATATGTACATGGAAAAAGGTTACATTCAACCTAGTTCCTCGGCTTGGGGTTGCCCAACTCTGTTTGTTGCGAAGAAGGATCACACAAAGAGACTCGTTGTTGACTATCGTCCTCTTAACGAGAAAACCATCAAAAACAAGTATCCAATTCCTCGTATCGATGATCTTTTTGATCAACTTGCTGGAGCCTCAATATTCTCCAAGTTGGACTTGAGAATGGGTTACCATCAAATAAAGATCAGAAAAGAGGATATTCCAAAAACAGCTTTCACCACTCGGTACGGTCTATATGAATACACCGTCATGTCCTTTGGTCTAACCAATGCACCGGCGACATTCTCTCGACTCATGAATTATGTCTTCCACGAATACCTCGACAAGTTCGTTGTGGTATATCTTGATGACATTCTTGTCTACTCCAAATCTGAGGAAGAGCATGAAGAACATCTTCGTCTCACTCTCATGAAACTTCGCGAGCATCGTCTATATGCCAAGTTCTCCAAATGTGAGTTCTGGATTCCAGAAGTTGCTTACCTTGGTCATATCATCTTTGCCAAGGGCATACCCATTGATCCAGAAAAGGTTAAAGCAATTGTTGATTGGAAACCTCCAAAGACGGTGAAGCAAGTAAGAAGTTTTCTTGGCTTGGCTAGCTATTGCCGTCGTTTCGTCCAAAACTTCTCCAAGATTGCCAAACCTCTAACTGATCTCACAAAGAAGGACAAGAAGTTCGTTTGGTCTCCACAATGTGATGAAAGTTTCAATCTCCTGAAGACTAAACTCACTTCTACACCAGTTCTTGTTGGCCCAGATACTACCAAACCTTTCCAAATATTCTGTGATGCTTCTCTCCAAGGTCTAGGTGCAGTTCTTATGCAAGAACGTCAAGTTGTGGCTTATGCTTCACGTCAGTTGAACGCACATGAGCTCAATTATCCCACTCATGATCTTGAACTTGCAGTAGTTGTCTTTGCCCTAAAGAAATGGAGGCAATACTTGTTGGGTAATCGAACTGAAATCTTTTCCGATCATAAGAGTCTGAAATACATCTTTACTCAACCAGATCTAAACCTTAGGCAAAGGAGATGGATTGAAAAGATTAAAGACTTTGATCTTACCATTTCTTACACTCCAGGAAAGGCTAATGTTATGGCCGATGCTCTCAGTCGCAAGTCGTATTGCGATAATCTCATGATCATGGAAAGCCAACCTCCTCTTCATGAAGAATTCCAGAAGCTGAACCTTGGACTTGTTCCTCAAGGCTATCTTGCGAACTTGACAGCCAGTCCAACTCTTGAGGACAAGATTCGTTCTGAACAACTTCGTGATGCTGAAATCAGGAAGATGGTAGAACACATCAAAGAAGTCAAGGAGAAATTTAAGTCCTTCTCAATTGATGACAAAGGAACTGTGTTCTTCAAAGGACGCATTGCAGTTCCTCAAGTTCAAAGTCTCAAAGATGTCATTCTCAAGGAGGCTCATGAAACTCCTCTCTCCATACACCCTGGAAGTACAAAGATGTACCAGGATCTCAAAACACTGTATTGGTGGCCTGGCATGAAACGTGAAATTGCTCAATACGTTTCTGAATGCGACGTTTGTCAACGTGTTAAGGCAGTTCATCAGAAAACAGCCGGTCTTATCCAACCTCTGAAAACTCCTGAGTGGAAGTGGGACATGACTGAAATGTCTTCGTCACTGGTTTTCCAAAGTCCAAGAGGGGCAACGATGCAATATTTGTTGTCATTGATCGTCTCACTAAAGTAGCTCACTTCTTTGCTGTCAAAGAAACAATCTCAGCTAGCCAGTTAGCAGAACTCTACACAACAAAGATTGTTCCTCTTCATGGTGTTCCATTGGAAATAAGCTCAGACCGTGGAAGCATATTCACTTCTCATTTCTGGAAAAGCTTTCAAGAAGCATTGGGCACCAAACTTCTGTTCAGCACCGCTTATCATCCTCAGTCTCAAGGGCAAGTCGAAAGAGTCAATCATATTCTCGAGGATATGCTCAGAGCATGTGGTCTCTCCTTTGGCATGAAATGGGAGGAATGTCTTCCATATGCTGAATTCTCCTACAACAACAGCTTCCAGGCAAGCCTAGGCATGGCACCATTTGAAGCTCTCTATGGCCGCAGATGCAGGAGTCCAATCAATTGGTCTGGAGCTGGTGAACGTTCACTCTTAGGCCCTGACATTGTCAAGGAAGCCGAAGAGAAAGTTCGCATCATTCGTGACAATCTCAAGATTGCTCAGTCTCGTCAGAAAAGCTACTACGACAGCAAGCACAGGGATATGATCTATGCACCTGGTGACAAAGCATATCTCCGTGTAACTCCCCTCAGAGGCACTCATCGTTTTGGTGTGAAAGGAAAACTTGCACCAAGATATATTGATCCTTTCAACATTCTTTCAAGGCGTGCGGAAAATGCCTATCGTCTTGAACTTCCAGAAAAACTATCCAAGGTGCACGATGTGTTTCACGTGTCACAGCTCAAGAGGTGTTTCAAAGATCCAGATCGTGCAGTTGATCATGATTCCATTGAACTGCAAGAAGATCTATCTTATGAGGAGCACCCTGTTCGAATTCTCGATGAGACCGAGCGTAAGACTCGCAACAAGAGCACCAAGTTCTTGAAAGTGCAGTGGTCTCATCATTCCGATAAAGAGGCAACGTGGGAGACCGAAGAGGATCTTCGCAAGAAGTATCCGGACCTTTTCTCTTCTCAGTAGGAATCTCGGGGCGCGATTCCTTCAAGGGGGGGGGGGGCGTTTTGTAACATCCCAAGTATGAAAACTCCCATTTAGAATGTTTTATTTCTTTTTAAATTATGTTTTTCATCATGACATCATCCTTGCATTTGTTTTGGCATTTGTTTTCCATTTGTTTTCATCTGTTTTCCTTTGTTTTCCCATTTGAAATTCAAACAATATTCAAATGTTTTGTTTCATACTTGTTCTGTTACAATTTCCAAATCGAAATATTCAAATAAAAACAGCCATTTGTTTCCATCAAAATAGAAAGCTCAAACTATTAACTTGTTCTTTTTAATAATTCACTTAATTCAAATTTTATTCAAATTCAATTAAAATTCCAAACAGCAACCATTTGAAATTTATGAAAATTACAAAATACTTCCATCATTTGTTTCAAATAAACTTGAGGGTTCAAACTATCAAATGGTTCTTTTTAATAATTCATTTAATATCAAATTCCACTCAAATTCATTTGAATTTTTAAAAACAGCAACAAGTTTCAAAATTTGAAAAACCCACAATGGCACAATTGAGTTTCTGTAATAACTAACCTATAAAAAATATCACAAAATTTAAAACCCCCAAACACCCACTCTTTTCTCCTTTTCCTTTTCAGCAAAAAAAAAACAAACAGAAAAAAATAAAAAATAAAACGTTCAGAGGGGGAGGCAGGCTAGTGGGCTGAGCCCAGCCCACCAGCGCGGCCTGGTACCCCCCCCCATCTCCTTCTACCTCTGTACGGCTGCACATCGCGCCTTTACACGTCGACAGCAGCGAGCAGGAACGGCCACGAGCTCGCTCTCCCCCTCCTTATAACCCTAGTCCGCGAGCCCGAGCTCTGCCCTAGCCCTAGCTCCTCCCTTTCTTCCTCCTCTCGCGCCGTCGTCTTCCTCTTCTCCTCCTTCCTCTCTCTCTGTTCTGCAACCATCACCGCTGCCACCATCTCTGAACCTCCGATGATCGCCGCCGTTGCGATGCACCTCCCCTCGGGCTAGCCACGGGAACGAATACCCCGTCGCTTACTCGACTTCCCCGACACCACAGCGGGCACGGAGAGCTGCTGCAGCGCCGCCGCCGTCCAGCTCGCTGTCGCCGTCGTCCACTGCCCCGAGCACCTCCCTCTGAATTTCCTCCCGGTGAGCACCATCTTCTCCACCTCCTTTCCTTCTCTCTGCATCTCGAGCACGAGCACGCACACCGCACCCCTTTGCATCCGTGCACGCACCCAAGCAGCAGCAGCAACAGCAGCTCGCCGCCGGTGATCGCCGCTTCCCTCTGTCAGTTTCAGTTAGCAGCGGCTAACTGAACCATATCCTCCCCGCGCGTTCCCTTCTGTCAACAAACGCAGTGCAGCGCAGTGGCAGCGCACCCTCGCGCGCGAGCCCAAGGCCAGGGTTCGATCCCTGCCTCCCGCAGGATAAAATCCACCCCTTTTTGCCTTGCCACGTTGGTTGCACGCGTGCCCCACCTGTCTGTGGCAGTGGAGGCCACGCAGGCTGCCAGCGCAGCGCCAACTGGGCACTGGCCCACTGCCAGTGACCCAGGGGTCGCCTGCGCGCGTAAGAAAAGCCCAGGGGCCTCTCTGTGATATTTATTTTCGCACCTAGGCCCCTAAACCAATCTGTATAGTTTTAAAATCACATTTTAGCCCACAAATTTCATATATGAATAACTTTGGCATAACAACTCCAAATAAAATAAATAAAATATGTTTTCCAACCCAAATTTAATTCTCTAGCTGTTTAACTCATTTTTTTCTCTGTTTTGCACATTTCAAATGTTTTCAAAATTCAAATTCAAACAACTCATTTCAAATTTGGTTAAATTTATAACTAATTCGAACTTAATTCAATTGTCACATATAAAATATGTTTTCCATGCTAAATTGAACCACTTTTCCAAATATAAACTTTGTTTCATGTTTTGAATAATTAAAATTGGTTAAATAATTTAAACCTTGTTTAAATCATTTAAATTTGCTAAATTCATAACTTGCTCAAATTAAATTATTTTTGAACATATAAAATATGTTTTCAAACCAGAAAAGTATAAACTTTTCAAATATGAATTTGGTTTAATGTTTTGAACAAATAAAAATTCAAATAAATTCATACTTGAATTAAATTCATTTAAATCTTGTTTAAACTTGTTTAATTCATAAGTAATTTATTCTAACTCCTTTGTCAACAAGTGAAACATGTATTCCACCTAAAATTTTGTGTACTTTCCAAATATGAACTTTGTTATCTATTTTGAACACTTAAAATTGGTGAAAACAACAAATGCTTGTGTAACACCTTTAAGAAACCAAAATTTCATAACTTAATAAATAAAATTCCAAACTTGGTAAACTTCATTTCAAATTGATTCTATTGTTGTTTTCTTTTTGTTTTCCTCATCCATGCATCATGCTAATCCACTTTCACATGTTGTTTAGTTGTAGAACATTTAATCCAACCTTAATTAATGGGCTTTTCCATATGCAATCCAAATTGCATATGGGCCCATTTAATTATGTTATGTTACCATGTCAAGTAGCTTACCATTGATGCATCAATTAAATTGCCATGCATCATCCCATGTTTGTGCATTATGCCATGTTATTGATTGTTTGTTTCTCTGCGTTGTTTGTTTGCTTCTTCTCGAATAGACGACGACGTTGAGACAGACGAGACTTACGACACCCCTTCTGAGGATCTAGCTCAGTACCAGGCTGCTGATTTTGCAGGCAAGTATTCACTCACATGAACCATGGTGTTCCTTTCCACATTGGATACCGATACTTTCCGTTGTCTATTCTGCTAGCCTTATGAATCATTGCTTGTGTTCCGATCCTATCACATGTTAACCTTTAACCCTGATATAGCCTCACCTCCACACCCATAACCCCTTTGCTTGTTGCCCGTGTCTTACTAGCATGCTTAGGGTTGTTTTTGCTCGAGTCTGTTGCCCGTTACTTTCTGTTACCATATTTTATTATGTTCTGGGGCTCGATGTTAAAACAACAATCATGTTAATGTTATGGTTAATAATAATTTGCTGATAAGGCACCGGCAGGAGGCCCGGCGTGGTTTTGAGGACTGCTAGTGTCGACCCTAATTAGGAAAAGGGTCTTTTCTACTGATCCATGATGAGCACACTAACCGCATGTGGGAAGCGTGTATGGGCGCCCCCCTCAATTTGATTCGATTCGCATCTCGTCCAAATCGCCACACTTAGTTCGGGCTTTCCATTTGATGGACTCATATGCAGGTACGAACCTGAGGCCAGGGTGGAACTTTTGTAGTCGGCATTTAGGGCGGCGTGGTCTTAGAGTGCTATGAGGGTCCCCCTTTTCTTCGTGGGGGCTCGATTAGCCGCGCACGCACAGCACATGGTTCTTTGGGCTTGATGCGAAGAAGAGTTGAGTTGTGTTGAGTGCCTCGCTTGGTGGGTTTGATTCCCGTCTGGCGGGATATTCTTACGTGTACGGCCAAATTGGTGCACCCCTGCAGGGTTAAATCTTCTCAAGAAGCCGTGTTTTCCGCGGTTATGGATGACTTGGTGAAAGTACTGGCTAACAAGTACTCAGAACAACTTACACCTAACTAATGATAACTTGACTAGTAATAGGCTTATTGACACAACAACCTGATCCATCATTAATCCAACGGTGTGAGTTATCCTCGGATTGCTTCTTTGGATAAGGGGCGAAATCCAGGATGGGTTTGTTTGAGGTTAGTTGTAGTTGGTTACGATACGCTATCTTATCTCCTTTCTGTTAGCCGGAAGTTGTAGTATGTATCTGTAGTTGGTTAGTGCAGCCCGCTGCCGCATCTTTTGTATCACCTATTCTTCCGTTGAACCCAAAGCATCTGTGCTTGGTGTTGACGGGTACACTTTGGTATCTTGTGAGTCTTGCTTGCCAGTACTTGTCTGTACTGACCCCTTTGGGGCAGTGGTTTCCGCAGACTACGTTTCCGAGGATCCCCGTGATGGCTACTACGTGGAGTATGACGAGGCTGCTGACGAGTAGATAGCGGACCCGGGCAGGATCCGAGACTTCGTGGATGGGCTCCGTTTCCTTTTCGTTCCCGGCCTCTTAGGCCTATTTGGATCTTGTCTGTACTCAGACACTTTGGATGCTTCCGCTGTGATGTAATGATGATATGTTGGGACATGTGTCCACTGGATGATTGTATTTGCTATCTCTGCTCTAGTGAGAGCTATTTGCAACTTATTTCTATTTATTTGTGTCTTAGAGATCTGTTGTGATATCACTTGTTCAAAGGCCGTTGACGTGCCATGTGTGTATGTTATGAAGTACGTCAATGGAAGTAGCTGGATTTCTATGGGATGGTTTGCGCAGACGATGGATAGTAGAAAATGGTTGTCACACGTTTACGTGTTGGCCTGCTCATATTGAGATGCGGGTGCCGGTATGCCCCGTAAGCCATTTCTCTACTGTTTAGCGGATTGTGAGTATCCTCTAGAAGTCCGGGTGCGACACCATGGGAGATGTTTCTGCAAATGAAATTGACATCATAGATAAGAAGAAAAATCTAGTACAACATGCACTAGTAGAAGAGACAATTATAAGATGGACTTGCCTTGATCATGCGTAAACTGCTCTGGTTCTTCATCGGAGAAATCATTCATGTTCACACCATTATCAACAGGGCTGAGGTTGCTCCTGTTGGGGTGGACACTGCTTCCTCCCTCCATCTCCTTGGACTGCATCTCTACATTCCTGTGAAGTGAGATCTCTCCATCCCTGTTCAGCGGGCTCTCACGATCCCTGGACAGCAACTCTTGGACCATGTCCACTGAGCCCTCCTGATCCATGTGCAGCGGAGTATGAAAGCTCGTCTTTTGTCTTGTGTTTCTAGCAGATGGGGTTTTCTCCAGCACCCTCTTCGGTGCTCCTGGAGTATCAGCCGCCATCACTATGGTTTCTGTAGGACCAGCTGCCTTTTTTGGAGGATCAGCCATCACTCTGGTCCCTGGAGCCATAACAGCAGATTTTTCTAAGCTCTTTTTCCTGCTCGTCTTCCTAACAGCAGCCTTTTTTGGCCTAG
The DNA here is from genome assembly GCA_028641055.1 of Alopecurus myosuroides. Taxonomy (NCBI): domain Eukaryota; kingdom Viridiplantae; phylum Streptophyta; class Magnoliopsida; order Poales; family Poaceae; genus Alopecurus; species Alopecurus myosuroides. Next base: position 32,013,348 of record CM054057.1, read on the forward strand.
ACACCTGCAGGACATCGTAAACAACAACCAAAACATTAGAACACCAAGCAAGAAAATTTTGTGAGGACAGAAAAGTAAGCACACAGCATATATTCCCACCCCTCCAAACAAGGAAGATATATGCACCTTTACAGGCTTCTCCACTACACAATCGTGAACTTCCTCTCCATCAATAACTTCATCCTCGTTAGGATTGTAGTCGGGGTCTCTTCGTGTTAAGGCACAGTCTGCATCATCATTGGCAGCTCCACTACCTTCTTCAACACCTTTTCTTTTACTAATCATTGACGCTATTGCGCCAATGCCAAGGTGTTGTAACATTCGATTGTTCCGCAAGACAGTTATAGCCCTAACCATGTCATACTGGGTGAGGGGTGCTTCTTTACATGTATAAAAAAATTCCCATTAGTTGATTGGTTGAAATGCATTGATAGGCAGGACAACACAAACAACTTTGGTATACTATCATGTTTATTATGCATTTACTTAAACTACAGTAACAACATATTATGTAATATAAGCCACAACATATTACATAATATAAGCCAACTATTCAGACTTAACAAATACATTTCAACTACCATACTGAAACCAATGCATTTTCAGTTAATCCTAGTGATTTGCGGAAATTAGACTAACAGCACAAGAACATTGGCACATGTCAATACATAAAACTTACAGTAAAAGCACGACACGAGGAGACAGGCATACCGATTAACTTGCTCTTATTTCCCATCCTTGTTATATATGATCTCAATGTGTTGGTGCTGGTTGATGATTTCCTATTGCCCTAATAGCTTGCAAAATATCATGAACAAGAATTATATAAAAATGGATAAAACTAGTTGTCAGGTACAGAATTAACAGAAGCAAGCACTCTCAGGAAATCTATATAAACTCATCTGAACTGTTAGGAAGCATAAGGTGTTTGTAGATTAACAATATGGCATTGTTTTATGACATAAAGCATAAGCTGCTAAATAACATAACCAATCCTCACATGTATATATTGATGCCAAATAACCAGTGAGATCAAAAATAACATAGATCAAACAGTGCTAAATAACATAGATAAAAAATAACCAGTGCTAAATAACATAACCAATCCTCACACATATATGGATATCAAACAGAGAAACTTAACTAGTGAGATAAAAAACAGAGAAGCTTGTATATATTGATGCTAAATAACATAATCAATCCTCACATGAAACAAAGAGTAACACATAGATGTATGAGCAAAATAATTACTAGACAGGCTTGCAAAAAAACAACAGCTACAGGATGAAATGCTAATGCTAGTGCACATCACAAGCTACTACTACCCATGATCAACTATAAGTAATGGCAGTAAATTTTAATTGGCATTAAATTTTTGGAGTATGAGTTAAACAAAGTTGAGCATAGTTAAGCAATTCATCACATGTTTAGTTGTTGTAAACTAGACCAATCTACAATTACAGAAAATTTAGTCTGAATGCTTCTTCCTGCTGGACCATAGTTAAGCATCTCAGCCATAGTACCCTTTGCAAATAATTGAGACATATATTGGAATGCAGGGTTAGTAAGCAGAGTCTTTTTTTCTTCAGAAAAGAAGCAGCAGGTGTACTATTCTACTTGCAGATGCAGAGTACTTGTAGGTGGAATGTTGGAGCAATAGAAAGAAAATAGAGGAACAACCTCCACACTCAGATCCAGCAGAGGCTCGAATTGGGGGAGGCAAGCCAGACCAAACTACAAACCCTAACCCGCAGAAGCAATCAAGGACATGGCAAAAAGCAATCAAGGACATGGCTCGGAGGTGGAGCTACGGAGCTCGTGAGATCCCTAACCCGATGAACCCTAACCGTGGAAGCAAATCCTAGAAAGATGTACCCTAACCCGCATAAGCAATCAAGGACATGGCAAAAAGCAATCAAGGACATGGCTCGGAGGTGGAGCTACGGAGCTCGTGAGATCCCTAACCCGATGAACCCTAACCGTAGAAGCAAAACCTAGAACGATGAACCCTAAGCCTAGAAGGGCATGGCTAGAAGCATGAGGTAGGGAGGAAAGTAACCGTCGACGTGTTGTAGTCGTCGATGGATCCTACCTGCCGTCTGTCGCCGTCGTCGATGGATCCTACCTGCCGTCGTCGATGGATCCTACCTATCGTCGTCAGCGTTGGTTGATGTTGTCGTCGCGCACGTCTCCCTCCTCTCTCCGTCGGCGTCGAGGTGGAGGAAAGTGGAGGCGGATCTGGTGAGAGTGGAGGCGGAGGCGGAGTGGAGGCGGAGTGGAGGCAGATCTGGGGAGGCGGAGTGGAGGCGGAGTGGAGGGGATGGCTGTCCACGCGCCTAATTTTTCGGGAGTGGAGGGGATGGCTATCCACGCGCCTAATTTTTCGGGAGGGGATGGCTGTCCGAAATTTTATGCGCTAAATTTTCAGTTAGGAGGGAAAAATGAGAGGGAAAATTGGGAGGGTAATTTATTTGTCCAAAAATAAAAGTAATAAAAGAAAATAGGTTGAAATTGTTTTAAAAACACCACGCAAATATTATTAAGTTTAGATCAAAATATAATAATTTTGCTCTTATTTTAACCTATAGATAAACATGTCCCTCTGATCATTACGAAAAATCGTGAGCTACGTCGTTTATGTTATCTTTTATAGCTTTTAATTTTGAATTCTAATTATCGTCAAATAAATTTTGAATAATGTGAAAAGTTGTTCTCTATATAGACTATGAGGAAATGTTTCTAGTCAAAATAAACTTTAAAAATATCATTAACCTCTATTTGACACTCAGAAAATAAAAAATTCCGGTTTGAAAATGCGGTCGTTTCTGTGAGCACTTTTTCGAGATGGTTGTGGTATTCCAAGTTTATTATTTTTGTTGGATACTAGGACATATATAACAACACCACGCGAAGATCTTGCATCGTTTCGAGTCTTTTTGAATTTTCTGGAATTTTCTAAGCCGGTTTCGGGAAACGGTCAAAACGGGGGACACGACCGTTCGTAGCTGGGCGTTGAATCTTGAGCAACTCTTTGCATATCTATGTTGAAATAGGTACTTGGGTACCTAAAAATGATTTTTTCAAAAAATAAAGAGAAAACTACGAGGCACCTGTAGTTCAAATTTTGCCCGGTTTCAACTGAATCGGCAGAGATTTGTCTTTTTCAAAGGAGGTGTATTTTGAGCTATTGAGATGCAGTAAGTTTGTTATTTGTAGATCAAACATGACATAATATATTTATAATTTTAGTTTGTACATTTTTGCAACATATTTTGTGTATGTGCTTCACAAAACAAGCCAGTTTTGACACTCCGGGGATGGAAAATGGTATTTTTATTCAACGAAAAATAAAACTTTGTTCGTGAACATTGTTAGTTGTTCCAATATGCATCTTTGTGTGGAATATGGTCACATTTAAAGAAACTATGCCATTGATGTGGCCAAAACATCCGTCATTTCGCCCGAAAGCCATGAATCTTCGTACGAGATAGCTCATTTCTGTGAACACATTTTCCACCAAGTTGTGGTATTCCAAGTTTATTATTTTTGTTGGATACTAGGACATATATAACAACACCACGCGAAGATCTTGCATCGTTTCGAGTCTTTTTGAACTTTCTGGAATTTTCTAAGCCGGTTTCGGGAAACGGTCAAAACGGGGGACACGACCGTTCGTAGCTGGGCGTTGAATCTTGAGCAACTCTTTGAATGTCTATGTTGAAATAGGTACTTGGGTACCTAAAAATGATTTTTGCAAAAAATAAAGAGAAAACTATGAGGCACCTGTAGTTCAAATTTTGCCCGGTTTCAACTGAATCGGCAGAGATTTGTCTTTTTCAAAGGAGGTGTATTTTGAGCTATTGAGATGCAGTAAGTTTGTTATTTGTAGATCAAACATGACATGATATATTTAGAATTTTAGTTTTTACATTTTTGCAACATATTTTGTGTATGTGCTTCACAAAACAAGCCAGTTTTGACACTCCGGGGATGGAAAATGGTATTTTTATTCAACAAAAAATAAAACTTTCTTCGTGAACATTGTTAGTTGTTCCAATATGCATCTTTGTGTGGAATATGGTCACATTTAAAGAAACTATGCCATTTGATGTGGCCAAAACATCCGTCATTTCGCCCGAAAGCCATGAATCTTCGTACGAGATAGCTCATTTCTGTGAACACGTTTTCCACCAAGTTGTGGTATTCCAAGTTTATTATTTTTGTTGGATACTAGGACATATATAACAACACCACGCGAAGATCTTGCATCGTTTCGAGTCTTTTTGAATTTTCTAGAATTTTCTAAGCCGGTTTCGGGAAACGGTCAAAACGGGGGACACGACCGTTCGTAGCTGGGCGTTGAATCTTGAGCAACTCTTTGCATATCTATGTTGAAATAGGTACTTGGGTACCTAAAAATGATTTTTGCAAAAAATAAAGAGAAAACTACGAGGCACCTGTAGTTCAAATTTTGCCCGGTTTCAGCTGAATCGGCAGAGATTTGTCTTTTTCAAAGGAGGTGTATTTTGAGCTATTGAGATGCAGTAAGTTTGTTATTTGTAGATCAAACATGACATAATATATTTAGAATTTTAGTTTTTACATTTTTGCAACATATTTTATGTATGTGCTTCACAAAACAAGCCAGTTTTGACACTCCGAGGATGGAAAATGGTATTTTTATGCAACGAAAAATAAAACTTTCTTCGTGAACATTGTTAGTTGTTCCAATATGCATCTTTGTGTGGAATATGGTCACATTTAAAGAAACTATGCCATTGATGTGGCCAAAACATCCGTCATTTCGCCCGAAAGCCATGAATCTTCGTACGAGATAGCTCATTTCTGTGAACACATTTTCCACCAAGTTGTGGTATTCCAAGTTTATTATTTTTGTTGGATACTAGGACATATATAACAACACCACGCGAAGATCTTGCATCGTTTCGAGTCTTTTTGAACTTTCTGGAATTTTCTAAGCCGGTTTCGGGAAACGGTCAAAACGGGGGACACGACCGTTCGTAGCTGGGCGTTGAATCTTGAGCAACTCTTTGAATGTCTATGTTGAAATAGGTACTTGGGTACCTAAAAATGATTTTTGCAAAAAATAAAGAGAAAACTATGAGGCACCTGTAGTTCAAATTTTGCCCGGTTTCAACTGAATCGGCAGAGATTTGTCTTTTTCAAAGGAGGTGTATTTTGAGCTATTGAGATGCAGTAAGTTTGTTATTTGTAGATCAAACATGACATGATATATTTAGAATTTTAGTTTTTACATTTTTGCAACATATTTTGTGTATGTGCTTCACAAAACAAGCCAGTTTTGACACTCCGGGGATGGAAAATGGTATTTTTATTCAACGAAAAATAAAACTTTCTTCGTGAACATTGTTAGTTGTTCCAATATGCATCTTTGTGTGGAATATGGTCACATTTAAAGAAACTATGCCATTTGATGTGGCCAAAACATCCGTCATTTCGCCCGAAAGCCATGAATCTTCGTACGAGATAGCTCATTTCTGTGAACACGTTTTCCACCAAGTTGTGGTATTCCAAGTTTATTATTTTTGTTGGATACTAGGACATATATAACAACACCACGCGAAGATCTTGCATCGTTTCGAGTCTTTTTGAATTTTCTAGAATTTTCTAAGCCGGTTTCGGGAAACGGTCAAAACGGGGGACACGACCGTTCGTAGCTGGGCGTTGAATCTTGAGCAACTCTTTGCATATCTATGTTGAAATAGGTACTTGGGTACCTAAAAATGATTTTTGCAAAAAATAAAGAGAAAACTACGAGGCACCTGTAGTTCAAATTTTGCCCGGTTTCAGCTGAATCGGCAGAGATTTGTCTTTTTCAAAGGAGGTGTATTTTGAGCTATTGAGATGCAGTAAGTTTGTTATTTGTAGATCAAACATGACATAATATATTTAGAATTTTAGTTTTTACATTTTTGCAACATATTTTATGTATGTGCTTCACAAAACAAGCCAGTTTTGACACTCCGGGGATGGAAAATGGTATTTTTATTCAACGAAAAATAAAACTTTCTTCGTGAACATTGTTAGTTGTTCCAATATGCATCTTTGTGTGGAATATGGTCACATTTAAAGAAACTATGCCATTTGATGTGGCCAAAACATCCGTCATTTCGCCCGAAAGCCATGAATCTTCGTACGAGATAGCTCATTTCTGTGAACACGTTTTCCACCAAGTTGTGGTATTCCAAGTTTATTATTTTTGTTGGATACTAGGACATATATAACAACACCACGCGAAGATCTTGCATCGTTTCGAGTCTTTTTGAATTTTCTAGAATTTTCTAAGCCGGTTTCGGGAAACGGTCAAAACGGGGGACACGACCGTTCGTAGCTGGGCGTTGAATCTTGAGCAACTCTTTGCATATCTATGTTGAAATAGGTACTTGGGTACCTAAAAATGATTTTTGCAAAAAATAAAGAGAAAACTACGAGGCACCTGTAGTTCAAATTTTGCCCGGTTTCAGCTGAATCGGCAGAGATTTGTCTTTTTCAAAGGAGGTGTATTTTGAGCTATTGAGATGCAGTAAGTTTGTTATTTGTAGATCAAACATGACATAATATATTTAGAATTTTAGTTTTTACATTTTTGCAACATATTTTATGTATGTGCTTCACAAAACAAGCCAGTTTTGACACTCCGAGGATGGAAAATGGTATTTTTATGCAACGAAAAATAAAACTTTCTTCGTGAACATTGTTAGTTGTTCCAATATGCATCTTTGTGTGGAATATGGTCACATTTAAAGAAACTATGCCATTGATGTGGCCAAAACATCCGTCATTTCGCCCGAAAGCCATGAATCTTCGTACGAGATAGCTCATTTCTGTGAACACATTTTCCACCAAGTTGTGGTATTCCAAGTTTATTATTTTTGTTGGATACTAGGACATATATAACAACACCACGCGAAGATCTTGCATCGTTTCGAGTCTTTTTGAACTTTCTGGAATTTTCTAAGCCGGTTTCGGGAAACGGTCAAAACGGGGGACACGACCGTTCGTAGCTGGGCGTTGAATCTTGAGCAACTCTTTGAATGTCTATGTTGAAATAGGTACTTGGGTACCTAAAAATGATTTTTGCAAAAAATAAAGAGAAAACTATGAGGCACCTGTAGTTCAAATTTTGCCCGGTTTCAACTGAATCGGCAGAGATTTGTCTTTTTCAAAGGAGGTGTATTTTGAGCTATTGAGATGCAGTAAGTTTGTTATTTGTAGATCAAACATGACATGATATATTTAGAATTTTAGTTTTTACATTTTTGCAACATATTTTGTGTATGTGCTTCACAAAACAAGCCAGTTTTGACACTCCGGGGATGGAAAATGGTATTTTTATTCAACGAAAAATAAAACTTTCTTCGTGAACATTGTTAGTTGTTCCAATATGCATCTTTGTGTGGAATATGGTCACATTTAAAGAAACTATGCCATTTGATGTGGCCAAAACATCCGTCATTTCGCCCGAAAGCCATGAATCTTCGTACGAGATAGCTCATTTCTGTGAACACGTTTTCCACCAAGTTGTGGTATTCCAAGTTTATTATTTTTGTTGGATACTAGGACATATATAACAACACCACGCGAAGATCTTGCATCGTTTCGAGTCTTTTTGAATTTTCTAGAATTTTCTAAGCCGGTTTCGGGAAACGGTCAAAACGGGGGACACGACCGTTCGTAGCTGGGCGTTGAATCTTGAGCAACTCTTTGCATATCTATGTTGAAATAGGTACTTGGGTACCTAAAAATGATTTTTGCAAAAAATAAAGAGAAAACTACGAGGCACCTGTAGTTCAAATTTTGCCCGGTTTCAGCTGAATCGGCAGAGATTTGTCTTTTTCAAAGGAGGTGTATTTTGAGCTATTGAGATGCAGTAAGTTTGTTATTTGTAGATCAAACATGACATAATATATTTAGAATTTTAGTTTTTACATTTTTGCAACATATTTTATGTATGTGCTTCACAAAACAAGCCAGTTTTGACACTCCGGGGATGGAAAATGGTATTTTTATTCAACGAAAAATAAAACTTTCTTCGTGAACATTGTTAGTTGTTCCAATATGCATCTTTGTGTGGAATATGGTCACATTTAAAGAAACTATGCCATTGATGTGGCCAAAACATCCGTCATTTCGCCCGAAAGCCATGAATCTTCGTACGAGATAGCTCATTTCTGTGAACACATTTTCCACCAAGTTGTGGTATTCCAAGTTTATTATTTTTGTTGGATACTAGGACATATATAACAACACCACGCGAAGATCTTGCATCGTTTCGAGTCTTTTTGAACTTTCTGGAATTTTCTAAGCCGGTTTCGGGAAACGGTCAAAACGGGGGACACGACCGTTCGTAGCTGGGCGTTGAATCTTGAGCAACTCTTTGAATGTCTATGTTGAAATAGGTACTTGGGTACCTAAAAATGATTTTTGCAAAAAATAAAGAGAAAACTATGAGGCACCTGTAGTTCAAATTTTGCCCGGTTTCAACTGAATCGGCAGAGATTTGTCTTTTTCAAAGGAGGTGTATTTTGAGCTATTGAGATGCAGTAAGTTTGTTATTTGTAGATCAAACATGACATGATATATTTAGAATTTTAGTTTTTACATTTTTGCAACATATTTTGTGTATGTGCTTCACAAAACAAGCCAGTTTTGACACTCCGGGGATGGAAAATGGTATTTTTATTCAACGAAAAATAAAACTTTCTTCGTGAACATTGTTAGTTGTTCCAATATGCATCTTTGTGTGGAATATGGTCACATTTAAAGAAACTATGCCATTTGATGTGGCCAAAACATCCGTCATTCCGCCCGAAAGCCATGAATCTTCGTACGAGATAGCTCATTTCTGTGAACACGTTTTCCACCAAGTTGTGGTATTCCAAGTTTATTATTTTTGTTGGATACTAGGACATATATAACAACACCACGCGAAGATCTTGCATCGTTTCGAGTCTTTTTGAATTTTCTAGAATTTTCTAAGCCGGTTTCGGGAAACGGTCAAAACGGGGGACACGACCGTTCGTAGCTGGGCGTTGAATCTTGAGCAACTCTTTGCATATCTATGTTGAAATAGGTACTTGGGTACCTAAAAATGATTTTTGCAAAAAATAAAGAGAAAACTACGAGGCACCTGTAGTTCAAATTTTGCCCGGTTTCAGCTGAATCGGCAGAGATTTGTCTTTTTCAAAGGAGGTGTATTTTGAGCTATTGAGATGCAGTAAGTTTGTTATTTGTAGATCAAACATGACATAATATATCTAGAATTTTAGTTTTTACATTTTTGCAACATATTTTGTGTATGTGCTTCACAAAACAAGCCAGTTTTGACACTCCGGGGATGGAAAATGGTATTTTTATTCAACGAAAAATAAAACTTTCTTCGTGAACATTGTTAGTTGTTCCAATATGCATCTTTGTGTGGAATATGGTCACATTTAAAGAAACTATGCCATTGATGTGGCCAAAACATCCGTCATTTCGCCCGAAAGCCATGAATCTTCGTACGAGATAGCTCATTTCTGTGAACACATTTTCCACCAAGTTGTGGTATTCCAAGTTTATTATTTTTGTTGGATACTAGGACATATATAACAACACCACGCGAAGATCTTGCATCGTTTCGAGTCTTTTTGAACTTTCTGGAATTTTCTAAGCCGGTTTCGGGAAACGGTCAAAACGGGGGACACGACCGTTCGTAGCTGGGCGTTGAATCTTGAGCAACTCTTTGAATCTCTATGTTTAAATAGGTACTTGGGTACCTAAAAATGATTTTTGCAAAAAATAAAGAGAAAACTATGAGGCACCTGTAGTTCAAATTTTGCCCGGTTTCAACTGAATCGGCAGAGATTTGTCTTTTTCAAAGGAGGTGTATTTTGAGCTATTGAGATGCAGTAAGTTTGTTATTTGTAGATCAAACATGACATGATATATTTAGAATTTTAGTTTTTACATTTTTGCAACATATTTTGTGTATGTGCTTCACAAAACAAGCCAGTTTTGACACTCCGGGGATGGAAAATGGTATTTTTATTCAACGAAAAATAAAACTTTCTTCGTGAACATTGTTAGTTGTTCCAATATGCATCTTTGTGTGGAATATGGTCACATTTAAAGAAACTATGCCATTTGATGTGCCCAAAACATCCGTCATTCCGCCCGAAAGCCATGAATCTTCGTACGAGATAGCTCATTTCTGTGAACACGTTTTCCACCAAGTTGTGGTATTCCAAGTTTATTATTTTTGTTGGATACTAGGACATATATAACAACACCACGCGAAGATCTTGCATCGTTTCGAGTCTTTTTGAATTTTCTAGAATTTTCTAAGCCGGTTTCGGGAAACGGTCAAAACGGGGGACACGACCGTTCGTAGCTGGGCGTTGAATCTTGAGCAACTCTTTGCATATCTATGTTGAAATAGGTACTTGGGTACCTAAAAATGATTTTTGCAAAAAATAAAGAGAAAACTACGAGGCACCTGTAGTTCAAATTTTGCCCGGTTTCAGCTGAATCGGCAGAGATTTGTCTTTTTCAAAGGAGGTGTATTTTGAGCTATTGAGATGCAGTAAGTTTGTTATTTGTAGATTAAACATGACATAATATATCTAGAATTTTAGTTTTTACATTTTTGCAACATATTTTGTGTATGTGCTTCACAAAACAAGCCAGTTTTGACACTCCGGGGATGGAAAATGGTATTTTTATTCAACGAAAAATAAAACTTTCTTCGTGAACATTGTTAGTTGTTCCAATATGCATCTTTGTGTGGAATATGGTCACATTTAAAGAAACTATGCCATTGATGTGGCCAAAACATCCGTCATTTCGCCCAAAAGCCATGAATCTTCGTACGAGATAGCTCATTTCTGTGAACACATTTTCCACCAAGTTGTGGTATTCCAAGTTTATTATTTTTGTTGGATACTAGGACATATATAACAACACCACGCGAAGATCTTGCATCGTTTCGAGTCTTTTTGAACTTTCTGGAATTTTCTAAGCCGGTTTCGGGAAACGGTCAAAACGGGGGACACGACCGTTCGTAGCTGGGCGTTGAATCTTGAGCAACTCTTTGAATCTCTATGTTTAAATAGGTACTTGGGTACCTAAAAATGATTTTTGCAAAAAATAAAGAGAAAACTATGAGGCACCTGTAGTTCAAATTTTGCCCGGTTTCAACTGAATCGGCAGAGATTTGTCTTTTTCAAAGGAGGTGTATTTTGAGCTATTGAGATGCAGTAAGTTTGTTATTTGTAGATCAAACATGACATGATATATTTAGAATTTTAGTTTTTACATTTTTGCAACATATTTTGTGTATGTGCTTCACAAAACAAGCCAGTTTTGACACTCCGGGGATGGAAAATGGTATTTTTATTCAACGAAAAATAAAACTTTCTTCGTGAACATTGTTAGTTGTTCCAATATGCATCTTTGTGTGGAATATGGTCACATTTAAAGAAACTATGCCATTTGATGTGGCCAAAACATCCGTCATTTCGCCCGAAAGCCATGAATCTTCGTACGAGATAGCTCATTTCTGTGAACACGTTTTCCACCAAGTTGTGGTATTCCAAGTTTATTATTTTTGTTGGATACTAGGACATATATAACAACACCACGCGAAGATCTTGCATCGTTTCGAGTCTTTTTGAATTTTCTAGAATTTTCTAAGCCGGTTTCGGGAAACGGTCAAAACGGGGGACACGACCGTTCGTAGCTGGGCGTTGAATCTTGAGCAACTCTTTGCATATCTATGTTGAAATAGGTACTTGGGTACCTAAAAATGATTTTTGCAAAAAATAAAGAGAAAACTACGAGGCACCTGTAGTTCAAATTTTGCCCGGTTTCAGCTGAATCGGCAGAGATTTGTCTTTTTCAAAGGAGGTGTATTTTGAGCTATTGAGATGCAGTAAGTTTGTTATTTGTAGATCAAACATGACATAATATATTTAGAATTTTAGTTTTTACATTTTTGCAACATATTTTGTGTATGTGCTTCACAAAACAAGCCAGTTTTGACACTCCGGGGATGGAAAATGGTATTTTTATTCAACGAAAAATAAAACTTTCTTCGTGAACATTGTTATTTGTTCCAATATGCATCTTTGTGTGGAATATGGTCACATTTAAAGAAACTATGCCATTGATGTGGCCAAAACATCCGTCATTTCGCCCAAAAGCCATGAATCTTCGTACGAGATAGCTCATTTCTGTGAACACATTTTCCACCAAGTTGTGGTATTCCAAGTTTATTATTTTTGTTGGATACTAGGACATATATAACAACACCACGCGAAGATCGTGCATCGTTTCGAGTGTTTTTGAATTTTCTGGAATTTTCTAAGCCGGTTTCGGGAAACGGTCAAAACGGGGGACACGACCGTTCGTAGCTGGGCGTTGAATCTTGAGCAACTCTTTGCATATATATGTTGAAATAGGTACTTGGGTACCTAAAAATGATTTTTGCAAAAAATAAAGAGAAAACTATGAGGCACCTGTAGTTCAAATTTTGCCCGGTTTCAACTGAATCGGCAGAGATTTGTCTTTTTCAAAGGAGGTGTATTTTGAGCTATTGAGATGCAGTAAGTTTGTTATTTGTAGATCAAACATGACATGATATATTTATAATTTTAGTTTTTACATTTTTGCAACATATTTTGTGTATGTGCTTCACAAAACAAGCCAGTTTTGACACTCCGGGGATGGAAAATGGTATTTTTATTCAACGAAAAATAAAACTTTCTTCGTGAACATTGTTAGTTGTTCCAATATGCATCTTTGTGTGGAATATGGTCACATTTAAAGAAACTATGCCATTTGATGTGGCCAAAACATCCGTCATTTCGCCCGAAAGCCATGAATCTTCGTACGAGATAGCTCATTTCTGTGAACACGTTTTCCACCAAGTTGTGGTATTCCAAGTTTATTATTTTTGTTGGATACTAGGACATATATAACAACACCACGCGAAGATCTTGCATCGTTTCGAGTCTTTTTGAATTTTCTAGAATTTTCTAAGCCGGTTTCGGGAAACGGTCAAAACGGGGGACACGACCGTTCGTAGCTGGGCGTTGAATCTTGAGCAAATCTTTGCATATCTATGTTGAAATAGGTACTTGGGTACCTAAAAATGATTTTTGCAAAAAATAAAGAGAAAACTACGAGGCACCTGTAGTTCAAATTTTGCCCGGTTTCAGCTGAATCGGCAGAGATTTGTCTTTTTCAAAGGAGGTGTATTTTGAGCTATTGAGATGCAGTAAGTTTGTTATTTGTAGATCAAACATGACATAATATATTTAGAATTTTAGTTTTTACATTTTTGCAACATATTTTGTGTATGTGCTTCACAAAACAAGCCAGTTTTGACACTCCGGGGATGGAAAATGGTATTTTTATTCAACGAAAAATAAAACTTTCTTCGTGAACATTGTTATTTGTTCCAATATGCATCTTTGTGTGGAATATGGTCACATTTAAAGAAACTATGCCATTGATGTGGCCAAAACATCCGTCATTTCGCCCAAAAGCCATGAATCTTCGTACGAGATAGCTCATTTCTGTGAACACATTTTCCACCAAGTTGTGGTATTCCAAGTTTATTATTTTTGTTGGATACTAGGACATATATAACAACACCACGCGAAGATCTTGCATCGTTTCGAGTGTTTTTGAATTTTCTGGAATTTTCTAAGCCGGTTTCGGGAAACGGTCAAAACGGGGGACACGACCGTTCGTAGCTGGGCGTTGAATCTTGAGCAACTCTTTGCATATATATGTTGAAATAGGTACTTGGGTACCTAAAAATGATTTTTGCAAAAAATAAAGAGAAAACTACGAGGCACCTGTAGTTCAAATTTTGCCCGGTTTCAACTAAATCGGCAGAGATTTGTCTTTTTCAAAGGAGGTGTATTTTGAGCTATTGAGATGCAGTAAGTTTGTTATTTGTAGATAAAACATGACATAATATCTTTAGAATTTTAGTTTGTACATTTTTGCAACATATTTTATGTATGTGCTTCACAAAACAAGCCAGTTTTTACACTCCGGGGATGGAAAATGGTATTTTTATTCAACGAAAAATAAAACTTTCTTCGTGAACATTGTTAGTTGTTCCAATATGCATCTTTGTGTGGAATATGGTCACATTTAAAGAAACTATGCCACTGATGTGGCCAAAACATCCGTCATTTCGCCCGAAAGCCATGAACTCCGTCATTGTTAGTTGGCGAATCGGCAGAAATTTGTATTTTTCCAAGTGATTCGTTCTCGGATTTGTCACGATTGCTGGCGTCCAAGGTCAATCGTCGGAAGGAAGAGATCGAGAGTTCTACTGGGCTCCGTTCTCGGTATCAGCGGCACCTGGAGAACTCCGGCGATGAGTGACGGTGGCTCCCTAGGACTCGATTGCTTTTTACTTTTTAGATAGAAGAGGTACAACACTTTTATTCATGTAGTTAAAATTATATAAAAGAGGTACATCACTTTTATTTATGTAGTTAAAATTAAAAAAATTAGATAGAAGAGGTACAACACTTTTATTCATGTAGTTAAAATTTAAAAAATTAGATAAAAGAGGTACAACACTTTTATTTATGTAGTTAAAATTAAAAAAAAATTAGATAGAAGAGGGCAGTTTCCCTTCCCCCCGTCGTCTTCGGCTGTTTCCAAAAGAGGGCAGTTTCCCCCCGTCGCTTCGCAACACTTTCCCCTCCAGCTGCGCTAGGTCTGCCTCGCCGGAGAGCCCCGCGGCGAATCCGGCCGTCCCCATCCCGCCGTCAGTCTCCGCCGTTCGCCCTCGTCATCTTCAATCGCCCCCGTCGTCTTCGATCCGCGCTGCCTCCCCCACGGTAAGTTCCCTGTCATCTTCAATCGCCCCCTGTCATCTTCAATCGCCCCCGTCGTCTTCGATCCGCGCTGCCCCGCGGCGAATCCGGCCGTCCCAGACCTGGATCTGACCCAATCCCGCCGTCAGTCTCTATATAAAAATCTCCAAATCTCCCAACCCTATTCCACCGTCGGCGAACCAACCCTTGTGCGGCAGCCTCCCTCCTCCAGTCCTCATGGCCCGCACCAAGCAGACGACGAGGAAGTCCACCGGCGGCAAGGCGCCGAGGAAGCAGCTGGCGACCAAGGACGCCCGCAAGTCCGCCCCGGCCACCGAAGCATCGTTGCACTGTTGTTGATTTAGGTTCAGTACTAGGCAACATTGAGAATGACAGTAGACTGAAGTAGACTGCTCTTAAGTGCTTTTCTATTTATCTTGGGCACAATGGTCCGTTGCAAACCATCAGTGTTCTTCAGGCATGCGTAACACTGGCATCGGTGAAGTTTAGATGCTACTAGTTCGTTTTTGTTTTTCCCGTGCACTATTACCTCAAGCCTGACATGAGTCGAAGAAAATATGAAAACAAAAACTCTTCTGCTTATATCACTGTAAGCTATATTAGGAATGAATTGATTGTGTGCAACTATAATGAACTATAATGAAACTATAATGAAACTATAATTACTGTAAGCTATATTTGGAATGAATTGATTGTGTGCATCTGCTGCATCTTCAGTTCTGCACACGCTTGTTTAATCTTTAGCCTGTAAGCTATAATTACTCAAAATTATAATTAAACTATAATTACTGTAAGCTATAGTTCAACTTGAGTAGTTATATTCCTGCCATTTTCTATAAGCTATAATTAAACTTGAGTAGTTATATTACTGTAAGCTATAATTACTTTAATGTTCATGGTAAAGTTCCCTGCCATTTGCTGATTGCTAATTGCTAATTCGATGATGAATAGGCGGGTTTGCTACGATGGACTTCGAGTTCTTCACGTGGGTAGATCCTTTGCTGCAGACGCTGCCATGGAAGTTTGCAAACTTGATGGACGGCCGTGAGCCCGATGAACTGAGGGTGTGTGAGGTGGGCAATCGGCGCACCACAATCTGGGACATTGATGTGGAGTTCAAGGGCCCTGGCCGTATGTTCCTCAAGGGCACTTGGTCTCGGTTCGTGAACACTTATGGCCTCGAGTTAGGAAATATCCTGATCTGCCCATACGACGGCGACAACATGCTCACCGTCAAGATGTTCGACAATCAAATGTGCCGCATACGTTACAACGACAACTGCAGTACGTGCTTCTTATCACAAAAATTGTCAATTCTGCGTATTTGTTGGAAGTAATAACTGTTGCTGGATATTGAGTTCCATATTTGTTGGATGATGTACAGGCAGGATTACTGGGATGGATGCGGCTGGCTTCGAGTTCTTCAGGGTCATCCTAGACACTTCAGCGGAGAAAACGGTACGGTAGTAAAACCTGAAACAACAATTTGCTATATGTAACTTGGTGTGTATAACTCTAAACCCTGATTGGTCATTTGCTGCAGAGGCTGCCTCAGCCGCTTGTGGACTTGCTGAAGGACCAGACCCTCACTTAAATGTACCTGCGTGAGGAGGAGGATACCAGCCTGTGGGATATGGGAGTGGTCCTCGAGAACAGTGGCCGCATGTACCTCAAGCGCGGCTGGCAGTCTTTCGCCCGCCGTTTCAGCTTCAACCAGGGGGATTTCGTCCACTTCTGTTTCGACGGCTTTGATGTGCTCACCGTCAAGGTGTTCGACCCAACCATGTGCCGCAAGCGCTACCAACACAGGGATGACAGTTCAAGTGACAGTGATGATGCTGAGATAATCGAGAGAGGTACAAAAATTCTTTATTCATTGTTTATTAGTGTCATGTAGTGGATGAATAACCAGGTGTTGCTTTGTTACATATAGGACCTGGTATTAGGGGATATCTCATCTTCGACGACTATTGCATATTTGGGAACAAGGTGCACCTGAACAAGGCTGGAGTGCTTCAGCTGAACGAAATGGCTGACGGCGCTGCGGAAAATTTTCTCAAGTACTATGTTTGCAGGATTATACCGTCCTCTCTGGACAAACAAAAGGGCAAAATGGTTAGAATCTGTTTTATTTGACATTGTTCAAAACTATTGTCTTTCAATCTTTCTAATTGTTGTAATATTAATATCTTCACAGGAGTTTGGACCTGAGTTCACTAGAGCTGGCCTCAAGAATTATCTGAAAACACCTGTGAAAGTAAATGTTGGGTGCACTGCCAACGGGGAACGACACGATATGATGATGAAGATGGGAGCTGACAAGAAAAAGGCAATACTGAGTCGTGGATGGACAACAGCTATGACAAGCTACAATATCGAGAAGGGAGCCAATGTGATCTTCTGCTTCAAGCCAAATGGACCTGGCAAGCTTCTTCTGGAGATGATTGTAATGAACTGATGGAGATGATTGTAGTGAACTTATGGAAATGTTGCTATCTTAAGCAGTACTGAACTGATGGAATGGTTGCTTTTGCTATCTTCATATTCTTTTGTCTCTGAACTTATTTCATGAATGAAATGTGTTGATCATCTATATATCTGAGCTTATTTAATGAATGAAATGCAAGTGTTTTTTTTGTCTCTGAACTTTTTTCATGCATATCTGTTGATGAATGCAAAGCTTCTGTAAATTGTTTTTGGTAAGGCACAAGTAAGATGAGCATAAAAAGTGTTAGACATCAACAACCAACATGATTTGTACATAGAGCCCAGTGGTAACCCATGCCACTAGATGGTCAGGAGGTCCTGGGTTCGAGTCCCAGGCCTCAACCTTTTTAGTATATTTTCCAAAATTGTTTCAAACTACAAATCTCAATCCAGCAATGTTTCAAACTACAAATACAAATTCGAATACCAGTCCAGTAATGTTTCAAACTCCAAAAACAAATTCGAATACCAGTCCAGTAATGTTTCTTCTTTCTTTTATTTGCATTTCACACAGATAAAATATATATATAATGTATTATACATCAATAACTAACAAGATCAGTCAAATAGCCCAGTGGCAACACAGTACTCTATGCCAGCTCCTGGGTTCGATACCTGGGTCACAACCAATTTTTTCTGCTATTTTCTGCATTTAGAGATAACAGTCCAGGAATGCAAATTCAGAGTTTCAGGCACAACCAAAATTCAGAGAAAATCAGTGCAGATTCATAACAGATATCCAGAAATCAGTGTACAATTATTACAAGTTTTGGAGAAATCAGTACATAAATCATCATTACAAGCAATTTCTCAATGCCATTGTCTGAAATGCATGAGTTGCATCACTACTTCAAAAACATTTTTCTCTTCATGCCCAGTCCATCTGCTACTCATCGTCATCGATGCCAAAACCAGGAACTCTATGCCTAGTACTATTTTCCTCATCATCACTAGCATATTGGAACATAGTATCATCTTGTTCATCATCCCCGCTTTCATGTCCATCCACAACCATCTTTCTTTTTTTCTTCATGCCTTCTACAACTGTAGCTTTTAAAATCACACGCTCTCGATGGTCTCTTCGCAATCTGGTTTGGACATTGGATTCATGTGGTTGCACAGGAACTTCCGTGGAGTCATCATCCTGGTATGTTAGGCCACCACCACCGGGACCTTCAGTTTCCTTCACACTCCACAAGTGTCTATGCTGAAACTTTTGCACAACTCGCCAGCTTCCTTGCAAGAGTTTGTCTGGTAGATAGAATACCTTTGTTGCTTGTGTTGGCAGAATAAAAGGATCATTCTTATACCAGAATCTTCCAGTGTTGATGCTTTTGAAGTGTCCATCATCCCTCAATCCGGCGTTCTTCTTGCCACCAACATCAAACCAGTCACACCGAAATAAGACAACCGAACGGTGTATGCCTCCGCTAGAGTTGTACTGCAACTCAATGATGCTTCTTAGCTGACCATAGAAGTCAATCTCCTCACCGTCATGATCTCCCTCGGTGACAATTCCACTATTCTGTGTCTTTCTGTTTTTCTCGCGGTCAATAGTGTGGTACCGGACGCTGTCAACGATACATGCTGAATACTTTCTGACTCGCATATCCGGCTGGCATGCCAAAGCAAAGAGATCATCACTAACCTTCATCTCCTCCGGCAACTTTCCAATCTACACAAATAAACTAGGATGAGTAACATATACAAAAGAAAGATCATGTTGCAATGGATTCCATGGGTAAAGATCTCACATGATTCTTAAACCATTTAGAAAATCTCTTGGCAAGTATTTTATCAACATGGATGCGGCTTTCTTCCTTTTTTAACTCTTCTTTGCAGATCCTGCAAACCAAGGAAAAATAGTGAGCTAAAAGATGGGTTCCTTCCAACTCAAGGAAAAAATATAACAAGTTTACAAAATAGAACTTACTCTATATATGGCTGGACCTCAGGGCAACTTCTGAGCACAAACCACACCATCTTGTCATATTCATCGCCATCAATCTCCAAGTACTTTGACCCTCCAATAAAGTTCACACCATGATCGAAAACCGAGACATCACCAATGTGTGAATCGCCCCTCTCACTATTTCTGCTCGGGCGATTCCATCTCGTTTCCATATCATCAAAGTATTTTGAACAAAATGTCAAGCACTCATCCACGACATATGCTTCTGCAATCGAACCTTCAGGTCTCGCCGTGTTTCGCACATAGCGCTTACAAGTAAGCAGTCTTCTTTCAACCGGGAACATCCAACCGTATTGCACAGGGCCTCTAAGCATTGCTTCTTTTGGTAAATGCACAGTCAAATGGACCATCACGGTGAAAAAGGCCGGAGGGAAGATCTTCTCAAGCTTGCAAAGAATTATTGGGATTTCCTTTTCAAGTCTTTTCAGCACACATAACTTGAGTGTTTTGCAGCACAACTCTCTAAAGAAATTTCCCATGTCAGCAACCGCTTCATATATATCCTTACGCATGATTCCTCGGAGACCAGCGGGTAAAATCCTTTGGAGAAGTATGTGGCAATCATGAGTTTTAAGCCCATGAATCTTGCATCCATCAGTGGAAACACACTTTGCTAGGTTAGCGGCGTAACCATCCGGAAATCTCACTGCTCTGATGAAGTCACAAAATGCACGCTTTTCTTCTTTACTCATTGTATACCATGCTGGTGGCATTTCATATGAATCTTTATCTACTTCCCTTAGATGCAACTCTTTCCTTATGCCAATGTCTTCAAGATCAAGCCTAGAGTTTAAAGTGTCCTTTGTCTTCCCTTCAATGTTTAGGAATGTCCCGAGCAGATTATCACATATGTTCTTCTCTATGTGCATTACGTCAAGATTATTCCTCAATTTGAGATCAGGCCAATATTGCAGGTCCCACTGAACAGACCTTCGGTCCCAACATTGACCTTCTTCACGCTTTCTTTTCTTCACGAGCTTTCCTGGTCTCACATTTCTAACCTTTTCCAGTTGCTGCTCCAACTCTTCTTTAGTGAACTCTTTCGGCTCGTCGCGGGTTTCTGTCTGACCATTGAATTCTTTGCTTCTTCACCAGCGATGGTCTGGAGGAAGAAACCGGCGGTGCCCAATATAGCAAATCTTGCTCCTTATCCTCATCGAGCAAGGGTTTTTGTCACAGCGAATGCAGGCCTGATAACCCGCTGTGATCCTCCCCGACAAAGTGTGAAGTGCTGGAAAATCATGTATGCACCATATGACCGCAGCACGTAGAGTAAACTTCTCGCCGGGAGTCAAGGCATCGTACGTGTTAGGTACACCGTTCTAGAGCTCGAGCAGTTCTTCTACAAGGGGCTCCATAAATACGTCGAAATCCTTTCCTGGAGACTCTGGTCCCGGGATAAGCAACGCCATCATAAAGTTGGACTGATCCATGCATGCCCATGGGGGCATGTTGTACGGCACCACAAATACCGGCCACATGCTATATGACGTGGCAAGGCCGTGTCTTATGTTCCTTGGGTCTTCGGCAAACTTATCATATTTCCTATCAAAGTCCTTCCATGCCTCTCCGTCCGCTGGATGGCTCAGCTCATCTTCAACAGGTTGTCGCTTGAGCTTGTGCCACTGCACCTCCTCTGATGATTTTTCGGAGATAAACATCCGCTTCAGCCTTGGTTTCAACGGAAAGTGCCTCAAAACCTTCTGCGGTACCGACCTTTTCCCATCAGCATCTTTCCACCTTGAGGCTTTGCATTTTGGGCAGTTGTCATAGTCCTCATAATCCTTCCGAAACAAGACGCAGTTATTTGGGCAAACATGTATTGAAACATAACCTAGCCCCAACTTGCGGATTATGCCCAAAGCTTCGTCATAACACTTGGGAACACCACTATGAGGGAATTGAAAGGTCAACAGATTCAGTATCGCGTTGAATGCAGCATTGTTGATCCGGTAGAATGACTTGACGTGGAGTAACTTCACGGTGAAGGTAAATCTTGAAAATTTGCCCCCTTCAACAGCTGACCGCTTCGCCTCCTCAAACAACTCGGCAAACATCGACTTGTGTCCATCATCATGGTCTTCCGAGTTGTATAGATCCTTCAACAGGTCAGGAATCCTATCATCTTCATCTCCATCCTCTTCCTCCAAATCTGCATTCTCTTGCAAAACTTGTTCCATAAAATCAATGTCATCATCATGACCATGGTGTGGCTGCGGGGCATCAACTTCAGCATGTTGAGGTTCTACATGCAAAGGTTCTCCATGATGGATCCACCTATCATATGTGCTGGCCATCCCAAAAATAAGCAAATGGTCTTCTACTCTTCCTTGAGCTTGTTCTTTACGGTTCATGCACTGGCAGCACGGGCAAAGTATGAGAGCATCCTTGGCAAAATTCAAGCTGACAAATTGCATGAACTCTGTCACTCCCTTAATATGCTCAGGAGAAAACTTTGTGACCCCTCTTCTAATCCAACTTCTGTCCATCTGCCAAACACCACAAAAATGTTGCAACTTTAGCAATCATTCTATAATTTAAGACCACATGAAGCCAAATCAGCTACAAAATATCAAATCAAACACCAAAAAAAACCTAGGCATACATCAGGCTGAAGCATCATTCTAAAACATCAAGGAAAATGCTCAAAGTTCATACATTATGTATATAGAGATACTATTGTATCTCTGGTAAAAATCACTATATAGAAATACTATTGAATCTTTCATATATTCAGTGAACAAGTTAAAATTCCAAAGTTCTCTGGTAAAAATCACTATATAGAAATACTATTGAATCTTTCATATATTCAGTGAACAAGTTAAAATTCCAAAGTTCAGTGAATACTTTCTGCACAAATCCCACAAGAACAAGTCTCTAATGCATTTACATTTCCTTGAAAACAAACAGAAGCATGCTATATACACTGGACAGGAAGAACACGATTGGAATTGGCGAAGAACAGTGGACATAAATCTGGAATCAGTAGAGAACAATAAACTCAATTCATCTAGTGACTACTAGTACAGGCATCATGAGCCAGTTCACCTAGATGATTGATCCCCGAGCTCACCTTGAGCCAGTTTGAAGGGGAACGTAGCATAGAAAACAAAAAAAATTCCTACGCGAGAGACACCCGAAAGGCCAAGATCTAATCTAGGAGACAAAGTGCAACGGGCAACAAGAGGGTTAAGGAGAACACATACCCTCGAACACTCAAAGTGGTACGAGATCAAATCTCGTTGTTGGCGTAGTCGTACTCACACCGATCCCGATAGCGAGAAGATGGCACCGCAATCCGGCGGTGCATCCGTGATCGGTCACACGTACGGTTGATGACGACCTCCGTTCCCTCGTTCCAGCGGGGCGCGGAAGTAGAGGATCCCTCGGAACTCCAGCAGCACGACGATGTGGTGGTGGTGAAGAATCCCACGGTCAGGGCTTCGCCAAGCCGGAGACCATGAAATGGAGCAGCGGGTGGAGGGAAAGGGAAGTGGCAAAGTGTGTGGAGGAGGGAGAGCTCTCACCCTCCTTTTATAGGAGAGGGGGGAGGCAGCCCAAGGGGGGTGCGGCCAGCCCCATGGTGTGCCCCCACCTCTTCCCTCATGATGTCAGTGGACACTCCACTCACCTCCACTCATTTTCCCATTATTTCCCACTTGGAAAATCCAAAGGTTTTCTTTTAATAAATAAATAAAACCTTTTTATTTCTTTATTTCAGCATTTGTTAATTCTATTAACAAACTTTGGCATATAGCACCTCGAATCATTTGTTAATTCTATTAACAACCATTCGACGAAAAACCCCTTGAACTATT
The DNA here is from genome assembly GCA_028641055.1 of Alopecurus myosuroides. NCBI lineage: Eukaryota > Viridiplantae > Streptophyta > Magnoliopsida > Poales > Poaceae > Alopecurus > Alopecurus myosuroides. Next base: position 32,036,513 of record CM054057.1, read on the forward strand.
TCAATTTTCCCCGAACAATTTCGGTGCTGTCCAAAATATTCTTTGATATTCCGTATCCTCTCAAACGCGTCATCGAACCTTAAGTGTGTCACCCTACGGTTCGCGAATAAGATAGACATGATCGAGACTCCTCTCCGATCAATAATCAACAGCGGGATCTGGAGATCCGTGATGACTCCTATATATTCAACGATGACTCTCGTGATCGTGTGAACCAACAACGTCGTGAACTATTCCCTTTGTCTCGCGATATTTTACTTTTCCGAGATTCGATCATTGGTATCAACCATACCTTGTTCAATCTCGTTACCGACAAGTACTCTTTTCTCGTTCCCGTGATATAACATCCTTTGTGATCATATCACGTGCTTGCAAGCGGTTTCGATGTGATATCACCGAGAGGGCCCAGAGTATATCTCTCCGTCATTTGGATGGACAAATCCCACTCTTGATCCATGATCCTCAACTAATACTTTCCGAATACTTAACGACACCTTTATAGTCACCCTGTTACGGTGTGACGTTTGATGCCATCAAAGCACCCTTCCGGTATCAGCGATTGACATGATCTCATGGTCTAAGGAATAAGTTACTTCGTATGTTTGATATAACAATGTAAACTAAATGACTTGATCGCATTGCTATATTCTCTTTGGGTATATGTTCATCACATCATTCTTCTAATGACATGACCCCGTTATTAATAACATCCAATGTTCATGATCAGGAAACCTTGATCATCTATTAATCAACGAGCTAGTTAAAAGAGAGGCTTTACTAGGAACCATTGTTTGTTTATTAAGCACACATGTATCAACGTTTCCGGTTAATAAAATTCTAGTATGAGAAATAAACATTCATCATAAACAAGGAATAAGATAATAACCATTTTATTATTGCCTCTCGGGCATATTCCCTTCAGTCTCCCACTTGCACTAGAGTCAATAATCTAGTCTGTAAGCACTTTAACACATATGGCGTACCAGTGTTATTACCATGCTTCGCATGCGGTAAACATCATCAAAAAGATCTGAACTGTTCAGGTCCTATTGTATTTGCATGTTCTTTGCGTCTACACGCATCACTCATTCTCTAATGAGATGGCTTTGTATATATATGGTCAATTGGTGAAAACTTAATTCCTCAGCTTAAACTGATGTCACTAACATTGTGAAAATGTAGCTTCATAGTGTTAGCAATCTTGGAAACTCACCAAGTTCCGGTGATACCTTAATTCCTCAGCTTAAACTGATGTTACTAACATTGTGAAATGTAGCTTCATAGTTTCAGCATTCTTGGAAATTCACTAAGTTCAGTAAAGAACTCCTTGACACAAAATACGCTTATAATCAGTTGTTAACACAACGATATACTTTAGCCTTTGTTGTAGTATCTGTCACAATATTTTAATTTTGAAACTCTTTCAAATCCAGCATGGAACTTTCTTCCATCCTATTGTGCTACCCTTCATCACATATTTTAATTGAGATAAAATTACTTGAATAAATGACAAGACTATTAGTGTAACATATTACAACTAATATTTTGTCATTACTATATAGGAAAACATATCCTTAGCTTTTCTAAAATGACACAAGGATCTCTCCCACTGTTGTCTAATCATCATATGAATTATCCTACTATAACATTTTATAGCATAGGACTCATCTGGTCGTGTACATAGCATGGAAACATGACTTAGAAATCTCAATTTCAATGATGCTCATCATGTGTCAAAACACATGAATCTTGCTCAATTATTTTCCATGTGACAAGAACTCCTTCTTGTCATTTTCATATTGACTTACTTCAATATTTCATCTATGTAATTTGGCTTCAATCATATCAGGTGCGTCAATCCACTTTTACAGATATCGATGCCCAATATCTTCTAAGCCTTTCATCAATATGAAATCGAAAATCTTAACCGTGTTAATTTAAAATACATATTTTCCAATCAACCATATGTCATCTACATAAAGTATTGGAAATATGTCATAGCGCTCCCACTTAATTTCTTGTAACTCTACAAGCATCTTTATCATTCATGATGGAATCAAACTCTTTTGATAACTTCATTAAGCTAAAGATTTCAACTTCGCTATGCTTACTTGAACCATTGAAGTGTGCATACCTGTCTAGCAACCTTTTGAATTTTACAAAAAAACTCTCAGACTGTGTCAAGTACACATCCTTGATAAAACTGCCTCGAGAGGAGAGTTGGTTTTGTTATTCAACTGCCATATCATAATATGTAACTTTTTGCTAGAACTATCCGCAAAAACTAAAGCATCACTACGGAAGATCGAAATCTTGTAGTAGTCAACTCTTTGAACTTCGTCGAAAACAACTTTTTGATAAGTATCCATGTCTTTGTCGCTATATAGACCATTTTGCTATCGTTAGGCATCATGCCTATTGAAAGGCTACCAAGTCACATACTTTATATTCATACAAGGATACTATGGCGGATATAATGACTCATAGTCAATTTTACGAAGTCACGGCCCATCATTTGCTTCCTTTATAAGGTCCAGGTCCTTTTGTTGTCAAAACAACACTTTACACTTAAACCACAAGTTGTTCTAAGTGCAAAGTTTTTGGACTTTTCTGGTATAGTTCGCAAACTCATTTGAAGTATCTACAACATTTGTAGTGTCTTCTACTTAGTCAAAATAGTAAACCCCGGAACAACTTCTAGTGTTGCGCTACTCTTGACATGATAACGGAGATTCTCTAATCTCGTTGAGTTTGTACTGTGCTCCCACTCACTTGTTTCGCAAGAACTATTTTCTCGAGAAATCAACCCTTTCTGACAAACAACATTTGTCTTTTGGTTCGGTGACAGGAGAAATACCCAATGTTTTATTTGGGATAACCTTATAAACATATATTTATCCTATTTTGGTTGTAAACATTTTACACATGCTATGCATACCAAAACTTAAGGAAAAAATGACAATTCGGGTCATTACCCAAACCATATATTATATGTTGTCAATTTCAACGGATCATGATGGTGCTCTTTTCAGTGTACAAGCGGTTGTTCTTAATGTATAAACTACAAAATTATAATGGCAAGTTTATTAATCTTACCATGTCAAACAGGGTTTGATTTTGTCTTTTGAATACTCCAATCTAATGTGGGGTATTCGAGAAGTATAAGTTGTAGAACAATTCTGCAACTTCTCAGATGTTTTGCTAAACTTGTAACTCAAACTTTATCCTTTATGATCCAATCATAAATACTTGATTATCTTGTTACATTGATTTTAACTTCATATTAACAACCTTTTAAACCAATTCAAAATGTCAAACTCTGTTCCCTTTAAATAGATATACTCACATATCTACTTAAATCATCGACAGAATTTTATGAAGGAAAAATTAATCCACCATACATGACTACACATAATGGACTATATACATCAATATGTATAATCTCCACTAAATTAGTCGTCCATTCTACTTTGGCCTATGAACGGAATTCTAGTCATCTTTTGGAAGAGGTCTCACAAGCGTCAATTTATTCAAAACAAAATGACTCCGGAAGTCCATCCATATGGAGTTCCTTCATGTTTTCCTTTCCGATATGAACTAAAATGGTGGTGTCACAATTTAAGTGAAAATCTTTTACGTCTTGCAACGTTTAGCATTCAGTCTTATAGATGTTTACTTTACCAACATGATTTATATTAACATATCCATCAATTATGGAATATGGTCATCGTTTGAACAATCTCATTTGTTCTCACAGAAGACTAGAACAAAATAACAACTTATTAAGTTCTTAAAATAAATCTTGAATGTTTGGTTCGATACTACAATGAACACAATAACACTTTATTTATGTTCTTGTCATAATCGATTCCACATCTATTACTAGTTCCTTTTAGGCTCTTGTATTTCTTGCATTGCGTTGCTTTGTATGACAACTCATACCAACCAATGTGGTATCAAAATACCCAAAAATACTTTGTTAACTAGTAATACATCTATAACTTGTATATCAAGCATATACTCCTGAGTTGGACTTTTCCAGTTATCTTCTTTTCTGCCATATATCTATTTGCAATTCTATTTTCAATATTCTCTTTCCTTTACAGAAGAATCATTCAACATCAAACAATGCTAGCCGTACTAGCTCATTTTCTTTGGCGTGTTAGTCATATACTAACACCCATTGAGTTATACTTTGAGTTTGATTGTTCTACTAATATCACCATATTAATAGAATTCTTCTAGATTCCACTCTTAGCAATCTCCAAGTAAGGTAAATGACTTTAACCATACTTTTAATCCATCCTATCATAACAATTTTATGATTAAGCTACTATAGCTCGAAGGAAGGGATTTAGAGGATAATTTTTAGCGCCCAATTTCTTGGAATATTCAAACGCCTAGCGTCTTCAATCATTGCATATATTCACATAATATAAGCAAACATTGTAACGCTAAATTTGCATATATTCAGATAATATAAGCAAACATTGTCACGCTAAATTATACTCAGTCATGTTGCCACAAATAAGTTTCTAGATATCAATATATCTTTCACTTGATTGTATCTGAAAACAACTCTTTTCAGTTCCTAAATCACTTTGATCAACAAAACATTCTTTTGAAGATAAAGTAATAAGGAAGCAAACATGACTCTGGATTCCAAGTAGGAATTGGTTGCTCTCTAGATCAATCAATCATTAATCACATGGAGCTAGGTAGGAAATACCGAAAATCTACAATAGGACTCAATTTTAAATTTCACTAATACGGTACCAATCTTAAATGGTATTTACCAGATCATAACAGTTATATCTCAATTAACAATCTAAGTGTAAGGTAGTTATGTGGATGCCAATGAATACTACAATTTGTGCAAATTCACTTTGATTTGTTGTTCATGATAAATAAGTTCAAGTTAATTCAAAAATTAAACCATGAACTCCCACTCAAAAACAACATCCCTCTTAGTCGTCTTTAGTGATTACACGAACCAAATTCACTACACCAAAACCGATCATCACGTGAGATGATGTAGTTTCAAAGGCGAACATCAACATGTTCATCATATCATCCATATGACTCATGCTTTACCTTTCGGTTACGTGTTCCGAGGCCATGTCTGTACATGCTAGGCTCGCCAAGTAGAACCGTAGTATTGCGTGTGTTTCAAGGCCATGTCTGTACATGCTAGGCTTGAAAACACCCGTTGTATGCGAACGTTGAGTCTGTCACACCCGATCATCACGTGGTGTCTCGAAACGACGAACTTTCTTAACGGTGCATACTTTAAGGAAGAACACATTATTATCTTGATATTAAGTGAGAGGGATCATCTTATAATGCTACCATCGTTATCTAAGCAAAACAAGATGCATAAAAAGGATTAACATCACAGACATCACATGAAAGGATAACGTGATATGATATGGTCCTTCTTGCACTTGATCTCCATCATGTGCATTATGGTATGTGTCGCACCCGGACTTCTAGGGGATACTCACCGGGCCGAACTGAATAGTAGATGATTGGATTACGGGGCTTATCTGCACCCGCGTCCTCTTACGAGTAGGCCAACACTTATGTGTGACAACCAATCTCTACTATCCACCGTCGATGTAAACTATCCCATAGAAATCAGGATACTTCCATTGACGTACTTCAAACCATACACACATGGTACGTCAACGGCGTTTGAACAAGTGATATCACAACAGATCTCTACGACACAAAAGATGGAAATAAGTTGCAAATAGCTCTCATTAGAGCAGAGATAGCAAATACAATCATACAGAGGACACATGTCCCAACATAACATCATTACAACACAGCGGAAGCATCCAAAATGTCTGAGTACAGACAAGAACCAAATAGGCCTAAGAGGCCGGAAACGAAAAGACGAAGCCCATCCACGAAGTCTCGGATCCAGCCCGGGTCCGCTATCTACTCGTCAGCAGCCTCGTCATACTCCACGTAGTAGCCACCATGGGGATCCTCGTAAGCGTAGTCTGCGGAAACCACAGCCCCAAAGGGGTCAGTACATAAACGTACTGGCAAGCAAGACTCATAGTTCACCAAAGTGTAACCCGTCAACACCAAGCACAGATGCTTTGGGTTCAACGGAAGAAAGGGGATATAAAAGATGCTGCAACTGGCTGCTCTAACCAACTACAGAGTTACTACCACTTCCGGCTAAACAGAAAGAAGATAAGATAGCGCATCGTAACCAACTGTAGCGAACTCCAAACAAACCCATCCTGGATCCCGCCCCTTATCCAAAGAAGCAATCCGAGGATAACTCACACAGTTGGATTAGTGAGGGTTCAGATTGTGTGTCATTAAACCTATTACTAGTCAGATTGTTAATCATTAGGTTTAAGTTGTCCTGAGTACTTGTTAGCCAGTACTTTCACCAAGTAGTCCATAACCGCGGAAAACACGGCTTCTCGAGAAGATTTATCCCTGCAGGGGTGCACCAATTTTGCCGTACACGTAAGAATAACCCGCCAGATGGAATGCCTCCCACCAAGCGGGGCACTCAACACAACTCAACTCTTCTTCGCATCAAGCCCAAAGAACCCCGTGCAGTGAGCGCACGGCTAATCGAGCCCCACGAAGAAAAGGGGACCCTCATAGCACTCTAAGAACGTGTCTCCCTAAATGCCGACTACAAAAGTTCCACCCTGGCTTGGGCTCGCAAAAACATGCATGCGGCAAATGGAAAACCTGAACTAAATGAGGCGATTTGGACGAGATGCGAATCGAATCAAATTGAGGGGGGCGCCCATACACGCTTCCCACATACGGTTAGTGCGCTCATCATGGATCAGTAGACAAGACCCTTTTCCTAATTAGGGTCGACACTAGCAGGCCTCAAAACCACGCAGGGCCTCCTGCCGGTGCCTTATCATCAAATTATTATTATCCACAATATTAACAGGTTGATTGTTTAAACCTCGAGCCCCAGAACATAATAGAAATTGTAACAGAAAGTAACGGGTAACAGACTCGAGCAAAACAACCCTAAGCATACTAGTAAGACACGGGCAGCAAGCAATGGGGTTATAGGTGTGGAGGTGAGGCTATATCAGGGTTAAAGGATAACATGTGATAGGTTCGTAACAGAAGCAACTAGTCATTGGGCTAGCAGAATAGACAACGGAAAGTATCGGTAACCAATGTTGAAAGGAACACAGTGGTTCATATGAGTGAATACTTGCCTGCAAACTCAGCAGCCTGGTACTGAGCTAACTCCTTAGAAGGGGTGTCGTAAGTATCGTCGGTCTCAACGTCGTCGTGTATCCGAGAAGAAGCAAAAAAACAACACAGAGAGACAAACAATCAATAACATGGTATAATGCACAAACATGGGATGATGCATGACCATTTAATTGATGCATCAGAATAAACTAGTTGACAAGATAGCAACATGATTAAATGGACCCATATGCAATTGGATTGCATATGGAAATCCCATGAATTATGGTTGAATTAATTGTTCTACAACTAATCATCATGTGTAAGTGAATTAGCATGATGCATGGATGAGGAAAACAGAAAGATAACAACAATAGCAACAATTTGAAATAAGGTTTATCAAGTTTGGAATTTATTCATTAAGTTGTGAAATTTTGGTTACTTAAAGGTGTTACACAAGCATTTGTTGTTTTCATCAAGTTTAGTTGTTCAAAATAGATAACAAAGTTCATATTTGGAAAGAACACAAAATTTTAGGTGGATTACATGTTTCAAATATTGAAAAAGGAATTACAATGATTTAATTATGAATTAAACAAGTTTAAACAAGATTTAAATGAAATTAATTCAAGTATGAATTTATTTGAATTTTTATTTGTTCAAAACATTAAGTGGGATTCATATTTGAAAAGTTTATACTTTGATGGTTTGAAAACATATTTTATATGTCCCAAAAGAATTTAATTTGATCAAGTTAGGAATTTAGCAATATTAAATGATTTAAACAAAGTTTAAATTAGTTAACCAATTTTAATTATTCAAAACATGAAAAAAAGTTTATATTTGGAAAGAGGGTTTAATTTAGCATGGAAAACATATTTTATTTGTTGAAAATGGATTTAAAATGAGCAAGTTATTATTTTGGCAATTTTAAATGCAATAATTAAGAAACAGTTGTTTTCAGCAATTTAAATTATTCAAAACAGCAAACAAAATTTATATTTGGAAAGTACATGAAAAGTTGATTGGAAAACATATTTAGTTTGTTGAATTTGGAATTTTTATGCCCAAGTTATGATTTTTGCAAAATTAAATGAATTAAGCAAGTTTTCAAATATTTCAACAATTTAAAATATTCAAAACAGTAAACAAATTTTATATTTGGGTAGAGCATTTAATTTGGGACAGAATACATGTTTAAAAAGTTGAATTTGGAGTTGAAATGATTTATTTATGCAATTTACAAGTTTGAGGTGCAATCTGCCATTTTAATTAATATCCAGGGATTTAGAAATTATTACAAGGACCTAGATAAAAGCTGACAGGGACCTGTTGGTGATTTCTGTGAAGTTCTATATCAAAACAAATAGAAATAAAAAGTTGGGTTTTATTTGGGGGAGGGGGGACTCGAACCCGAGAGCCCCTGCTGTGAGCGCAAGGGTACTGCCAGTGCGGTGTGCTTTGATTTGTGATAGGTACTGATCGCGTTTGATTAAGAGGTAACGCCCCTAGCCTGTTACTGACGAAACTGAATGAGTTATTCAGTTAACTGATCGATCGCTGAACAGATCGAGGCGATGGTCGCCGGCCTGCTGCAGCGAGCGCGGGAGGGGGGGCGCCGTGTGCGGGCTGCTGTGGCCGTGCGGGTGTGTGCTGCGGACGGAAGGGAGAGGGGAGGAAGGGGAGGAGAGCGAGAGGGAAGGGAAGCTCACCGAAGGGGAGGAGAGCAGAGGCGGAGCAGGGCGGTGCAGGGGGCGACCGGCGGCGAGATGCGGATGGCGGCGGCGCATCAGAGCCTCCCGGCCGCTGCCGCGGGGTGGAGGAGGAAGAGGGTGGTGCGGGGATTCCATTCCCGCACCCGCCCTGGCCGGTGGGTGGCCACACCGGCGGCGATCACCAGCGAGAGAGGGCGGTGGTGGTGGAGTTTCAGAGGGTTTCAGTACAGAGAGGGGATGCAGAGAAGGAAGAGAGAGGGGAAGGGAGAGAATGGAGGCGGGGGAAGAGAGAGGAGAGGAAGAAGGGAGGTTAGGGCAAGAGGAAGGGGTTCGGTTAGGTCGTAAGGAGGGGAGGGGGAGAGCTCAGCCGTCTGCTCCCTTCTGCTGCTACGTGGTGCTCCCGATGTGCTGCCGTACGAAGAAGATGAAGATCGAGGGGGTATGGGCCAAGGGAAAGAGGTGGGCTGCTTTGGGTGGGCTGGGCCTGCTGCCCCTCTCTCTCTCTTGCTTCCTTTTTATTCTTTTGTTCTATTTTTTTTTGCTGAATTGAAATAGAGAAGAAAATGATAAGTTTTTGGATTAGGAAAAATTAGGAAAAAAATTTATATTACTTATTTATGTTATCAGCACAAAGTGCACTTTTGTTTGTTCAAAAAGATTTGAATTTAGGTGCTGTTTGAAAGTTGTTTAAAATTTGAATGAGATTGATATTAATTGAAAATTAATTGAACTTGAGCAAATAAGTTTTAAATTCAAGTTTCTTGGAAGCAAGTGAATGAATTACTTTGTAATTTTTCATAATTCCAAATTGGGTTGCTGTTTGGAATTCTATTTGAATTTGAAAGCAATTGAATTAAGTGGATTATTAAAAGCCAACATTTAAATAGTTTTGAACCTTATGGTTTGATGGAAACAATGATGGAAGTGTTTTGGTCATTTTCATAATTTCCAAAAGGGGTTGATGTTTTGGAAATTAATTGAATTTGCAAAGGGTTTGGTATTAAATGAATTTTGATAGAAACAATCAACAGTTTTGAAATCACAACTTTAATGGAAACAAATGATTGTTTTGATTTGAAATATTCATTTGGAAATTGTAACATCACAAGGATGAAACAAAAGGTTTGAATTTTGGTTTGAAATTCAAATAGAAAACAAATGAAAACAGAGGAAAACAAATGGAAAACAAGCAAAACAAATGCAATGAACATGATGTCATGATGCAAAACATAAAATAACAGAGAGCAAACATTCTAATGGCTATTTTTCATACTTGGGATGTTACAAAACGACCCCCCCTTGAAGGAATCGCGCCCCGAGATTCCTACTGAGAAAAGAAAAAGGTCCGGATACTTCTTGCGAAGATCCTCTTGAGCTGTGACACGTGAAACACATCGTGCACCTTGGATAGATTTCTGGAAGTTCAAGACGATAGGCATCCCTGGCAACTCTTCTGGAAACACGTCAGGGAATTTTCAAACCACCGGAACATTTTCAAGTAAAGGGAGAGGTTTTGTATCGAGGGTGTATAGCTGGATAGAACTTGATTCATTTGTAGAATAGACTATCTGGCCAGAAGGGTGGAACAGAGTTATTGATTAGACGCCGGTAGCAGAACTGAAGTGGAAAGCAACAACAAGGTTTGAATGGACGAAAAGGATGTTGAGAAGAACAGGATATCAAAACAACATCGGGAAACACGAGAACAAAAACACTGCTGAGGTAGTACTGAAAACCCATCCGGGCTTCTAAAGGATCAATATCTACTGCTTAAGGAATAGAGGATCTGCTTCCGGGGCTTACACGCCTCCGTTCTCAATCGTGAGTAGGCAACATGATGAATCATATCACAACCACCTCCATTCCTATGGTCTAGTAGATATAACTATCCTAGAGAAACCAGGATACGTGAAAACCTAACTTGAAAGTTTAGATGAGAAGAGAAAATCAACGTTGCACTTCCTTACCAGAAAAGGGAGGGTGGGTGGGGAAAGAAATAAAATGGCAGAATTCCTACTCTCGCGTTTCATTTTTTCCTATATAACTACAAAATAGTTTCTAGACTCAACTGCGACCAGTAAAAAGGGATCCTACAGGCAGACAGGCTCTGATACCATTTGTCGCACCCGGACTTCTAGGGGATACTCACCGGGCCGAACTGAATAGTAGATGATTGGATTACGGGGCTTATCTGCACCCGCGTCCTCTTACGAGTAGGCCAACACTTATGTGTGACAACCAATCTCTACTATCCACCGTCGATGTAAACTATCCCATAGAAATTAGGATACTTCCATTGACGTACTTCAAACCATACACACATGGTACGTCAACGGCGTTTGAACAAGTGATATCACAACAGATCTCTACGACACAAAAGATGGAAATAAGTTGCAAATAGCTCTCATTAGAGCAGAGATAGCAAATACAATCATCCAGAGGACACATGTCCCAACATAACATCATTACAACACAGCGGAAGCATCCAAAATGTTTGAGTACAGACAAGAACCAAATAGGCCTAAGAGGCCGGAAACGAAAAGACGGAGCCCATCCACGAAGTCTCGGATCCTGCCCGGGTCCGCTATCTACTCGTCAGCAGCCTCGTCATACTCCACGTAGTAGCCACCATGGGGATCCTCGTAAGCGTAGTCTGCGGAAACCACAGCCCCAAAGGGGTCAGTACATAAACGTACTGGCAAGCAAGACTCACAGTTCACCAAAGTGTAACCCGTCAACACCAAGCACAGATGCTTTGGGTTCAACGGAAGAAAGGGGATATAAAAGATGCTGCAACTGGCTGCTCTAACCAACTACAGAGTTACTACCACTTCCGGCTAAACAGAAAGAAGATAAGATAGCGTATCGTAACCAACTATAGCTAACTCCAAACAAACCCATCCTGGATCTCGCCCCTTATCCAAAGAAGCAATCCGAGGATAACTCACACAGTTGGATTAGTGAGGGTTCAGATTGTGTGTCATTAAACCTATTACTAGTCAGATTGTTAAACATTAGGTTTAAGTTGTCCTGAGTACTTGTTAGCCAGTACTTTCACCAAGTAGTCCATAACCGCGGAAAATACGGCTTCTCGAGAAGATTTATCCCTGCAGGGGTGCACCAATTTTGCCGTACACGTAAGAATAACCCGCCAGATGGAATGCCTCCCACCAAGCGGGGCACTCAACACAACTCAACTCTTCTTCGCATCAAGCCCAAAGAACCCCGTGCAGTGAGCGCACGGCTAATCGAGCCCCACGAAGAAAAGGGGACCCTCATAGCACTCTAAGAACGTGTCTCCCTAAATGGCGACTACAAAAGTTCCACCCTGGCGTGGGCTCGCAAAAACATGCATGCGGCAAATGGAAAACCCAAACTAAATGAGGCGATTTGGACGAGATGCGAATCGAATCAAATTGAGGGGGGCGCCCATACACGCTTCCCACATGCGGTTAGTGCGCTCATCATGGATCAGTAAACAAGACCCTTTTCCTAATTAGGGTCGACACTAGCAGACCTCAAAACCACGCAGGGCCTCCTGCCGGTGCCTTATCATCAAATTATTATTATCCACAATATTAACAGGTTGATTGTTTAAACCTCGAGCCCCAGAACATAATAGAAATAGTAACAGAAAGTAACGGGTAACAGACTCGAGCAAAACAACCCTAAGCATACTAGTAAGACACGGGCAGCAAGCAATGGGGTTATAGGTGTGGAGGTGAGGCTATATCAGGGTTAAAGGATAACATGTGATAGGTTCGTAACAGAAGCAACTAGTCATAGGGCTAGCAGAATAGACAACGGAAAGTATCGGTAACCAATGTTGAAAGGAACACAGTGGTTCATGTGAGTGAATACTTGCCTGCAAACTCAGCAGCCTAGTACTGAGCTAACTCCTTAGAAGGGGTGTCGTAAGTACCGTCGGTCTCAACGTCGTCGTGTATCCGAGAAGAAGCAAAAAAACAACGAAGAGAGACAAACAATCAATAACATGGTATAATTCACAAACATGGGATGATGCATGACCATTTAATTGATGCATCAGAATAAACTAGTTGACAAGATAGCAACATGATTAAATGGACCCATATGCAATTGGATTGCATATGGAAAGCCCATGAATTATGGTTGAATTAATTGTTCTACAACTAATCATCATGTGTAAGTGAATTAGCATGATGCATGGATGAGGAAAACAGAAAGATAACAACAATAACAACAATTTGAAATAAGGTTTATCAAGTTTGGAATTTATTCATTAAGTTGTGAAATTTTGGTTACTTAAAGGTGTTACACAAGCATTTGTTGTTTTCATCAAGTTTAATTGTTCAAAATAGATAACAAAGTTCATATTTGGAAAGAACACAAAATTTTAGGTGGATTACATGTTTCAAATATTGAAAAAGGAATTACAATGATTTAATTATGAATTAAACAAGTTTAAACAAGATTTAAATGAAATTAATTCAAGTATGAATTTATTTGAATTTTTATTTGTTCAAAACATTAAGTGGGATTCATATTTGAAAAGTTTATACTTTGATGGTTTGAAAACATATTTTATATGTCCCAAAAGAATTTAATTTGATCAAGTTAGGAATTTAGCAATATTAAATGATTTAAACAAGGTTTAAATTAGTTAACCAATTTTAATTATTCAAAATATGAAACAAAGTTTATATATGGAAAGAGGATTTAATTTAGCATGGAAAACATATTTTATTTGTTGAAAATGGATTTAAAATGAGCAAGTTATTATTTTGGCAATTTTAAATGCAATAATTAAGAAACAGTTGTTTTAAGCAATTTAAATTATTCAAAACAGCAAACAAAATTAATATTTGGAAAGTACATTAAAAGTTGATTGGAAAACATATTTAGTTTGTTGAATTTGGAATTTTTATGCCCAAGTTATGATTTTTGCAAAATTAAATGAATTAAGCAAGTTTTCAAATATTTCACCAATTTAAAATATTCAAAACAGTAAACAAATTTTATATTTGGGTAGAGCATTTAATTTGGGACAGAATACATGTTTAAAAAGTTGAATTTGGAGTTGAAATGATTTATTTATGCAATTTACAAGTTTGAGGTGCAATCTGCCATTTTAATTAATATCCAGGGATTTAGAAATTATTACAAGGACCTAGATAAAAGCTGACAGGGACCTGTTGGTGATTTCTGTGAAGTTCTGTATCAAAACAAATAGAAATAAAAAGTTGGGTTTTATTTGGGGGAGGGGGGACTCAAACCCGAGAGCCCCTGCTGTGAGCGCAAGGGTACTGCCAGTGCGGTGTGCTTTGATTTGTGATAGGTACTGATCGCGTTTGATTAAGAGGTAACGCCCCTAGCCTGTTACTGACGAAACTGAATGAGTTATTCAGTTAACTGGTCGATCGCTGAACAGATCGAGGCGATGGTCGCCGGCCTGCTGCAGCGAGCGCGGGAGGGGGGGCGCCGTGTGCGGGCTGCTGTGGCCGTGCGGGTGTGTGCTGCGGACGGAAGGGAGAGGGGAGGAAGGGGAGGAGAGCGAGAGGGAAGGGAAGCTCACCGAGGGGGAGGAGAGCAGAGGCGGAGCAGGGCGGTGCAGGGGGCGACCGGCGGCGAGATGCGGATGGCGGCGGCGCATCAGAGCCTCCCGGCCGCTGCCGCGGGGTGGAGGAGGAAGAGGGTGGTGCGGGGATTCCATTCCCGCACCCGCCCTGGCCGGTGGGTGGCCACACCGGCGGCAATCACCGGCGAGAGAGGGCGGTGGTGGTGGAGGTTCACAGGGTTTCAGTACAGAGAGGGGATGCAGAGAAGGAAGAGAGAGGGGAAGGGAGAGAATGGAGGCGGGGGAAGAGAGAGGAGAGGAAGAAGGGAGGTTAGGGCAGGAGGAAGGGGTTCGGTTAGGTCTTAAGGAGGGGAGGGGGAGAGCTCAGCCGTCTGCTCCCTTCTGCTGCTACGTGGTGCTCCCGATGTGCTGCCGTACGAAGAAGATGAAGATCGAGGGGGGTATGGGCCAAGGGAAAGAGGTGGGCTGGTTTGGGTGGGCTGGGCCTGCTGCCCCTCTCTCTCTCTTGCTTCCTTTTTTTTCTTTTGTTCTATTTTTTTTGCTGAATTGAAATAGAGAAGAAAATGATAAGTTTTTGGATTAGGAAAAATTAGGCAAAAAATTTATATTACTTATTTATGTTATCAGCACAAAGTGCACTTTTGTTTGTTCAAAAAGATTTGAATTTAGGTGCTGTTTCAAAGTTGTTTAAAATTTGAATGAGATTGATATTAATTGAAAATTAATTGAACTTGAGCAAATAAGTTTTAAATTCAAGTTTCTTGGAAGCAAGTGAATGAATTACTTTGTAATTTTTCATAATTTCAAATTGGGTTGTTGTTTGGAATTCTATTTGAATTTGAAAGCAACTGAATTAAGTGGATTATTAAAAGCCAACATTTAAATAGTTTTGAACCTTATGGTTTGATGGAAACAATGATGGAAGTGTTTTGGTCATTTTCATAATTTCCAACAGGGGTTGATGTTTTGGAAATTAATTGAATTTTCAAAGGGTTTGGTATTAAATGAATTTTGATAGAAACAATCAACAGTTTTGAAATCACAACTTTAATGGAAACAAATGATTGTTTTGATTTGAAATATTCATTTGGAAATTGTAACATCACAAGGATGAAACAAAAGGTTTGAATTTTGGTTTGAAATTCAAATAGAAAACAAAGGAAAACCAATGAAAACAGAGGAAAACAAATGGAAAACAAGCAAAACAAATGCAATGAACATGATGTCATGATGCAAAACATAAAATAACAGAGAGCAAACATTCTAATGGCTATTTTTCATACTTGGGATGTTACAGTATGATCTCAATCATTCCACCGGCGTGGTACCAAGTACCACGGTACCCCAAACTTGATTGTCCATCAATAAGAAGACAACCATATGGATACCTTCCGGTATATCAAAAATTTACAAAATAGATCATCTCATAATCAAATTTGTAATATTGACCATATCTCATCACATGCCCAGCAAAAACTAGTTAGACGCCTCTAATTTATTTTTTGCATATTTTACGTGGCTTAGGGCTTTCGATGATAGAACCGTTCATACCTACGAACATCAACCACAACGTTGATAAACACATTTTTAACAACCCTTCATAGATTAGATCTTAACTATAGTAGGAGAAACAGACACCCGCAAGCCACTTATGCAATACAAGTTGCATGTCAGTTGTGGAACAAGTCTCATGTACGTGGACATGTAAGGTTAATCCGGGCCGCTTCATCCCACTATGCCACTAAGATCATAAAATAATCAAGGAGGTAATAACATGATCATCAACGCCCACATACACCTATGTGTTCTACCCGTACAAAACATCTACGCATAGATCCGGCTCTGATACCACTGAAGGGGAACGTAGCATAGAAAACAAAAAAATTTCCTACGCGAGAGACACCCGAAAGGCCAAGATCTAATCTAGGAGACGAAGTGCAACGGGCAACAAGAGGGTTAAGGAGAACACATACCCTCGAAGACTCAAAGTGGTACGAGATCAAATCTCGTTGTTGGCGTAGTCGTACTCACACCGATCCCGATAGCGAGAAGATGGCACCGCAATCCGGCGGTGCATCCGTGATCGGTCACACGTACGGTTGATGACGACCTCCGTTCCCTCGTTCCAGCGGGGCGCGGAAGTAGAGGATCCCTCGGAACTCCAGCAGCACGACGACGTGGTGGTGGTGAAGAATCCCACGGTCAGGGCTTCGCCAAGCCGGAGACCATGAAATGGAGCAGCGGGTGGAGGGAAAGGGAAGTGGCAAAGTGTGTGGAGGAGGGAGAGCTCTAACCCTCCTTTTATAGGAGAGGGGGGAGGCAGCCCAAGGGGGTGCGGCCATCCCCATGGTGTGCCCCCACCTCTTCCCTCATGATGTGAGTGGACACTCCACTCACCTCCACTCATTTTCCCATTATTTCCCACTTGGAAAATCCAAAGGTTTTCTTTTAATAAATAAATAAAACCTTTTTATTTCTTTATTTCAGCATTTGTTAATTCTATTAACAAACTTTTGCATATAGCACCTCGAATCATTTGTTAATCTATTAACAACCATTCGACGAAAAACCCCTTGAACTATTTCAATTTTCCCCAAAACAATTTCGGTGCTGTCCAAAATATTCTTTGATATTCCGTATCCTCTCAAACGCGTCATCGAACCTTAAGTGTGTCACCCTACGGTTCGCGAATAAGATAGACATGATCGAGACTCCTCTCCGATCAATAATCAACAGGGGATCTGGAGATCCGTGATGACTCCTATATATTCAACGATGACTCTCGTGATCGTGTGAACCAACAACGTCGTGAACTATTCCCTTTGTCTCGCGATATTTTACTTGTCCGAGGTTCGATCATTGGTATCAACCATACCTTGTTCAATCTCGTTACCGACAAGTACTATTTTCTCGTTCCCGTGATATAACATCCTTTGTGATCATATCACGTGCTTGCAAGCGGTTTCGATGTGATATCACCGAGAGGGCCCAGAGTATATCTCTCCGTCATTTGGATGGACAAATCCCACTCTTGATCCATGATCCTCAACTAATACTTTCCGAATACTTAACGACACTTTTATAGTCACCCTGTTACGGTGTGACGTTTGATGCCATCAAAGCACTCTTCCGGTATCAGCGATTGACATGATCTCATGGTCTAAGGAATAAGTTACTTCGTATGTTTGATATAACAATGTAAACTAAATGACTTGATCGCATTGCTATATTCTCTTTGGGTATATGTTCATCACATCATTCTTCTAATGACATGACCCCATTATTAATAACATCCAATGTTCATGATCAGGAAACCTTGATCATCTATTAATCAACGAGCTAGTTAAAAGAGAGGCTTTACTAGGAACCATTGTTTGTTTATTAAGCACACATGTATCAACGTTTCCGGTTAATACAATTCTAGCATGAGAAATAAACATTCATCATAAACAAGGAATAAGATAATAACCATTTTATTATTGCCTCTCGGGCATATTCCCTTCACAGTTCACCTAGACTGGAAGAGGTCCAACCGAGACTTGGCGTCCGGCAGCAGTCCGTCGACGCGCAAGTCCTGCACCTTCCCCGAGCTCCTTCTCTGGTGAAAGCCGCCCCGAGCCCCTTCTCCGGTGAACGCCGCCCCACCCCTTCTCCGTTGAAGGCCGCCCCACCCCTTCTCGGATGAACGCCGCCCCGAGCCCTGACGGAGGCCCTGCCGCTGCACCGTCACGACCCCCCCCCCCACCGCCGATGCCACTTCCAGGGGAAGTTGCGGAGGGAGGTGCCGCCGCCGGTGAACCCCCTCCGCCGCCAGTGAACCCCCTCCGCCAGCAGTGAACCCCCTCCGCCGCCAAGCCCCGCCCCTTCTCGGGTAGGTCTTTCTGAATCTGAATCTCAGCCAAGTCCCAACGAGTGTGTCTGTCTGAATCTGAAATCTGAATCTGAAATTTGTATATGTACAAAACTGTCACGTTACTGTCAACATGAATTCGTTAGCCTAGTGGTAGAGAACGTACCAGATGCGCTCGAGCGCTGGGTTTGAGCCCCCGCTCCCACCACATATTTTTGCGCTGGATTAATCTGCGCTCGAGCGCAGGATGGCCATAGCGGCGGTTGTTTGGGCTGGCGGCGGTAGATGGGCCAGAGGCGAGCAGAGAGTTCAAGGAAGTGAGAGAGGGTTTCATGTTTTGAAATATTCAAAAAATTGAAATAATCACCAAAGCTTCATTTTGGTGTGACTAAGAATGAACCAGTCTTAGTTATTCATTTTGGTATTTAAAACTTGTTTAAATGTTGGTCAAATTTGGGTTCGACCGATTTTGAGATAATCATAAAATATTAAAAAAAAACTTCAAAAAAAATGAAAATCCAGTGCACATGTTCTTAGTTTGTCATGTACTAACATCTTCAACAGATAAATAAGGTCTACATATATATTAAACAAGAAATGCTTTAATATGGCGTGAAATCTCACATCTCAAAATGTGAACTCTCACACCTTTGGCTATACCATATTGATGCATTTTAATGCAATGCTTAATATGATGTACATTTGAATACTTTGTTCAAAGTTGAATTCAAAAAATCACAATAAAATAAATAATTTCAATGCAATACTAATGGGCAAAGGGAGCATCGACCTTTTGCCACTAGGTTATGGCTCTGTTTGCGAAAAATCGACCACCATTAGGAGCTAATAGTTACAAATGCACCATTACTAGAACACTAGCAACACTAGCAATATTTGTATTTTTGTAAGTGCAAATAAAGAATTAAAACATTTTTTCTATATATGACATATTTTTAGAATCCTCTATCTAGTTGACAATGTTTCAAATCGTTTTCAACTGTACGGCTTGCCAATGCCACAATCAAGCATGTCCAGAGCGCGCCCCCAAGGTGTTCGACCGTATGAATGCCACAATCCGATGGCGTGCGAATGCCCCAAGCAACACACGAATAACGCACAGGAACACAAGAAATTTACATATTCACGGTGTGAAATTGCCACCGGAGTGCGCCAACGACACGTCCAGAGCACGCACCCAAGGTGTTCGACATAGTGGACATTTCACAAAAGTACTCCCACACGGGCGCCCCTCCCACACACGCTCCCAGCGCTGGGCAAACACTTCCTGAAAGAGCCCATTTCAAACACCTAACAAAATTCAAAAGACTTTGCTATCTACAGAATGCAGTTCGATATTTCAGCCTGCATCTTCCCCTCCGAAGGCCAGCAGACTCTTCTACCTCAATTTCATCTCGTAGAGAATTTTTTAGCACACCAATCTGTCCTCCATCAGCCAGGCAACTTGATTGAAATTATGTATGCTCAACGCTACATCGAAGTACATGCTCGGGGTTGAGGGTGCTGAAATCGTGCTCGATGAGCTCCGGCCGCAGAAACAGAGACGACAGGGCGCCAGGACAGGGGGACTGCACTGAAAAACCCTTGGGCATCGAGGCAAACCTCTGCCTCGTCATCGGCGGCGAACGACGACCGACTGAAAAACCCTTGAGGCCGTGACGGAGCCATGCCTTCTTCAACACCTTCTTGATAGAAATCCAGTATCGCTTCCTCGCCATTGCACGAGTCAAGAATCGGGCCGTCGGTCGCCTCTGCGATCGTGTACCCGCACCACCCCATCCTCCACGGGCGCCCAATGCTTCACCCTCCCTCGACGCCCGTACCTGCGATTGAGACCGCAAGCCCTACGCTCCCGTCCGCATACTCGACTCTGATTGCCGCCGCTCGACTCGCTCGCTCCATTGTCACCGCTCGAATCACCCGTCGCCAGTATGATTTCCTCCAGCCCGGAGAGGGGCTGGAGTGAGGGGGTAATGAGGTTTGAGAACGAAGATACGAACCATCGCCGGCGCGTGGCAGAGATGGTTCCCCCGCGAACAGAGGCAAGTGTCGCCGATAGAAGGGTCCCACTGGTTCTAAATTACTACATGTAACGGTCAAACCGGGTTTACCGCGTGGGGAACATGACTTGACGGCCATGTCGCTGCAGAGGAATTATTGTTCGAAGAACTGTTGCACACGAGATATTTCAGCCAACGAAGTGGCTGCCCGTCCAATTCGCCTCAAAAGTGTCGCACCTGAGCTATTTGCCCCACATTTTCGGAAGAGGGATTTAATTTATCATTTATTCAATAAAGATTGAAACGTAGTATGTAGCCGCCAGCAAGATGGCAACTAGCAAACACTAGAGAAAAACATGGCCTTACACAAGTACGGTCATGCAATTTAATGCCCCAACCGCACACGTATGGAGTTTTCTGTGTGCCCCCACCCATGTGGAAGAAAAACTCTATATTTTGGGAACTACCCTATAGGAAAATCCTAGATGTCTGCTCTACGATCGACGTGATGCACCTTACGAAGAATCTCTAATCTGCTAGGCTTCTTTGGTTTGAGACGGCAAGAATATTGAGCGGTTTCAAGGTGGTCCTGCCAGCTACGCTCTTACCAAGGAAGAGAAGGAAATCTTTTTTGAAGCACTAAATAGTATCAAGGTCCCGTCTGGCTTATCGTCGATTATAAAGGTAATAATAAATGTGGCGGAGAAAAATTCCAAAACCTGAAGTTTCATGACTGCCACGTGTTGATGACACAATTGCTTCTGATTGCGTTGAGGGGGATTTTACCAGAAAATGTTCGACTACCCATTGTGAAGTTATGCGCATTCCTCAATCCAGAAAGTCTGTCATCGTTATAGACAGATGTGGTCCAATGTCTTGTCAACTTCGAGTTAGTGTACCCACCATCCTTCTTCAATATTATGACACACCTACTAGTTTACCTAGTCAAAGAGATTACCATTCTCGGTCCTGTGTTTCTACACAATATGTTCCCCTTTGAGAGGTTCATGGGAGTCTTAAAGAAATATGTTCACAACCATGCTAGGCCAGAAGGAAGCATCTCCAAGGGTTATGGAACAAAGGAGGTAATTGAGTTTTGTGTTGACTTTCTTCCAGACCTTAAGTCGATTCGTGTTCCCAAATCGCGGCATGAGGGAAGAATGAGTGGAAAAGGCACGCTAGGAAGGAAAGCAAAGATATTTATGGACGGACATTCTTTCACTAAAGCACACTACACAGTTCTACAAATGTACACCTTGGTGGCTCCTTATATCGAGGAACACAAGAATATTATACGTTTAATGATGAACACATGGATAGTTTCGGCGCCTGGTTGCAGGCAGAACTCATGAATAACAACATTGTTGGAGATCGACTCTACTTGTTGGTCAGGTCACCATCTTCGACTGTACTGACTTTCCAAGGGTACGAGATAAATGGGAATACATTTTACACAATCGCACAAGATAAAAAGAGCACCAACCAGAATATTGGCGTCCATTTCGATGCAACCGGATACAATGGGACAAAGGACACATATTATGGTTACATAGAGGATATATGGGAACTTGACTATGGACCTAATTTTAAGGTCCCTCTATTTCAGTGCCAATGGGTCAAGATGACAGGAGTAAAGGTAGACCAGCACTACGGAATGACAACAGTGGATCTCAAAAATCATGGGTACCTAAGCGAACCATTCGTCCTAGCCAAAGATGTGGGTCAATTTTCTATGTGAAATACATGTCTACCCAACCGAGGAAAAGAAAAAATAAGAATTCTAGTACATCATGCGGTGAGCCGAAGCGGCACATAGTTCTTTCAGGAAAAAGAAATATTGTGGGAGTGGAGTGGACAGAACAGACATGTCAGAAGATTATAATAACTTTAAAGAAATTACGCCCTTTAGTTTGAAAACTGACCCAATCATCGGATTAAATAAGGAAGATGGTCCATGGCTACGACAGAGAAGTAAACAATGGCGGCAATAGTTGGTGATAACATATTAAACCTTCATGGTTCATGTAATATTGCTAGACTATTTTGTAATAATGTATTAGACATTGCAGATTAAACCATTCATAAACTAGTTTTTTTTTAATGTTTGAATTTTCAAAAATTGTTACTAGTTTAAATAGTTAGAATAATTATTTTATAAAACAGAAAATATATTTGAAATGTTTACGCAATTTTAAACACTTTCCATATACAAAGTTTCTCCAAATTCTATACCATTCAGAAAATAGGTTTTTTTAAATTGTTTGAAAATTCTAAAATTGTTACTAGTTTAAATAGTTAGAAGAATTATTTTTATAAAACAGAAAATATATTTGAAATGTTTACGCAATTTTAAACACTTTTCACATTGAAAGTTTCTCCAAATTCTAAACCATTTGTAATGTTTTTGAAAACGTATTTTAAATAGTATTTGAAATGTTCGAAAGGAAAAAATTGGCGGCAGAAAAACAAAACTGAATTTTTGGGCCTTTTGCCCCGGTTCGTGTTACCAACCGGGGCAAAAGGGGGGGAGGTGGGCGGGCAAGCGAGGGCCCACCTCCCCCCTTTTGCCCCGGTTGGTAACACGAACCGGGGCAAAAGAGAACTTTTTGCCCCGGTTCGTGTTACCAACCGGGGCAAAAGGCTCCCGCCTATATAACCACGGGCCGAGCAACCGCCAGGGGCTATGGCGCAGAATTTCTAAGTCCCAGGCGACGAGAACCAGAACGATGTCGTTAGGCTGCCCGATTCTCGCCGCCGGGGATCCTCGCCGCCGCTCCTCTACGCCTCCTCCCGCGCCGCCCGTCCTCTCCTCCCGCGCCGCCCGTCCTCTCCTCCTTGCCTCCCTGCGCCGCCCGTCGACCTCTCCTCCGCGCCTCCCGAGATCGCCGCCGGCCCTCCTCGCCTCGTCCCGCGCCCAAGCCGTCCTCCTCCTCGAGGTGAGATCGCCTCCTCGCCGCCGTGCCCTCATCCTCCACAATTTTTTAGTGTTAGATTAATATTAGTGTTAGTGTTAGATTAGTTAGTATTAGTGTAGATTAATAGCACTGTTAGTAATATGTGATGATGTTAGTATTAGGTACTGTTAGAGATTTAGAGGAAAAAATTAGTTAGTGGCTTAGAGTAAAAAAATTATGTATTGGATACTTAGAAATTTTTTAGTTTTTGTACGTACATATTTTTTTCTTAGTGAATGTTTAGTTTAGAAGTGAATTAGGTTTTTCTTAGTACTATTAGATGAATTTTATAATAATAGAAATTTTAGTTTAGAAATTTACTTATTGAATGTTTATAATTAGTAGAATTTTTTACTTAGTGAATTTTAACTTAACTAGGAGTATTTACTTAGTCCATATATCATGCATGCGTTTTTAGTTAATTAGGAGTATTTACTTAGGCGACGATGTCTCTGTTGGACCCAACGGGCGATGTCCGGGATTGGGCCCCGTCGGGCTGGCACTGGGAGGTCCTTAGTACCGGGGCACACGACTTGGTGAGAAATCTGGGTGACGTGGTCGACCCGGATATTCTTTGGTGGCCATCGCGTGGGCCACGGTCGGTGCGGAGAGAGCCGGCCCCTGAGGAGGTGATACAACAGCATATCAGGGAGGAGGATGAGCACGTCCGTCGCAACATGTACTTGCTCGATGGGGAGTATAGCAGCGGTTGGTCGATTATTCGGAGGGTTCCTTACCACGTGAGCTATGACCCTATGAGGGTTCCTTACCTATGGATGCGTAGTACCCCGCGGCTTAGGACCCGGTCGAAGTTAATTAGTTTGAGAGATGTTTCATTAATATGTATAAGTTATAATATTACATCGTGATGTATTATGGTTAAATAAAATAAACCCGAGCTATGTAACTCTTAGTGTATATTCATAGATTTAAATATTTCATCAATGTTTCTTTTATAATTGAAATGAGGATTTGAAACATATAGTTACTCTTTTTTCTAACTTGTTAAGGAATTAGTACCATTAGCTATTAGCTATATTTTTATTAGATTATATGCAATTGTTGCGAACTGATGAAATTGATGCTATTTGCTGTTTTTTTAGCCATGGCGAGACGTCCCCTGGTTCGCGTGTAACCGGCGGTGGGTGCAGCGTCCTCCCCGTCGAAGAAATCCCTGTACAACATGGTCGACGTCGACCTGGACGTCCACGTGGATCGCGTACAAATGGATCGCGTGCATCGAATGCATGTGGTGGTGGCACCATAGTCATCAAGGAGGAGGGAGCGACGTCTCCTACTCGTGGTCGTGGACGTGGACGCGGAGCACGGGGGGATCAAGCGCTGCAAGGGGAAAAGCACGGTGCAAAGGGGTCAACACGCCGTAAACAGCGTGGCGCTGTTGCTGCGGTGGAGGAGGAGGAGGAGGAAGAGGAGGAGGAGGCTGCGGCGGAGGAGGAGGCTGCGACGGTGGAGGAGGAGGAGGAGGACGGTCTCCGGCTACTGGAGTTCTACGTCCACCTGTTCCACCCACAGGAGAACATGCTCCGTCTTCCAGACAAGATATCGGCGATCCTCCTTGAGAGCAATGGACCCTATAGTTTCACCCTCCGGTTGGAGGGCTGTGACAACGGGCCCGTGCGCGTTGTCCTGCAGCGACGTGACGATGACTTCTACCTGCGCTATGGTGGGGGCAGTTCGCGCGCATGCACACGCTAAATGCGGGCAACATGCTCACATTCAGGTACTTCAAAGACGAGGAGGTGGACGTGCTGGAGGTGAAGATGTTCGACGGCACCTTAGTCCGCCCACATTGCTGCCAGGATAGCTCGTCTCACAGCAGCTCCGCCTCCGAGTCTGACTCCGGCGAGTCTAGCCCAGGCAAGACTGCCTCTGATGCCGAGGGCCAGGGCAAGGCTACCTCCGACGCCGATGCATAGTATATATGTTTATCTCAATCTATGCTTACGTACTTATGTCGCTCTATATTTATATGTCATACTATGTCTATGTCAAACTAAGTTTTATGTCGAACTATGTTTAATTATGTCATTGTGTCGAACAATATTTGTATTCGTGGCAGACTATATATATGTTTATGTTATTGTTCGTTTTCATCTGTGTTTTTGTGCGATAATTTTTCATCTTTCTTACTATAAATGTTTAGTGCAGAGAACAGGACAACAGAAAAAAAAAATAGAATTTCTAATCTAGCGCAGAGAACACGAACACAGCTATAAAAAAATAAAATAATAATCTTTTGCCCCTGTTGGTGTTACCAACCGGGATAAAAGGGGGCCGGCCTGCTCGCTGTGGAGCCTACGCGGGGCACGCCTTTTACCCCGGTTGGTAACCCCACCGGGGCATAAGGGGGGCCTTTAGCCCGGGTTTGGCAAACCCGGTTGGGAAGCCGGGGCATTAGGCCCTTCCCAATCGGGGCTAATGCCCTGTTCTGCACTAGTATGTGAATGGAGAATTTAATAAAAGTTTTGAAGAGGCTTCAAAAGTTAAAAAAAATCTAAAAAGGAAAAAACAATCAAGTGCAAAGAAGAATAAAGGAGGAGAAGAAGAAGGAGTAGGAGGAGCATGAGAAAGAGAAGAAGAAGTAGAGGATGAATTGGAGAAAGCAGGCAGATGAAGGTAAAAATATGTGGGAGAACCACTAAAGGGGTTGCGCAAAATCTTAAGGAAATAAGTAATTTGACTGAACATAAAGAGAAGGATGAAGCGGATAAGAAGAAAAACTGACTTGGAGAGAAAAAAAAGCAATTAAGAATAAAGGTAGAGGTGGAGTAGTAGTAGGACGAGATGAAAAAGAGGACTTGTCGTAGGTATCTTTTTCTATCCCTTTCTCGAGGCCTTGTCCCATGCACCACCAAATCTACTGACACACTTGGGGGAGATCAAAAGACTAAAAAAATTCCCAAGATTGAGTTGCTGGAGTGGAGGGTGTATTTTTTGACAGCAGACATGACATTTTATTAATAATAAGGAATATATAGTTCTTTAGAACAAGAAATACATAAAGAAGAGGTTTAAATATGTGGACACGACGGATAAGTACATGCTCTCCTCAACATATGTGTATGGAATACTACTCTCCTCTGGGATCACTAGGGACTGGTCCGGACAACACTCAGACATAACATAGGACAAGTGGTGGTGGCGAACCGTTAGATCTTGGACATGCAGGCAACAGGGGAGCACGAGATCGGAGTAGCAGCCAGATACGTCTAAAACATATCTATCATTTATGATGCTCCATGTTGTTTTCACGCCAATTGCTATATGTTTTCAATACAGTTTACATCATTTTTATGAATTTCTTGGGACTAGCCTATTAACCAGATGCCACAGCGCCAGTCTATTTTCTGTTGTTTTTGGTTTTAGAAAAGTTGTTCTCGGAATATTTCTCGGAATTGGACGAAACAAAAACCCAGGACCTTAGAATTCGGTCACGTACACTCAGTCCGGAGTAGGGCCACGGGGCCTCCACACCATAGTGCGGCGCGGGCCCCCTCTCCGCGCCACCAGGTGGTGCGGCCCCATGGCCGCCCAACTACGTTGCTCTTTCACCTATATAAGCTCCTCCTCGGGAAACCCTAAAGACCCAAGCTTTTTTCCACCAAAAGTTATGTAGCCGACGTCAACGGCAACCCTAGTTCGGGAGGGTTCTGAAGCTCTCCCCGACACCCTATCAGGAGGGGAAATCATCACCTGAGGGCTCTACAACACTATGCCTGCCTCCGGAGTGATGCGTGAGTTGTTCATTCTTGGACTACGGGTCCATAAGAGTAGATAGATGGTTGTCCTCTTCTCTTTATGCCTCATGCTTAGATCTTGTGAGCTTCCTAACATGATCAAGATCATCTTATTGTAATGCTACATGTTTTTTTTGCTGGGATCCGATGAATATTGAATGCTATGTCCAGTGATTATCAATCTATCATGGTATATCATGTTTATGTTAATTATGATTTTGCATGTTCTCCGTTACTCGTAGATGATTTGGCCAAGTTGATGTTTTAACTCCAAGAGGGAGTATTTATGCTAGATAGTGGGTTCACGTCTCCGTTTTATCCACGCTCGAGTGACAGAAACGTAACGGATGGGGGATGTGTTGTTGCAATTAGGGAGAAAACAACGATGTTTACAGTATTTACATTACACACTTTACTTAATGCAATTATCTGTTGGTTGCAACTTAATAACCAAGGTTTGATTGGATTACGCTCCGAGGGTGGATTATTAGTCATAGATGCAGTTGGATAACGGCCTACGAATTATGTTGTAATGCCCGCTGGTTATGCATTTGAACACACGTTCGTTGGGAGACCCGAAGAGGAAGGTATGATGAGTGCAGCAGCAAGTTTTCCCTCAGAAAATAAACCAAGGTTGAATCGACCAGTAGGATGAAGGAGTAACTTCAGCAGCAACATGGAACCTACACAACAAATCAATTCACTTTGCCCCCACGAAGCAGTGAGGTTGTCATACTCACCGGTTTTGCTGATAACCAAGTGGTTAAATGTATGGTGTGGAAAACAGTGGTATAACAATATGAAAACAGTAGTAGCAGTGTGAAAATAATGGAAACAGTAATTGCAGTGGTTGTATTATCAGTATGAGAAAATGGACCGGGTCCACGGTTCACTAGTGGTGTCTCTCTATAAAAGATAGATAACATGTGTGGTGAACAAATTACAGTTCGTGAATTGATAGATACTGAAACATGCATGACACTGAACAAAATGTTACTACCCATTGTGGATGTAGTAACTTAAACTAGTAACATATGCATGTTACTAGTCTGAGTTACTCTCCATTATGACCAGCCTAATAGCTCCAATTTAATTGGATTAAGTTGATGCTAGCAGTTAGATTGCATTATGTTGACCTGGCCTTGGGTGGTAATCTATATGTATACTAGAAGAATACCCCGCGCGTTGCGGCGTGAATATCTAAAATCAAATTATTTGATTCGTAAAAAGCTAAATACGCATCACGTGACATTGTATGAAAGGACATACAATGTTTTACAATTTCACATATAAATTTTAGAGAAGTATATCGCTTTGGCACGTTGTTCAAACGGAAAACTTAAAAATATACAATAAATTTGACATGGAAGAATGTTCAGGTTTGGAGAAAAAAAATTAACCGACGAAGACTTCTCAAATTCCACGGAGCCCTCCTATCAGAGCTTGCAGGTCCTAATATATAAATACATGTTGAATGAGCGGAAAAGTTTAGATACATCGTAATTCCTTTTTAGGAAAAAATTCAAAAAGACTGCAAGTGTTTCTTTTCTTGGCGAGAACTTCCAATCTATTTATCATCAACCATGGTAGTACAAAGAACACTACAAATAATAGAAATTACATCCAGGTCCGTAGACCACCTAGCGACGACTAAAAGCACTGGAGCGAGCCGAAGGCGCGCCGCTGTCATCGCCCCTCCGTCGCCGGAGCCGGGCAAACCTTGTTGTAGTAGACAGTCGAGAAGTCGTCGTGCTACGGCCACAAAGGACCAGCGCACCAGACCAGCAACCATCGCCGATGAAGAGAAGCGTAGATCGGAAGAATCCAATTTGTAGACACACGAACATAGACGAACAAATACTAGATCCAAGGGGATCCACCAAACACAAACGCCGACCGAATCCCATGAGATCCGTCGAAGACACACCTCCACACGCCCTCGGATGATGTTAGACGCATCACCGAAACGGGGGCTAGGCGGGGAGGATCTTATTCCAACTTCAATGAGCCGCCGCCTCGTCTTTCTCGATGGGACACAAACCCTAACAAAACACCGAAAAACAGCTGAAAACGGAGCTCTCCCGCCGGCAAGTACCCAGATCCACCAAGTCTCCATGGCCCTAAGGCCACGGGGGACCGAGCAGATCGGCCACGGCCGCCGGCAGGAGGGGGATGCCCTAATCGCCTGTTTCGTGGGAGCGGAGGACGAAGGGGTACGTCGCAGACTGCAAGTGTTTCAAAACAGTATTGAAGACATGCTGAAAATCCGCAGATTAGCTGTTGAAGAGGTAAATCGTACCTTTTGTGAGAAGATCACAAAACTGGGCGTTGAAGAACAATACACACCACATTAAGCAACGTCTTTATACATAGAAACCACATGCAATTGCATGGTTCTGAAAAACACATTTTGGTATTCGTATAAAATGATTGCTAAATACTGACTAAGGTTGCTCGGTTCGACCCATACCTCTGACTGAATATATATGAATGAAGAGTTGCACACATGTAGTACTGGTTTAATTCACCAAGGGTGAAGGTAATAGAACATAAAAGTACAATAAGGAACTTTGTGTGAACCTGCAAAAAAGTTTTTTTTTTTTTTTTGAGAATACCTGCAAAAAAGTTGGGAGAACTGAATAATCAAGTCCAGGAAATGAGTTACAGTGCGATATTACGTGAAAGCATATGACATAAGTAAATCTTGTGATCAGCATCTCGTTAATACATAAGGCCAGAACTTAAAAAATATACCTATATATGCAGTACAAAATATACAGATTAACGCAAGTCAGAAATGTTACAAATGACTGAAAGTTCATTGGATTCCTTCAAATCCGTAATCCGTAGAAAATATGAATTGGACTTACGTTGCTGTACTTCTGACCACAATATTAGAAAAACAAAAATACATCCTCGGATTTAGAGGGTCGTCGATCAATTAGAGAGAGTGGACAGGAAGAGGGAGAGAGAGTGCGTTAGGCATGGACAGGGCTGAAGTATTGCTGGGGCCTAGCTAATGATGTTAGGCATGCGGGAAAGATAATTAGAAACCTCCAGAGTCGTTTCCTTATTCTCAGCATTGCAAGAGGAAACGATGAGTCGCTAGTGGAGACATAGAAACAATGAAAAGTTCTCAGCGCTAGATTAGAAATTCTATATTCTTTTATGTTTTGCTGTTCTCTGCACTAAATATTTATATTAAGAAAAATGAAAAATTATCACACAAAAACACAGATGAAAACGAACAATAACATAAACATATAGTCTGCCATGAATAAAAATATTGTTCGACACGATGACATAATTAAACATAGTTCGACATAAAACATAGTTCGACATAGACATAGTACGACAATATAGAGCGACATAAGTACGTAAGCATAGATCGACAGAAACATATATACTACGCATCGGCGTCGGAGGCAGCATTGCCCTTGCCCTCGGCGTCGGAGGCAGCCTTGCCCGGGCTACACTCGACGGAGTCAGACTCGGGGGCCGAGCTGCTCTCAGACGAGCTATCCTGGCAGCAAAGGGGGCGGACTAAGGTACCTTCGAAGATCTTCACCTTCAGCACGTCCACCTCCTCGTCCTTGAAGTAGCTGAATGTGAGCATGTTGCCCTAGCTTGTGCATGCGCGCGAACTGCCCTCACCCATAGCGCAGGTAAAGGTCATCGCCACATCGCTGCAAGACAACATGCACGGGCCCGTTGTCATGGCCCTCCAACCGGAGGGTGAAACTATAGGGCCCCTTGCGCCCGAGGAGGATCCCCGATATCTTCCATGGAAGACGGAGCATGTTCTCCTGTGGGTGGAACAGGTGGACGTAGAACTCCGGAAACCAGAGACCGTCCTCCTCCTCCTCCTCCCCCTCCACCGCCGCAGCCTCATCCTCCTCCTCCTCCGCCGCCGCCGCCGCAGCAGCAACAACGCCACACCATTTACGGCGTGTTGACCCCTTTGCACCGCGCTTTGCCCCCCTTGCAGCGCTTGATGCCCCCCGTACTCCGCGTCCACGTCCACGAGTAGGAGGCGTCGCGTCCTCCTCCTTGATGACTATGGCGCCACCACCACGTGCATTCGATGCACGCGATCCATTTATACGCGATCCACATGACGTCCAGGTCGACGTCCCCCACATTTTACGGGGATATCTTCGACGTGGACGACGCCGCGCCCACCGCCGGTTACACGCGAACCACGGGGACATCTTGCCATAGCTAAAAACTAGCAAATAGCATCAATTTCATCAGTTCGTAACAATTGTATATAATCTAATAAAAATTTTGCTAATAGCATCCATTTCATCAAAATTTCTTATAGATAATAGCTAATGGTACTAATATCTAAACAAGTTAGAAAAAAGAGTAGTTATATGTTTTAGATCCTCATTTCAATTATAAAAGCAACATTGATGAAATATTTAAACGTATGAAGAGTTACATAGCTTGGGTTCACTTTATTTAACCCTAATACATCACGATGTAATAATATCACTTATCCATATTAATGAAACATCTCTCAAACTAATTAACTCCGACCGGGTCCTAAGCCGCGGGGTACTGAGTCGTGGGTGCTACGCATCCATAGGTAAGGAACCCTCACAGGGTCATAGCTCACGTGCTAAGGAACCCTGCGAATAACCGACTAACCACTGCTATACTCCCTATCTATCAAGTACATGTAGCGACCGACGTGCTCGTCCTCCTCCCGGATACGCTGTTGTACCACCTCCTCAGCGGCCGGCTCTCTCCCCACCGACCGTGCCCCACGCGATGGCCACCAAAGAATATCCGGGTCGACCATGTCACCCGGATTTCTCACCAAGCCGCGTGCCCCGGTACTAAGGATCTCCCAGTGCCAGCCCGGCGGGGCCCAGTCGCGGACATTGCCCGGCCGGTCCAACAGAGACATCGTTGCCAAGAAAAATAAACTAAAAACACATGCATGATATATGCACTAACTAAATATTCCTAATTAACACTAGTGGAAACAGGAGCACTAGTCCCGGTTGGTAAGGCCCATTTGTCCCGGTTGTGCAACCGGGATGGGCCAGCCGGGACAAATGCCTCTCCCCATTGGTCCCAGTTGTGCCAGGACCCGGGACAAACGGGGCGTACCACGTGGCGAACCCGGCCAGGGGCATTAGTCCCAGTTCTTAACACGAACCGGGATGAATGCCTCCTCTCGCGCGGCAGCAATTTTGCCATTTTCTCTGCCGCGGCAGATTTTTTTTTCGCTTTATTGTTTTCCTTTTCATTTTATGTTTTGCGGTCAATTCTATTTTACGATACCCCTGTCACCATACACTGATAAGGAGCCTTGGTGGCCCCTTCCCGGACCTCCCAGATTCCAGGAGAAGAGAGGAGCCCGGTGGCCCTTCCCCGGACCTCCCGGATCCCACGACAAGATAGGAGCCTCGGTGGCCCCTCCCCGGACCTCCCGGATCCCACGAGTGAATAAGTAATACATATATATAGAAAAATAAGGAACACTTATATTACAGAAGCTAAGTATACATGACCGATGGAATGAATTACAAAATCAAATTTAGCCCGCAATTTCCTCTTGAATTGCTCGTATGCGGTCCCTTGGTAGAAGACCGTCCCGGAGCCGTTCGATCTAATATAAAGAAGAGTGGTAAATATGTACTAATGAAACTAAGCAACTTAAATAGATGGTAATAGGAAAAATTGACGAGACGTACATGAATGAAGGTGGTTCCCATCGACACTAGAATCAAGAAGATGCGCGGATCTTGTAGTGAACTCCAGTCTTTTTTCCAGTTATTGTGTTTGTTCCAGCGCCATTCCTGTAGCCATTGGCGGAGGGTGAACAAAACATAAGAAGGGACCAATTTTATAGAAAACACAAAAAATATATATAAAAAAGTGGCCAACTCATATAATAGAAATAAAGATAATTAGATGGAGATGTTGTGATGATATGTTTTCACGCAAAAACATGTCTATATCTATGGTTAACATAAAAAGATCGAGAGAAAGAAATCAAAAGAATCACATCCGTCCACGACGTCGATCGAATGGTGTATATCGCTTCAATGTTAAGTACCAAAATCACCCACCATCCCATCTTTCTCTAACTATTGCTCAACTAATCGCTCTGTTAGTTAAGACGCGCATCGCATGTGCAATATTACTAGTATCTAACTGGTTCTAAAACGTGCAAATTTATATCTACGTAAAAAATAGAAAATTTGTATCAGTTAATTAACTAAGTGAAGTGATGAACATCTAAATTAGATAACCTAGTCAAGTTCATTAATTAACTAAGTGAATTGATGACAGAGACAAGGGACAGGGACAGGCAGTGACACAGCGGCCGCCTGCCTCGTAATCCCCAATTAATACCCTAACCGCGGCCACGCCTGGTCAAAGGGGCCACTGGCCAGCGACCCAGTGGCCGCCTCGCCTTCCCCCACGTCCCCACGTCTTTAATTAATACCCCTAATCGCGGCCACGCCTGGTCAAAGGGCCCACTAGCCAGTGACCCAGTGCCCGCCTCGTCTTCCCCCCGCCCCCCACTTCGCAACCCTGGCCACGAACGGTCAAAAAGGGCCCACCGGCCAGCGACCCAGTAGCCGCCTCGGCTTCAACCCACGCGCATTCAACGCCGCCAGCATGTTCTCACCGCCTGTTGGCACGCCATTACCGCACCCGGTCCTTTTTAAAGGGACCCCACCGCCCGTACACCGGCGCACCCACTCCCTCAACCCCAGCCCAAACCCTAACCCTAGCCATGTCGCCCCGCCGCTGGTTCAAGAGGGCCAAGAACGAGCACGAGGCCGGGTCCTCCAGGGACGGCCAGAGAGGTGGAAGCTCCGGCAGCGGCGGCATTCCGCCCTCCCCCCCCACGGGAGGCATTTGGATTCGGTCCCTCCGGCGTGCGGATCGGGGCCACCCCGCGCCTCCCAGCACCACCGCCGACGCCGTGGTGGCAGGCGATGAACGCCGCCATGGAGGCGTCGACGGACGAGCCGGAGCCACAGTCGCTACCCCCTGGCCTCGAATATGGCATGCGGTGGACCTGGACTGGCGACGAGTGGTCGCTGGAGGAGGAGCTGCCGCCGCCGCGGCGGCCCACGATGTCACCGCAGCCGCCCCAGCTGCCTGCCCACCTGTGGGTCCAGCTAGACTACCAGTGCCTCTCCTCCGACGAGAGGACTAGGCCGACGCCGGCGCGCCCTACCCCCGCAAGGAACGGCCGGCCGCCAGTGGCCGCGCCACCGCCCCCATGTAAGCACTGGCCACTAGGCCCGTCATTAAGAAACGGCCCGCCGCCTGTAGCCACGCCACCCCCCCCCCATGTAAGCACCGGCCGCTCGGGCCTTTTTATTAATGAAATCGCTTCCGTCCCAACTCGTCCCGACCAATCTATAGCCAATCTAATGCACTAAACGGCCGAAGCTGGCGCCGGCGGGATTGTTCTACCCATCCCCGCCGCTGGCCCGGATCGGCAGGGCTTCGTCTAGGCTAGTCCGGTCGGTCCCGGGTGGTTGCTCGGCCTGGAGGGAGGGCCTGGGCATTTATACTAATGGGTCTCTAGTCCCGGCCCGTGCAATCAACCGGGACTAGAGGTACCCCCCCTTTGGTCCCGGTTAGTGACATCGGACGGGACCAAACGTATTTCGAAATTTGGTGCTACCCTGCGCGCCCAGATGTTTTAGCGCCAAAATTCAAAAATTGTGTGAACATGCACATGAATAACTTCTATATACTTTTGAATTTGACAAAAATTTCAACATAAAAAGTGATTGAATTTGCATAACTAAGTCAAATCCATTTTCTGTTTAACTAAATAATTATTCTAACTGTTCAAACTATTAAAGATTTTACTATTTGCATATAATTTAAATATAAATATCTTATATTGTTTTAAAATTAGTAACAATTACATTAATAGCAACATAATTAACAGACTCCTTGTCTCACTGGCCGTAGAGTGTTTTGTATTCGGTCGGACGTATGATGGCGAATCCGGATGATTTATATTCGGTCGATGAACTGAATGATGTATCAAAC
Organism: Alopecurus myosuroides; assembly: GCA_028641055.1. Lineage (NCBI taxonomy): Eukaryota > Viridiplantae > Streptophyta > Magnoliopsida > Poales > Poaceae > Alopecurus > Alopecurus myosuroides. Next base: position 32,071,605 of record CM054057.1, read on the forward strand.
CTGAAAGGGGGGATGTAGAACAAAACAATCGGTATCCGCCATCATATAGCCCTACCCTGGCTACTGAGTGCATATATGTCGTGGTGGTGTCACGGCAGATGCCATAGGATGGCTAAAGATGTGGGGACGAAGGACGCTGGAGGCGCTCGGGGAGGGATCACGCGACGGGTAGCCGCGTGAGGTGAAGATCAAACACTGCAAACAACACGATCTACCCAGGTTCAGGGCCCTCGTGAGGAGGTAAAACCTCTACTCCTGCTTTTCTCTATGTATTCTGATGTCTCACCGAGTAGCCACAGTACAATGGTTTTTGCTACCGAGTAGCCACTCTTCTCTCTCCGGGTAGAATTAGGTCAAGAATCTCTACGTATGATCCAGCCCAAGTCTCGTCCCTCGCGCAGGAGGCGGCGGGGCACCTTATATACTCGGTGCCCAGCCAGATACAGCCAAATACAAACAAGTGTCGACATTGTGTGCACACCGTCCTTCTTCCGAGCTCCCGCTGACACCTTTGGCTTCTAAGCTTGTCCTGATGCGGAAAGTCGTTGGGCAAAACCAAGTGATCAGTCTGGTATCACTGCACCAAACACAGAGTAGGGCCCCCCCTATCCTGTGACGCCCTGCTGACACACTGTCGCTGTCAGGCACGCCGTCCTCAGATGAACAGTGCTGTGAACAGTGCCAAGTACGGACCCGGGATACGCGGGATCTGGTGTCAGAACGGCTCCTTTGACTTCTGGCCCGAGTAGGTTCCCGCCTTTTCTACTCGGACCAGCTCTTCTATTCGAAGGAGCATAACTTCCTTGTTTCATCCTTCTGATCATCTTTCGAGTGAGACCGAGTAGCGAGTACCAGGTAGCGAGTACCGGGTAGGCGGCTACTCGACCAAGCTTCTCTTCTGACCTTGCCTTTGGCACTTGCCTTTACCCTACTCGGGGGTAACCCCCCGACAGCAGTCCCCGAAGCTGGTAGAGTTCTGCGAACTCGTTCACTGGGTCTTGCCAGCTTTAAACCAATCTTGACAACATTGCCCTCGACTCTCAAGATGCCGAGTAAAGCCTCCGAGTAGCACTCTGGAAAACACCTTGAGTTTCTTCTTCTCCGAATAGAGCTACTTCTCTTCTCTGTAACCGAGTAAAAAGACTTAGAGAATTTCTCAAACAGAATCTCTACAGCGCAGAGCACAATCCGGCTTTCCGCATCGCGACTGGGCACGTGTCACGCATCCAGGACCGTGACGCCTCGTTGCCCAGGACCTGACAAGCTACGCGCCCAGTTTTCACGGAGTGGGCCCACCAGCTCGTAACGTCCCATCACGCGCAGTAAGTGCCTACGATCTCGTCGTGGGATCTAATGCGGCCGTTACGCGTGCGTTCTGCGCTGTGTGCGTTTCTAACCGGCCCATAGACCCCACGCCGCACGATTATTGCCACGATTGATCCCACTACCACGGATCGTAACGGTAACCCGGGGCGCGGTATAACTACCCTCGCGGTAACTCCTTCTTCTCCTTCCGCTCACAATTCCCCTCCTGCCTTCTCGTTTCTCCGCCGCCGCAGAGCTCTCCGCCGCCGCGCAACTCTCTGCGCCGCCGCGGGTTCATCCACCAAATCCTTCCATTCTTTCCTTAATCTCCTCCTCAACGCCATGGCTCGTGACGATAACGCCCGCGCCGGCTGGGCCGGCTCCGAGGTCACCGCCGAAGACTGCCAGTGGCTCGTGAACACCCGGAGGGTTCCTCCCGGTGTTCGCTGCCGGCCGGCTAACGGCGAGCTCGTTCCGGCTCCAAAGGAGGGAGAGCACGTCGTCTTCCTCGCGCACTTCGCGCGAGGATTCGGGCTCCCCGCTTCAAACTTCCTCCGCTCTTTCCTGGACCACTACGGCCTCCAGATGCATCATCTTCCTCCCAATGCCGTCGTCTTCCTCTCCTACCATGCTGTGGTATGCGAAGCCTTCCTCGGCGTTCGCCCCACGACGGAGACATGGTCAAGGTATTTCTTCTTCCGCCAACAGAGCAAGGGCAAAAAGGACGGCGCGGACACCAGCAGCCGGATAACCGAGACCGGGAGCGCCATGATGGTGCAGCGCCCCGGAACGAATCATCCCCGCATCAAGGGCTTGGATTCAGTCCGGAAATGGCAGAAGACGTTCTTGTACGTGAAGAACATCCCGGCCAAGAAGGGAGCCAAGGTGGAGGACAGGATCAATCTGCCCCCGTGGAGCAACCGAGCTCCTACGGGGCAGAACTGGAAGTCCAAGCCGTCCGTCGACAGCAATTTGACGCAGATGGAGGAGCGCCTCGGCTATCTGATCGAAGAAGGGCTCAAGAGCGACGATCCAGTCGCCTGCTGGATCTTCAAGCGGGTGCTGCCGCTCCAGCAACGCGCCCACCCCATGTGCTACATGGGCGGCCCCCGCGACTGTACTCGGACGACCACGTTCGAGCTCAGCAACGCGGATGTCGCTGCTCACGCGAGGTCCATCCTGACCACCGGCCTCAGAGATAATTGGCAGTATGGCTTCATCCCATACAGCCGTACGAAGCCAATTGAACGGGTATGTACCTCTTACTCTGCTTCTTGTATACGCACTCCGAGTAGACAGCCTTCTCTCCTTGCCGCGACTAGCATTTGCTCTCTGCACCGAGTAGGGCGCTTAGCGGAACTGCTCAGGCTTAGTGTTCTTGATGTTTGCACGCCTTGTCGGGTAGCACACTTAGGAGAATTGCTTAGGCTTAATGTGCTTGGTGTTTGCACGTCTTGCCGAGTAGGACACTTAGCAAGTTTCCCTAGGCTTAGTGTGCTTTGTGTTTGCACGCCTAGTCGGATAATGTGCCTATATGCTACTCGGCTAATTTGTGATGTTTCTCTATTCTTCAGGTCCTTGATCGCCAGCTCGCTGAGAGCAGTGAGCGCTTTGAGTCCAACTGGTCGGAAGACCGAGAAGAAGACGACGAGGTCTCCTACGAGAACGCGGACAAGCTCAACCTCCCTCACGCCGCTCAGACGGACAAGCATCATGTAGACGCGTCTGTCCGTGATTGGACTGAGGACGAGGACAAAGGTAATTGAATTCATCCTGTCTGGTTGCGAGTAGCGCAAACCAACTGCTTCCTGCTTCTGAGTTACTTTTCTTCTTCTCAACTTCGTAGATGGTGATGATGCCGACGATGAGGGGGAGGACGAGGAAGAAGAAGCCCTTGTCGTCAAGCCACTCTCGGTCGCTGCTCCTCTTACCCGCAAACGCACGGGTAGCGGCGCTCAAGAGCCCCCCGCCAAGAAGAAGAAAACGGCCGTCGGGAAGACGACCAAGAAGACTGCGTCGAGAAAAGGACGGACGATCCCTACCCGCAAAGGGTAAGCACTTTCTCTTCGGTTACACCTCGCTGTTTTCTTCTCGGTTTCTCCTGCCCTCTTCTCTTTTGTGAACATGTTTCTTTCTTTAGAGCCCCCTTGGACGCTGACGCTGCTCTCGCGCCCACCAAGACTAAGAAGAAATCCGCCATTGACGTCGATAATCTCATCGTCCTCGACGACGAGACTGAAACCGCAGCGCAGGCCGGAGCGCGCGCGTCTTCTCCCGTGAAAGGGGATGACTCCGACGACGCTCGATACATGGACAACGACACCCATGACGTCGAGCAGGAGCAGCAATCCCGCGCCGAGCAGGAAGCGCAGGATGCTGCCCGCCAAGAGAGGCCTCCTTCTCCTCCAGCCAACACAGCCGAGGAGAATCAAGATCAAGACCACGAGATGCACGACGACGCCGCCCTTGAGCGGCAGGAAGAAGAACAAGAGCAGCCAGCAACAGGGGCTGCTGAACAAGAAGACCCAGGGCCCAGACGCGGGTAGAAGTTCCAGACGCCTCACAGCAGGATCCCGCTGCCGAGCAGCGGGTTGAAGTAACCAACGAGGCGGAGCAGTACCCTCTGAGCGACGTGCAACCAGACACCGCACAGGGTAGCGCCCAGCCGGATGCTGGTCCGAGTAGCGCGCCCTTGGCTCCGCCTACTCAGCAGGGTACCTCCTCCACCGCGCCAAGCTCTCCCTTGGTGCAGAAGACCAAAACTGCAGCCAGCCCTTCGGCCAAGCCGGTTGCGAAGAAGAATACTCAGGAATCTGCAGAAGTCAAGGCTGCCGAGAAGAAAGCCGCCGAGAAGATAACCGCCAAGAAGGAGACTTCCAAGAAACGAGCTGCTGAGGAGTCAGCTGGCCAGGTAGAAGTCGCCGTTCGCAGGAACCCGGCGCGTGGTCGCGCTCAAGATGCAGCCGTGATGCCGCCGCCAAAACCAACCGCCAAGTCCAGTCAGCTTACTATCCGTGAGCCTGGCGCGGCTGCTGACGCCGCTGCAGCGTCCAGCGTTCCGGATCCGCCCAGCTTCCCACCTTACATGGTAAAGGTCAGCCAGCAGTACCAGGTTGCCTTAACCCCCGAGGAGAGAAGACTTGCCCTTAAGAAAGGGAAGCAGGCCGCGGCAGTGGACTCCAGACCCCCATCCAAAAATCAGGACAAGTCCATCTCCATTTCTTCGCGCGAGGTTCAGGACAAGGCAGTGACGTCCCAGGGCCTTGAGCAAGTGATCGATTTGGTTGGCTTCATCGACGCCAAGTGGGACAGCAAGATCCTTGGCAACCCGAACTGGGACGGCATGGAGTTGGGCGACTTGGACCACATGCGTGTTGATTGGAACAAGGCGGACATGGGTTACAAACCCATGACCATCTCATCCAACTCCAGCACACTCGCCGCCAAGATGTTCGTCCACCGCAAGGCTGCAGAGGACCTTGAGCAATCTTACGCGGTAAGCTTTTACTCATCCTCCCCGAGTTGCGTTTCACTTTTCTTCTACTCTCCTTCTTTTCCTTATCCATCACCCAGTCCCCGAGATTCTGGCCGAGTAGGCGGATACCCTCCCGAGTTGCCGCCTTCTCGGGTTGAATCTTTATCACTTTGCCTGACTCTTTTTTCTTTCGCTTCTCAGAATAGCTTATTGAAGCGGACCGGCCTGTACCGTCGGCTACTCTGGAACCATGCCATTGCTAGGAGACGCATTGACGCCCTGGAAAGAGAGCGTGCAGCCGACGAGGCAGCCGAGAAGGATGTTATGAACAGCACACTGAGACTTTCTGAAGTTGAAGGTACGCTTTTAGCTATGCGGTTCTTGCGTTTGGTGTTTACGCCCGCTCTTGCTTTTTGCGCCAACCAACCCTACTCTGCAGGGAAGTTAAAGGCCTTGGCCGAGGAACACTCGAACTGTCGTGCCTTCGTTGAGAGTGGCCAAGCCACGATCAAGAGACTGGAAGGTATGTGCCGTCTTCTCGGCTTGTCTTTGTGTTTCTTTCTTCGCTACTCTGCTAACCATGCTTTGCTCTCCGCAGAAGATCATAAGAAGTTCGTCGAGGAGCATCTTGACTGTCTCAAGCCTGCTGAGGTGCAGCAGCAACTGTCCAGCCAAGCTGTCGAGCTAATGAAAGAACATGCTACCGAGATGGAAGCTCTCCAGACCCAGCTGCAGACTGCGCTCCAAGATGCCCTCAACTTAGCAGCCGAGAAGAAGAGTTTGGTTGCCGAGAAGGAGAAAAACGAAGCAGCGGCTAAGGCCAAGGAGAGAGCCCTTGAGCAGGAGTGCGAGGTGCTGAAGAAGACCAATGCTAACCTCTTCGCTCAGCTGGACGGGCTCCGCTTGATTGAAGAAAGGCACCTAGCCGACGAGGAACTGTGGAAGAACAAGCTTCAGGGGCTACTCTACGATCTGAACAGTATGTGTCCTCTTTTCTGCGTCTCTGTCACTTGGTTCATTTTCTACTCTGCTTCTGTCTCTGATCTTCTCAATAGCTCTTTCAGAAGTCTTCCCCGGCCTTGAGTCTTCGTGCAAGCCTGCTTTGGCAAAAGCCCGAGCAGCTCGCGCCGAGAAGGGCGAGCCCACGGACACCAAGGCAGAAATTGAAGAATGCCTCCTCGTCATGCAAGGTCAGCTTCAACGACTAAGAGGAGTGGGCACTGAGCTGGTGCGCATTGCCTTCAAGCTCCACGACCTCTTCTGGCCTCAGGATTCCGCGCCAACAACCATCCATGGACTCGCCTTGAAGCTGAACGGCGTGAAGGCCGAACTGAAGAAGTGGCGGGCGTCTGGAGCTCGGGCAGGTGCCGACATGATGCTGCTGTTCGTCACCAGTTGGTACGAAAATCTCAACTTGCAAGTCGTCCGCGAGATGCGCGAGGATTCCAAGTGGGAGAAGAATTCCGACTGCGTGGCTATCCGTCAGCTCGTTGCACACGAGGTCGCCCAGTACGCGGACACCGCGACCTTCATCGACGGCCTCACCGAGCCCGACACCGAGGTGGACGAAGGCGAGGAGGATGACGAAGACGAAGAGACAGACGAGGAGGAGATGGACTTGAGCTTCTTCGACCGACCCGCCGATGATATCGGGAGGGGGAAGGCCGCATTTGTCGCGGGTAGCGATGAGGAAGGCGAGAACGAGAAGATGTCGATTGACACCGCCACGCTCGAGTTCGGCACCTCGTCAGGAGCTGCCCTCGACGACACAGTTAGCCTCCGCGCCCAAGCGACTGCCTCCACCTCGGCGACGGGGCCCATCTCGGTGGCTACAGCCACTTCAGATCAGGCTGCCACTGAGACAGATGCAGACGCCACGAGGACCGATGTCGCCAGCTCGGAAGCGGATGCTACCAAGGCCGGTACTGAAGATGAAGCAGCCAAGGCCAACACCGAGAACGTTGCTACCTCGACCTGATTTTCTCCTGCAATCTTATCCTTCAAACACTTATCAGATCCCCGGAATGCCGGGTACAGATGTATCAAAACACTTATGCCGTTTGCTACTCATTTTTATTCACACCCGTTATCTTCAACTTAATCAATTTGTTCAGCCTTGGCTCGATGCCGGGTTGCTTTATCATGCGAGTCCCCGAGTTGCATTTCTTATTCACTCTCTCTTTTTGTCTCAGCTCTACCCGCAACTTGTTGCTTTTTTGGTATTCGAGTCACAAGAGTCAAACAGTAGAGCTGCAAATACTTAGCCGCTTAGAAACAATCATAGTAACCCAGCCCACCACTTAGCCGAAAAAGACAAGACAAAGAACAGTAGTAAATGCACCCTACTCGGTTCCTGCACTCTTTTCTTCCTTAGCAATTTTTCTTGTGCCCATTGACCTTTTGCTTGTTCTCTTGCTTGCCATGAAGCCGGGTTTTGGACAGCAGCAGAGTCGAAGAGTTGGCATGTAGGTTTAAACACAATACTTAATGTACTTATGAATTTTGAAGTGGAGCAACCGAATAGACAAAAAGTAAAGCCGAGTAGAAACACTTAGAGCAATTTTGGACGAGGGCAGTCCCCGAGTTCAATTTCAGATTACGGAGTAGAATTGAGAGTACATACACATTTTTGCTCACGAATGAAAGCGACGGAGTAGAGCTACATTCCAGGGACGCTTAGATTCCTCTCCAGCTTTATCTACCCTGTTCTCCTGTGACGGACGCACGTCCACGAGATAATAGGCATCATTGTGCAAAGCTTTGCTCACAATGAATGGCCCCTCCCATGGAGGAGACAACTTGTGCATCCCGGCTGTGCGTTGCACCAGCCTGAGGACCATGTCTCCTTCTCGGAAAACCCTTGGGTTCACCTTTCGGCTATGATAACGCCGCAGGTTTTGCTGATAGATAGCCGAACGTGACAGAGTGAGCTCTCTTGCTTCTTCAAGCAGGTCAACGTCGTCTTCTCGAGCTTCTCTCGCCTCCACCTCGGTGTAGAGGGTTACTCGGGGGGAGTCATGCTCTAAGTCTATTGGCAACACGGCCTCAGCCCCGTATACCAAGAAGAATGGCGTGTAGCCGGTTGACCGGTTAGGGGTAGTCCTTAGACTCCACAACACCGCTGGCAACTCGTCTAACCAACACCCAGGTGTTTTCATCAATGGCTCAATCAGCCTTGGCTTTATGCCTGCAAGCACCATGCCGTTTGCTCTTTCAACTTGCCCATTGGAAGCGGGATGCGCGACTGACGCAACGTCTAGTCGGATATGCTTATCTCTGCAGAACCGCACCATTGCTCCTTCAGCAAAGTTTGTGCCGTTATCTGTGATGATGCTGTGCGGGTAGCCGTATCTCAGGATCACATCCTTCAAGAATTTCACAGCTGTGGCTCCATCGCACTTCCGAATAGGCTTCACTTCAATCCACTTGGTAAACTTGTCCACCATGACCAAGATATGCGTCATGTTGCCTCCAGCCGGCTTGAAGGGTCCGACCATGTCCAAACACCAAACAGCAAATGGCCAAGTGATAGGAATGGTTTTCAACTCGGAAGCAGGCATGTGAATCTTGCTTGCAAACATCTGACAGCCATTGCACTTCCTCACGATGTCCTCAGCTTGCTGCAGAGCTGTGAGCCAGTAGAAGCCATGCCGAAAAGCTTTCTTGACCAATGCCCGAGAAGAGGCGTGGTGTCCACATTCTCCTTGGTGTATCTCCAACAGAATTTCTCCTCCTTCTTCCGGGTCGACACAGCGTTGCAGCACTCCAGTGGCACTTCTTTTGTGCAACACATCTCTGAATATGATGTAGCCCTTGGATCTTTTCTGAATTTGCCTTGCAGTCACCTCATCTTCTGGCAGAGTCCCGTCCTTTAGAAAGGATAATATGGGCATGGCCCAACTCGGTGTCTCCCGTGCAGGAAACACTGGTTCGTCCACTTCCATCGGGACGGGCACCTCTGGTTGCTCCTTAGGGTTGGGAGCACTTCTCTAAAGCCCTGAGCGATTGGCAAGAACCTCCTCAATGAATGCGACAGTCGTCGGGTTGAGGTCAGTAGTCCCCGAGTATGGAGTGGCAGTCCCCGGGTAAGGAATGGCAGTCCCCGAGTATGGAGTGGCAGTCCCCGAGTTGAGAACGGCAGTCCCCAAGTCGAGAACGGCAGTCCCCGAGTAGAGAACGGCACTCCCCGAGTTGAGAGCGGCAGTCCCCGGGTTTCCTGTAGCATTATCCCAGTCAATCTCCATGGGAACGGATTCCTCGCTTGGCAGAGAAGGGACAAATATGGATTCCGAGTTGGGAGACGGCTTGATGGATGGCTTTCTCAAATGCTCCAAGGCAATCCCTGCCGGGATGGATTGCCGAGAAGATCCCAACTTAGATAGCTCGTCTGCTGCCTCATTCTCTGCTCGGTGAATGTGTTGGAACTCGCAGCCTTCGAAGAATCCAGTCATAGACTGCACCAGGAAGCGATACGATGCCATGTTGGCATCCAGAGCATCCCAAGTGCCAGAGACTTGCTGCACCACCAGATCGGAATCACCATAGCATATGATGCGCTGTACGCCAACTTCCTTGGCTACCCGCAAGCCGTGCACCACGGCCTCGTACTCTGCAACATTGTTTGACGCCTTGAAATGAATCTGCAGCATATACTTGAGTTGATCTCGCTTGGGTGACGTAAGCACTACGCCAGCGCCAAGACCTTCCTTCACCTTTGAGCCATCAAAGTGCTGTCGGGGGGTTACCCCCGAGTAGGGTAAAGGCAAGTGCCAAAGGCAAGGTCAGAAGAGAAGCTTGGTCGAGTAGCCGCCTACCCGGTACTCGCTACTCGGTCTCACTCGAAAGATGATCAGAAGGATGAAACAAGGAAGTTATGCTCCTTCGAATAGAAGAGCTGGTCCGAGTAGAAAAGGTGGGAACCTACTCGGGCCAGAAGTCAAAGGAGCCGTTCTGACACCAGATCCCGTGTATCCCGGGTCCGTACTTGGCACTGTTCACAGCACTGTTCATCTCAGGACGGCGTGCCTGACAGCGACAGTGTGTCAGCAGGGCGTCGCAGGATAGGGGGGGCCCTACTCTGTGTTTGGTGTAGTGATACCAGACTGATCACTTGGTTTTGCCCAACGACTTTCCGCATCAGGACAAGCTTAGAAGCCAAAGCTGTCAGCGGGAGCTCGGAAGAAGGACGGTGTGCACACAATGTCGACACTTGTTTGATTTGGCTGTATCTGGCTGGGCACCGAGTATATAAGGTGCCCCGCCGCCTCCTGCGCGAGGGACGAGACTTGGGCTGGATCATACGTAGAGATTCTTGACCTAATTCTACCCGGAGAGAGAAGAGTGGCTACTCGGTAGCAAGAACCATTGTACTGTGGCTACTCGGTGAGACATCAGAATACATAGAGAAAAGCAGGAGTAGGGGTTTTACCTCCTCACGAGGGCCCTGAACCTGGGTAGATCGTGTTGTTTGCGGTGTTTGATCTTCACCTCACGCGGCTACCCGTCGCGTGATCCCTCCCAGAGCGCCTCCAGCGTCCTTTGTCCCCACATCTTTAGCCATCCTATGGCATCTGCCGTGACACCACCACGACAATATATGCATACAAAATGCACGGCAGGACTTATGATGGTGAATTCGGATGACTTGTATTTGGTCGATGAACTAAATGATGTATAAAACCTTAAAGGGGGATGTAGAACACAACAATCGGTATCGCCAGCATACAGCCCTGCTGTGGCTACTAAGTGCATATATGCATACCAAATGCACGGCAGGACGTATGCTCTGTTTTCAAGCGGGGGGTCGGGATAAAGGGGAAATATGTGCCGGCCGTGGCGCTCCTTCCATGCCCTGTGTGCAGCGCACGTCTCAATGGACGAGACGGAGGAGAGAGAAACAGAAAAGTGGGTGGGTGTGCCGCTGGTTGGGATAATAATGAAGTCAAGCTGGTCATAGTTGTCAAGCACTCAATGCTTGCCAGCTTTTGACCGATCAATCGAAATTATTGGTCAAACTTGCACCTACTCCATTCATAATCATAGAATAGGTATAAATATCATTTTGGCTAACAAAATCTCGTTCATACTACCTTCTAAGAAATATGGGCGCGAGCGCCGGTGCAACAATATTTGTGAACACTTTTTCAACAGAACTATGATCATGTATTCCACGTTTATTATTTCACATCACCAACAACATCCCTATCTAGTCTTCTGAATTTTCTTCGTGTCCCTTGCTTATGATCGCTTCGGCCGTAACCATGGAGCATCTTCATTATTTAACGGGATGGTGCGGTCAGCTTTCACTGTGAACGGTGGAATTTCAACAAACTTATTATAATCTTCTGACATGTCTGTCGTGTCCTCGATTCCCACGATGTTTCTTTCCCCTGAAAGAACTATGTGACGCTTCGGCTCATCGTAGAATGTATTTGTTTGCTTATTTTTTCTTTTTTTCGGTCTGGAGGACATGTCCTTCACGTAGAAGACATGAGCCACATCATTGGCTAGGACGAATGGTTCGTCATTGTAACCAATATTGTTGAGATCCAATGTTGTCATTCCGTAAAACGGGTCTACCTTTACCCCTTTTCCATTCAGGTTGACCCATTTGCACTTGAACAAAGGGACCTTAAAAGAAGGTCCGTAGTCAAGTTCACATATCTCCTCTATGTAACCATAGTATGTCGTTGCCAGGTTGCCTCGGGCCTTGGATGAGAACTGGCATCATAATGAACTTGCGCTTCATGCACAACCAAGGTTGAAGGTTGTACATACATAGAGTTACGGGCCAGGTGCTATGACCGGAGCTCTGCTCCCCAAAAGGATTAAAGCCATCTGTACTTAGACCAAACCATAAGTTTCTCGCCTCTCCTGTAAAGTCTGGAAGGTCTCTCTCGATCTTTCTCCACTGCGATCCATCGGCGGAGTGTCTCAACTTTCCGTCTTTCTTACGGTCTTCTTTGTGCCATCGCAACAACCTAGCATGCTCTTTGTTTCTAAACAGACGTTTCAACCGTGGTATTATAGGAGCTTACCACATCACCTTAGCAGGAACCCTCTTACGGGGGGGGAGGGGGGCTCGCCGTCAACATCACCAGGGTCATCTGCTCTGATCTTATACCGCAGTGCAGTGCATACCGGAGATTCATCCAAATTCTCGTACTTCTCACCGCGGTAGAGGAATGCAGTCATTAATGCATGCAATTCACTTTTAGGCAATTCGTTATCACCGCGGTAGAGATTTTTTTGCTTCGGACGTACTCTCAGGCAATTCGTTATCCTTTGGAAGCTTTGGCTTCATTAGTTGAAGTAAACTCTCAAATGCCTTGTCAGTCACACCGTTCTGTGCCTTCCATTTCAGCAACTCCAGTGTGGTACCGAGCTTTGTGCTACCATCTTCGCAATTTGGGTACAACAACTTTTTGTGATCCTGTAACATGTTCTCCAGCTTCAACCTCTCCAATTCACTTTCACAGTCTTCCCTTGCATCACCAATAACTTGTCCAAGATCATCCTCGGGCTCTTCTGATGCCTGTTCTTGATCACCTCCTTGTTCTGCATTGTCTTCCATTGCAGTATCACCGTATTCAGGGAACAAAGGATCTTCTTCTTCTTCTTCTTCATTGTCTTCCATCACAACCCCTATTTCTCCAAGCTTGGTCCAGCAATTATAGCTGGGCATGAAACCTCTCCGAAGTAGGTGGCCGTGAAGGATTCTCAAGGAAGAGTGCTCCCTGACGTTCCGACAATCAACACATGTGCAACACATAAAGCCATTATCTTTGTTCGCCTAAGCTACAACGAGAAATGCATTCAAGCCTGCCATATACTCGGAAGTGTGTCGGTCACCGTACATTTATCGCTGCCGTGTATCCATCTGCATCATATAATTAAGTTTATCAAAATACATTACAATAACATATTCAATAGAGAAATGACCACCGTACATCGATAAATATTACTTTTTTATGTATCAATTACACATGAAAAAGATAAGTTTGTTAACCTCGGTCGAAGATACCATTTTCAGTGAGTTTATGTGTGTGGCTCGAAATTTTGTCGAACAGCTGGTGTGCATAGTAAAATAACACACACTAACACCCACCTCTCTCACACCTCCAAGCAAAAAAAAAGATGGAAGGGGGGCTATGGGGCAGTATATATAGGGGAAGGGGGGGCATTGGTCCCGGTTTTTTGAATGAACCGGGACCAATGCCCATGCGCGTGCCACGTGGCCTGTGGCTAGGCATTGGTCCCGGTTAATGCCACAAACCGGGACCAATGCCTCCCCACGAACCGGGACCAATGCCCCGAGGCGATTTCTGTTGCCTCGGGCGCAGAAACCGGGACCAATGCATAGCATTTGTGCCGGATTTTGTTGCAACCGGGACAGATGCCCCCTGCCCCCCTGGACGAAAGGGGTTGTTTCCACTAGTGTAAGTAAAAATTCACTAAGTAAAAATTCCACTAATTATAAACATTCACTAAGTAAAATTCTAAACTAAAATTTCTATATTATAAAATTCATCTAATGGTGCTAAGAAAAACTTAATTCACTTCTAAACTAAACATTCACTAAGAAAAAAATAGGTAAGTCCAAAACCTAAATTTTTCTAAGTCTCGAGTATCTAAATTTTTTCTAAGTGTCCAAGACCTAAATTTTTTCTAAGTCTCCAAGACCAAAATTTTTTCTAAGTCTCCAATACCTATATTTTTTCTAAGTTTCCAATACCTAAATTTTTTCTAAGTCTTCAATACCTAATAGTTAATACTAATCTAACACTAATACTAAATCCAACACTAATCTAACACTAATACTAATCTAACACTAATACTAAATCTAACACTAATCTAACACTAAATCTAACACTACTCTAATACAAAATCTACCATACTAATCTAATACTAAATCTAACACTAATCTAACACTAATACGAATTAACCTAATACTAGCTAATACAGTGAGGAGGATGAGGACGCGGCGAGGAGGCGATCTCACCTGAGGAGGACGGAACGGCGGCGAGGAAGAAGGCTTGGGCGCGGGCGAGGCCGCCGGCGGCGATCTCGGGCGGCGCGAGGACGGGCGGCGCCGGGAGGCGAGGAGGAGAGGACGGGCGGCGCGGAGAAGAGGACGGGCAGCGCGGGAGGAGTAGGGAGGAGGCGCCGTAGAGGAGCGGCGGCGGCGAGGATCACCGGCGTCGAAATCGGGCAGCCTCACGGCGTCGCTCTGGATTTCGGCGCCGGGGACTTAGCGAAACTGCGAAACTGCTGTGTTGGCCGGGGCGGTTGCTCCGCCCGGGGTTATATAGGCCGGGGCATTTGTCCCCGGTTGGTAACACGAACCGGGCAAAAGGCCAACACAAACCGGGGAAAAAGGGTGCCTTTTGCCCCGGTTCGTGTTACTAACCGGGGCAAAAGGGGGGAGGTGGGCCCTCGCTTGCCCGCCCAGTCCCCCCTTTTGCCCCGATTGGTAACACGAACCGGGGCAAAAGGCCCAAAATTTCAGTTCCTTTTTTCTGCCGCCAATTCTTTCCTTTCGAACATTTCAAATACTATTTATAATACATTTTCAAATACATTTCAAATGGTTTAGAATCTGGAGAAACTTTCAATATGAAAAATATTTAAAATTGTGTGAACATTTCAAATACATTTTTTGTTTTATAAAATAATTATTCTAACTATTTAAACTAGTAACAATTTTTGAATTTTCAAACATTTTAAAAAACCTATTTTATGAATGGTTTAGAATTTGGAGAAACTTTGCATATGAAAAGTGTTTAAAATGGCGTAAACATTTCAAATACATTTTCTATTATATAAAATAATTATTCTAACTATTTAAACTATTAACAATGTTTGAAAATTCAAACATAAAAAAAACTAGTTTATAAATGGCTTCATCTGCAATGTTTAATACATTATTACAAAATAGTCTAGCAATATTACATGAACCATGAAAGATTAATACGTTATCACCAACTATTGCCGCCATTGTTTACTTCTCTGTCGTAGCCATGGAGCATCTTCCTTATTTATCGCGAAGCTTGGGTTAGTTTTCACTCTAAAGGGCGGAATTTCTTCAAAGTTATTATAATCTTATGACATGTCTGTCATGTCCTCCACTCCCACAATGTTTCTTTTCCCTGAAAAAACTATGTGCCGCTTCGGCTTACCGCATGATGTACTAGAATTCTTATTTTTTCTTTTCCTCGGTTGGTAGACATGTCTTTCACATAGAAAACTTGAGCCACATCTTTGGCTAGGACGGATGGTTCGCTTCTGTACCCAAGATTTTGAGATCCACTATTGTCATTTCGTACTGCTGGTCTACCTTTACACCTGACATCTTGACCCATTGGCACCGAAATAGAGGGGCCTTAAAATTAGGTCCATAGTCAAGTTCCCATATATCCTCTATGTAACCATAATATGTGTCCTTTGTCCCATTGTATCCGGTTGCATCGAAATGGACGCCACTATTCTGGTTGGTGCTCTTTTTATCTTGTGCGATCGTGTAAAATGTATTACGATTTATCTCATACCATTGGAAAGTCAGTACAGTCGAAGATGGTGACCTGGCCAACAAGTAGAGCTGATCTCCAACAATGTTGTTATTCATGAGTTTTGCCTGCAACCAGGCGCCGAAACTATCCATGTGTTCATCATTAATCGAGGATTCAGACATCCACCGGCTTTTGGACAGTATAATATTCTTGTGTTCCTGGATATAATGAGCCACAAAGGTGGACATTTTTAGGACTGTGTAGTGTGCTTTAGTGAAAGAATGTCCGTCCATAAATATCTTTGATTTCCTTCCTAGCGTGCCTTTTCCACTCATTCTTCCCTCATGCCGTGATTCGGGAACACCAATCGACTTAAGGTCTGGAAGAAAGTCAACACAAAACTCAATTACGTCCTCTGTTCCGTAACCCTTGGAGATGCTTCCTTCTGGCCTATCACGGCTGTGAACATATTTCTTTAAGACTCCCATGAACCTCTCAAAAGGGAACATATTGTGTAGAAACACATGACCGAGAATGGTAATCTCTTTGACTAGGTTGACTAGGAGGTGTGTCATAATATTGAAGAAGTATGGTGGGTACACCAACTCGAAGCTGACAAGACATTGGACCACATCTGTCTGTAACACTGATAGACTTTATGGATTGATTACCTTCTGAGAAATTGCATTGAGGAATGCGCATAACTTCACAGTGGGTAGTCAAACATTTTCTCGTAGAATCCCCTCAACGCAATCGGAAGCAATTGTGTCATCAACACGTGGCAGTCATGAGACTTAAGGTTTTGGAATTTTTTGTCCGCCACATTTATTATTCCCTTTATTCGACGAGAAGCCAGACGGGACCTTGATACTATTTAGTGCTTCAAAAAAGATTTCCTTCTCTTCCTTGGTAAGAGCATAGGTGGCAGGACCACCTTGAAACCGCTCAGGATTCTTGCTGTCTCGTCCTTTCGTGTGTTGCTGGTCCTGCCGTGCTTCATATGTATCTTTTGAATTCCCAAAGAAGCCAAAGAAGCCTAGCAGATTCACGCAGAGATTCTTCGTTAGCTGCTACACGTCAATCGCAGAGCGGACATTTAGGATTTTCCAATAGGGTAGTTCCCAAAATATAGATTTCTTCTTCGACATGGGTGCGTGTCTGTCAGCGTCATTCGGAACAACTTGGCTGCCCGGACGCTTTCCAAATATTACTTTCAAATCCTTCACCATATCAAATACATATGGAGGGAAACAAAGTGAGCACACACCACACAATTAGAAATATGTCCTCCAAGTGAATGGCATGAGGAGAAAAGAGGGCTTGCAGGGTTTATATATAGTGGGGGGGGGTCATTTGCCCCGGTTAATACATAAAGCCAGAACTTCAAAAATATACCTATAACAAATGACCGAAAGTTCATTAGATTCCTTGAAATACGTAATCCGTAGAAAATATGAATTGGACTTACTTTGCTGTACTTCTGACCACAACACTAGTAGAAAAAAGGCCTTCAGTCCCGGTTCGCCAGGCCCATTAATCCCGTCCGGGCAACCGGGACTAGCTACGCGCGACTAAAGGCCCCCGCCTATAGTCCCGCCACTTACGGACTGGGACTAAAGGCCCGTCCACGTGGGCGGGTGGCGGAGCCGGGAGGCGGAGGACATTTAGTCCCGGTTGGCCACATGAACCGGGACTAGATTTATTTCGTAATTTTTTTAATTCATTTGGTTTCTAATTATTTTTCTCACCTTTTTTCACTCCCTTTTTTTCACTCCCTTTAATTCATTTGGTCTAACTAAGATTATCTCTAGTCAAATTATTTACTCATGGTCAAACTTCCCGCTCGGTCACCCATCCTCCCACTACTCTAGCACTAGCACGCTTAACTTCCGAGTTCCATCCCGTCCCGAATCCAAGTGTTTCTCACGCATGTATGTGATAGTAGTATCATATCAATCTTATTAACATGTTGGTCGATGCCACATTTCTTTATTGTTTGAATTTCAAATAAATCAAAAATGAAGAACAATAATACTAATTCATTTTAAAATCTTAAAAATACAAATAATATATCAAAAATGAAGAACAATAATACTAATTCATTTTAAAATCTTAAAAATGAAAATAATATATAAAAAATGAAGAACAATAATACTAATTCATTTTAAAATCTAAAAATACAAATAATATATCAAAAATGAAGAACAATAATACTAATTCATTTTAAAATCTTAAAAATACAAATAATATATAAAAAAGGAAGAACAATAATACTAATTCATTTTAAAATCTTAAAAATGAAAATAATATATCAAAAAATGAAGAACAATAATACTAATTCATTTTAAAATCTTAAAATGAAAAGAATATATCAAAAATGAAGAAAAATAATACTAATTCATTTTAAAATCTTAAAAATACAAATAACATATCAAAAATGAAGAAAAATAATACTAATTCATTTTAAAATCTTAAAAATACAAATAATATATCAAAAAATGAAGAAAAATAATAACAATAATACTAATTCATTTTAAAATCTTAAAAATGAAAATAATATATCAAAAAATAAAGAACAATAATACTAATTCATTTTAAAATCTTAAAATGAAAAGAATATATCAAAAATGAAGAAAAATAATACTAATTCATTTTAAAATCTTAAAAATACAAATAATATATCAAAAAATGAAGAAAAATAATACTAATTCATTTTAAAATCTTAAAATGAAAAAATATATCAAAAATGAAGAACAATAATACAAATAATATTCATTACATGCATAGAGTCGATCACACATAACACAAACATAGAGTCGATCACACATAACACAAACATAGAGTCGATCACATTCATAACATAGAGTCGATCATATAACACAAACATAACTTTCACAAAAGATACCCATTACATATATATACTAGCTAAGATACCCATTACATGCGCGCATATATATCGAACGCATATATACATATCTATGGCTCTGCCGAGTAGATGCGGAACAACTCGTACGAGACATATGCATCTATGGCGGCATACTGGACGTTCGTCAAGTCCAGTGGGGTCTTCTCCCAATAACGGTGATTCTTCGAGGGGAAATCAGTCTTCATCCTGTCGTAGCCCTGGTGGATGAAGGTAGTTGCCATGACAGCCATCCCGGTCTTTGGCCCGTTCAACTGGATAAGATTCTGAAGATCAATGTAGTGATCTTCAGGAATCATCATACCAATGCGCATCAACTTCACACGGTCTTGCGTGATGTCAACGCTGCAAAAGTCAAACCCCATGTTGACAAGAAAATCAACAAGGGCCGAACAATTCTTTGAACTACTGCAACAACAAAAATAGGATATGTGTTAGATATGTTGCAACACATGTATTCTTCACATGCAACAAAAAAATCGAATTATGCAAGTGTACGGGTGCTTTACCTTGACCATTGGAAGATCAACACAGACTGCTTGAACGCGATCTGGATGACGGCAACATCCTTCTGATTCGCCGTGTACTCCAGATCGAGCCCAAAGAACCGGTGTTCATCGGGAGATGCATGATAGAGCTGGGTCAAATAACCAAGAGCCAAGGGCAGCCTCTCGGAACTGTTGGTGTAGAGCACGTCCAGAACCTTGCCGCATGGTGTGGGACCTTCGTATTGCTGCCAAACTGCTTCAGCCATTGCGTGTGTGTGCTTGGTGGATCGAGAGAGATGAGGAGGAAGAAGAGAGTACAGTACAGAGAGCGAGAGGAAGAAACAGAGAGCGAGTGGAATGGCACCCTTCTGCCTCGCTCGCGAAATAAAAACCGCCGCTGGGGAGGCGAGAAGTTTGATCTTTAGTCCCGGTTGGCCACGGGAACGGGGAATAAAGGACCAATAGTCCCGGTTGGCCACGGGAACGGGGAATAAAGGACCAATAGTCCCGGGCGGCCAGGTCAACCGGAATTAATTCCCTCCACGCGCCGCAACGCGCTTCCCAACCCGCGACGTATGACCTTCTGTCCCGGGTCTCCTCCCGACCCGGGACTAAAGACTCATTAGTCACGGTGCGCGACGTTTGGGGACTGATGCTGGCGTACCGAAGGCCTTTTTTCTACTAGTGCAATATTAGAAAAACAAAAAGACATCCTCGGATTTAGAGGGTCGTCGATCAATTAGAGAGAGTGGAGAGGAAGAGGGAGTGTGTTAGGCATGGACAGGGACAGGGCTGAAGTATTGCTGGTGCCTAGCTAATGATGTTAGGCATGCAGGGAAGATTATTAGAATCCTCCAGAGTCGTTTCCTTATTCTCAGCACTGCAAGAAGAAACGATGAGTCGCTAGTACGACATAGAAACAATGACAGTGAGTAAATAAGAGCAAATGCGTTGCTACATGAACGGGGAAGTTAGCAGCCGTGCAACTAATGCTGCCGCTGATTTGTGAGGTGACATGGAACTCATTTGGGGACGCAGTGCATGTGAATTCTTTTACACGGAACTTATTTTTAGAAGAGTGCATACTGGCACGATCAAGATAGCACAATGGACGGATAGAGATTAAAATCGTACGGCTCTTATTCTTTACCTAATAATAAAGAGAGGAAGCCTTCTTCCGGTCCAACCTATGTTTTACCGTTTTGCCCTTCCACTTGAATACATATTATGCAAAAACAGATCGGTGATTTGGCTTGGGGATTAGATGGTAAGCACGCACGTACTCGAGTTAGTTTTGGTTAGTGAATCCATGATCGATTGGACGTATAGGAGTAGGATTCTATGTCCAGATAACTTTCCAAACAGATGAATACTTTATAATGCGATATAAACGTTACGACCAAGATTAAAGTTGATTCTCGGGAGCACAACTCGCCGACCGGCCGGTCGTTAGCGTCAAAGCCATTGGCAAATTTAGAGATGCGACCTCTAGATCTGTCCCCGCCAGCACAACGAAGTCCACGACAATGCGATCCAGCGACCGTGTCGGCGTCGCCACTGGAGAAGCTAAGCCGACGGATATCGGCGAGGAACGTCGTCTACAGCTAGGGGCTCCCTCGTGCAAGGCTAGACTGGCAGGAGATAGCAGAAGGCGACGTGGTCGCGCATCTGATGAAGGAGGGCCGTGTTGTCGATGACCGCCAGGGAACCTCCGACGGAGATCCTGACGATCGCGCCTGCGGCAGCATCGGCTAGAGCGTTTCTCGCACGGCTCCCAACTCCCAACACCATCGTCGCGGCGCCCCCTCCCAGCATGAGGTCTGTGTCGTCCTCTTCTCACCTTGGCGCCCGAGCCGCGAGCCTTAGCGCCACGCTTGGCTTAGATCCACCTCCAGTCCTCCACCTGCGGAACCGGAACAATTGCCTAGATGCAAATCTCTCACCAAACCGAAACAACTATAATTGTTGGCATGCAGGTTGGTCGTGCGGCAGACCCGCCGATCATCCATTCATCCTACCTTCTCCGGACCCTGCAACTGCAAGTACGGCAGCGGGTCCAAGATCATGCGGATGCGGCCGGCAAGCTGGTCGCACTCCTTTTGCTCCGGCAGATCATGGATATGATCTCGCCGATGTTCGCCATGGAGAGGTGCGACGCTGCCGTGGCCGGCCAGCTGCGCAACCGTTCGTTCTCAGCTACGCCTCGGCCCGGAGCAAGGCAGGAGTGCACGACATGCTGCATTGGACGCTGAACCCAACTCTCGCCTGCGTCCTCTCGGAGAAACTGTTGCTGGAACCGGGCCGCTGGCACTGAACCGGCTTGGTGAAGTTTGATGTCTCATAACCCGACAATTGCTTCAGCAGATTCAACATTTGGGCAGTGTAAAATAGCTTCCCAGAGCAGTATCCCAGTAGTTTTGGACCGCTCTTGTGTGGTAGTTTACTTTTGCATATAAATTGGAATTAATTTGGCAAAACCTGTAGCCAATCAGGTGAATGCATAATCACACACACAATTCTTTTTTAGGGTTCTTTCGTGTAGTACTACTTTGTGGGTCTTACAGCACATCAATCATATTACAGCTTATGGGCCACCATTGATCAGCCCAAAGGTATAACGTATATGCATGTATGTACCTATGTATGTTATTGTTGTATACATGTGTCCCATGGTTTTAACTCGTGACGAGTGTCAGGTTGAAACCCTTAAAAATAGTAGTCGAGACCGGACACAAAATTGTGGTATTTGAAAGGGAAGTGCTGGACGTCCCGGGGGCTCCAATTTATCCACCCCGTATTCCCCTGCTGACACGTCTATTTTTTTTGTCCAAAATCCCGTTTTTACTTCCGTAGCAAAAAAATCCCGCTTTTACTTCTCTGTAGCAAAAAGGTTCGTACGAAAAAAAAGTCAATCTCGCCGGAGACACTGTAGCAAAGAATAATGCTACTGTAGCAGAGTTTATTTCACCATCGCCTGGAGAATCTCGCTGGAGACATCGCCGGAAGAACATTTGTACTGTTATAGCAAAAATTTATAATGATTATAGTAAAAAAATTGTCATATTGTAGCAAAATATTGACCTCTCCGAAAATATTGCCGGAGTTCTCGTAGCAAAAAAATTTATACAAAAATATCATAGAAAAATAAAAAAAAATGTAGCAAAATTTCCTCTGCGAGCACCGCCGCTCCCCACTTGGAGTAGGACCATCTTCTCCGATGGGAGCCCCACCGTGCGGGTTGTGGTTCGGCTGCTCCCGAGGTAGGAGAATTGTCGCCGGGGGAGGGACGAGCCAAGTGCGTGTCGTGCGGTGTCGGCGTCGAGTGGGAAAAAAAATAACTACCAAGGATTTCCGGCCGGAGGTTGAGCTTGGAGAAGAGCTCCGGTCAGCGCTAGCGTTCCCGGCGGCGGCGGTGGCGGCGCACAGAGTAGCGGCCGCCAGCGAGGCGACGCGCGTAGAAAAGTGGTCCGGCGGCGGCTCTTGCTCTCGTGAATTATGGTGGGGCGGGAGGAGAACAGATAGGGGAGAAGGTGGTGGGGCCATGTTGTGTGGTGTACTTTTGTCCACGTATAGTCGGGACAGCAATCGGGGGCCGGGAGACGCGCAACCCTCGGTGGCTTCACAACGTTTCCCTAATTAAAAGTGAAAGTTCGTTGTAGAATCCGAAACATCCAACATGCACTAGGGCGTCCTATGTAGCTCATATAGAGAGTTGGTTTGTCGCGTTGCTCACATGTCGTCACATATGAATGGATTTTGTCCTCCTCACTACCAATATATTTTTATTTTTATAAGAAAATTCATCGTCAAAGGCCTTGGCATCAATTTTGGAGGGGATGGTCGACCGGACGCAAGAAATCTATATCTCAGCTCCCCTCCCCCCACCCCCCCCAGTGATTTATTCACATCGGGCCGAGGAGGAGTCTTTCGCTAAAGTGGAAGTGTAAATCCACTACTGACCGACCATAGGGAGGTGGAAGTGGCATGCAAAGGAGGCATGTGCGACCCCTGACCATGGAGCGTGCTGAAGCTAGCTGGTTTCTACGACACGCAGCGGCTGTACCAACCAGAATTTCGTTTGTGTGGCTCCGCAACGCAAAAAAATTCTCTCCCGTTGCAACGCATGGGCACGTTTACTAGTAATTGATGATGTGGATGTGCTGCACGTGGACCAATTTAATGATTCTCTAGTGGGGTTTTCTCTTATAAGAGATATATATATATATAAATAAATATATATATGCTTGGTGGGGCTTCATAAAATAATACTCCAATAATAAAAATATTATTGTTATTAGTTTCTTTTAGAAAAAATAGTACTATTATTAGTATACTATAGAGATATGCATGGGGGAAAACCAGACGTCTCGGAGGAGACCCAAACATATTAATTATTATTGTTAATATATATAGCAATTCCAGTTGTAAACCAAGATGATTGCACACCGGAGACGGAGTTGCTGCCTTGCTGGTTCCCTTTCCATGCCGCCGATTCCTAATTTTCCTAATTCTCGCTAGCGGCCCAAGTACAAAAGCCCGTTCTTCTATCAACCAAACAATTTTTCACTATAAAACAGGAGTATCGATCTCCTACCGAATCCTTCCTCCTCTTTCTTTTTCTCACAACGAAATCAGCGGCGGAGTCGGTGGTCCGTGTTGCGGTGTCGATCGGAATCCAAAGTCTTGATGCAGCGGCGGCGCGGCGAGACGTCCTGGCTACTGCCGCACCGACCGGACCGGACCCGCAAACCGGGTACCGCTTGGCGTCCCTACTTTTCACTGCTGCCCGTGGCGTTCCCCCGTGAGGTGACGCAGGTGCTGGACGCCATCCTACTCCGCGCCGCCTCGAACGCGGACGTGTCGAGCGTGGAGGTCGACGACGGCGAACTCGACGCCATCTCCGGCGTGATCTCCGTCTCGGTGACGCACGTGGGCGAGAGGATACCCTTGGTCCCGATCGGCCGCCCGTATGTGGACCTCATGAGGATGTTTGACGGGTTCCCCGCGTCGTGTTACGAGATAGAGATCAACGACGGGGACCAGAAGCTGAACTGCAAGCAGGTACCCTGTGATGTTTTTGAGAAAAACAGTTGCACAATATTTGTATTACTAATTTTAATTAATTTTGTTACCTATATATACATATTTGTATTATTAATTTTAATTTTGTTACCTATATATACATATTTGTACGTAGGTTCTGTCGCCATCTGGGCAATCCGGAAATATCATCTATAGGCTGCCCGTCATTCAACAGTCCGAGGATACTAGGAACTGGACCAAAGTTACATTCAAGCCCGACTTCACTGTTTTCAATCTTATTAACAGCGACGTTCAAGATATCCAACACGCTGTATGGAAAAGAACGCTTGACATTGCTGGAACCATGGGTGGTATCATGGGAAGCCTTCTCAAGGTCAGATTTAGGGGGAATGATGTCGATGTATGGAGCTTTTACCCTGGATATGTCTACTCGTACCCACCATTTGCAATTGAGAGGAGAAATCCAAATGTTGATCCTAAAAGGTTTGATGCAGACACTAGTGTATATATGTATTTCCGGCACAGGATGATATGATTTATTTTGTTCAATTCGCTGGCTCATCTAACTTATGTTGGTTCTGCATGCAGGATTTTTGGCATTCCCACTTGTAGCAACCCCGATCACCGTTGGCAAGTTTGTGTTTCCTCGAGCCACGGGGAGTTTGAGCATGTAAGTACATGTCATGCATATACATACATACATATATATATATGCTCATTATAACAATTTTTTGATACAAAAACCCTCTCTTTGCAGATTAGTTTTGTCAATGGGTTATCCACCGAGGGTGGTGGAACTCATGTTGAACTTGTAAAGAAAGTACTAGTGGATTATGCACAGCAAGTTAAGGAGAAACGCAGTATTATATTTGACAGGAACAACAAGATGCGACGCGGGATAGGCTATGACAGTAGGTTTGACGTCGAGGATATTTGCATCTTCATCAATTTGTTCATAAATAAACCTATCTTTCATTCGGACGCGAAAAATCGTCTTGCCAACGAATTTGAAGAAGGCTACAAGTTGAAATTCGACAACGATTTCCTTTATGAGTGTACGTACAATTTTTTCACAAGTGTCTTTAAGTTTATATGCAAACTTACTTTCCCAATCTTACATTGTTTATAACTTGCAGTTGTTGATCACATTATGCAAATTAGACCTTTGGGATTCCCCTATGGAATTCCAAATCTTGTCGATGCACGTGAAGCTGGACGAACACATTCGAGCAAATGTTACTTGATTTTAACTAATGGAGAATCAAAGATTGTAAGTAATTCTTAAGCTAAGCATATAATATAACTCGTTTACTTTTTCTGGGCATGCTAATAAGCTCCTTTGTGCAGCTATCTGGAATCAATTACCATGACAGAAAATTTTACGGTGTTTTGTCTCTTCAAAGCAAGATACCAAATGCCAAAACAGCTGGTAACATGGTCTTTCAAAATAAAGACGTTAGGAACATCATGGCAAGCCTTGGTCTGGAAAAAGGGGTTTGTTACAAAAATGCGAAAAAGTTGAGATACGCCCACATAATTCTCATGATGAATCAGGTTCATCTTGTTTTAACCCTACATGCTTACTATATTCTCATATTAAATGTACTAACAGTTTATTACAAATTTCAATGTTAGGATAACGATGGTGCACACATTAAAGGCCTCATCATAAATTTGCTCCACACTTGGTGGCCATCGCTTCTTCTTCACAAAAACTTCTTGTTTCAATTTGTTATCCCGATCATCAAAGTCGGTTTGTGTGGTGTAAAAAATTGTCTCTCTATTTCCATTTGGTGAAAATAAAATTTAACATTTGAAACCTCGTTTAATCCAGGCAGCACATCATGATGAAAAACATGAATTCTTCTCTATTCGAGAATACAACAAATGGATAAAGACTACTAAAGATTCTGCAAAGTGGACAACAAAAGGCTACAAGGTTAGTTTCGAACTGTGAAGCAGCCATGCATGCCCTCATAACACCTTTCATAATTTTTCTTGGATTGTGCAATAGCGTGCATGAATATCATTTTCTAATGTTCCGTACCAAAATTAATACTTTATACCATTTCTCAATCTTTACAGAATCTTGGTGCACACACTGTTGAAGAAACCAAAACCTATTTTATGAACAAAAGCCGATACATACAGGATTTTCAGATTTGTGGACTGCAGGATTCTCATGCAATAGATTTGGTATTTTCAGACGAGAGAGTAAATGACAGGAAGGATTGGATTAAGACATATGAGGTGATTATATATACACTTACTCTATAATCATAAAATTTTGGATGAATTTTAATTCAAAGAAAATTGGAATTCTTTGTTAGGAGGGGAACTTCTTGGACCTCGAAAAAGAAAGCATTACTTATGAAGATTTTTTTAAGAAGGAGTTGCTACTTTATTTCATTGAAGATAAGAAGCTCTGTATACCTTCAACGATTGGTGGTTATAACGAAGAAGATACAGAGGACACCAAGGTTCGCAAAAGTAAGAGGCGAAGAAAGGATATATAAGCTTGAAATATTAATGCATCAATAATGCTTATTAGTGAATTGATACGCATTTCCATCGTGTCTAGTACGTTTGTGCATGTGATGCATTCGATCTATTGTGTAGCATTGTTAGATCATTCTAATTTGTCTAAGGACATTTTTATCGATGATGAGACGGTTTGTGGGAACCAGAGTTGGATAAATTGCAAATGATAATTTTTTTTTGTTCTCAGTGAAGTTCAGGGAGTAAGAATATTGGATGTGGACGTCTGTGTCGCAGTATGAGTATTGTGCTGAGAAATACCTCCCCTCACGTACGTAGCCATGCGTTTTTTTAGAAAAGAAAGCTAACTACTTACATCAGTGCATCACTCACTGTAGGGCGATTTTTTTTTCCAAATAGTGGAGCTGCTGCTGACACACACTATATTGGTAGTTTTGAGCTTGCGCAAGAAATATTTTGCGACCTGGTTCTTTTTTAGTCGATATCTTTACGCGAATTCGTTAACATCAGACCATCTTTTGTGCGCAAATTTTTGATGCACAAATAGCTCAGGGCGACAAAGTCTCTAAATCGTAACGATTAGCCGGGTGGGACCCAGTTCAGGTGGGGCCCAGACAGCAGCGACGACGGTTAAACCATTTTCCCCTTTCGCGTGCATCCTCCCTCTGCCCCTCCCTCTGCTTCTCCCTCTGCTTCTACGATAACGAAGCTTCGATTCAGACAATGCATTCAACCGAACTCAAATAATAGACGGACAGACAAGCAAATAACGAATATAGTAGCTAATTAGATTACTTTATAGACGGACTAGTTTTAATGGTGGGTCGTCGGAGCAAAAGCCGCACGGGGACAACACGAGTACTAATTACATAGGGGGAAGCTCGAGGCCTCATCCATCGACCGCAACTCCTATCCATCCAAAATTGGGGCTCACCTGAACCCCACGGGTGCTACGGCGACGAGGCGGCGGAGCGGCTCACCTGGAGTCGGAGTCGAAGTCGGAGTCCGTTGAGCCTCATGGGATGTCGGTCTTGGATTCGTCGATGGCTTGGCGGAGCTCGTACTCGTACAACTTCGTCTTCATCTCCCGGTCGGCCTCGAGCTGCTTCTGCTCCTCTTTGGTGCGCTCCATCAAATCGGCGGTGACCCAGTCGATGTCGACGTCGTCGACGAAGTCCCCCGGCAAATACCCGCGCCCGGCGCACAGTGCCGCTCCCTGCTGCTGCTGGGCCCGCTACTCCTCCTCCTACTTTTTTGGCGGCGGCAGTGGTGCTCGTGCCATCGCGGAGCTCCCCGTGCCTCTCGCCGCCGCTGCCATCTAGCGGTCGTACTCCTCTACTTCGCGCCGGGAGTATGCAGGCGGCGCCTCCCGCCCCACAGCGTGTACGCGCGCGAGCCGCGCTTCCGAGCAGCGTCGAAAGCAACCAGCTTAGCCTGTATAGGGTCAGCCAGCACCGGCCGCTTCTGGCTTCTCCGCTCCACGTCGGAGCCGTTTCCGCGGCCGGAATGGCCGCCACGCGAGCTGGAACCTCCGGGCCTCATCCTCGTCGCACGTACGGGCTTGATCTCTGGCGGAGGCGCTCGATTGTGCGTGGATTTGGTCGCCGGCGGTGAGCTCTGGTGGATTGATAATAGGTAGGGTACGATATTTCTCCCGTGGATAGGGAAGGGAATGGAGCATCGGTGGGTTGGGCCCAAGGTACGACGTCGCACCGTTAGTGGGCCAAATTCTGCTGCTGGGCCTAAAGTCGAAAGGCGTACCGTTGGTTTTTTCCTAGGAGTGGTGCGGAACTGAGAGTGACCAATCTGAGTGCAAAACTGGTTGTGGCGCGGATCGGTGGGTTTCTTTCTGATCCAACCGTTCACTAACCAACGATCAACGGCTCTGAAGCAGCAGGGTTTCGGACGGGGTTTCCCGGGTTTAGGGTTAGCATGGTTTCCGGGTTTAGGGTTTTAGTGAGCTAGGGTTGAGCATAAGTAATTTTGTAAAGAAAATCAAATTAATATGAGACTTTCCCTCGCTGTCTACTTATGCAACTACAATTAAATGAAAAACATTAACACAATTCAAGTTATTGATGGAATGAGCAAGGGTTAAGCACAACTAATTCAAAAAAATCTAAACAACATACAACCAGCGTACCTGGTCTACTTATGCAACTAAGTTGCTATAAAAATATCAAACTTGTTACATCCATATTTCAATTCCAACATTCACATGTTCACGAAATCGATGGAATGAGCTAGGGTTGACCATAAGTAATTCAAAAAAAATCAAACAAATATAAAACCAGCGCACATTTCGTTTTACAAGACATAGTTATCAAAAAAATATAAACTTTGATTTTGAGTAAGTCAACGTTTTTGTGCAAAGTTTGACCAAACATTCAAATGAACACAAATAATTCAAAAAAATAAAAACATAAAACTGGCGCAAATAGTCATTTTACTTGACATAGTTATGAAAAAAATAAACTTGGTATATGAGTATTTTCATGAGAAATCCTTCACGCAAATGAGTTTCCACGAAGGAAGATGCCGAGAGTTCAAGGAAGTGAGAGAGGGTTTCATGTTTTGAAATATTCAAAAAAATTGAAAAAATCACCAAAGCTTCATTTTGGTGTGACTAAGAATGAACCAGTCTTAGTTATTCATTTTTTGTATTTAAAACTTGTTTAAATGTTGGTCAAACTTAGGTTTGGCCGATTTTGAAATAATCATAATATTAAAAAAAACTTCAAAAAAAATTAAAATCCAGTGCACATGGTCTTAGTTTGTCATGTACTAACATCTTCAACTGGTAAATAAGGTCTACATATATATTAAACAAGAAATGCTTCAATATGGTGTGAAATCTCACATCTCAAAATGTGAACTCTCATGTGTGAAGAGAGGTGGTTTATGTTTTGACAAAAGACTCCATATTGATGCAAGGACACTACATTAGTGCAATATATGTTAAACCCTAGAGTTTGACATCATCTGGAGAAGGTTGAAAAACTTATAGGATTAAAAATGAGGCTGTTTGGGCTACCTTTGGGACTCTTTTGGAGCTCATTTTGGTGCATATTGATGCAATGCTTGAAATCTATGTTTGCGAAATATGATGTAAATTTGAATACTTTGCTCAAAGTAGAATTCAAAAACTCAAAACAAAATAAATAATTTCAATGTAGTACTAATGGGCAAAGGGAGCATCGACCTTTTGCCACTAGGCTATGGCTCTGTTTGTGAAAAATCGACCACCATTAGGAGGTAATAGTTACAAATGCACCATTACTAGAACACTAGAAAGACTAGCAATATTTAAATTTTGGTAAGTGCAAATAAAGAATTAAAACATTTTTTTCTATATATGACATATTTGTAGAAGCCTCTATCTAGTTGAGAATGTTTCAACTCGTTTTCAACCGGACGGCATGCTAATGCCACAATCGGGCGTGTCCAGAGCGCGCCCCCAAGGTGTTCGACCGTATGAATGCCACAATCTGACGGCATGCTAATGCCCGAAGCAACACACTAATAACGTATAGGAACACAAGAACAAGGAACACAAGAAATTTACATATTCACGGCGTGCGAATGCCACCGGAGTGCGCCAACGGCACGTATAGAGCATGCAACCAAGGTGTTTGACATAGTGGCCATTTCAAAAAAGTACTCCCACACGGGCGCCCCTCCCACACACGCTCCCAGTGCTGGGCAAACACTGCCTAAAAGAGCCCATTTCAAACACCTAACAAAATTCAAAAGACTTTGCTATCTATAGAATGCATTTCGATCTTCCAGCGTGCATCTTCCCTTCCGAAGGCCAGCAGATTCCTCTACCTAAATGTCATCTCGCAGAGAAATATTTAGCACACCAATCTGTCCTCCGTCAGCCAGGAAACTTGATTGAAATTATGTATGCTCAACGCTACATCGAAGTCCAGGCTCAGGGTTAAGGGTGCTGAAATCGTGCTCGATGAGCTCCGGCCCGCAGAAACAGAGACGACATGGGCACCACGACAGGGGGACTGCACTAAAAAACACTTGGGCATAGAGGCAAACCTCGGTCTCGTCCTCGGCGGCGAACGACGGGCGAATGGAAAACCCTTGAGGCCTTGACGCAGCCATGCCTGCTTCAACGCCTTCTTGACAGAAATCCGGTATCGCTTCCTCGCCGTTGCACGAGTCAAAAATCGGGCCGCCGGTCGCCTCTGCGATCGGGTACCCGCACCACCCCATCCTCCACGGGCGCCCAATGCTTCACCCTCCCTCGACGCACGTACATGCGATTGAGATCGCAAGCCCTGCGTTGCCGCCCGCATACTCGATTCTGATTGCCGTTGCTCCCTTGCCACCGCTCGAATCACCCGCCGCCAGTATGATCTCTTCCAGTCCGGAGAAACATGGGGAGAAACAGAGGGGGCTGAAGTCAGGGGGTAATGAGGTTTGAGCACGAAGCCACAAACCATCTCCCGCGCGTGGCAGAGATGGTTGCCCCACGAACAGAGTCAAGTGTCGCTGACAGAAGGGTCCCACTGGTGCTAAATTACTACATGTAACGGTCAAACCGGGTTTACCGCATGGATAACATGACTTGACGGACATGTCGCTGCAGAGCAATTATTGCTCGAAAAACTGTCGCACACGAGATATTTCAGCCAACGAAGTTGATGCCGTCTAATTCGCCTCAAAAGCGTCACACCTGAGCTATTTGCCCCACATTTTCGCAAAGGGATTTAATTTATCATTTATTCAATAAAGATTGAAACGTAGTATGTAGCCGCCGGCAAGATGGCAACTAGCAAACACTAGAGAAAAACAGGGCCTTACACAAGTACGGTCAGGCAATAATATGATCTCGATCATGTAGGGTAGCTCACGGATCTAAACATGAGGCATAAAGTGGAGAGAACAACCATCTAGCTACTGCTGTGGACCCGTAGTCCAGGGATGAACTACTCACGCATCACTCCGGAGGCGAGCATGGTGGTGTAGAGCCCTCCTGATCTTGGGTTGACGATGACGGCGGCCTCGGGTGTTTTTCGTGGAAAAGTGGTGTACATTTAGGGTTATCGCATTGGGGGGAATAAATAGGCAAAAGGGCGATGGCGGTGGAAGCCCGAGGGGCCCACACCGCCCCAAGGCGTTGCCAGGGGGCGCGCCACCCTATGGTGTGCCCTCCCGTGGCCCTTCTCCGGGCCTCCTTAGTACTTCATGGAACCTTTGGTAATTCTAAGACTTCCGGGATTCGAATTTTCCAATTCTGAGAATATTTCCAGAACAACTTTTCTGAAACAAAAACAGCAGAAAACAAGGAACTAGCATAAAGTGTATAGAAAACATGTAGCAAATAACATGAAAACAACATGGAACATAAAAAATTATAGATACGTTTATGACGTATCAACATCCCCAATCTTAGTTCCTACTCGACCTCGAGTAGGTAAACGACAAAACAAATAATTTCTTAGGTGACATATTACCAACATAAACTTGATCATCATTATTGTAAGAGCATGTAGGCTGAGATCATAGTACTTTAAACACAAGCATGATAGATATAATTTTGACAATGAAACATAGCAATCACTTTGCATCATGAAAAGTAAAACAAATAGAGGATCGTGAAACCAATGCACTGAAAGTTATACGTTTGTTTCTAGCATCAAGAAAATATGACAAAATCCCTATTAATTCCTTTGGATATCTTTTTTCCCCAGAAGGATATTGAATACAAGGAACCCTCTTTAGTGGTACTATAATTTTGAAAATGAACGCGCACAAAGTGATATTTCGCTTGTCCTTAAGAGTGGGGAAAAACATAAATGCCAGGACACCTTCAAAGTTTAAGAGGATTACTAGAACAAATAATTAGAGAGCAAGTAATAACAAGGTATGAATCAAAAATAATGTTTTTGGGAAAATGCACATTAAACTCAGAATGACAACTATGCTCTCTCAACCGTGCATAAATTAAGAAGATGGAGACTCAACATGAAAGTAAAAGAAAGGCCCTTCGTAGAGGCAAGCTTGGATCACTCATGTGCTAGAGATGTTTATTTTATTAAACAAAGGTATAAAAAATTTGACACTCCTCCCAAACTTTCTTACACAAACCATGGCTAACCGAATCCTTGGGTGCCTGCCAACAATCACATACCATGGAGGACTGTCTATTTTTAGAGAGATGTTTATGCTTATGTCAACGAATGGTAAACAGAAATACAGTACGTCACAAACTAACTAGACTTCACAAGAGCGGCTCCCTTGAAGGGCGCAACTGGGTAGAAGGTCATCTCTCTTTCTCTTTTCTTTAAACAATTATGTTTTGACTGATAAATCCGGTGCAAAAATAGTGAAGAGAATTTGTTTGTATTAATTCGGGGCTGGGCACCCCGCTGCCAGCTCTTCTATCAATTGGATAAGTGGATGAAGCCACTAGTCCAGGGTGTGAAAGTCCAATCAACAAGTGAGATAAAGATTCTCTATTTACGTCCTCATGAGCTAAAACAGGAGTAATTTTGAAAGTTTTAAAGGTAACACATGAGCAATTTACTTTGGAGTGGCGGTTAAATACCATATGTAGGTAGGTATGGTGGACACATTTTTCATACTTTGGGTTTTGGGAGTTGGATGCACGAGTAGAGCTCATACTCAGTACAGGTGGAGGCTAGAAAATACTGAGAGCGACAAATCAAGAGAGCCTAATGGCCATAATTATGCATAGCGACAAAAACATTATGGCTCAAAGCATAAGTGGTATTACAAGTCAAAAACTAAATGATCATTGAGGCTATTCGTGACTGTTTTGTAGTAATAAACATGGTGTAAGATTGCGCCAAGTAAACCAAATAAAACATTCAAAGGAGAACACCACAAATTTACGCTTTAATGTGATAAAAACAACTCATGATTCTTTCAATGGCACATGAAAAACTCTCAGCTACTTGAAACAAGTCATGCTACAAAGATAACAACTAGGTTTAGAATTAAAATAACATCTAACATGAAAATAAAACTTCTATCCACAGTATATACAAGCTTCATATTGCATCGTTAGAAATTCTACCACATGTAACAATTTCTTTTCCCAACCGGCACCATACAAAATATGTTTTAACAAAAAATCTCTAAATGATACAAAAAGTAAGTAAGAGAGTACTGATGCATGTAAAATGCATAGATGAATTTTGCATATTTTCACATGGTTTTCTATTACATATTGCATCATATAAGGGTATAATTCAATGTTTTATAGTATTTTGGGGTTAAATTACAAAGTCCCCCAACTTTTATGGAATTAACCCTGCCTGTCAGAAACCCCGTTTTCTATATTTTTGACGTTTTAGGGGGCAAACTTCCGCGAAATCACCTGAAAATCTGCGGGGGTCATTTTCTTGGAAGGAGAAGAGTTGCGGGCAAAGGATCCACGAGAATTGGGCAAGGAGGCCCAAAAGAGGACCCTCCAAGCGGCCAGATTCCTTGGCCGCGTGAGAGGCACCCTTTTGGCCCCTGTGGCCCCAATTCCTTCCATCTTCGACTTACCGACCCCGTCTTGACCTAAAACCGACTATAAAAAGGGTCCCCCGTACCCTTACGGAGAAGAGCGCCGCCGAAACACAAAAACACCAAAACAGAGACCAGAAGTTCCAGATTGGAGGGGGAAACTCTGGCGGGGCGCCGCCGTTGTGATCTCCTACCCCTACAACGTCATCTCCATCGTTATCTCCATGAAGAGGGAGTAGTCCACCCCATGGCTATGGGTTTGTGGAAGTAGCACGTGTATCTCTCTCTCTCTCTATGTGCTTCACGAATTAGATCCGTATGAGCTGTCTCACATGATTACGGGCACCGTTATTGAAGGGGAACGTAGCATAGAAAAAAAAAATTTCCTACGCGAGAGATACCCGAAAGGCCAAGATCTAATCTATGAGACGAAGTGCAACGGGCAACAAGAGGGTTAAGGAGAACACATACCCTCGAAGACTCAAAGTGGTACGAGATCAAATCTCGTTGTTGGCGTAGTCGTACTCACACCGATCCCGATAGCGAGAAGATGGCACCGCAATCCGGCGGTGCATCCGTGATCGGTCACACGTACGGTTGATGACGACCTCCGTTCCCTCGTTCCAGCGGGGCGCGGAAGTAGAGGATCCCTCGGAACTCCAGCAGCACGACGACGTGGTGGTGGTGAAGAATCCCACGGTCAGGGCTTCGCCAAGCCGGAGACCATGAAATGGAGCAGCGGGTGGAGGGAAAGGGAAGTGGCCAAGTGTGTGGAGGAGGGAGAGCTCTCACCCTCCATTTATAGGAGAGGGGGGAGGCAGCCCAAGGGGGGTGCGGCCAGCCCCATGGTGTGCCCCCACCTCTTCCCTCATGATGTGCGTGGACACTCCACTCACACCCACTCATTTCCCCATTATTTCCCACTTGGAAAATCCAAAGGTTTTCTTTTAATAAATAAATAAAACATTTTTATTTCTTTATTTCAGCATTTGTTAATTCTATTAACAAACTTTTGCATATAGCACCTCGAATCATTTGTTAATTCTATTAACAACCATTCGACGAAAAACCCCTTGAACTATTTCAATTTTCCCCGAAACAATTTCGGTGCTGTCCAAAATATTCTTTGATATTCCGTATCCTCTCAAACGCGTCATCGAACCTTAAGTGTGTCACCCTACGGTTCGCGAATAAGATAGACATGATCGAGACTCCTCTCCGATCAATAATCAACAGCGGGATCTGGAGATCCGTGATGACTCCTATATATTCAACGATGACTCTCGTGATCGTGTGAACCAACAACGCCGTGAACTATTCCCTTTGTCTCGCGATATTTTACTTGTCCGAGATTCGATCATTAGTATCAACCATACCTTGTTCAATCTCGTTACCGACAAGTACTCTTTTCTCGTTCCCGTGATATAACATCCTTGTGATCATATCACGTGCTTGCAAGCGGTTTCGATGTGATATCACCGAGAGGGCCCAGAGTATATCTCTCCGTCATTTGGATGGACAAATCCCACTCTTGATCCATGATCCTCAACTAATACTTTCCCAATACTCAACGACACCTTTATAGTCACCCTGTTACGGTGTGACGTTTGATGCCATCAAAGCACTCTTCCGGTATTAGTGATTGACATGATCTCAAGGTCTAAGGAATAAGTTACTTCGTATGTTTGATATAACAATGTAAACTAAATGACTTGATCGCATTGCTATATTCTCTTTGGTTATATGTTCATCACATCATTCTTCTAATGACATGATCCCGTTATTAACAACATCCAATGTTCATGATCAGGAAACCTTGATCATCTATTAATCAACGAGCTAGTTAAAAGAGAGGCTTTACTAGGAACCATTGTTTGTTTATTAAGCACACATGTATCAACGTTTCCGGTTAATACAATTCTAGCATGAGAAATAAACATTCATCATAAACAAGGAATAAGATAATAACCATTTTATTATTGCCTCTCGGGCATATTCCCTTCAGTCTCCCACTTGCACTAGAGTCAATAATCTAGTCTGTAAGCACTTCACACATATGACGTTCCAGTGTTATTACCATGCTTCGCATGTGGTAAACATCATCAAAAAGATCTGAACTGTTCAGGTCCTTATTGTATTTGCATGTTCTTTGCGTCTACACGCATCACTCATTCTCTAATGAGATGGCTTTGTATATATATGGTCAATCGGTGAAAACTTAATTCCTCAGCTTAAACTGATGTCACTAACATTGTGAAAATGTAGCTTCATAGTGTTAGCATTCTTGGAAATTCACCAAGTTCCGGTGATACCTTAATTCCTCAGCTTAAACTGATGTTACTAACATTGTGAAAATGTAGCTTCATAGTTTCAGCATTCTTGGAAATTCACCAAATTCAATAAAGAACTCCTTGACACAAAATACGCTTATAATCAGTTGTTAACACAACGATATACCTTAGCCTTTGTTGTAGTATCTGTCACAATATTTTAATTTTGAAACTCTTTCAAATCCAGCATGGAACTTTCTTCCATCCTATTGTGCTACCCTTCATCACATATTTTATTTGAGATAAAATTACTTGAATAAATGACAAGACTATTAGTGTAACATATTACAACTAATATTTTG
This sequence comes from Alopecurus myosuroides, assembly GCA_028641055.1. Lineage (NCBI taxonomy): Eukaryota > Viridiplantae > Streptophyta > Magnoliopsida > Poales > Poaceae > Alopecurus > Alopecurus myosuroides. Next base: position 32,107,972 of record CM054057.1, read on the forward strand.
TCATTACTATATAGGAAAACATATCCTTAGCATTTCTAAAATGACACAAGGATCTCTCCCACTGTCGTCTAATCATCATATGAATTATCCTACTATAACATTTTATAGCATAGGACTCATCTGGTTGTGTACATAGCATGGAAACATGACTTAGAAATCTCAATTTCAATGATGCTCATCATGTGTCAAAACACATGAATCTTGCTCAATTATTTTCCATGTGACAAGAACTCCTTCTTATCAATTTTATATTGACTTACTTCAATATTTCATCTATGTAATTTGGCTTCAATCATATCAGGCGCTTGAATCCATCTTTTATAGACATCGATGCCCAATATCTTCCAAGCCTTTCATCAATATGAAAATCTTAACCGTGTTAATTTAAAATACATATTTTCCAATCAACCATATGTCATCTACATAAAGTATTGGAAATATGTCATAGCGCTCCCACTTAATTTCTTGTAATTTTACAAGCATCTTTATCGTTCATGATGGAATCAAACTCTTTTGACAACTTCATTAAGGTAAAGATTTCAACTTCGTTATGCTCACTTCAACCATTGAAGTGTGCATACCTTTCTAGCAACCTTTTTGAATTTTACAAAACTCTCAGACTGTGTCAAGTACACATCCTTGATAAAACTTCCTTGAGAGGAGAGTTGGTTTTGTTATTCAACTGCCATATCATAATATGTAACCTTTTGCTATAACTATCCGCAAAGACTAAAGCATCACTACGGAAGATCAAAATCTTGTAGTAGTTAACTCTTTGAACTTCGTCGAAAACAACTTTTCGATAAGTACAATTTTAATAAGATGTAAAATCCATGTCTTTGTCGCTATATAGACCCTTTTGCTATCGCTAGGCATCATGCCTATCGAAAGGACTACCAAGTCACATACTTGATATTCATACAAGGATACTATGGCGGATATAATGACTCATAGTCAATTTTACGAAGTCAGGGCCCATCATTTGCTTCCTTTATAAGGTCCAGGTCCTTTTGTTGTCAAAACAACACTTTACACTTAAACCACAAGTTGTTCTAAGTACAAAGTTTTTGGACTTTTCTGGTACAGTTCGCAAACTCATTTGAAGTATCTACAACATTTGTAGTGTCTTCTACTTAGTCAAAATAGTAAACCCCGGAACAACTTCCAGTGCTGCGCTACTCTTGAAATGATAACGAAGATTCTCTAACCTTGTTGAGTTTGTACTGTGCTCCCACTCACTTGTTTCGCAAGAACTACTTTCTCGAGAAATCAACCCTTTCTGACAAACAACATTTGTCTTTTGGTTCGGTGATAGGAGAAATATCCAATGTTTTATTTGGGATAACCTTATAAACATATATTTATCCTATTTTGGTTGTAAACATTTTACACATGCTATGCATACCAAAACTTAAGAAAGTGACAATTCGGGTCACTACCCAAACCATATCTTATATGTTGTCAATTTCAGCGGATCATGATGGTGCTCTTTTCAGTGGAAAAACGGTTGTCACTAATGTATAAACTACAAAATTATAATGGCAATTTTATTCATCTTACCATGTCAAACAGGGTTTGATTTTGTCTTTTGAATACTCCAATCTAATGTGGGGTATTCGAGAAGTATAAGTTGTAGAACAATTCTGCAACTTCTCAGATGTTTTGCTAAACTTGTAACTCAAACTTTATCCTTTATGATCCAATCATAAATACTTGATTATCTTGTTACATTGATTTTAACTTCATATTAACAACCTTTTGAACCAATTCAAAATGTCAAACTCTGTTCCCTTTAAATAGATATACTCACATATCTACTTAAATCATCGACAAAATTTTATGAAGGAAAAATTAATCCACCATACATGACTACACATAATGGACTATATACATCAATATGTATAATCTCCACTAAATTAGTCGTCCATTCTACTTTGGCCTATGAACGGAATTCTAGTAATCTTTTGGAAGAGGTCTCACAAGCGTCAATTTATTCAAAATAAAATGACGCCGGAAGTCCATCAATATGGAGTTCCTTCATGTTTTCCTTTCCGATATGAACTAAAATGGTGGTGTCACAATTTAAGTGAAAATCTTTTACGTCTTGCAACGTTTTAGCATTCAGTCTTATAGATGTTTACTTTACCAACATGATTTATATTAACATATCCATCAATTATGGAATATGGTCATCGTTTGAACAATCTCATTTGTTCTCACAAAAGACTAGAACAAAATAACAACTTATTAAGTTCTTAAAATAAATCTTGAATGTTTGGTTCGATACTACAATGAACACAATAACACTTTATTTATGTTCTTGTCATAATCGATTCCACATCTATTACTAGTTCCTTTTAGGCCCTTGTATTTCTTGCATTGCGTTGCTTTGTATGACAACTCATACCAACCAATGTGGTATCAAAATATCCAAAAATACTTTGTTAACTAGTAATACATCTATAACTTGTATATCAAGCATATACTCCTGAGATGGACTTTTCCAGTTATCTTCTTTTCTGCCATATATCTATTTGCAATTCTATTTTCAATATTCCCTTTCCTTTACAGAAGAATCATTCAACATCAAACAATGCTAGTCTTACTAGCTCATTTTCTTTGGCGTGTTAGTCATATACTAACACCCATTGAGTCATACTTTGAGTTTGATTGTTCTACTAATATCACCATATTAATAGCATTCTTCTAGATTCCACTCTTAACAATTTCTAAGTAAGGTAAAATACTTTACCCATACTTCTAATCCATCCCATCATAACAATTTTATGATTAAGTTACTATAGCTCGAAGGAAGGGATTTAGAGGATAATTTTGAGCGCCCAACTTCTTGGAATATTCAAACGCCTAGCGTCTTCAATCATTGCATATATTCAGATAATATAAGCAAACATTGACACGCTAAATTTGCATATATTCAGATAATATAAGCAAACATTGTCACGCTAAATTATACTCAGTCATGTTGCCACAAATAAGTTTCTAGATATCAATATATCTTTCACTTGATTGTTTCTGAAAACAACTCTTTTCAGTTCCTAAATCACCTTGATCAACAAAACATTCTTTTGAAGATAAAGTAATACGGAAGCAACCATGACTCTGGATTCTAAGTAGGAATTATTTGCTCTCTAGATTAATCAATCATTAACCACATGGAGCTAGGTAGGAAATACCAAAAATCTACAATAGGACTCAATTTTAAATTTCACTAATACGGTACCAATCTTAAATGGTATTTACCAGATCATAACAGTTATATCTCAATTAACAATCTAAGTGTAAGGTAGTTATGTGGATGCCAATGAATACTACAATTTGTGCAAATTCACTTTGATTTGTTGTTCATGATAAATAAGTTCAAGTTAATTCAAAAATTAAACCATGAACTCCCACTCAAAAACAACATCCCTCTTAGTCGTCTTTAGTGATTACACGAACCAAATTCACTACACCAAAACCGATCATCACGTGAGATGATGTAGCTTCAAAGGCGAACATCGACATGTTCATCATATCAGCCATATGACTCATGCTTTACCTTTCGGTTACGTGTTCCGAGGCCATGTCTGTACATGCTAGGCTCGCCAAGTAGAACCGTAGTATTGCGTGTGTTTCAAGGCCATGTCTGTACATGCTAGGCTTGAAAACACCCGTTGTATGCGAACGTTGAGTCTGTCAGACCCGATCATCACGTGGTGTCTCGAAACGACGAACTTTCTTAACGGTGCATACTTTAAGGAAGAACACATTATTATCTTGATATTAAGTGAGAGGGATCATCTTATAATGCTACCATCGTTATCTAAGCAAAACAAGATGCATAAAAAAGGATTAACATCACAGACATCACATGAAAGGATAACGTGATATGATATGGTCCTTCTTGCACTTGATCTCCATCATGTGCATTATGGTATGATCTCAATCATTCCACCGGCGTGGTACCAAGTACCACGGTACCCCAAACTTGATTGTCCATCAATAAGAAGACAACCATATGGATACCTTCCGGTATATCAATAATTTACAAAATAGATCATCTCATAATCAAATTTGTAATATTGACCATATCACATCACATGCCCAGCAAAAACTAGTTAGACGCCTCTAATTTATTTTTGCATATTTTACGTGGCTTAGGGCTTTCGAGGATAGAACCGTTCATACCTACGAACATCAACCACAACGTTGATAAACATATTTTTAGCAACCCTTCATAGATTAGATCTTAACTATAGTAGGAGAAACAGACACCCGCAAGCCACTTATGCAATACAAGTTGCATGTCAGTTGTGGAACAAGTCTCATGTACGTGGACATGTAAGGTTAGTCCGGGCCGCTTCATCCCACTATGCCACTAAGATCATAAAATAGTCAAGGAGGTAATAACATGATCATCAACGCCCACATACACCTATGTGTTCTACCCGTACAAAACATCTACGCATAGATCCGGCTCTGATACCACTGAAGGGGAACGTAGCATAGAAAACAAAAATTTTCCTACGCGAGAGATACCCGAAAGGCCAAGATCTAATCTATGAGACGAAGTGCAACGGGCAACAAGAGGGTGAAGGAGAACACATACCCTCGAAGACTCAAAGTGGTACGAGATCAAATCTCGTTGTTGGCGTAGTCGTACTCACACCGATCCCGATAGCGAGAAGATGGCACCGCAATCCGGCGGTGCATCCGTGATCGGTCACACGTACGGTTGATGACGACCTCCGTTCCCTCGTTCCAGCGGGGCGCGGAAGTAGAGGATCCCTCGGAACTCCAGCAGCACGACGACGTGGTGGTGGTGAAGAATCCCACGGTCAGGGCTTCGCCAAGCCGGAGACCATGAAATGGAGCAGCGGGTGGAGGGAAAGGGAAGTGGCCAAGTGTGTGGAGGAGGGAGAGCTCTCACCCTCCTTTTATAGGAGAGGGGGGAGGCAGCCCAAGGGGGGTGCGGCCAGCCCCATGGTGTGCCCCCACCTCTTCCCTCATGATGTGAGTGGACACTCCACTCACACCCACTCATTTCCCCATTATTTCCCACTTGGAAAATCCAAAGGTTTTCTTTTAATAAATAAATAAAACATTTTTATTTCTTTATTTCAGCATTTGTTAATTCTATTAACAAACTTTTGCATATAGCACCTCGAATCATTTGTTAATTCTATTAACAACCATTCGACGAAAAACCCCTTGAACTATTTCAATTTTCCCCGAAACAATTTCGGTGCTGTCCAAAATATTCTTTGATATTCCGTATCCTCTCAAACGCGTCATCGAACCTTAAGTGTGTCACCCTACGGTTCGCGAATAAGATAGACATGATCGAGACTCCTCTCCGATCAATAATCAACAGCGGGATCTGGAGATCCGTGATGACTCCTATATATTCAACGATGACTCTCGTGATCGTGTGAACCAACAACGCCGTGAACTATTCCCTTTGTCTCGCGATATTTTACTTGTCCGAGATTCGATCATTAGTATCAACCATACCTTGTTCAATCTCGTTACCGACAAGTACTCTTTTCTCGTTCCCGTGATATAACATCCTTGTGATCATATCACGTGCTTGCAAGCGGTTTCGATGTGATATCACCGAGAGGGCCCAGAGTATATCTCTCCGTCATTTGGATGGACAAATCCCACTCTTGATCCATGATCCTCAACTAATACTTTCCCAATACTCAACGACACCTTTATAGTCACCCTGTTACGGTGTGACGTTTGATGCCATCAAAGCACTCTTCCGGTATTAGTGATTGACATGATCTCAAGGTCTAAGGAATAAGTTACTTCGTATGTTTGATATAACAATGTAAACTAAATGACTTGATCGCATTGCTATATTCTCTTTGGGTATATGTTCATCACATCATTCTTCTAATGACATGATCCCGTTATTAACAACATCCAATGTTCATGATCAGGAAACCTTGATCATCTATTAATCAACGAGCTAGTTAAAAGAGAGGCTTTACTAGGAACCATTGTTTGTTTATTAAGCACACATGTATCAACGTTTCCGGTTAATACAATTCTAGCATGAGAAATAAACATTCATCATAAACAAGGAATAAGATAATAACCATTTTATTATTGCCTCTCGGGCATATTCCCTTCAGTTATAATTCCTATGTGGTGGATCTTTTCTATGAGTTATTGAATCTGATATTGCAATTGTTTCTCTTGAGTTATTTGAGTAGATGTATCTTATGTACCCCGTTCTTATTTGCTAGCTTTGATCAATCTAGTTCTTGAGAGCGTGTGTGGGGTGATGGGTGCATTAGTTGGAGTAACGGGGGGTAGCTAGTGCTGTGAAAGTGACAGAAGTTCAGCGATCCACTTAGGTTTTGTTAAACCTTTCTTAGTTACCTCACTAGGGATAAAAAGGATTACCTTGTTACCGGGGATTTGAAGTGACACTAATCAATCTCCATGACTAGATCTAGCAAGTTCTTACTTCAACTTCATGTCACATTGCTTAAAGCTATACTCTGGTTTTTCCTTAATTATCGAGGTGTTATGATTTATTTCGCATCTTGGTGGAGTATAAGAGGGATCAATATGACCGCAGAGATCTCTATGCTAGGACGTGATGCCCATATGAAAGTACTCAATGTTAAACATGTTATTGTAATCTCACATGTAATTCTTTATGTCCACCGTCTACCACTTTATTTGAGAGAATGCAAGTGTGAAACCATGAACCCCGGTCCTATTTTAATTATAAGAAAACACTCTAGTTACTTTGTTGCAATTTACTTTACTTGCATCTCCAATTCGAATTTACATTATCTCCATCACCACTTGCATCACAAAAATACAAAAACAATCTATTGCATATTTATTTTTTCATTTGCATTTAGTAGTAGATTTAATTATTGCACATTTACTTTCAGTTTTGCATTGCAATTTAGAATTCTCACACCTTGTGCTTGACAACCACTTGGTGAGGTTGAGGGCACAAAATTCTCTACTTGTTTGCAGGATCCTGGAGGAAGCTTGGAAAACAACTGCTGAAATACTGGCTCCCCAAGAGTTCGATATAAACCCTCGAGTCACCCTCGTGGGGAAGAAGTCTTGCCACTAGCTACACACTCTGCACTTGGAGTCTCAACCTAGCCATCAAGCGTTTTTCTGGCGCCGTTGCCGGGGAGCCATAGGTGAAGGAGTTGTCCAAGGGAGCTCACAAGAAGTCTTCATCACCAACAAGGTGTGCAAACACCTAAGCTTGGGGAGGTTGCACCTATGTTAGTACCGTCCTTTCTATCTCCACCTTCTTTCAAGTAGATTGTTTTGTTTCTTGTCTTGTTTTTGTTTTTGATTTGTTTTTGTTCTTGTTTTTGTTTTGTCTTGCATATTTTATTTTAGTTTGCATTTTAGCTTTGCATTTAGTTATCTAGATTATTTTAGTATTTAGAATTTGCTTAGTTACTTTACTTTTGTTTTGCATAAAAAATTAAAAATTACATAAAAACTGTTAAAATGGGTGATAGAACTAAATTAAGTGACTACACAAATACACCCAATGACCAATTCATTGCTAGGCCAATTACTACACCTGAAGTACAAGCTGAAAGCTATGAAGTAAGTCCTAGTTTATTGAATTTAATTACTAGAGAGAAATTTGGTGGTAGTGCTATGGAGGATGCCTCTATGCATCTTCATGATTTCATGGAAATATGTGATATGCAAAAATTTAAAAATGTGGAAAGTAGTGTTTTAAAACTGAAATTATTTCCTTTTTCACTTAGAGCAAAGGCTAAAGAATGGTTACTTTCACTACCTACAGCTAGTATAAAGTCTTGGGATGATTTAAAAGAAGCTTTCATTAAGAAATATTATCCTCCCGTTAAAATTTTGCAAGGAATAATATCCTCTCATTTAGGCAAAATGATAATGAAATGTAGCAATGGCATGTGATAGAATTAAATTAATGCTTAGAACATGCCCATCACATGGAGTAAATGAATGGACCATACTACACTCTTTTTATAATGGTCTAAACTACATGTCTAGAAATATACTTGATTCTGCTGCTGGAGGTACCTTTATGAGTAAAACTGTAGGAGAGGCTAAGAGCATATTAGAAAGCATATTGCAAAATTATAGTCAATGGAATACTGAAAGAGCACCCAATCCCACTAAGAAAATAAACTCAATTGAAGAAACCAATGATTTGTCTTCTAAAATGGACACTATTCTTGCCTTTATTAATAAACAAAATATGGAGAATGTGCTTTTGCAGGAGCTAGTTGGTAGTAATTCTAGAAGTGTGGAGGTTAATTTTGTTAGGAATTATGGTAGTAATGGTTTTGGTAATGCTTACAATTCATATAGTAAACCTCCTTATGTGCCAAATAAACCTTTTGTTCCATATCCTAATGCTAATGAAAATAAGTGGAAGCCTTCTAGTGAAATTTCTGAATCTAATAAACTGCTTATGGAACAAGTTGCTAGTCACAATGCTATGATACATGAGTTAAATAAGTCTATTGCATCCATTAGTAGTGATATTAAAGGATTGCAACTTCAATCTTCGAATTTAGATAAAGCATTGTCAAAATTAGCTGATAATCAAGCAACTCTATTAAGCATGTCAGCAGGAAAGCCACAAGCACAACCTAGTGTAGGAATGAATTCTATTACTATTGCTGCTCCTATTATTGAAAATATTGATCATATTTCTTAGAATACAAGTGAGCATGTCCCTACTAGCTTAGAAGAAACTTTGAATGAAATAGTGAAGTACCCTGAATATATACTTCCATATATGTCTTATCTTGCTAGCAAAGATGAAATTAGTCCTCATGAATCAAGCATTCTAGCTAAATTAGAGAGTAAAGTATAGAAAATTATGCTGCTTACTGAAATTAAGGATCCATTGCTTGATTTAGAAAAAAGTACCTTGCAAGAACTTATTGCTACTCTACAAAAATTTGCTAGTGATCCCACTATAAATGTTAATCAACCTGGCTTTGGATCTTATATTGCTAATCATGTCTTGCAAGAAAAAATTGCTAAGTACAAGAATGAGGCCATGATACCTCCTAAGCTTGGGGATGCATGGATCCCCAAGGTGCTAGTTTCAATTGGAAAAGAAATTCACCATGCTATGTTAGATCTAGGTTCTAGTGTATTGGTACTCTCTAAAGAATTATATGAATTGCTAGAACTAAAAAAATTAGAAAAGTGCTCAGGTGAATTTTTCCTTGCTGATAACTCTACTAAACATGCTATAGGACAAGTAAGAGATGTTATGATTGAATTGCACATGACTTTTGTACCCGTTGATTTCATTATTATGGATATGGGGGATAAATCCCCTAGTCCTATTATTTTGGGTAGACCTTTTCTTCGTACTACAGGTGCAATCATAGACTCCAAGGAAGGGAATGTCAAGTTTCAGTTACCTCACAAGAAAATCATGGAGCACTTCCCAAGGAAGAGGGGCACGCTGAAGAACAAGCTCCCTCATGAGCTTTATCCCTCTTGATTATCAAGTAAGTAAAGCCTAGCTATATGGCTATAAAGAAAGCGCTTTACGGGAGGCAACCCAGTTGTTTTTGTTTGGATTTTCCTAGTGTCCTCTTGTTGTCTCAAGAGATTAGTTTTTTTTGTTTTAATTCTGGATTTTTCAATAAAGAGTCAAGTCAAACCCATTTGGACTTATAAGTTGCTATCCTAGTGCATGAAATTTCTGTTTCAGCACGAGTCTGCTCACCGTATTATTTTACGTTTTTTATTGGTATGTAGGATTGAGCTAATTTTTTAGTATGTTATGAAAATTTTTGTCCTCTGTAAGAACAAAAATTGGCTTAATTTTCTGACGAGTCTAGCTTAGGGACAAACGTTCGTTTTGCTGTTGTTGCTTTTCTGGACAGATTCTGTCTTCTTTTGTTTTATGCACTCTTTGGGCTTGGGAATCGAATTTCCATGATTATTTCAAGCAAGAGAGTGAACATACAACATAATTAACATTATTGTCTATCTACTAGAGTATTTGATTTGGAATTTTGCACAGCAAGCATGTGATTTGTTTGTCCTTGCTAATCTCACCCAACAGAAAAAGAATGGGAGAAACATGTTTTGTGAAGTTTTTTCACAGGGAATAGAGGAGCTGCGCCTCAAGACATCCAAGAATGGTGAAAGCCATAATCTTGGGGATGTGATGAACACCCCACTGGAGCTACACTCTTTTGGTTAGCACACGTCTACTTTCTGTTTTTCTAAGCAAAGCATTTATCGTAGAGACTTGAAGCGTCTAGTTTTTGTTTTTATTTTTGTTTTGATAAGAGCACCACCATCATTTTATATGAGATTGAGCTACTGGAGTTTGGGGTTGGAATTTATTGGATGCTATTATTATGACTTGGAATAGGGATGCCATGGTTGATTTGAAGAGCTACATATGTTTGCATGATTTATAGGCTTTTTATGTGTAGAAATTTGCAATAATGTTGTCTTGAGCTATCTCTTATTCGTGTCCTTGATGTTAATTGCTGGTTTATTTAGTTTGTCATGAAATGAGTAGTTCTATGGACATATGCATGCATAGTAGCTGGTCAACTATCTCCCTCTTGCTAGCCCAAAAATTTAAAAATTCCAACAAGTAAAAACTTGTTTCCAACAATCCTTAGCCAAGTATTTCCAGTGAGTCCACCATATCTTCCCATTAGCTTCATTGCTATTCCGAGTATGTTCACTATATTATTGTGTTATTTATGTTCTAAATTAAGATATTCAATTTATTAATTGTCATGGGTTGAACTTGGGATAGGACTCTCACGAACTTTTGAAGGCACACTTCACTTTTTATGCATCTAATAAACATGACCCAATAATGGGAGCCACAAGTTTTGCGTTTGACAAGTGTGTGGTTGGGAGCTAGCTATAAATGTGTATCACCGGAAAGCTTTCAACATTGCACAAAAAAATTTACATTTGGTTGATATCATGGACTTTTGTTTTTGGACTCCTGCCATGCCGAAATGAAATAGAGGAATAGTAAGTTTTGATGAGTAAGTATCTATATGACTAGAGAAACGCATTGGGCCGCTAACCCAAGCCATGATTTATCATGGTGGAAATTTACTTACAGCTTGAGTGACTCTACAACACATCCTATAATAAAATAAGAAGCTATGCATAATAGTGAATGAAAATAAAAAGGATGATGAGTGTACTCCGTTTTTTCATCTTGTCATTGTAGCATGGGCTTGTTTCCATGTCATGGGGCAAGAGGTACCTCTTTGCGGTTCTCTATGATGTCGTTAATACTTATTATGATTGTACGAAGCTTATTAGGAATCTTAAGTTGAGTAATCATGGAGTAGGTTTTCACACTCACGGGGCATGAGGCTTTCAACCACCTTGTCATTCTCATTACTTCAATACTCACAATTTTAAGATGCTAGTGATAAAGGGGCAATGAGAGTCCTAGATCAATGGATACCACATTTCAATTAGTAATTTTAGTTGAATAATTTAGAGGCTAAATAAGAATTGATCATGTTTTACCTCTACTCAATTTTCTCCAAAGTGTCCACCATATTTTCTATTTTCCATTATGCTATTCTTTGACCAATATAGGATTTTATTTTTAATTTTGTGTATGCATTTGGTCCATAGTGATTTTATTTCATTATACACGTTGTGAACTTTCATGAAGCATCTTTGCTTATATATTTGATATTTCTTACAACATGAATTGTATATTGCTACTCATTTCTAGTATTAATCATTTGATTATATGTAGCATGAATAATCCTCCTTGATATCCCATGATTGTTTCAATATGCAAAACCCATCTTAGTTTTATCACCTTCATACTCGAGGACGAGCATGGGTTAAGCTTGGGGATGTTGATGCATGTAAAATGCATAGATGAATTTTGCATATTTTCACATGGTTTTCTATTACATATTGCATCATATAAGGGTATAATTCAATGTTTTATAGTATTTTGGGGTTAAATTACAAAGTCCCCCAACTTTTATGGAATTAACCCTGCCTGTCAGAAACCCCGTTTTCTATATTTTTGACGTTTTAGGGGGCAAACTTCCGCGAAATCACCTGAAAATCTGCGGGGGTCATTTTCTTGGAAGGAGAAGAGTTGCGGGCAAAGGATCCACGAGAATTGGGCAAGGAGGCCCAAAAGAGGACCCTCCACGCGGCCAGATTCCTTGGCCGCGTGAGAGGCACCCTTTTGACCCCTGTGGCCCCAATTCCTTCCATCTTCGACTTACCGACTCCGTCTTGACCTAAAACCGACTATAAAAAGGGTCCCCCGTACCCTTACGGAGAAGAGCGCCGCCGAAACACCGAAACACCAAAACAGAGACCAGAAGTTCCAGATTGGAGGGGAAAACTCCGGTGGGGCACTGCCGGTGTGATCTCCTACCCCTCCAACGTCACCACCATCGACATCTCCATGAAGAGGGAGTAGTCCACCCCAGGGCTATGGGTTTGTGGAAGTAGCACTTGTATCTCTCTCTCTATGTGCTTCACTAATTAGATCTGTATGAGCTGCCTCACATGATTACGGGCACCGTTGTAATTCCTATGTGGTGGATCTTTTCTATGAGTTATTGAATCTGAGATTGCAATTGTTTCTCTTGAGTTATTTGAGTAGATGTATCTTATGTACCCCGTTCTTATTTGCTAGCTTTGATCAATCTAGTTCTTGAGAGCGTGTGTGGGGTGATTGGTGCATTAGTTGGAGTAACGGGGGGTGGCTAGTGCTGTGAAAGTGACAGAAGTTCAGCGATCCACTTAGGTTTTGTTAAACCTTTCTTAGTTACCTCACTAGGGATAAAAAGGAGTACCTTGTTACCGGGGATTTGAAGTGACACTAATCAATCTCCATGACTAGATCTAGCAAGTTCTTACTTCAACTTCATGTCACGTTGTTTAAAGTTATACTCTTGTTTTTCCTTAATTATCGAGGTGTTATGATTTATTTCGCATCTTGGTGGAGTATAAGAGGGATCAATATGACCATAGAGATCTCTATGCTAGGACGTGATGCCCATATGAAAGTACTCAATGTTAAACATGTTATTGTAATCTCACATGTAATTCTTTATGTCCACCGTCTACCACTTTATTTGAGAGAATGCAAGTGTGAAACCATGAACCCCGGTCCTATTTTAATTATAAGAAAACAACCTAGTTACTTTGCTGCAATTTACTTTACTTGCACTTTACTTTACTTGCATCTCCAATTCAAATTTATATTATCTCCATCACCACTTGCATCACAAAAATACAAAAACAATCCATTGCATATTTATTTTCTCATTTGCATTTAGTAGTAGATTTAATTATTGCACATTTACTTTCAGTTTTGCATTGCAATTTAGAAGTCTCACACCTTGTGCTTGACAACCAGTTGGCGAGGTTGAGGGCACAAAACTCTCTATTTGTTTGCAGGATCCTGGAGGAAGCTTGGAAGACAACTGCTGAAATACTGGCTCCCCAAGAGTTCGATATAAACCCTCGAGTCACCCTCGTGGGGAAGAAGGCTTGCCACTAGCTACACACTCTACACTTGGAGTCTCAACCTAGCCATCAGTTCTGCATGGGAAAAGGTGATATTGATACTTTTAAACATTATATACATCCAATGATGTTTCGTGAAGCAAAGAAATCCACTGGACATCGTAAAAGACCAAATGAAAGAAATATAACAGAACGTCCCAAAACCAGAAAAGTCCGTAATGAGAAATTATTTCGGGGCACTTAAGTTGCTCAAATCAAAAAACTTAAAGAAGTAAAATGTTCTGTAATTAGTTGAGGAATAAGAACAAAAAAATTATGTCATTTTGATCTTTCTAGAATTTATACGATTTTTTTACGGTGGACAACAGAAATCTGTTTTCTGCGTAGAAATCCAAAACCAACTCCAACTTTTGCTAGAAACTTTACTTGGCACAACTAATACATGAAAATAAAGATACAAAGGAGTTTCTACATAAGTATACAACCCCTTGATTCAAAGAAAACAGGGAAAAATAAAACAAAAATAAAATCATGGGTTATCTCCCAAGAAAAGCTTTTCTTTAACGCCTTTTGGCTAGGCATAAGAGGAGAAAATCAAGTGTTTTCAAGTTAATAAGCATCCAAATTTTAAATAGTTCGAATAATATGATCAAAAGTCAACCTTATTATGTTCCTAGGAAAGTGTTCCTTACCTTTCCTAAGTGTGAATTGATGTTTAATATTCCCCTCTTTCATCTCAATAACAGCACCAATGGTTCTGAGAAAAGGTCTCCCCAATAGAATAGGACAAGAAGCATTGCATTCAATATTCATAACAACAAAATCAACGTGGACAAGGTTATTATTAACAATAATAAGAACATAATCAACTCTCCCAAAGTTTTCTTTCTAGCATTATTTAGCAAGACGAATATCCAAATAACAGGGTTCCAATGGTGGTAAATCAAGCATATCATAAAGTTTCTTAGGAATAACAGAGATACTAGCACCAAGATCACATAGATAATTGCAATCAAAATCATTAACCTTCATTTTAATGATGGGATCTTATACGTCATAAACGTATCCCTAATTTACGATTCTCCATGATGATATTATGCCAATTGCTACATGTTTTCTCCCTTCTTTATGTCATTTTTATCGATTTTACGGACTAACCTATTGACAAGATGCCACAAAGTTCGAAGCCCGGAAGTCGTATTTCCCCCGAAAGCATCCAGAAGACCAAAGAGGAGATGAAGAGGGGCATCAGGGGGGCCACACCATGGGGTGGCGCGCCCCCCTTTGGCCGCGCCAGGGGGTAGTGTGGGGCCCCCAGAGATCCACCGTCTCTGCCCTTTCACCTATTAAATCCCCCCGGATGGAAAAACCTAGGAACCTGATAAAAATCCCTGAAAAAGTTCCGCAGCCGCCGTCACCGTCAACCCTAGATCAGGGGGGTTCTGAAGCTGTTTCCGGCACCCTGCCAAAGAGGAAATCATCACCGGAGGCTTCTACATCACCTTTCCTGCCTCCGGAGTGATGCGTGAGTAGTTCATCCTTGGACTACGGGTTCATAGCTGTAGCTAGATGTTTGTCTTCCCCTCATATGCCTCCATGTTAGATCTCGTGAGCTGCCTATCATGATCAAGATTGATTTTATGTAATTCTATATGTTGTGTTTGCTGGGATCCGATGAATATTTACCTTATGCCAAGTTGATTATAGTCTTAATTGCATATGTTATTTGTGATCTTTCATGCTTTCCGTTGCTAGTGGCTGCTCTGGCCAAATAGTTGCTAGTGACTCCAAGAGGGAGTATTTATGCTTGATGGTGGGTACATGCCTCCTCATTGCCTTGCTCGCGTGATAGAAACGTAAAGGGGGAGGATGTGTTGTTGCCATTCGGGAGAAAACAGCGGTGAGAGTGCCCGCATGCATAATCAGTGCTTACATTACACACTTTGTTTAATGCAATTATCTGTTGCTTGCAACTTAATACATAAGGGGGTTCAGATGATAACCTGAGGGTGGATTATTAGTCATAGATGCAGATGGATGTCGGTCTATGTATCTTGTTGTAATGTTCGCACTAAATTTCATAGTAGTCTTCATGTCATATTGTGCACTGCGGTGCAACCTCTATTTCTCAATTGCCCAGCTGTAATTGGTTCACCCAGCATGCTATCTTTTATGGAGAGACACCACTAGTCAAACTATGAACCCCTGTCCCTAGACATAATATCATCAAGTCTATCACTCAACGAGGAGGTTTTTTCAACAGAATTTACCTTCTTACCAGTTGGACCTTCAGAATAATTTACCATCATATTGTCAAGAAGCTTTGTTGCTGACCCCAAGGTTATGTACATAAAGGTTACTCCAGCAGCTGAATCCAGAAGGTTTTTTGAAGAAAATTTCAGTCATGCATAATTTTTTTTGGATGATCATCCAAGTAGTCTGTCCCTGGGTGGGACAATTATTTACGAAAGATTTTATCCTTTCGCAAGCTTTAGCAACATGCTCATTATCATGTTGCGTAAAATTCATAATGATACTTCTTAAAGATATAATCTTAGCAGGAGGATAATATTTTGTAATGAAAGCATCTTTACTTGTAGTCCAAGAATCAATAATATTTTTAGGCAAAGATAGCAACCATTCATTAGCTCTTACTCTCAAAGATAAAGGAAACAAATTTAGTTTAATAATATCTCCATCTACATCTTTATATTTTTGCATCTCACATAGTTCAACATAATTATTTAGATGGGTAGTGATACGTCCATTTTGCATCACTATTTTATATCATAATTTTCTGTTATTCATCGATATATTTCATGTTATGATGCCTCTGTTATGTTATTCTATCTTATTTTGCATGTTTCATAATTTTTGGAGAATAAACACCTGGACCAGGAATCTGATGGAAAAAGCATCGTCGGGATACCATATTTCAGAAGATCAAAAGAAGAAGTGGGACACCGGGTGTGTCCTAAAAGTTCAGAGGAGGAACCCAGCCAGAAGGAGAGCCAGAGGGGAGCCACCAGGGGCCCACACCATGGGGTGGCGACCCCCCCCTTGGTCGCGCCACCTATGGGTGTGGCCACCCTGACCCACCTCTGGGGAATATCTTTCACGTGCATGTCCCCAAGGAAACCATCTTCGAAGAATTATTCCGCCGCCGCCTCGGGGCGGAAAACACCCGAGAGAGAAAAGCTCTCTAGCAGGGAGAAATCTGACACGGAAATTCCTCTCCGGAGAGGGGAAATCGCCGCCATCGTCACCGTCATCGCTCCGGGTATCATTAAAATCGTCATCATCATCATCATCACAACCAGCACGATCACCCTCATCATCCAATGTCATCCCGCTGTAACAATTAGGGGCATCTGTCGTTGTTTTGCATTAGATCTCTCTCCCGGTGTGGATTACTTGTTAGTAGTTGATGCTTGTGAGATTTATCGGTGTTTGCGCTTTAAGACCAGATTGTTATCATCCATTATATCACCTCTGATCATGATCAATATGATGTCTTGTGAGTAGTTCGTATTGTTCGTAGTGAAGTAATAATGAATAATATTTAATGTTTGATATTTAAGTTTTGGTGTTATTCTTCTAGTGGTGTCATGTGAACGTCGACTAAATGACACTTCGCCATTTATGGGCCTAGGGAAATGCACCGTATATTTGGCTACTAATTATGGGGTTGCCGGAGTGACATAAACCTAAACACCCGTTAGGAAACCTTTACACGAGGGAGCATAGGATCCCGGAGTTTAAAGTTGTGGTTAGATTTATTTCTTAATTACTTTCTTGTAGTTGCGGGTGCTTGTAAGGGGGTATAATCACAAGTATGTATTAGTCTTGGATGGGACGGTACATTATCATAGGTTCACCCACACAACACTTATCCAAACACCTAACATGATTCAGTTGCATGGAACAAAAGCACTTGACCGAAACCTCCCGTGTGTCCTTGTGAACGTTTGTTAATCATAAGTAAACCTACCGGCTTGTCCTTTTCTGAAGAAAGGATAGGGCCACTTGCTGCAATTATTACTACTGCATTTTATTTAATCGCACTTTACTTATTTTCAATATCAAAAACCCCTACAAATCTGGTTTCCAGTATTTACAGCTATTCCTTCATCGAAACTGCTTGTCAACACCTGCTGCTCCTCGTTGGTTTCGACACTCTTATTTATCGAAAGTACTACGATACACCCCCTATACTTGTGGGTCATCAGGCAGCAACAGCATCAGTCCTAATACCAGAAAATTGCTCTCTCATAACAAGATTTAATAGTGCAGGCTTGATACGTCATAAATGTATCCCTAATTTCTGATGTTCCATGTTGTTTTCATGTTATTTCCCACATGTTAGCTATACACTTTATGCCATTTTTATCGATTTTCCGTACTAACATATTGACAAGATGCCACGGGGCCAGTTCCCTGTTTTCTTCTCCTTGTAGTTTCAGAAAAGTTGTTCTAGAAATATTCTCGGAATTGGAGAATTCGAAGTCCGGAAGTCTTAGAAATCCCGGAGGTTCCGCGGAGTCCTGAAGAGACCCGGAGGGGGCCCTCAGGGGGCACACACCATAGGGTGGCGCGATCCCCCTTGGCCGCGCCAGGGGTGGTGTGGCCCCCCCAGGCCTCCACCACTTATGATCTTTCGTCTATTTATTCCCCCTGAGGAAAAAACCCTAGAAATATATTACTTTTAGCCGAGAAACGGACGAGGCCAGCATCACCATCATCCCGAGATAGGTAGGGTTCTGGAGCTCTCCCCGGCACCCTGCCGGAGGGAGAAATCATCACCGGATGGGACTACACCACCATGCCCTCCTCTGAAATTATGCGTGAGTAGTTCATCCCTGGACTACGGGTGTAACATCCCAAGTATGAAAAATAGCCATTAGAATGTTTGCTCTCTGTTATTTTATGTTTTGCATCATGACATCATGTTCATTGCATTTGTTTTGCTTGTTTTCCATTTGTTTTCCTCTGTTTTGCTTTGTTTTCCAACTGTTTTCATTTGTTTTCCTTAGTTTTCTATTTGAATTTCAAATCAAATTTCAAACCTTTTGTTTCATACTTGTGATGTTACAATTTCCAAAATGATATTTCAAATCAAAACAATCATTTGTTTCCATAAAAGTTGTGATTCCAAACTGTTGTGTTGTTTCTAATCAAAAATTCATTTAATACCAAACCATTTTCAAATTCAATTATATTTCCAAAAACAGCAACCTTTTGAAAGTTATGAAAATGACAGCACACTTCCATCATTTGTTTCCATTAAACTATAAATTCCAAACCATCAAATTGTTTAAGTTCCAATAATTCATTTAATAACAACTTTCATTCATTTTCAAATAAATGGCAAATATCAAATAATTTCAAATCTTTTGGAAAAATAAAAGTTACACAATGTTGTTGTAACCCTAAATAAACTATAACCAAATTTTCCTAATTTTCCTAACCCTAAACCCTAGCCTTTTTCTTCCTTTTCCAATCAGCCAAAAAAAAAACAATCAGAAACAAAAAATAAAAGAAGCAAAAGAGAGAGAGAGGAGCAGGCCCAGCCCAACTCCCCCCTCAGGCCCAATACCCCTTCCCCCTGTCATCTTCTTCGTACGGCTCACCATCCAGCGCCTCCACGTAGCTGCAGAGGAGCAGCAACGGCTGCGACCACCTCCTCCCCCCCTATAACTCGAGTTCGATGCCCTAGCCCCCTCTGCCCTAATTTCTCTCCCTCCATCTCTTCTCCCCCGCCTCCATTTTTCCCCCTCCGATTCCTCCTTCTGCTCTGCACCTCCCCTCCTCTGAACCTGCACAACCTGAACCCGAAAGCCTCCACCTTCCCTCCGGCGATCGCCGCCATTCCTCTGCGCCACCGTGATGGGAAGGGGCGGGAATGGGTTCCCCCACCGCGGGCTTCCTCCTCCACTCCTCGGCGAGGGCCGGGAGGGCCTGTGGCGCCGCCGCCATCCTTCCCTCGCTGCCGTTCGCCACCTGTTCTGCCCCGAGCGCTGCTCCTCCTCCAATCCCCCTCGGTGAGCTCTCCCTTCCCTCGATCCCTCTCGCTCTCCTCCCTTCCCTTCACAGCCCGCACCCACGGCGCACACCCCACGCCGCAGCCACAGTCACACATGGCCACCACGCGAGCATCGCTGTCCGCCGGCGGCAGTTTTTGCCTTCAGTCGATGTTCAGTTCAGAAAACGTACGTGCAAAATTCAGTTAACACCCGCTTCTCCACCTTATCCTCACCGCGCGCCCACTTCTGTCACGAAACAAAGCCCACCGCAGTGGTTAGCTGCTCTCTGCGCGCAGCAGAAGGGCAGGGGTTCGAGTCCCCCCTCCCGCAATAAAAA
The DNA here is from genome assembly GCA_028641055.1 of Alopecurus myosuroides. Lineage (NCBI taxonomy): Eukaryota > Viridiplantae > Streptophyta > Magnoliopsida > Poales > Poaceae > Alopecurus > Alopecurus myosuroides. Next base: position 32,127,856 of record CM054057.1, read on the forward strand.
CCAAACTTTTATTTACTTTTGTTTTGATACAGCAACTTCACAGAAATCACACCCAGGTCCCTGCTAACTATTTTCTAGCCCCTGTAATTTATTTCTAAGTCCCTAGCAGCTAATTAAATTGCAGAATAACACCTAAATTTGTAAATTGCCTAAATAATTCATCTTAACTCCAAATTCAACATTTTTAATATGTTTTCTGTACCAAATTGAATTCTCTACCCAAATATAAAATTTGTTTACTGTTTTGAATACTTTAAATTGGTGCAATATTTGAATTCTTGTTTAATTCACTTAATTTTGCAAAATTCATAACTTGGGCATAAAAATTCCAAATTCCACAAACTAAATATGTTTTCCAATCAACTTTTCATGTACTTTCCAAATATCAACTTTGTTTTCTGTTTTGAATAATTTAAATTGCTGAAAACAACTGTTTCTTAATTATTGCATTTAAAATTTCCAAAATAATAACTTGCTCATTTTAAATCCAATTTCAACAAATAAAATATGTTTTCCATGCTAAATTGAACCACCTTTTCAAATATAAACTTTGTTTTCTGTTTTGCATAATTAAAATTGGTTGAATGATTTAAACCTTGTTTAAATCATTTAATATTGTTAAATGCATAACTTGGTCAAATTAATTCCTTTTGAACATATAAAATATGTCTACAAACCCTAAAAGTATAAAATTTTCAAATATGAACTTCACTCAATGTTTTGCACAAATAAAAATTCAAATAAGTTCATGTTTGAATTAAATTCAACTAAATCTTGTTCAAACTTGTTTAATTCATAAGTAATTTATTCTAAATCCTTTTTCAACAAGTGAAACATGTAATCCAACCAAAATTGTGTGTTCTTTTCAAATATGAACTTTGTTATCTGTTTTGAACAATTAAAATTGGTGAAAACAACAAATGCTTGTGTAACACCTTTAAGAAACCAAAATTCCAAAACTTAATAAACAAATTTCCCAACTTGGTAAACCTTATTTCTAATTGTTTCCATTGTTGTTATCTTATTGTTTTCATCATCCATGCATCATGCTAATTCACTTACACATGATGATTAGTTGTAGAACAATTAATTCAACCATAATTCATGGGCTTTCCATATGCAATCCAATTGCATATGGATTCATTTAATCATGTTGCTATCTTGTCAACTAGTTTACTTTGTTGCATCAATTAAATGGTCATGCATCATCCCATGTTTGTGCACTATGCCATGTTATTGATGGTTTGTTCTCTGCGTTGTTTGTTTGCTTCTTCTCGGATAAACGACAACGTTGAGACCGACGATACTTACGACACCCCTTCTAAGGATCTAGCTCAGTACCAGGCTGCTGAGTTTGCAGGCAAGTATTCACTCACATGAACCATTGTGTTCCTTTCAACATTGGTTACCGATACTTTCCGTTGACTATTCTGCTAGCCTATGAATCGTTGCTTCTGTTACGAACCTATCACATGTATCCTTTAACCCTGATATTGCCTCACCTCCACTCCCATAACCCCGTTGTTTGAGCCCGTGTCTTACTAGCATGCTTAGGGTTGTTTCTGCTCGAGTCGGTTACCCGTTACTTTCTGTTACTATATCATTTATGTTCTGGGGCTCGATGTTAAACAATCAACCTGTTAATTTTGAGGTAATAATAATTTGCTGATAAGGCACCGGCAGGAGGCCCGGCGTGGTTTTGAGGCCTGCTAGTGTCGACCCTAATTAGGAAAAGGGTCTTGTCTACTGATCCATGATGAGCGCACTAACCGCATGTGGGAAGCGTGTATGGGCGCCTCCCTCAATTTGATTCGATTCGCATCTTGTCCAAATCGCCACACTTAGTTCGGGCTTTCCATTTGATGCATGCATGTGCAGGTGCGAACCCTTGGCGCCAGGGTGGAACTTTTGTAGTCGGCATTTAGGGCGGCGTGGTCTTAGAGTGCTATGAGGGTCCCCTTTTCTTCGTGGGCCTCGATTAGCCGCGCACGCACAGCATGTGGTTCTTTGGGCTTGATGCAAAGAAGAGTTGAGTTGTGTTGAGTGCCCCGCTTGGTGGGAAAGGCCTTCCCATCTGGCGGGTTATTCTTACGTGTACGGCCAAATTGGTGCACCCCTGCAGGGATAAATCTTCTCGAGAAGCCGTGTTTTCCGCGGTTATGGATGACTTGGTGAAAGTACTGGCTAACAAGTACTCAGAACAACTTACACCTAACTAATGATAAATTGACTAGTAATAGCCTTATTGACACAACAACCTGATTCATCATTAATCCAACTGTGTGAGTTATCCTCGGATTGCTTCTTTGGACAAGGGGCGAGATCCAGGATGGGTTTGTTTGGAGTTAGTTGTTAGTTGGTTACGATACGCTATCTTATCTTCTTTCTGTTTAGCCGGAAGTGGTAGTACCTCTGTAGTTGGTTAGAGCAGCCAGTTGCAGCATCTTTTATATCCCCTCTCTTCCGTTGAACCCAAAGCATCTGTGCTTGGTGTTGACGGGTTACACTTTGGTGAACTGTGAGTCTTGCTTGCCAGTACGTTTATGTACTGACCCCTTTGGGGCTGTGGTTTCCGCAGACTACGTTTCCGAGGATCCCCATGGTGGCTACTACGTGGAGTATGACGAGACTGCTGACGAGTAGATAGCGGACCCGGGCAGGATCCGAGACTTCGTGGATGGGCTCCGTCTTTTCGTTTCCGGCCTCTTAGGCCTATTTGGATTTGTCTGTACTCAGACCTTTTGAATGCTTCCGCTGTGCTGTAATGATGTACTGTTGGGACATGTGTCCTCTGGATGATTGTATTTGCTATCTCTGCTCTAATGAGAGCTATTTGCAACTTATTTCCCTCTTTTGCGTCTTAGAGATATGTTGTGTTATCATTTTGTTCAACGCCGTTGACGTATCATGTGTGTATGGTATGAAGTACGTCAATGGTAGTATCCTGATTTCTACGGGATAGTTTACATCGACGGTGGATAGTAGAGATTGGTTGTCACACATAAGTGTTGGCCTACTCGTAAGAGGACGCGGGAGCAGATAAGCCCCGTAATCCAATCATCTACTATTCAGTTCGGACCGGTGAGTATCCCCTAGAAGTCCGGGTGCGACAAATGGTATCAGAGCCTGTCTGCCTGTAGGATCCCTTTTACTGGTCGCAGTTGAGTCTAGAAACTATTTTGTAGCTATATAGGATAAATGAAACGTGAGAGTAGGAATTCTGTTCTTTTTGTTCTTTCCCCACCCACCCTCCCTTTTCTGGTAAGGAAGTGTAACGTTGTTTTCTCTTCTCATCTAAACTTTCAAGTTAGGATTTCACGTATTCTGGTTTCTCTGGGATAGTTATATCTACTAGACCATAGGAATGGAGGTGGTTGTGACATGATTTATCATGTTGCCTACTCACGATTGAGAACGGAGGCGTGTAAGCCCCGGAAGCAAATCCTCTACTCCTTAAGCAGTAGATATTGATCCTTTAGAAGCCCGGATGGGTTTTCCGTAGTACCTCAGGAGTGTTTTCATCTCGTTTTTCCCGATGTTGCAATATCCTGTTCTTCTCAACATCCTTTTCGTCCATTGAAACCTTGTTGTTGCTTTCAATTTCAGTTCTTCTACCGGCGTCTAATCAATAACTCTGTTCCACCCTTCTGGCCAGATAGTCTATTCTTCAAATGAATCAAATTCTATTCAGCTATACACCCTCAATACAAAACCTCTCCCTTTACTCGAAAATGTTCCGTTGATTTGCGAATTCCCTGACGTCTTTCCATAAGAGTTGCCAGGAATGCCTATCGTTTTGAACTTCCAGAAAACTATCCAAGGTGCACGATGTGTTTCACGTGTCACAGCTCAAGAGGATCTTCCCAAGAAGTATCCGGACCTTTTCTTTTCTCAGTAGGAATCTCGGGGCGCGATTCCTTCAAGGGGGGGCGTTTTGTAACATCCCAAGTATGAAAAATAGACATTAGAATGTTTGCTCTCTGTTATTTTATGTTTTGCATCATGACATCATGTTCATTGCATTTGTTTTGCTTGTTTTCCATTTGTTTTCCTCTGTTTTGCTTTGTTTTCCAACTGTTTTCATTTGTTTTCCTTTGTTTTCTATTTGCATTTCAAATCAAATTTCAAACCTTTTGTTTCATACTTGTGATGTTACAATTTCCAAAATGATATTTCAAATCAAAACAATCATTTGTTTCCATAAAAGTTGTGATTCCAAACTGTTGTGTTGTTTCTAATCAAAAATTCATTTAATACCAAACCATTTTGAAATTCAATTATATTTCCAAAAACAGCAACCTTTTGAAAGTTATGAAAATGACAACACACTTCCATCATTTGTTTCCATTAAACTATAAATTCCAAACCATCAAATTGTTTAAGTTCCAATAATTCATTTAATAACAACTTTCATTCATTTTCAAATAAATGGCAAATATCAAATAATTTCAAATCTTTTGGAAAAATAAAAGTTACACAATGTTGTTGTAACCCTAAATAACCTATAACCAAATTTTCCTAATTTTCCTAACCCTAAACCCTAGCCTTTTTCTTCCTTTTCCAATCAGCCAAAAAAAACAATCAGAAACAAAAAATAAAAGAAGCAAGAGAGAGAGAGAGAGAGAGAGAGAGAGAGAGAGAGAGAGAGAGAGGGGCAGGCCCAGCCCAACTCCCCCCTCAGGCCCAATACCCCTTCCCCCTGTCATCTTCTTCGTACGGCTCACCATCCATCGCCTCCACGTAGCTGCAGAGGAGCAGCAACGGCTGCGACCACCTCCTCCCCCCTATAACTCGAGTTCGATGCCCTAGCCCCCTCTGCCCTAATTTCTCTCCCTCCATCTCTTCTCCCCCGCCTCCATTTTTCCCCCTCCGATTCCTCCTTCTGCTCTGCACCTCCCCTCCTCTGAACCTGCACAACCTGAACCCGAAAGCGTCCACCTTCCCTCCGGCGATCGCCGCCATTCCTCTGCGCCACCGTGATGGGAAGGGGCGGGAATGGGTTCCCCCCACCGCGGGCTTCCTCCTCCACTCCTCGGCGAGGGCCGGGAGGGCCTGTGGTGCCGCCGCCATCCTTCCCTCGCCGCCGTTCGCCACCTGTTCTGCCCCGAGCGCTGCTCCTCCTCCGATCCCCCTCGGTGAGCTCTCCCTTCCCTCGATCCCTCTCGCTCTCCTCCCTTCCCTTCACAGCCCGCACCCACGGCGCACACCCCACGCCGCAGCCACAGTCACACACGGCCACCACGCGAGCATCGCTGTCCGCCGGCGGCAGTTTTTGCCTTCAGACGATGTTCAGTTCAGAAAACGTACGTGCAAAATTCAGTTAACACCCGCTTCTCCACCTTATCCTCACCGCGCGCTCACTTCTGTCACGAAACAAAGCCCACCGCAGTGGTTAGCTGCTCTCTGCGCGCAGCAGGAGGGCAGGGGTTCGAGTCCCCCCTCCCGCAATAAAAACCAAACTTTTATTTCCTTTTTTTTTGATACAGCAACTTCACAGAAATCACACCCAGGTCCCTGCTAACTATTTTCTAGCCCCTGTAATTTATTTCTAAGTCCCTAGCAGCTAATTAAATGGCAGAATAACACCTAAATTTGTAAATTGCCTAAATAATTCATCTTAACTCCAAATTCAACATTTTTAATATGTTTTCTGTACCAAATTGAATTCTCTACCCAAATATAAAATTTGTTTACTGTTTTGAATATTTTAAATTGGTGCAATATTTGAATTCTTGTTTAATTCACTTAATTTTGCAAAATTCATAACTTGGGCATAAAAATTCCAAATTCCACAAACTAAATATGTTTTCCAATCAACTTTTCATGTACTTTCCAAATATCAACTTTGTTTGCTGTTTTGAATAATTTTAATTGCTGAAAACAACTGTTTCTTAATTATTGATTTAAAATTGCCAAAATAATAACTTGCTCATTTTAAATCCAATTTCAACAAATAAAATATGTTTTCCATGCTAAATTGAACCACCTTTTCAAATATAAACTTTGTTTTCTATTTTGCATAATTAAAATTGGTTGAATGATTTAAACCTTGTTTAAATCATTTAATATTGTTAAATGCATAACTTGGTCAAATTAATTCCTTTTGAACATATAAAATATGTCTACAAACCCTAAAAGTATAAACTTTTCAAATATGAACTTCACTCAATGTTTTGCACAAATAAAAATTCAAATAAGTTCATGTTTGAATTAAATTCAACTAAATCTTGTTCAAACTTGTTTAATTCATAAGTAATTTATTCTAAATCCTTTTTCAACAAGTGAAACATGTAATCCACCCAAAATTGTGTGTTCTTTTCAATATTGAACTTTGTTATCTGTTTTGAACAATTAAAATTGGTGAAAACAACAAATGCTTGTGTAACACCTTTAAGAAACCAAAATTCCAAAACTTAATAAACAAATTTCCCAACTTGGTAAACCTTATTTCTAATTGTTTCCATTGTTGTTATCTTATTGTTTTCATCATCCATGCATCATGCTAATTCACTTACACATGATGATTAGTTGTAGAACAATTAATTCAACCATAATTCATGGGCTTTCCATATGCAATCCAATTGCATATGGATTCATTTAATCATGTTGCTATCTTGTCAACTAGTTTACTTTGTTGCATCAATTAAATGGTCATGCATCATCCCATGTTTGTGCACTATGCCATGTTATTGATGGTTTGTTCTCTGTGTTGTTTGTTTGCTTCTTCTCGGATAAACGACGACGTTGAGACCGACGATACTTACGACACCCCTTCTAAGGATCTAGCTTAGTACCAGGCTGCTGAGTTTGCAGGCAAGTATTCACTCACATGAACCATTGTGTTCCTTTCAACATTGGTTACCGATACTTTTCGTTGACTATTCTGCTAGCCTATGAATCGTTGCTTCTGTTACGAACCTATCACATGTATCATTTAACCCTGATATTGCCTCACCTCCACTCCCATAACCCCGTTGTTTGAGCCCGTGTCTTACTAGCATGCTTAGGGTTGTTTCTGCTCGAGTCGGTTACCCGTTACTTTCTGTTGCTATATCATTTATGTTCTAGAGCTCGATGTTAAACAATCAACCTGTTAATTTTGAGGTAATAATAATTTGCTGATAAGGCACCGGCAGGAGGCCCGGCGTGGTTTTGAGGCCTGCTAGTGTCGACCCTAATTAGGAAAAGGGTCTTGTCTACTGATCCATGATGAGCGCACTAACCGCATGTGGGAAGCGTGTATGGGCGCCCCCCTCAATTTGATTCGATTCGCATCTCGTCCAAATCGCCACACTTAGTTCGGGCTTTCCATTTGATGCATGCATGTGCAGGTGCGAACCCTTGGCGCCAGGGTGGAACTTTTGTAGTCGGCATTTAGGGCGGCGTGGTCTTAGAGTCCTATGAGGGTCCCCTTTTCTTCGTGGGGCTCGATTACCGCGCACGCACAGCATGTGGTTCTTTAGGCTTGATGCGAAGAAGAGTTGAGTTGTGTTGAGTGCCCCGCTTGGTGGGAAAGGCCTTCCCATCTGGCGGGTTATTCTTACATGTACGGCCAAATTGGTGCACCCCTGCAGGGATAAATCTTCTCGAGAAGCCGTGTTTTCCGCGGTTATGGATGACTTGGTGAAAGTACTGGCTAACAAGTACTCAGAACAACTTACACCTAACTAATGATAAATTTACTAGTAATAGCCTTATTGACACAACAACCTGATTCATCATTAATCCAACTGTGTGAGTTATCCTCGGATTGCTTCTTTGGATAAGGGGCGAGATCCAGGATGGGTTTGTTTGGAGTTAGTTGTTAGTTGGTTACGATACGCTATCTTATCTTCTTTCTGTTTAGCCGGAAGTGGTAGTACCTCTGTAGTTGGTTAGAGCAGCCAGTTGCAGCATCTTTTATATCCCCTCTCTTCCGTTGAACCCAAAGCATCTGTGCTTGGTGTTGACGGGTTACACTTTGGTGAACTGTGAGTCTTGCTTGCCAGTACGTTTATGTACTGACCCCTTTGGGGCTGTGGTTTCCGCAGACTACGTTTCCGAGGATCCCCATGGTGGCTACTACGTGGAGTATGACGAGACTGCTGACGAGTAGATAGCGGACCCGGGCAGGATCCGAGACTTCGTGGATGGGCTCCGTCTTTTCGTTTCCGGCCTCTTAGGCCTATTTGGATTTGTCTGTACTCAGACCTTTTGAATGCTTCCGCTGTGCTGTAATGATGTACTGTTGGGACATGTGTCCTCTGGATGATTGTATTTGCTATCTCTGCTCTAATGAGAGCTATTTGCAACTTATTTCCCTCTTTTGCGTCTTAGAGATATGTTGTGTTATCATTTTGTTCAACGCCGTTGACGTACCATGTGTGTATGGTATGAAGTACGTCAATGGTAGTATCCTGATTTCTATGGGATAGTTTACATCGACGGTGGATAGTAGAGATTGGTTGTCACACATAAGTGTTGGCCTACTCGTAAGAGGACGCGGGAGCAGATAAGCCCCATAATCCAATCATCTACTATTCAGTTCGGACCGGTGAGTATCCCCTAGAAGTCCGGGTGCGACAACGGGTCCATAGCAGTAGCTAGATGGTTTTTCTATCCACTTTGTACCTCATGTTTAGATCTATTGAGCTTCCTAACAAGATAACGATCATCTTTATGTAATGCTACATGTTGTGTTTGCTGGGATCTGATGAATGTTGAATGCAATGTATTTTTATTATCAATCTATCATGGTATCTTCATGCTTATGTTATCTATGATCTTGCATGCTCTCCGTTATTAGTAGATGCTAGTAACTCCAAGAGGGGGTATTTATGCTTGATAGTGGGTTCATGCCAATTTTGCATCTGTGCTCGAGTGACAGAAACGTGATGGATGGAGGATGTGTTGTTGCCCTTAGGGAGAAAACAACAATTCTTTGTCTAATGATGATGTTATTGTTTACATTACACACTTTTCTTACTGCAAATATCTGCTGCTTGCAACTTAATACCCAACGTTTGTTCGGATGATATTCCGAGGGTGGATTACTAGTCATAGATGTAGTTGGATAACGGTCTATGTATCGTGTTGTAATGCCTACATGAATCACATGGTAATCTTTATGTCTTGCATATGCACTACGGTGCAGCCTTCATTTCTGTCAATTTCCCAGCTGTAATTTTTTCACCACACATGTTATTTATCTTTCACGGAGAGACACCAATAGTGAACTATGGACCCCGGTCCTTTTTCATCATACTGAAAAACACCTACTGCTTTCATACTCTTCCTACTATTTTCCACACCATACGTTTAACCTCTTTGTGTTTAGCAAAACCGGTGAGATTACCAATCTGACTTCTTCATTGGGACAAAGTGATTTGATTGTGTTGTGCAGGTTCCACATTGCTGCTGAACCGCTAGTGCTCCCTTCCACCTCAGCTCCATCAACCTTCATAGATTGCTTGTCCTCCTACTGGTAGATTCAATCTTGGTTTCTTTTCTGAGGGAAAACTTTCTGCTGCACTCTTCACAACCTTTCTCTTGGGGTTTACCAACTGGAGGATCTACACGCCATCAACAAGTTTTCTGGCACCGTTGCCGGGGAGGAAGAGAATTTCTGCAAGGGGAGTCTCTCACTTCCAATCTCTTTACTTTGTTTTTGTTTTGATTGTTTTATTTTATTTTGTCTTGTTTTCTTCCATTTATCAAAAACACAAAAAATTAGTTCTTATTCTAGTTGTAGTTTAATTACCGTTTTTAATCTTGTTAAAATGAATACTCCTGAGAACACTAAGTTGTGTGACTTTACTAGCACCAACAACAATGATTTCATTAGCACACCTATTGCTCCACCTGCTCCTACTGCGGATTTTTATGAGATTAAGCCTGCCTTGTTAATCCTTGGTATGAGGGAGCAATTTTCTGGTGTTAGTACTGAAGATACTGCTGCCCATCTTAATAATTTTGTTGGACTCCGTGAGATGCAAAAATATAAATATGTAGATGGAGATATTATTAGTCTGGAATTATTTTCTTTCTCTTTGAGAGGAAGAGCTAAAGATTGGTTTCTATCTTTGCCTAGAGATAGTATTGATTCTTGGACTAAGTGTAAAGATGCCTTCATTGGAAAATATTATCCTCCTGCTAAGATTATTTCTTTAAGAAGTAGCATTATAAATTTTAAGCAACTTGATAATGAGCATGTTGCTAAATCTTGGTAAAGAATGAAATCTTTAGTAAAGAATTGTCCCACTCAAGGACTGACTACTTGGATGATCATCCAAACTTTTTATGCAGGACTGAATTTTTCTTTAAGAAACCTTCTGGATTCAGCTGCTGGAGGAACCTTTAAGTCCATGACCTTGGGGGAAGGAACAAAGCTTCTTGGTGATATGATGGTAAATTATTCTGAATGGCATAATGAGAGAGCTCCAACTGGTAGGAAGGTAAATTATGTTGAAGAAACCTCCTCTTTGAGTGATAGACTTGATGCTATTATGTCTATGCTTGTTAATGGCCATGATCCTATTGAACCAAAAAATGTTCCCTTAGCCTCTTTGGTTTCTCAAGAAGAGCATGTTGATGAGAACTTCATTAAAAATAATAATTTCAACACCAATGCTTATAGGGATAATTTTGGTAGCAACAATTATAGGACATATCCTCCTAAAAATATCAATGCTTATGGTAATTCTTATGGTAACTCCTATAACAGCAACAAAAGTGTACCCTCTAATCTTGAGAACACACTTAAGAATTTTATTAGTACACAAACTGCTTTCAATAAATCTGTTGAGGAAAATTTTGGCAAAATTGATGTTCCTTCTTCTAAAGGTTATACCCCATCTCTTGATGTTGAATTTCTAAAAATAAAGGTTATGCCTCATGATGTTAAGGAAAGTAAAACTTTAAATTGCATGCTAGTTGGGAAAAAAAGATGAAATAGCTAGAAAAAATAATATAGCTAATGTTTCACCATTACCACCACTAGTAAAACTGAACCTTCTTATGATATAAAACCTTCTACTATCAATGGTATAGTAATTGGCGTTGGAAACACTCCCACTTCTGCTACTAAAATTGCAAAATTGCGTGAAACTGCTAAAAAATGCTCCTGATGAAAGTGCTGAAATTTTTAGAAACATGGGAGATCATAGTCCCATTACCTTTGCTAAAAATGATCTTAACTTTGATGATTGCTACATCACTGAAGTGATTAAGTTCTTAAAAATTCCTTTTGGTTGTCCTAATGCTAGTGCTATGAATATGGCTCTCACAAAACATATTAATAATGCTCTCATGAAAATTAGAAAAGATGATTTATGATGTCAAGCCTCTATCCCTAGGAAGCTAGATGATGGTTGGGAACCTATTATGAAAATTACAGTGAATGATTTTGATTGTAATTCTCTATGTGATCTTGGTGCTAGTATCTCTGTTATTCCCAAGAAACTTTATGATATTCTTCATTTACCACTGTTGGAACCTTGTTATTTGGATATTCGTCTTATTGATAATGTTAGAAGGAAACCTTTGGGGAGAGTTTATGATGTTCTTATCATGGTTAATAATAATCTTGTCCCTGCTGATTTTTTTTGTCTTGAATATAGAATGAATGTTTCTTGCCCAATTGTTTTGGGAAGACCTTTTCTTAGAACTGTTGGTGCTATTATTGATATGAAAGAGGGGAATATTAAATTTCAGTTCCCACTCAAGAAAGGTACGAAACTCTTTTCTAGAAAGAGAATGGCGTTGCCTTTTGATTCCGTTATTCGAACAGAGTACAATTTGTATGCTTCTTCACTTCAAAATACTTGATTCCATTTTTTTGGGCCTAGCTAAAAGGCATTAAACAAAAGCACTTCTTGCGAGATAACACATGGTTTTACTTTTGCTTTGTTTTTCTCTGTTTTCTTTGAGTCAAGGGGTTGTATACTTCTGTACTAACTCCTTTTTATGTTTCTTTTCATGTTTTCGTAGTGCCAAGTAATCTTTCTGACGAGAGTTGGAGTTGGTTTTTGGATTCTTGCGCAGATAGCAAATTTCTGCTATCCACCGTAAAAAATCGTGAAAATCCTGGAAGATCACAATGATCTGAAATTTTTTGTGCTTATGCCTCAGCTAGATCCACAACTGTTTTGTTCTCTAGATTTTTTGATTTGAGCAACGTAAGTGCGTCCAAAAAAATCGTCTTTTCAGGATGTTCTAGTTTTGACAGATTCTGCCATTTTTCTTGCATTGGCTCTTTTGCGATGTCGGGTGGCTTTCTTTGCTTCACGAAACATCAGTGGCTGTAGATAATGTTGAAAATTATCAATAGAACTTGTGCCATACAGAACCCATGTATTTTTATTTGTTTCACTAACCCTTTGATATGAATTAGTGTTTGAGTATGGTATAAAGGAAGTTCTCAAGTGTCTAGAGAAGAGGTGATATATGTGATCAAGAAGAGTGCAAGGTTAAATATTGGGGATACCCCGTAGTTCATCCTAGCATATTTTTATAAGTCTCAAGAATAAAATCTTGGGGATTCCCAAGGAATCCCCTTCTTCATCAACTATCTATCAGGTCACTTCTCGTGAAACTATATGTTTATTCGGTCACATCATATGAAGTTTTCTTGGCTCGTCTGTTTGTTTTTCTTTTGTTTTCCTTTGTTTTCCTTGATGAAATAATATCATTGGACCTAGAATCCTTTTTTTGGAGAGAGACACACTCCGCTTTTACATTTGAATACTTCCTATGATAGTATTCTTAGCTTTTCTTCTAGTTGCTGCAAAAATTCATGTTTAGCTCTTGTTTTTATTGCATCTCTTATTCAGAGTTGTTAGTTTTTGTAGTGTTATGTGAGTCCTCTAATTTTTTTTCCTTTAGCATTTAGAGAGTTTTCTTAAAAGCATGTTTTGTATGGTGCTTGTTGAGAAAAGAAATTGCTGCTTGAAGTAGAATTTTTAACTGTGCAAGTAGAAGCCTGTATAGACAGTGACTAGAAATTTTTCATATCATGCTAGATGTTTTTTAGTTTTAAAGCCTTGTGGTTATTTAGTAGCACGATTAGCCTCAAATATATGAGAGTGTTTAATGTGCCATTGAAAGAATCATGAGTTGTTCTTGTCATATTGAAGCATAAATTTGCGGTATTCTCCTTTTTATGTTTTATTTGGTTGACTTGGCGCATGCTCACACCATGTTTATGACTATGAACCAGTCACTAATAGCCTCTATGATCATTTAGTTTTAGAATTTGTGGTGCCACTAATGCTTTGATTAATGATGTTTATGTCCCTATGCATGATTACGTCTCTTATGCTGTCTTGATTCGTCGCTTCCAGTCTTTTGCTATCCTCCACCTATAGTGAGTATGGCATTCTACTCGTGCATCCAACTCCCTAAAAACAAAGTTTTCCCATTGTGTCCACCATACCTACATATATGTGGTAATTAACCGCCACTCGAAGTAAATTGCTCATGTGCTACCTTTAAAACCTTAAAAATTATTCTTGTTTTGTGTTCCTAGTTTTGGTCATGAGGACATAAATAGAGAATATTTATCTCACTTGTTGATTAGATTTCACAGCCTGGACTAGTGGCTTCATCCGCTTATCCAATTGATAGAAGGGCTGGCAGCAGGGTGCCCATCCCCAATTTAATATACACAAAATCTCTTCACTATTTTTTCCCCTGATTTATCAGTTAAAACATAATTGTGTAAACAAAATAGAAAGAGGGATGAACTTCTACACTAGTTGCGTCCTTTGTTACACGCAATAGCAAAACAACGATGAAGGTAAACAAGATCGAACCATCGGGGACACGAGATTTTAACGTGGAAAACCCTTCCAACAAGGAAGAGAAAAAACCACGGGCGCCAGCCAGCAATACTTCACTATTTCGGGTGAGGTTACAAACGCGCCAGGATTTACAATGTGTGGCTTATCCCGTGCGGCGGCTTACAAGAGGTATATAAAGGTGGTCCTGGCCTAAGCCTCCGGCGACGAGCCTCCGCGTAGCGGAGGCCAAACTTTTCTTTATCTTCATATGAATTTGGATCACCGTAAAATAACACTCCACCTTGAGACAAATTACCTCTTGTAGCATGAATGAGAACCTTCAGCTGAAACACACAAAGAAAACACCTTCGGCGCCAAATAGCCTCTTGGGCTAAGCAGTGATACCAACTAAGCTTGAGCAAAGCTCAAACTTACCAATAGGAACTGACTTTGTCATCATATCAGCAGAATTATCATGAGTACTAATCTTGCATACCTTCAGCTTACCTTGTGCAACAACATCACGCACATAATGTTACTTGACATCAATATGCTTTGTTCTCTTATGGAACATGTGATCCTTAGTAAGGTAAATAGCACTCTGACTGTCACAAAATAGGTTAATGCAAGTATCATCTCCACAAAGCTCAGCAAACAGACCTTTCAACCAAACTGACTCTTCGCATGCTTCAGCAATATCCATGTGCTCAGCCTCAGTAGTAGATTGTGTAACAACACCCTGCAAGGTAGCCTTCCAGCTAACGGCACATCCACTAATTGTAAATACATAACCTATGAGGGATCTCCTCTTATCCAAGTCGGGAGAAAAATCTGAATCCACATAGCATGCGAGTCCCTCACCAGACTTGCCGAACTTCAAGCAAGCTTTGGATGTGCCGCGAAGGTACCTGAAAATCCACTGAACAGCTTTCCAATGTTCTTTACCAGGATTAGCCATGTATCGACTGACCAAGCTCATAGCATAAGATAAATCAGGCCGAGAACACACCATGGCATACATTAAGGAAACAACAACACTAGCATAGGGAACTCGTGACATGTACTCAATATCTTTGTCAGTAGTAGGACATTGCAATGCTGACAACTTGAAGTGTGAAGCAATTGGAGTACTAATAGACTTTGCATCATGCATATTAAAACGATGAAGGACTTTCTTAATGTAATTCTCCTGACTAAGAAATAGCAATCTAGATTTTCTGTCTCTTGAAATTTCCATACCTAGAATTTTCTTAGCAGGACCAAGATCCTTCATCTCAAACTCACTACTCAACTGTTTCTTCAATGTACTAATTTCTTTCATGCTCTTGGAAGCAATTAACATATCATCAACATATGGCAGCAAGTATATAGGCGATTCATCAACAAATTTAATGTACACATAGCTATCATATTCAGACCTCTTAAAGCCATGTGACATCATAAAAGAATCAAACCTTTTATACCATTGTCGAGGAGACTGTTTCAAACCGTAAAGAGGCTTTTTTAGCTTGCACAAGAAATCCTCTTTACCAGGCACTATGAACCCATCAGGTTGGTCCATGTATATTTCCTCCTCAAGTTCTCCATGCACAAACGCAGTCTTCACATCTAACTGCTCAAGCTCAAGATCATGCATAGCAACAATACTAAATAAAGTACAAATAGAACTATGCTTGACAATAGGGGAGAACACATCATTATAATCCACTCCTGGAATTTGGCTGAAACCTTTTGCTATTAACCTTGCCTTAAACCTTGGAGGCTCACTAGGAGATAAACCCTCCTTTTATTTGAATATCCACTTATAGAGGACGGCCTTCGTTTGTTTAGGCAAGCGCACAGCATCCCATGTGCCATTCTTTTCAAGTGATTGCATCTCTTCGTGCATTGCACCAATCCACTTGTCACGATCAACCGAAGCAATAGCTTCATTATATGTAGCTGGTTCAGCATCATTCTCCACCTGTTCTGCACAACTTAGAGAAAAATAGACAACATCACATTCCTCAATTAAACGAGTACGATGTACTTTATTCCTCTTCTCTCTACGCTCTACAATTCACAAATTTTCTTGATGCACAATAGGAGGTGAGGGTGGCACAATATCCTCCCCATAAATTTCAGTTTCCTCCTCATCCATGTGTTCTAGCTCCACCTGCAAACGAACTCGTGGTTCATCCTCATCAGAAGTATCTGGCACAATATCAGTCGACAAACTTTCCTCATACATAACGGATTCATTAAACACAACTCTCCTGCTAAAGAAAGTCTTTTTGGTTTCCGGGTTCCACAACTTATATCCTTTTACTCCAGAAGCATAACCAAGAAATAAGCACTTAATAGCTCTAAGCTCTAACTTCCCATTATCAACATGAGCATAGGCAGTGCAACAAAAAACTTTCAGTTGTGAATAATCAGCTGACTCACCAGACCATACCTCAATAGGAGTTTTCTTGTCAAGAGGGATGGATGGTGACCTGTTGATCAAATAGCAGACAGTGTTCACAGCCTCAGCCCAAAAATGCCTATTCATACGGGCGTTGGACAACATGCAGAGAGCTTTGGAGACGATCGTCCTTTTCATCCGCTCAGCTACACCATTCTGTTGAGGTGTGTACGGGATGGTGTGATGCCTGACAATGCCTTCCTGCACACAATAATCATCAAAATCATGCAAACAAAATTCACCACCATTGTCAGTACGAAGTAACTTCACCTTCCTCTCGGTTTGCTTTTCAATCATAACTTTCCACTCTTTAAAAGAAGCAAAAGTATCATACGTAGTTTTCAGGAAATAAGGCCAAACTCTTCTGGAGTAATCATCAATGATAGTAAGCATATAACGAGCACCACCATAAGAGGGCTTGTCGTGGTGGTGTCACGGCATATGCCATAGGATGGCTAAAGATGTGGGGACGAAGGACGCTGGAGGCGCTCGGGGAGGGATCACGCGACGAGTAGACGCGTGAAGAATGAAACTAGCACTGCAAACAACACGATCTACCCAGGTTCAGGGCCCTCGTGAGGAGGTAAAACCCCTACTCCTGCCTTTCTCTCTGTATTCTGATGTCTCACCGAGTAGCCACAGTACAATGGTTCTTGCTACCGAGTAGCCACTCTTCTCTCTACGGGGTGAACTAGGTCAAGAATGTGAGTCCGTCCGGGATCTAGGTCTGCGTCCCTCGCGCAGGAGGCGGCGGGGCACCTTATATCCTCGGTGCCCAGCCGGATACGTCCAAATACAAACAGATGTCGACATTGTGTGAGCACCGTCCTTCTTCCGAGTTCACGCTGACACCTTTGGCTTCTAATCTTGTCCTGTCCGGAAAGTCGTTGGGCAAAACCAAGTGATCAGTCTGGTATCACTGCACCAAACACAGAGTAGGGCCCCCCTATCCTGCGACGCCCTGCTGACACACTGTCGCTGTCAGGCACGCCGTCCTCAGATGAACAGTGCTGTCAACAGTGCCAAGTACGGACCCGGGATACGCGGGATCCGGTGTCAGAACGGCTCCTTTGACTTCGGGTCTGAGTAGGTTCCCGCCATTTCTACTCGGACCAGCTCTTTTATTCGAAGGAGCACAACTCTCTTGATTCATCCTTCTAACCATCTAGGTGTAAGACCGGGTAGCAGTCGACCGGGTAGCGAGTACCAGGTAGCCGTCTACTCGGACAAACATCCCTTCTGATCTTGCCTTTAGCACTTGCCTTTACCCTACTCGGGGGTAACCCCCCGACAGGGCTTACGTGAAGGCCCCCACAAATCAGCATGTACATAATCCAATGTATCTTTAGTGGTATGAACGAAAGCATTGAACTTAACTCTCTTATGCTTACCAAACACACAATGTTCACAGAACGGCAACTTACTCATATTGTAGTTCTTCAGAAGTTCTCTCTTCACTAATTCTGCCATACCATGTTCACTCATGTGTCCAAGTCGCTTATGCCAGAGGTTAGTTGTACTTGGATCATCATTAGTAATAACAGCAGCAGTACCAGACAAAGTGCTACCTCTAAGGATATATAACTTGGCAGAATTCATATCACCAATCATAAAAATGAGAGAACCTTTTGATACCTTCAGGCGTTTATCTCCTCCGACATATTTGTACCCATCACAATCAAGGGTACTCAGCGAGATCAAATTTCTCGCCATGGATGGTATGTGTTTCACTCCCATCAATGTACGTGTCATCCCTCCATGGGTCTTGATCTGAACAGATCCAACGCCAACAATGTGACATTTGTTGTCGTTCCCCACACGCACAAAATCTCCAGTCTGCACAGCCTCATAAGAACTAAACCAATCTTTGTTACAAAAAATATGAAATGAACAAGCAGTATCAAGAATCCACTCATTATCACGGGTAACACATGCAGCAAAAACAGCTAAGCATTCACCATCCGAACTATTATCACCAGCAACAACAGCAGCCTTACCAGTACCATTATCATTACCGTCAGGTTTATTTTTCGGTTGGTATGTGCCGTTCCTTTTCTCCTTGTTCTGCACCTTCCAGCAATCCTCAATGGTGTGATTGGTTTTCTTACAGTACCTGCAGAATTTGTCTCGTCCTTTGTACTTTGAACGGTCCCTGCTCTTATCTATGTTGTTGTTGTTGTAGTTATTATCTCGCTGCTCAGGTCTACCTCGTACCTGCAATGCATTGCCTTTGGAGGAAGATGCGTTAGACTGCACCATAACTTTCACCTTTTCTCTGGTCTGCAGGGCCTCACAAACTTCCGCGAGGGTTAGTTCATCACGGCTTAACAGTATGGTATCCCGCAGATTTGTAAAAGAACTAGGCAGCGAACATAACAACAGAAGAGCTAAATCTTCATCATCATATTTTACCTCCATCGACACTAGGTCGGACACGATCTCCTTAAATATCGACAAGTGGCTCATGACAGAACCACCATCTTGCATCTTGAGTGAGAACAACTTCATCTTAACATGCATCTTGCTGGTTAGATCCTTTGACATGCAGATCGATTCTAGCTTAAGCCAAAACGCAGTTGCGGATTTCTCCTGCAGCACCTCTTGCAAGATATCGTTAGATAGATGAAGTTGAATCAACGACAAAGCCTTGCAATCTTTGCACTTCTCCTCAGCAGTCCACTCCCACGCTTCCTTATTCCCGAAAGCATCCAGCGCCTCATCAAGATCCGATGATTGCGACAGCACCGCATGCATCTTTACTTGCCACAGACAAAACCTCGTCTTGTAGTCCAGCAACGGTAGATCAAACTTCATCGATGCCATCGTGAATCCCTAATCTGAAACAAGGCTCTGATACCACTTGTTACATGCAATAGAAAAACAACGATGAAGTTAAACAAGATCGAACCAACGGGGACACGAGTTTAAACGTGGAAAACCCTTCCATCAAGGAAGAGAAAAAACCACGGGCGCCAGCCAGCAATACTTCACTATTTCGTGTGAGGTTACAAACGCGCCGGGATTTACAATGTGTGACTTATCCCATGTGGCGGCTTACAAGAGTTATATAAATACCATCCTGACCTAAGCCTCGGCGATGGGCCTCCGTGTAGCGGAGGCCGAACTTTCCTTTATCTTCATATGAATTTGGATCACCATAAAATAACATCCTTCATATGAGATCCGCTCTTGTGAAATATAGTTGTCTTGTGACGTACCGTATTTTATGTTTACCATTCATTGACATTAGCATACATCTCCCAAAATATAGACACTCCTCCATGGTATGTGATTGTTGGCAGGCACCCATGGATTCGATTAGCCATCATTTGTGTAAGATGGATGGGAGGAGTGTCAAACTTTTAATACCTCTGTTTAATAATATAAAAGCTCTAGCACATGAGTGTTCCATGCTAGCCTCTGCGAAGGGCCTTCTTTTACTTTTATGTTGAGTCTCCATGTTCCAACTTTATGCACAGTTCAAAGAGAATTTTGGCCATTCTGAGTTTTATGTGCATTCGTCCCAGAAACATTATTAATTGATTCATGATGTGTTATTGCTTGTTTTCTAATTATTTGTTCTAGTCTTCCTCATGAACTTTGAAAGGGTCCTGGCATTTATGTTTTGCCCCACTCTTAAGGACTTGCGAAATATCACTTTGCCATGCTTTCTCTATACTTGAAGCAAATGTATATCTTTCATTGCATTGTTATCCATGATATTTTATTTGAGTTACTTCTCATGATGCAAGATGATTTCTATGCCTTATTATTAAAGTTCTAATTATCATATTTATGTTTAAGTTCTATGATCTTGGTTTACATATGCTTATACATTACTTTGATGATCAAGTTTATGTTGGTAGCATGTAACCTTAGAAATTATGTGTTTTTATCATTTACCTACTCGAGGACGAGTAGGAACTAAGCTTGGGGATGTTTATACGTCATAAAAGTATCCCTAATTTCTGATGGTCCATGTTGTTTTCATTTTATTTCCCACATGTTTGCTATATACTTTATGTCATTTTAATCGATTTTCCGAACTAACCTATTGACAAGTTGCCATAGAGACAGTTCCTTGTTTTCTGTTGTTTTTAGTTTCAGAAAAGTTATTCTGGAAATATTCTCGGAATTTGAAAATTCGAAGCCCGGAAGTCTTAGAAATCCAGGAGGTTCCATGGAGTCAAAAAGAGACCCAGAGGGGGGCCTCAGGGGGCCCACACCATAGGGTGGAGCGGTCCCCCTTGGTCGTACGCCAGGGGGTGGTGTGGCCCTTCCAGGCCTCCACCGCATCTTTCCTTTCACCTATTTATTCCCCCCGAGGAAAAACCATAGAAATATATCACTTTTACCCGAGAAACACCCGAGGCCGCCGTCACCTTCATCCCGAGATCGGGAGGGTTCTCGAGCTCTCCCCAGCACCCTACTGGAGGGGGAAATCATCACCGGAGGGGTCTACACCAACATGCCCTCATCCAAAGTGATGCATGAGTAGTTCCTCCCTAGAGTACGGGTCCATAACAGTAGATAGATGGTTGCTCTTTCCAATTTGTACCTCATGTTTAGATCTTGTGAGCTTCCTAACATGATCAAGATCATCTTTATGTAATGCTACATGTTGTGTTTGTTGGGATCTGATGAATGTTGAATGCTATGTCTTTTGATTATCAATCTATCATGTTATCTTCATGCTTATGTTATTTATGATCTTGCATGCTCTCCATTATTAGCAGATGCTCTGGCCAAGTAGATGGTAGTAACTCAAAGAGGGAGTATTTATGCTGGATAGTGGGTTCATGCCTCCTTTGCATCTGTGCTCGAGTGACAAAAACATGACGGAAGGAGGATGTGTGTTGCCATTAGGGAGAAAAGCACAATGCTTTGTCTAAGGATGATGTTATTGTTTACATTACACAGTTTTCTTGCTGCAATTACCTATTGCTTGCAACTTAATACCCAACGTATGTTCGGATGATATTCCGAGGGTGGATTATTAGTCATAGATGCAGTTGGATAACGGTCTATGTATCTTGTTGTAATGCCCGCATGAATCAAATAGTAATCTTTATTTCTTGCATATGCACTACGTTGCAGCCTTCATTTCTGTCAATTGCCCAGTTGTAATTTGTTCACCGCACATGTTATTTATCTTTCACGGAGAGACACCAGTAGTGAACTGTGAACCCCGGTCCTTTTTCATCATACTGATGATCACCTACTGCTTTCATAGTTTTCCTACTGTTTTCCACACCATACGTTTAACCTCTTTGTGTTCAGCAAAACCGGTGAGATTGGCAACCTCACTGCTTCGTTGGGACAAAGTGATTTGATTGTGTTGTGTAGGTTCCACGTTGCCTCTGAACAGGTAGTGCGTCCTGCCACCTCAGCTGGTCGATTCAACCTTGGTTTCTTTTCTGAGGGAAAACTTTACGCTGCACTCTTCACAACCTTTCTCTTGGGGTTTACCAACAAGGGCGTCTACACGCCATCAAGGCTTAATCTCGTATAAATCAGCAATACGAGCAGGTGGAGCAATAGGTGTGCTAATGAAATTATTGTTTTTGGTGCTAGTAAAGTCACAAAACTTAGTTTTCCTAGGTTACTCATTTTAGCAAGATTAAAATAGGATAAAAATAACAACTAGAATAAGAACTAATTTCTTTTTGTGTTTTTGATAAAGAGAAGCAAACAAGATAAAATAAAATAAACTAAGAAAAACAATTACAAAGTAAAGAGATTGGAAGTGAGAGACTCCCGTAGCAGAAATTCTCTTCCTCCCCGGCAGCGGCGCCAGAAAAAGTCCTGCTTATGCGTGTGAACACACGTTCGTTGGGAGACCCCAAGAGGAAGGTATGAAGAGTGCAATAATAAGTTTTCCCTCAGAAAAGATATCAAAGTTGAATCGACCAGTAGGAGGAAGGAGTAACTTCAGAAGGTTCATGCAGTTGAGATGGTGGGGGCACTACCCGTTCAGCAGGAACGTGGAACCTACACAACACAATCAATTCACTTTGCCCCCAACGAAGTAGTCATGTTTTCAATCTCACCGGTTTTGCTGATAACAAAGAGCTTAAATGTATCGTGTGGAAAACAGTAGTAAAACAATATGAAAACAGTAGTTGAAGTGTGAAAACAATGGAAATAGTAATGTAGTGGTTGTATTATCAGTATGAGAAAATGGAACGGGGTCCACAGTCCACTAGTGGTGTCTCTCCATAAAAGATATATAACATGTGTGGTGAACAAATTACAGCTAGGCAATTGATAGATATTGAAACATGCATGACACGACGATTAGTATGAGATTCATGCGGGGATTACAACAAGACTCATAAACCGTCATCCAACTGTATCTATGACTAGTAATCCACCCTCCGAATATCATCCGAACAAACGTTTGGTATTAAGTTGCAAGAAAAAGATAATAACATTAAGCAAAGTGTGTAATCTGAACAATGTAAACATCGTTGTTTTCTCCCCAATGGCAACAACACATCATCCATCTTTCACGTTTCTGTCACTCGAGCACAGATGCAAAGGAGACATGAACCCACTATCGAGCATAAATGCTCCCTCTTGAGGTCACTAGCATGTACTTGGCCAGAGAATCTACTAACAACGGAGAGCAGGCAAGATCATAAATAACATACACATGAAGATAACATGATAGATTGATAATCAAGAGACATGGCATTAAACATTCATCGGATCCCAGCAAAAACAACATGTAGCATTACAATAATATGATCTCGATCATGTAGGGCAGCTCACGAGATCTAAACATGAGGCATAAAGTGGATAGAACAACCATCTAGATATTGTTATGGACCCGTAGTCTAGGGATGAACTACTCACGCACCACTCTGGAGGCGGGCATGGTGGTGTAGGGCCATCCGGTGATAATTTCCCCTCCCGGCAGGGTGCCGGGGAAAATCCAGAACCCTCTTGAGCTCGGGCTGACGATGATGGCAACCTCGGGTGTTTTTCGTGGAAAAGTGGTATATATTTAGGGTTAACGCATTGGGGGAAATAGATAAGAGAAAGGGCAATGGCGGTGGACGCCCGAGGGGCCACACCACCCCCAAGGGAGACAAGGGGGCGCGCCGCCCTATGGTGTGCCCCCTGTGGCCCCTCTCTGGGCCTCTTCGGGACTCTTTGGAACCTTCGGGAATTCTAAGACTTCCGGGCTTCGAATTTTCGAATTCCGAGAATATTTTGATAACAACTTTATTGAAACTAAAAACAGCAGAAAACAAGGAACTGGCTCTGTGGCATCTTGTCAATAGGTTAGTCCCAGAAAATCGATAAAAATGACATCAAGTGTATAACAAACATGTAGCAAATAACATGAAAACAACATAGAACATCAGAAATTATAGAAACGTTTATGATGTATCACCCGCATGAATCACATAGTAATGACCATGTTATTCATATGCACTACGGTGCAGCCTTTATATTTTCCAATTGCCTAGGTGTAATTTGTTTACCCAGCATGTTATTTATCTGTTTTGGAGAGACACCACTGGTGAACTATGGACCCCGATCCTTTCTTTTACACTGATAATACAACCACCGCAAGCACTTTTCTTTTACTGCAAACACCGTTTTCCTTTCATTCACTACAAACAAGTACTATTTTCCACACTATACCTCCAGTTCTTTGTTTTGAGCAAAACCGGTGAGATTGACAACCACACTATTTTGTTGGGGAAAAGTAACTTGATTGTGTTGTGTGGATTCCACGTTGCTGCTGAACCAGTAGTGCGCCCTGCCAACATCAGCTGCCAACAACCTCCAGAAGTGATTTCTTTCTCCTATTGGTTGATTCAACATTGGTTTCTTTCTAAGGGAAACTTGCTTCTGCACGCTTCATACCTTCCTCTTGGGGTCTCCCAACGAACGTGTGTCGTGACGTCATCAAGCAATTTTCTAGCGTCGTTGCCGGGGATGAAGAGAGTTTATGCAAGGGGAGTCTCTCAACTCTGATTTCTACGCACACTTCTATTCTTGTAGACTGTGTTGGGACTCCAAGTTCAGAGGTTTGTAGAACAGCAGCAAGTTTCCCTTAAGTGTATTACCCAAGGTTTATCGAACTCTGGGAGGAAGAGGTCAAAGGTATCCATCTCAAGCAACCCTGCAATTATGATACAACAAGTATCTTGTATCCCCAACACACCTAATAAAATTTTAAGTTGTGTAAGCGCACTAGTTCGGCAAAGAGATAGTGAAATACAAGTAATATGGATGATTATAAGTGATAGTAGCAATCTGAAATAAAAATGGAAGCAAGCAAACATGTAGTAAAACTGATTGTAAAAGGTGTTCCATTTTTTAGAAACAAGGCCTGGGGATCCTACTTTCACTAGTGGACACTCTCAACAATGATAACATAATTGAATGCATACTTTACTATGCTACTATGAACCACTCTCCTGTCGGATAACGAACACCAATCCATGCGTAGGGCCGTAACAACACTCCTTAAGTCTGTATTCCCTCTCTAGGAAACCCCATGCTATTACTATGAGCGCCCCAAATTAGTACTAAAAAACGCCACAATTTCATAGGGTCGTCCAACACAAGATATAAATAGCATGCTAAACCACACGATGCACACACTGTAACATTTACACCGTGATCAAAGTGTCTATGGAGATCTCATAACAAAACCACTTGAGTAGCATAACAGATAAAGAGTAACATCTACTTATTCAACTAAATTACAAAGCTCCTGATCACATAAAAATCAAACCATATGAGAGAGAGTTGAAACACATAGCTATAGGTAGATCCCTCAGCCCCGGGGGGAGAACTACTCCCTCCTCACCATAGGAGACAACAATGGCGATGAAGATGGTGGTGGAGTCGATGGAGCTGGCTCCCGGGGCACTTCCCCGTCCCGACAGGGTGCCAGGACAGAGATTTATGTCCCCTGAAACTTGTCGCCGGCGGCAGCGGAGCTACGTAACTTTTTGAATAAGGGGGCTAGTATTTTTAGGGTTTATGCCTCGGGGAGACTATATAGGTGAGAGGGCAACATCGGTGGGCGCCCGAGGGGGCCACACCACTAGCCGACGCGGCCAGGGGCTCACCCGCACCCAGACATGGTGCGGGGGCTCCAGGGCCCCCCTCTGTGTCTGCTTGGTACTTCCTTGACCCCCGGGTATTCTAAGACCTCAAGCTTTTGCACCGTCCAATTCCAAGAATATTTCCAGAGCAACTTTTCTGAAACTAAAAACAGCAGAAAAAAGGAACTGGCTCTGTGGCATCTTGTCAATAGGTTAGTCCCAGAAAATCGATAAAAATGACATCAAGTGTATAACAAACATGTAGAAAATAACATGAAAACAACATAGAACATCAGAAATTATAGATACGTTTATGATGTATCACCCGCATGAATCACATAGTAATGACAATGGCATGCATATGCAGTATGGTGCAGCCTTTATATTTGTCAATTGCCCAGGTGTAATTTGTTTACCCAGCATGTTATTTATCTATTCTGGAGAGACACCACTAGTGAACTATGGACCCCGATCCTTTCTTTTACACTGATAATACAACCACCGCAAGCACTTTTCTTTTACTGCAAACACCGTTTTCCTTTCATTCACTACAAACAAGTACTATTTTCCACACTATACCTCCAGTTCTTTGTTTTGAGCAAAACCGGTGAGATTGACAATCAAACTTTTTTGTTGAGGAAAAGTAACTTGATTGTGTTGTGTAGATTCCACGTTGCTGTTGAACCAGTAGTGCGCCCTGCCAACATCATCTGTCAACAACCTCCAAAAGTGATTTCTTTCTCATACTGGTTGATTCAACCTTGGTTTCTTTCTAAGGGAAACTTGCTTATGCACTCTTCATACCTTCCTCTTGGGGTCTCCCAACGAACGTGTGTCCTCACATCATCAAGCAATTTTCTAGCGCCGTTGTCGGGGAGGAAAAGGGTTTATGCAAGGGGAGTCTCTCAACTCTGATTTCTACGCATACTTCTATTCTTGTAGACTGTGTTGGGACTCCAAGTTCATAGGTTTGTAGAACAGCAGCAAGTTTCCCTTAAGTGTATTACCCAAGGTTTATCGAACTCAAGGAGGAAGAGGTCAAAGGTATCCCTCTCAAGAAATCCTACAATTATGATACAAGAAGTATCTTGTGTCCCCAACACACCTAATACAATTTTAAGTTGTATAGGTGCACTAGTTTGGCAAAGAGATAGTCAAATACAAGTAATATGGATTATTATAAGTGATAGTAGCAATCTGAAATAAAAATGGAAGCAAGCAAACATGTAGCAAAACTGATTGTAAACGGTGTTTCAATTCTTAGAAACAAGGCATGGGGGTCCTACTTTCACTAGTGGACACTCTCAACAATGATAACATAATTGAATGCATACTTTAATATGCTACTATGAAACACTCTCCTGTCGGATAACGAACACCAATCCATGTGTAGGGCTGCAACAACACTCCTTAAGTCTGTATTCTCTCTCTAGGAAACCCCATGCTATCACTATGAGCGCCCCAAATTAGTACTAAAAAAATGCCACAATTTCATAGGGTCGTCCAACACAAGAAATAAATAGCATGCCAAACCACACGATACACACACTGTAACATTTACACCGTGATCAAAGTGTCTATGGAGATCTCATAACAAAACCACTTGAGTAGCATAACAGATAAAGAGTAACATCTACTTATTCAACTAAATTACAAAGCTCATGATCACATAAAAATCAAACTATCGGAGAGAGAGATGAAACACATAGCTATAGTTAGAGCCCTCAAACCCGGGGGAGAACTACTCCCTCCTCACCATAGGAGACAACAATGGCGATGAACATGGTGGTGGAGTCGATGGAGATGGCTCCCAGGGCACTTCCCCGTCCCGGCAGGGTGCCAGAACAGAGATTTATGTCCCCCGAAACTTGTCGGCGGCGGCAGCGGAGCTACGTAACTTTTTGAGGAAGGGGGCAGTATTTTTAGGGTTTATGCCTCGGGGAGACTATATAGGCGAAAGGGCAATGTCGGTGGGCGTCCGAGGGGGCCACACCACTAGCCGACGCGGCCAGGGGCTCACCCGCACCCAGACATGGTGTGGGGGCTCCAGGGCCCCCCTCCGTGTCTGCTTGGTACTTCCTTGACCCTCCGGGAATTCTAAGACTTCTAGCTTTTACATCGTCCAATTTCTAGAATATTTCCAGAACAACTTTTCTGAAACTAAAAACATCAGAAAAAAGGATCTGGCTCGGTGGCATCTTGTCAATATCTTAGTCCCCGAAAATCGATAAAAATGACATCAAGTGTATAACAAACATGTGGCAAATAACATGAAAACAACATAGAACATCAGAAATTATAGATACGTTTATGACGTATCACCCGCATGAATCACATAGTAATGACCATGTCATGCATATGCATTATGGTGCATCCTTTCTATTTTTCAATTGCCCAGGTGTAATTTGTTTACCCAGCATGTTATTTATCTGTTTTGGAGAGACACCACTAGTGAACTATGGACCCCGATCCTTTCTTTTACACTGATAATACAACCACCGCAAGCACTTTTCTTTTACTGCAAACACCGTTTTCCCTTCATTCACTTCAAAAAAGTATTATTTTCCACACTATACCTCAAGTTCTTTGTTTTGAGCAAAACTGGTGAGATTGACAACCAAAAATTTTTGTTGGGAAAAGAAACTTGATTGTGTTGTGTAGATTCCACGTTGCTGCTGTACCAGTAATGCGCCCTGCCAACATCAGCTGCCAACAACCTCCATAAGTAATTTGTTTCTCCTACTGGTTGATTCAACCTTGGTTTCTTTCTAAGGGAAAATTCCTTCTGCACTATTCATACCTTCCTCTTGGGGTCTTCCAACGAACGTGTGTCCTCACGTCATCAAGCAATTTTATAGCGCCGTTGCCGGGGAGGAAGAGGGTTTATGCAAGGGGAGTCTCTCAACTCTGATTTCTACGCAAACTTCTATTCTTGTAGACTGTGTTGGGACTCCAAGTTCAGAGGTTTGTAGAACAGCAGCAAGTTTCCCTTAAGTGTATTACCCAAGGTTTATCAAACTCAGGGAGGAAGAGGTCAAAGGTATCCCTCTCAAGCAACCCTACAATTACGATACAAGAAGGATCTTGTGTCCCAACACACCTACTACAATTTTAAGTTGTACAGGTGCACTAGTTTGGCAAAGAGATGGTGAAATACAAGTAATATGGATGATTATAAGTGATAGTAGCAATCTGAAATAAAAATGGAAGCAAGCAAACATGTAACAAAACTGATTGTAAACGGTGTTTGAATTCTTAGAAACAAGGCCTGGGGATCCTACTTTCACTAGTGGACACTCTCAACAATGATAACATAATTGAATGCATAAATATCTCTCTTCACTACGCTACTATGAACCACTCTCCAGTCGGATAACGAACACCAATTCGTGCGTAGGGCAGTCACAACACTCCTTAAGTCTTTATTCCCTCTCTAGGAAACCCCACGCTATCACTATGAGTGCCCCAAATTAGTACTAAACAAACGCCACAATTTCATAGGGAACACAAGATATAAATAGCATGCTAAACCACACAATACGCAGACTGTCACATTTACACCATGATCAAAGTGTCTACGGAGATCTCATAACAAAACCACTTGAGTAGCATAACAGATAAAGAGTAACATCTACTTATTCAACTAAATTACAAAGCTCATGATCACATAAAAATCAAACCATCGGAGAGAGAGATGAAACACATAGCTATAGGTAGAGCCCTCATCCCCGTGGGAGAACTACTCCCTCCTCACCATAGGAGACAACAATGGCGATGAAGATGCCGGTGGAGTCGATGGGGATGGCTCCCGGGGCACTTCCCCGTCCCGGCAAGGTGCCAAAACAAAGATTTATGTCCCCCCGAAACTTCTCGGCGGCGGCGGCGGAGCTACGTAACTTTTTGAGGAAGTGGGCCAGTATTTTTAGGGTTTATGCCTCGAGGAGACTATATAGGCGAGAGGGCAACGTCGGTGGGCGCCCGAGGGGGCCACACCACTAGCCGACGCGGCCAGGGGCTCACTCGCACGCAGACATGGTGTGGGGGCTCCAGGGGCCCCCTCCGTGTCTGCTTGGTACTTCCTTGACCCTCCGGGAATTCTAAGACTTCTAGATTTTGCACCGTCCAATTCCGAGAACTAGATGATCCCCGCGCGTTGCTGCGGAAATATCCACATTAAATTGTTATAGTTATCATTTTACACATACAAAATTAATCATTTATGTTAGCAATTTACTTCCTTAAAGGAAGTTTCCTTGAGTTGATTTCTAAATGTCTAATTAAACACTATGAACTCAACGAACATCGACATAGATTGATATGTTATCTACTTATAAACACGATATAAATGATACATTGACAAAAAAAATTGTAACCAATTTTGTGCCCACATTTTACTTTCCATGTGAAGTTGCCAAACGTGACACTCTCTCATTAATTTATCCTTCTAGAAACGCCATGGACAATTAGTTCTTGATTTCACTCTTCAATGCAATGAAATCAAAGTAAATAAAATCCGAAAATAAATCAAAGTAGCCGAACAATTGCATTGACAATTCTAACCAAGATTTGAGAAATATAAATAGTTGGCGATCGCACTACCGGTAAGGAATCCACTGTTTCTGTGATGGGGCACTGCTTCAAATATGCACTTAGAATTGCACTATGGAATGAAATTTGTTCTCATGATGTGATGAGAATAATTAATTGGTTTTGCCACCAGAAAGCACCACCGATAAAAAATGAATGCTTCCACTTGTGAGTAAAACCAATATGTTCTACCTCGCGTGATGACCTTTTGAGCTGAATAAATCCCACAGTCTTAGTGCCACTGAAATCTGAATAAACATGTTCAATGTTGCTAGCGGCAGGAACCTAAAGTAAAACCAAGAATATAAAAAAAAAAATTGTACTTGTATCTCGTCCGATTGAACTGCTGAACTAAATAAAAAGTGCGCAGCTTCAAGAGACGTGTAGAGAAGCATTTGTGGACATTCAAGGCCGGAGAGAGGAGTGCGGCGAGAATGGGCCAATGAGGCACCGTAAGAAGAGAGCCGAGTTGAATTGTAGCCACATTCCTGTATTTTATGGGCTACCATGTTCTGATATGTACGTGTTACCATATGAAAGCAACCAGCGGAGAAAACAAAAGCATAGTGATTAGATTGGTAGCTTCACTGCTTCAGTGAAATAATATGGAGAAGCTGATGTAGATTCAGGTTGCATCCTGGAAGTTACACATCTGAAGATGAGTTCAAACCAATTAGACTATATAAAAGGTTATGTATCGAAGGAAATCTAAAATAAAATAAAACAGATCGAACAGGGCACTATATTGTGGATGTAACAAATATGCATGCAAACTTTGATAGAGGGTACTGAATTATCATGTTAGAATCAGATCATATTCATGTGATTTGTGATCTCACCTGGTATTGGGGTGGAGTTCCTTCTTTGGGTAATTCAAGGAAGTCTAGGCGAGGAGAGGGGACTGAAGCCACAGAGTCGAACTCAAATCAACTTCAATAATAGCATGACTTTGGGATTTGCAGAGTGGTCGTGCTGGAGAGCGACTTCCCCTTTCGTGCGTCCAGCGGCATAGGTAGCTATGGGGACCCTTGGATTAAAGTGAAGATTCACCACAGCCATGGAGAAATATGGAGGCACGGATGGGGAAGATGGCGGTGATGCAAGTGTCGGGTTTAAAAGGGGGAGAAATCAGCGCGAACTCACCATCTATGCCATGAGTTTCCGTTTCTTGTGGATATCATGCGGGAGAGGAAGAGTGTGCGGCGGCGTGGGGTTTGATGGTGAAGAGGGAGTGCCAGGCGTTGATGGTCGTAGGCGGTGGATTTCTTCAATGTGTGTGTTACACCGTGTAGATGTCCATGAGGAAGACAAACAGTTCTGGGCTGCAGCACGTGAGCATCAAAGAATATAGAGGAATGGGTTGTATGTGGGTTGAAGCGATCGGATGGGCTCTGCTACGTAGTGCTTTCTCTAAATAATTTTTGTTGGTTTCGGCGAGGACGAATGACACCGCACTGAAACGGAAAATTGGGGCTAAACAGCGAGAGATAGCTAACGTGGCACATGTGACCGAATGACATGGACTCAAAACTGACCAAAGTGACGTGTCATGCTTGCATGTTGAGAGAAATCATGTAGTGGGGTGTTCCTATTTAGATATAGAAGATATTTCCAGAACAACTTTTCTGAAACTAAAAATAGCAGAAAAAAGGATCTGGCTCTGTGACATCTTGTCAATAGGTTAGTCCCAGAAAATCGATAAAAAGTGCATAAAGTGTAAAGTAAACATGTAGCATATGGCATGAAAACAACAGGGAACATCAGAAATTATGGATACGTTTATGACGTATCAACATCCCCAATCTTAGTTCCTACTCATCCTCGATTAGGTAAACGATAAAAACAAATAATTTCTGAGGTGACAAGCCACCAACATAAACTTGATCATCATGGTAATGTAAAGAATGCAAACTAGGATCAAATGAATAAACGTTGTGGTCTTTAGATAATATCAAATAGAATAATGTATCAACCATTAGGAAGAACGTAGTAAAACTTTTTAATGAATCAATACTAAAAGACAATCAACCGTGCAATGGTTTATTAAAGGATATTTAAGCTTCAAGAACAACAAAAATAATCATCCAAGGCATCAAACTCTCACAAAAGCTCCTCTTAGGATCAAGTCAAGTGACAACAATATGCACGTAGGAAAATCATTAAAATATTTGTGCACTCAAAATAAGCAAGCGTTCTGTATT
This sequence comes from Alopecurus myosuroides, assembly GCA_028641055.1. Taxonomy (NCBI): domain Eukaryota; kingdom Viridiplantae; phylum Streptophyta; class Magnoliopsida; order Poales; family Poaceae; genus Alopecurus; species Alopecurus myosuroides. The sequence goes on from CM054057.1 coordinate 32,159,921, forward strand.
GGTCCCTCGCACCATGATGTTGTGGCTAAAAGAACATTATGGCGGGTTTCTATGGTCAATGGAAGAAAGTCTCACACAACTGAAAATGATCATTAGACAAGAGGAAGTCTTATAATCGAAGTTATGCAGGGAGTAGTAATTGCCACACAACGGATGCACGTACAAGCCAAGTTCTAAATGGTAAGTTCCCCACATTGTTATGCAAGTAATTATATGAAAGCTCTCTCCAAACTGAAGTATTAGTGCTAACAAAGCACAAAAGTGTGGGATAAATGATAGTAGTGCTGCCCCCCTCTCTCTTTATTATCTCTCTTTTTCTCTTTCTTTCTTTTTTTTCTTTTGGGCCTTTTTCTCTTTTTTATATATAACCTCACTAGTAGGAGCAACACTCTATTTTACAATGAATCATCACACTTTTAGTACTCATAACTCAAACTAAAATATCTCTGATTCCAGTCTAGCAGTATGCAAAATAACAATGAAGAGTGACAAGTAACATAATAATGATGGATGTTGTATGGTAATATATCTCGGAATGGCTATGGAAATGCCATGGTAGGTAGGTATGGTGGCTTTTGTAAGGAAGATAATATTTGGCTTATGTGTAGAAGAACAAAGTTCTCCCACGGGGTTTGGATGCACTGGCAAATTTTGCACCAACTCTTAATGTGAGAATGACCAATGCACATTACCGAAGAGGCTAGTAAATATGATATTACAAGTTAAAAGATTACAACTAAAATTATGATCTTACAAGGCATAATTAAAATCACTCGAAGAGGATCCGTGGCAGTGACAAGTCACTGTTAGCTACCCCGACCGTAGCACGTAACAAAAATCCATTACGATTGCTATCAACAAAGGAAGTCATATACCATTATCCTATCAAGTGGTTATTTGAGTATGGCACAGTTTCAAGCTTTTAGAACAAGAATTGATTGTTTTTACTTTTCTAAACCATAAAGTTTACCATTAATCATATTAATATCTCAAAAACAACAAGAAATAATAAAGTGAAACAGTTTAGTGATCTACAAGAATATGCAAGCTTTTTCGTTATACTATCTACCACAAGTAGCATTTTCTATTTTCATCAAACACCAAACAAAAAAAACTCTCCAAGAGATATATAAATGAAACAAGAGAGTAATAACATAACTCTACTATAACTAACAGCTCTAAATAAGAGATGCATGAAAAATAGGAGCTAAAAGGAATTTGCAGTAGCTAGAAGAAAAACTAAGAATACGATCATGACGAGTATTCATATGAAAAAGCGGAGCGTGTATCACTCCCACACAAATAATGATAGGTTCCAACTAATTTTATTTCATCAAGGAAAACAAAATAAAAACAAAAGAAAACAAACAAACGCTCCAAGTAAAATTCATATGATGTGACAGAATAAAAATATAGTTTCGCTAGAAGTGACCTAATAAATTCTTGATGAAGAATGGGATGCCTTGGGCATACCCAAGCTTAGATGCTTGAATTTTCTTACAATTTTATGGGACGAACCATGGGGGCATCCCAAAGTTTTGGCTTTGCACACTACTTGCTCACATTATATCACCCTCTTCTCTTGACCCTTGAAAACTTCCTTAAGACCACATTCAATGTAATTCGCATTAGAGGGTTAGTGCACAATCAAAAATTCACATGTTATGCAAGGACACAAGTGTTATTGATACTTTTAAACATTATCTACAACCACTGATGTTTCGTTAAGCAAAGAAATCCACTTGACATAGTAGAAGAGCAAATGCAAAAAATGGCATAATCTTCCAAAACCAGAATAGTATGTAAAGACGAATTTTTTCGGGGCACTTCAGTCGCTCAGATTGAAAAACATAAAGAACAAAAAAGTTTCATAATTAGCTGAGGAATAAGAAAAAAAGTTTCAGGTCATTTTTATCTTTGTGTAATTTATATGATTTTTTACGTTGGACAGAAGAAATCTATTTCTTGCGTAGAAATCCAAAACCAACTACAACTTTTGCTAGAAACTTGACTTAGCACAACTAATACGTGAAAATAAATAAACCAAGGAGTTGGTAGAGAAGTATAAAACACCTTGACTCAAAGAAAACAGAGAAAAACAAAGCAAAAATAAAAACTTGGGTTGTGAAGAAGTGCATTTCTTTAAAGCCTTTTAGCTATGCATGATAATTTGAGAAGATGCTCACATGAGAAATATTAATTGAAGTAAAATAGAGCATCAAGAAGAAAATATAGAACAAGTTTAAGTCTAACCCTCTTACTATGAAAAAAAATCTGGTAGAAGAACAAGTCAATAAAGCACAAAGTGGCTAGCATAGGAAGAAAAAATAAGTGCAAATTCAAAACTTTCAACATAAGAGGGGAAACTTGATATTGTTGAGATGCATAAGACTATGTTTCCCTCTATCATAATAACTTTCAGTAGAATCATGAATGAAATAAACAATATAACTATCACAAGAAACATTCTTATCATGATCCACATGCATAAAAGAATTTGTTTTTTTTTACTACTGACTGTGACGCAAAAGCCCCACAATATTATTTTCTAATTAAATAGATCCAAAGTTATTTACAAAGAGTTACATATATAGAGAGAATTAGGGGAGGGGATCTAGCCAAGATTTTATAGAAGGTGAAACTGCTCTAGGAAATCTAACAAGATGTATAGACATATCATGAATGAATATATTTTTCTAGACCAAGAATCTAGGTATTTCAGCCCTAAAGATTTTATCATTTCTGATCTTCCAGATATTCCAGCAGGAAATCAACACCACCTCCATGAAGAGAGCCTTGTTAAAACAGGCCTTAGCAGCCAAAGCAAACTCCAAAAGGTCATTACTCTGAATCCAAAAAAATCTAGAGATAATTCTAAATTATCAAACTGAAATTACACTCAAAGAATACGTGATTCATGTCCTCATAGCAGGCAGTAAGGCAGAGGACACATAAACCATCTTTAGAAACCTGCCAACATCTCCTTTTGAGAAGATTTTTAGTTTTGAGTCTATCATTAAGAAGTTACCAGGAAACCATTTTGATCCTCATGATGCAACTTCACTTCCATAACCATAGGAACACAGGGCAAACTTGTATATGTTTGTGATCCAATTTATAATATTTTGTAGCATAGAAGATACCACCTTTCCAAGGGAAAACCCAACTATCCTGAGCAGCATTATCCAACTGAATATTTTCCATAGAATTAGAAATGAATAGCAGCTCTTCAAAAGCTTGTTCAGATAATGGGAGATGGAAGCAAGAAGCCTTGTCCTCCACCTCAAACATTTGTTGAACTGTAATATTTTTCTCCAGAACAAATGAGAACAGCCCTGGAGACCTATCTTTACGGGAAGTGCAAGACCTAGCAAAATACCATTGATCTGACCAAAAGAGTTCCAAAGCACCATTTTTGACAATTGGTTTAACAACTGTCATAAACTTATCCAAAAGCTTTAACACAACCGTCCGGTACATCATAAACGTATCCTTAATTTCTGATGTAAAATGTTGTTTTCATGTTATTTCCTACATGTTTGCTATACACTTTATGTCATTTTTATCGATTTCTAGGACTAACTTATCCACAAGATGACACAGAGCCAGTTCCATGTTATCTGTTGTTTTTAATTTCAGGAAATTTGTTCTGGACATATTCTCGGAATTGGAAAATTTGAAGCTCCGAAGTCTTAGAATTCCCGAAGGTTCCACGGAGTCCCGAAGAGACCCGAAGAGGGGCCGAAGAGGGGTGGTGTGGGACCCTCGGGGGCCCACCACCATCGCTCTTTCGCCTATTTATTCCCCATGACATATCAACCCTAAAAATATGTCACTTTTTCCCGAGAAACACCCGAAGCCACCGTCATCGTAATCGCGAGATCGGGAGGGTTCTTGAGCTCCCCCCGGCACCCTGCAGGGAGGGAAATTCATCACCATAGGGGTCTACACAACCATGCCCTCCTCCGAAGTGATGCGTGAGTAGTTCATCCCTCGACCACGGGTCCATAACTGTCGTGGTGGTGTCACGGCAGATGCCATAGGATGGCTAAAGATGTGGGGACGAAGGACACTGGAGGTGCTCGGGGAGGGATCACGCGACGAGTAGCCGCGTGAGGTACGAAGTAAGCACTGCAAACAACACGATCTACCCAGGTTCAGGGCCCTCGTGAGGAGGTAAAACCCCTACTCCTGCCTTTCTCTATGTATTCTGGTGTCTCACCGAGTAGCCACAGTACAATGTTCTTGCTACCGAGTAGCCACTCTTCTCTCTACGTGATGAACTAGATCAAGAAATTAGGTCAAGATGTGTTCCAGCATGCGATCCCTCACGCAGGAGGCGGCGGGGCACCTTATATACACGGTGCCCAGCCGGATACGTCCAAACATGGACAAGTGTCGACATAGTGTGCACATCGTCCTTCTTCCGGGTTCCCGCTGACAGCTTTGGTTCCTAACCTTGGCTGCATCCGGAAAGTCGTTGAGCAAAACCAAGGGGACAGACTGGTATCACTGTGCCAAACACAGACTGGGGCCCCCTTATCCTGCGACCGCCTGCTTCCATGCTGTCACTGTCAGGCAGGCCGGTCCCAGATGAACAGTAGTTCGAATAGTGCCAAGTACGGACCCAGGATACGCGGGATCCTGTGTCAGAACGGCTCCTTTGACTTTCTGGCCCGAGTAGGTTCCCGCCAGTTTTACTCGGGCCAACTCTTCTACTCGAATGGACAGAACTTGATTGATTCTTTCTTCTGGTCATCTTGAGGTGAGACCGAGTAGCAGTCGACCGGGTAGCAAGTACCGGGTAGGCGGCTACTCGACCAAACCTCTCTTCTGATAGTTGCTTTTACCACTTATCTTTACCCTACTCGGGGGTAACCCCCCGACAGCAGTCCCCGAAGCTGGTAGAGTCTTGCGAACTCGTTCACTAGGCTCTGCCAGCTTAAAACCAATCTTCGTAATAACACCTTTGAACTTCAAGATGCCGAGTAAAACCTCCGAGTAGCACTCTGGAGAGTACCTTGGGTCTCCTCTTTTCCGAATAGGGCTAGCTTTCTACTCTGTAACCGAGTAAAAAGACTTAGAGAATTTCTTCTCTAGCGTCTCTGCAGCGCTCAGCACTATCCAGCCTTCCGTGCTGCGACTGGACACGTGTCAAGCATCCGTGACCCCGTCGTTTCGCTGCCCCACTAGTAGGGAATGGCTTATAGCCACCACCATACCGCTGGCGAACCAGAATGGCTGTTGCCCAGCGCTAATAGTGCTGGCGAACAACTATGCCTGTTCGCCAGCACTACCGCTGGCGAACAACCACCCTTGTTCGCCAGCGGTATGCCTGGGCCCCACCTGCGCGCGATTTGAAATGGTAGCGCCGCTGCCTTATTTTACCGCTGGCGAACGGCCTGTATTGTTCGCCAGCGCTACTACCACAACCGCTGGCGAACAGATGCTTCTGTTCGCCAGCGCTAAGATGTGGGCCCAGCACGCATCTTAGCGCTGGCGAACAGAAGCATCTGTTCGCCAGCGGTAGTCCGCAGATATTGCCACAAAGTGGCACCCCCACCTACCCACTTTCCCCTCCACTCTATCTTCTTCACCTTGTTCCCTCTTCTCTCTCTAGCTCGAAATTATGCCAATTTCTTCACCCTCCTACCTTATTTTGAACCAACTAAATTTATTTTAGTTGGTATATATATGTTTATCTCCCTCCTAACATCATTTCTACCCCAAATTTTCCCTCCCTAGCCATCTAGATCTAGAATTAACCCCTTTCTCTCCAAAGCTCCAAATTTCTCCGGATATCATCGTGTGGGCATCTATTCATTTGAGGTGTGATGAATGATAATATATAATTAAATGAGTTTGTATATAAATTTTGTCCGGATACACGCGATATGCAATATGTGTGAAATTTCACCGGATTCAACAATGGTCGTGTGATGGAGACGATAAATGCATGTGTGCGCAATTTGTTGTGGAATGAAATTGAGTAGCCAACTATCGCCGGAATGTTGATTCATTTCCGTCTCGGCATAGTTTGGCACTCCTCTAACCTCCAATTTGTAGGAAGGTCATGCCGATTTTTTTCCGTGAATATCGCAATATATATATATATTATGTTTGGTTCTAATATTAATTATATCGGCGCGCGCTCTCGTGCAGGCGACATATAATGGTGGTCGTTAAGAGTGAACGTGTCGTGAATAGTTACTTGAGACACGCGACAGAAGACATGTTACAAAATGGCCGCAAGGAGATACGATGTCCATGTCGAAAGTGCAAACTAGGGGGCTTGCTCAATCCCTTTACCGGAGACTTGCTCAGTCACCTCCTAAGGTATGGTTTCATGGATGGGTATAACAGTCAGTGGGTAAGTGATGATGAAGATGATGAAGTCCATGGGGCGGCGGCGGTAGGAAATGATGTGCAACAGGACAATAGCAACGATCGAATAGAACTACAGCAGGACCAACTACAACAGGACCAAGATCAGCCTTATGACCCAGCACATGATCATGGAGAAGATGTTGAACAAGACGTGGAAGAAGATCACGAGGACACAGGGACACCCCTAACGGAAGTTGTGCGTGACCCTCATCTGAAAGAACTGCTCTTGAGAAAGACGACTAACTCGATATCTGCTGCTAGAGAGCAATCGAAGCTGGCGCAACTAGAGATAGACTCGAAGACACCGTTGTATGCAGGCTGCGGTCCGGGAGAGTCCCGCCTGAGAGTGGCCCTCGATGTTCTGCAGATGAAGGCGAGATACAAATGGAGCGACATAAGCGTCGATGCAAGCCTGCAATACTGGCACGATGTCCTTCCAGAGGGCAACACTTGTCCTAAAAGTTGCGACGAGGCCAAGAAAGTCGTGTGCCCCTTTGATTTACCTCACGAAAAATACCATGTGTGCATCAACGATTGCTACATTTATCGGAAAGAGGACGCGAACAAAACCATTTGTCCAGTTTGCAGCGCCGCTCGATACAAGAAAGGGAAGAAGAAAGCTCCTCGGAAAGTTGTGTGGTACTTTCCGCTCATTCCCCGTCTGCAACGGTATTTCGCGGACCGCAAGGAAGCAGAGCTCATGCGCTGGCACGCGAAAAGGAGGAATAAAGTTTTGAAAGATCCAAATCGAAGTGAAAAAGTAATTCTGACACATCCTTCAGATGCAAGTCAATGGAAAGCAATTGACTGTGAATATCCAACGTTCGGGGCGGAGGCAAGGAACATCAGGTTGGGTGTGAGCACCGACGGACTCAATCCGTTTGGCAACCAGAGCAGCACCCATAGCACCTGGCCCGTGTTTGTATGGATGTACAACATCCCTCCCTGGTTGTGCATGAAGAGGAAGTATATTCACATGAGTATGCTAATTCAAGGGCCGAAACAACCAGGCAACGACATAAATCTATACCTGAAGCTGCTTAAAGATGAGCTGGAAACGCTATGGGCCGAGGAAGGGGTGAACACATGGGACGCCTTCGGTGAACAATATTTCCCAATGAGAGCTGTCTTACTCTGTACGGTTCACGACCTACTAGGCTACGGATATGTGGCGGGCCAGGTGTGCCACGGACATAACGGTTGCGTGAGGTGCATGGATGACCCCACGTTTATGCAACTTCCGAAAGATCCTGGGTCTTCGAAAACAGTTTTCGTTGGCCATCGAAGGTGGCTACCCAACAAAGACCCGTGGAGAAGGCGAGGAGACCTTTTTAACGGTGAGGATGAGCTCCGTGGACCTCCACGTAAGAGGTGCGGCGAAGAAATCTACAATTTGCTGAATGATTGGAAGGAATGCCCAGAGCCTGGAAAGAAGCAAAAGGCGCCAAAACCGCTTCTGGATGTATGGAAGACGAGGTCGGTGTTTTGGGACTTGCCATACTGGCCCTTTCTCGATACGCCTCACTGCCTTGATCTGATGCATATCACGAAGAATGTGTTTGAAAGTTTGTTTGGCACGCTGCTCAACATGCCGGAGAGGACCAAAGACGGGGTGAAAGCAAGAAACGACCTGAAATATTTTGGTATTAGGGTAGATCTTCAGGGGGGACGCCCGGATGATGACGACGGCGATCAATCGTGTGATGAGGAGACGGATGGTCGCAAGGCCAAAAGGGTTAAGAGGAATGACTATTACTGCCCCCCCTCCTGCTTCACTCTTAGTCCGGACGAGATCACAAAATTGATGATGTGCCTTCTCGGAGTCAAAGTCCCTAGCGGTTACTCAGGGCTAATAAGCAGATTCCTCGACGCGCAGAAACAAAAGTTTAGCGGGATGAAGTCTCATGACTGTTACGTGATGATGACGCAGATACTTCCGGTTGCGATCCGCGGAATAATGGACAAACACGTCCGGGAAACCCTGTTTGGCCTCTGTAACTTCTTCGACGTTATATCTCGAAAGTCGATCACGGGGAAGCAGATCTCAAGGCTGCAGGAAGAGATTGTCGTGATACTATGCGAGCTTGAGATGTACTTTCCACCATCATTCTTTGACATATGTGTTCATCTGTTGGTCCATATCGTGGACGATATCATCCATCTCGGGCCGTTGTTCCTGCACAACATGATGCCGTTTGAAAGGATGAATGGGGTCATCAAAGGATATGTTCGCAACAGAGCTCGTCCGGACGGAAGCATCGTTCAGGGCTTTCTCACCGAAGAGTGCATCTCTTTCTGCACGAATCATATGGACGTGGAGGACCCAGTTGGTCTGCCCAGAAACAAGCACATTGGCAAGCTCGATGGAGTAGGTCACAAAAATGGACGTAGAGAAGTGCATGTGGATCGGGCTTGTCGACGCACCGACTTTAACAGGGCAAACTTAGTAGCTCTCCAACACATTGACATGGTCGATACTTGGGTGGAAAAACACAAGAGCTCGATTATGAAAAAGTACAGTGAACAAGGCAAGCGGAGGACCGAAGGAGAAATAATCAGAGAGCATAACTCCACTTTCTTGCGTTGGTTTAAAGATGTGATCGTCGCTAATCCACCGCCAAGGGATTGTGCGAAAAATAAACTTTTGTACGCCTTGGCACATGGCCCAGCTCCCAACCTAGCGACGTTTCAAGCATATGATATCAACGGGTTCACTTTCTACACAGAGGAGAAAGACAAAACTTCCGATTATCAAAACTCAGGGGTAACGATGGAATCCTACACCGGTGACAAAAAGTTAAGATACTACGGAAGGATCGAGGAGATATGGGAGCTTAACTACTCTGGAGAGAAGGTGCCTATGTTCCGCGTCAGATGGGCTAGGATGTCGACCGTCAGGAAAGAAGACCAATACTTTACAACCATGGTTATTCCCGAAGCCGGAACCTCATCAAGCGCGAATGTCACAGCGCAAAATGAGCCATGGGTATTGGCTAAGCATGTGTCACAATGCTTCTTCATAACAGACCCCGCAAGGCCTAGCCGTGTTGTCGTGAGGAGAGGGAAAAGAAATATCATCGGAATGGATGGAGTCGTTGACGAGGACGAGTTCGACACGTTCGGCGACCCAAATATTGACGATGATCAAGAAGATGATGATGATAGTCATGCAACATACACAACAAGAAGAAGCAGAACTACGCTACCTAGGCATGGTCTTCCATTCAGAAGAAGAAGTCATAATGTGGGGTTAAATTATGCAACTTCGACCAAAAAAGGCAAAAAAATCAAACACTGATGAGAAACTATGTATATATTTTTCTGCCAATTGTATGCGACGAAACTATGTATATGCATGGATCAACTAGTCTGATATCGATGTGCACTTATTATAAATTTAATGTACCTTGTTCTTTATTTCAAATGTGTGGAATTATATTATTTGAAACATAAAGGAAACCAAATAGAAATTAAACAAGAAGGAAACAACGAAAAACAATAGAACACATAAAGAAAAAACAATAGAAAACAACTAAAACCAAAATGATGAAAACAGAAAACAAGAAGGAAATATTGGAAAACAATTGAAAACATAAAGGGAATAATGAAAAACAAAAAAAAACATTATTATTTGTGATGTGTTTGAAATTAATTTGTAATGTGTTTGAATTATTATAAATTAAATGTCTTTGAATAATTTAAACAAATAAAGAAAACAAAAAAAAACATTATTATTTGTAATGTGTTTGAAATTAATTTGTACTGTGTGTTTGAATGATTATAAATGAAATGTATTTGAATAATTTAAAAAAATAAAGAAACCAAAATAAAACATAAAGAAAAAACAGTAATGCTTCTCAAAATAAAGAAATAAAATGAAAAAGATAGCGCTGGCGAACATAGCTGCCTGTTCGCCAGCGCTATGTTACCTCTGGCGAACCGTACTTTGTTCGCCAGCGGTATGGTCGTAGCGCTGGCGAACAGACAGTGGTGTTCGCCAGCGGTGTTTTAGCGCTGGCGAACCAGCAGAAAAGTTCGCCAGCGGTGATCCCCACAGTTGGCTACACAGGGCCGCGCGGGACTTAGCCGTTTTTCTCGATCGAGCGAGAGTACACAGACACACACGCGCGCGCCCTCTCCACTCTCCGGCGACGCCCTCTTCGTCTCCGGCGACCACCGCGCAGCAGCAGCGCCCTCTCCACTCTCACCGGCGACGCCCTCCCTCTCTCCCACCCCCACTGCCCCACTCTCCCCCGCCCACTGCCACTCCATCCCTCTCCCCTTCCCTCTCTGCCCGGCCACCGCGCGCACGCGCCCCTCCCTCTCCGGCCACCGCGCACGCGCCCCTCCCTCCCTCTCCGGCCACGCCATCGATCCCTCTCCCCTTCCCTCTCTGCCCTCCCCTCCACCTCCTCGGCCTCGCTGCTGCCCCGAACACTGCCCCCTCCGCTGCCTCGAAGGTGTTCGACAGAAATCCTGAACGAGGTAACGAGTTCTCTGTTGCTAAATTTTTCTATTTTTGGTTTGCATATCCATATGCTTAGTTAGTTATTTGGATCCATGTAGCTAGGACTTTAACTGACGAAACTGAATTTCCCTAAGACTTTAACTGACGAAACTGAATTTCGATAATGCGCTTGATCTGTTGCTTGTGTGCTTTTTTCCGTGTTCTGATAAGAAATTAGCTGCCCCATGTCCAGTCATATATAGTGTGGTTACTGGGTGTGTATCTTTTTGCGTTTGGATAGGGGTTGTGTGATCAACTCCTGGTTGCATGCCCTGGCTATAGAAAGGAAGCAGTGGTAGTTTCTGAATTCTGAGAGCGGCCTAGGAAGGCAAGTTGAAGTGGCAGGCATGACAATGTAGAGAGGAACCAAATTAAGGAGTAAAGGTTTTACTTTTCGGTTTGGTGATCTTCCTTGTGTTTGAATCCATGTGCTACAACAGCACTGTCTTTGATCTCCTTTTGGTTCCTTGTGGGTTTTACTACTACTGATCCTGTCACACAGTTGAACCAACGAAATGGTTGCCTCAATAATCAATGCAGCACCTACAAAAGCTTAAGAGAAAGAAATTACAGCCATTAATTGGTAGGCACTTGTTACAACTAGTCTTCCCGTGTCTGAATTATTAGTTAAGCATGCTAGGCTAAGCTATCTCCCCTGATTAACTAAAACAAGGTAATGACAACATCAGTAGTATGCCATAAAAAACACTTGTTAATTTACTGGAATTGTTGCTGTTGCTTGTTCATCTGTTTGTCTAATGACATGTTACGGAAATTTTGTGCATGCCCAAGCTTAGTTTTTTTTATGCTAGCTACCAGATGTTGGCCCCTTCGAGTTTTTATGCTAGTTTTTTTATGCTAGCTAAATCAAATTCCTGCATGCTTGCACTTTTTCGGTGGGAACAAACAATCAGTTTTTGCCTATTTAGAAAAACAAACAGAAGCAAGTGCTTGTGCTTGCAGTAATTAAAATTAGCTAAAATGGTTGCTTCCTCTGATTGTTCAAGTCTTGTGCTTGTGCTGTTGCTAAAATGGTTGCACAGAAACAATAGGTGTGCTTGTGCTTGCAGTAATTAAAATTCAGAGATCTTGATTTGATCTTGTGTGTACCCAGAAACAATAGCTACTCACAAACATTTTTTTATTCATTTTGATTTGATCTTGTGTGTACCCAGAAATTTTATACAGAGAGTTAACAGAAATTTCAATGAGTTGTTAATTAGTTCATAGGATGCATTATCATTATCTTTGCTCTCCCTGCAGCCCACCAAACTAATCCTCTCCTTTTTTTTAGCTTTGCTCTTCCTACATTATCATCTTCAATGAGTTGTTAATTAGGTCATAGGATGCTAATTTCAAACAGAATGCATAAGAAGTTTATATGCTAATTTAGAATGCTAATTTATAATGTGAAACACATGCTGATTTACAACTGAACCTGTAGCTATTATTTGTTTGGTACTGATTTACAACTGAACCTGTAGCTAATTCATTCTGTTTTGTGCCCATGTGCTTATAAATCTTAACATAAATCATAGTTTTGTGCCCATGTTATGTCACAATTGTTTTTGGTGGTTGGTGATGGTTGGTGGTGATGGATGGTGTGTATGGATGGTGGTGATGGATGGTGGTGGTGATGGATGGTGGTGTATGGATGGTGGAGATGGTGTGTGGTCGTGTGGATATGTGCCCACCTTCGTGTGGATGACGATGATAATATGAGGGGTGGGATTATATGAGGGGTGGGTTTTTATGTGCAGGTACCCCACGTGAGTCCCTATTTGCCGGAATGTTGATTAATTTCCGTTCCGGCAAATTTGGGTACTCCATATGTGCTATTTTTAGCAAAGGTCATGCCGAAATTTTCCGTGAATTTTGGCATGATCTTTGCTAAAAATATCACAACTTAGAGTGTCCGAGAAATTTGGACTCATATGGGGTATACATCGTCTAAATTGTAGGATTTGTTGAACTTATTTCGGGTTTTCTCTCCTTCCTTAGATATGGCTCACAACGACGAGGCGGGTGGTTCTGGTCTCGGACACGGCGGAGACAACGACGATGCGTGGCTTTCCATGCTAAGCGCGGGAGGCGGACCCGTAGATCCGCACCCGGATCTAGAGATGGAGGGCGACGATGCAGACGACGAGATGGACGAAACCGTTCGCCAGGAGCTAGAGCCACACAACGATACATCGGGCGCAGAAGGTGATCAAACCGGTAGTGGCACCGGGGATACCGCCTCCGGTAGCGAGGCGGCGGCTAGGCGCAAAGAGAGGCGACACAACATGCTCGCCACCATGCGGGAAGAGTTCACGGAAGTGGACCCCAGCGGTGCTCCCATCGAGCCGGAGAGTTATGCCAAGGGCTATGGAAACCAGATAGGCTGCATAGCTCGAGACTTTGGCAACGTTAACATGGAGCACATCAAAGCTAAAGAAAACACGGCTCATGCCGCCCTGCTGATTGAGAAGCTGCACACAAGGTATAAATTCCCGGATCCTTACGACAACCAGGACCTGAAGAAGAATCTGGTCAACTCCTTAGCACTGAACAAGTTCGCCAAAGCGTTTACGACTTGGAGATCCAGTTTGCGGCAGATGCTTGCGAAGGGTAAGGATTTTGATGAGATCCATAAGATGTGGCCCTCCATTTCCGAGGAAGACTTGGCCCAATTCAAGATCGACGAACTCAAACCGGAAAGGATTGCGCTGACTAAATGGGGGAAAGAACAGCGAAAAAAGAACATTGGCCCTCACAATCTCGGAAGCCGGGGTTACCTTGGGAAGCAGAAAGTATGGGCCAAGGAGGATTCGAAGAGAGAAGGGCCGAACCCGTTTGACAAGATCACCGACCCGCAGGTGAGAAATTTTGTCAGGGCCCATTACAGGGAAGATCCCAAAAAGCCCGGCGATCTTGAGTTGAACGAGAAGGTCAAGCTGCTCGAGGATAAGTATATCGAGGAACAAGAAAAAGAACGCCTATCTCAATCTGACGCGGGGTCCTCGGCGACGACGAACAAGGACCCGTATGACACCCCTTTCATTAGGGCGCTTAACGCGATGAAGGGAGTGCCCCTTGACAAGAAGCCGAATCGTAGCCATGTGCATGGCCTCGGAAAGGGTCATCGGCATGCGCAATACTACCCCGACACCAGGGAAAAGCGCAAGGAGCGGAACAAGGGCCCGGAGAAGACGGTCGACGAGCTTGTGAACGAGAGGCTCAATGAGCTCCTCCCTACCATCTGTTCGACCGTCGCTCAGTCCTTAGCGCCGTGGATGCTAGGTGGAGGACAAGGGCCGCTCCCGCAGATAAACGTAGCCCAAATTGTGCAGCCAGCGCCGCAGAACGCGGCCCCCGTCGTGGCGCCGCAGAACCCGGCCCCCGTCGTGGCGCCGCAGAACGCGGCCCCCGTCGTGGCGTCTGCTGCGCGGAACGAGCCGACCCCCAACCCTCAGCCGGAAGGTCGCAAAGATCCGTCGCCGCCCCGCCACATCTCATCAACGCCGCCGCCGACACTTAGCGGTCCATCCCCCTTGTCCGAGCTCAATGCCCTCACGGTAATTCAACGTGCACTGCTTAATTATATATTATGACTTGATTCGTGACGGCATCAGTCTCTAACAACGATCGCGCGACGTTTCGCAGGCCGACGAGACGGGATGCACATTGCTCCTTAATGTGAACGGCGAGTTAAAGGACGTCGCCAAAGGAAAAATCATCACACCTCTGAACCGCGTATCCCACGGCGTTCGTATGCCCGAGGACGTGTTCAGAGTGACATTAAGTCGGGTGCTCCCTGGTTGCGGTGCTCTCGATCCTCCGAACCAACCACCCGCAGCCGACAGCGAGTTGAACCTGGAGCAATGCTTGGTTTGGCCATTGACCTGGCCGAAATCACTAATTCGTTTGGAAAGTACTCCTGCCAACACTCCAACACCGGTCCAGGGGTCGGGGCACCCGAGCCAACACAAGGATTTCTCACCTGCAAAGTCCGTGCAGCACGACGACGACGAAGATGAGAACCCGAATGACTACCTCGTCGACGATCCTTACGAGGGGGCGCCCGGCCTGGATGATCTTGATCAACTTCTCTTGCCAGCGGAGGAGGCGGATAAATATCGATGCACAAAGCGTCTTTTCTCTTCTCAAGAGCCGGCAGTCCCCGAGCAAGAAGTCATCAGCCAGGATGCCCTCAAAGAGGCGGTAGCTGATGTATTTCATAAGACTCAGCCTAACATCAAGTATGCACGGAAAAGAACTAAGAAGGCTCCTGCCGTTGCATCGATGAGCCAACCGGTGGAGGGGACCAAGTCTAAGCCGCAGACAGGACGTGTATTGGATAGGATACCCATAACCGACTGGCATCAGATCCATGAGTTGGGGAAACCGATGCTTCCGCCGAGGTTGGTCGCCTTGCTGACAGGTGATATGCGTAGCGTCCATGACGGTGTACTATATATGGAGGAGGTGCTTCTCAAAGAGAAAAATCCAACGCTGCCGGTTTTGGTCGCAAAGGTGCCATCTACGGCGGGATTTGTCACTGAAGGCAACGCAAACAAGATCATCATTAGATTTGACGACATTTTCCGGATGTTCCACATGAAAGCACTCCACTCGTCAATCGTCCGTCTGTTTACGCTCAGCTTGGCGCATCAGCTATCCGTAGAGAATGTCAGCAACATCGGGCTAGCAGACCCCTACTACATGCACGACATGTACTTGAACAACCCCAAGGGTAGGGCAAAAGCGACAAAGTACCTCGAACAAGTGTTGCTCACTAACCATATGCACAAGAGGATCACCCTCGTGCCCTACTTTCCTGAGTAAGTTATATTTCCCATCTTTACATAAGTTCGCGCATATACAATTTTTGAGGATTATATATATGGACTCTCCTGTTTTGCGCAGAAACAAATACGGCACCCTCATCATGCTCTACCCGAGAGACGCGCACGCAGTATATCTCGACTCCGGGAGTACGATGAAGGAGAAGAACTACACCCTCATCAAGTCTGTTCTCAATGATGCTATGGATGGCTACATCAGGGGGGAAGGATTCTGCGACAGGAAGAAACAAATTAAAGGAAAATATGTGTTCAGACACAGAACAGAGTTTCCCTGCCCCAAGCAGGCGCCAGGCGGCCAAATGGAGGCATGGTACCTCATCCAACACATGACGGAGATCGTGAAGGACCAACATAGTCTGCAATACATGTCTGCTGTGGACAAATGGTCTCGCAGCATCGTGGAATGGTCTGATGCTGAGTACAGACAAAACTTTGGTCGCATCCAGCGCAAGATCTGCACAATCATCTATAAGGATGTAGTAACTTCAGGATCTAGCTTCCACTGGAACGGTACCCCACCATCTAACAAAGAGTTGCGACAATATGTGCTAGAGCAGACTGACGAGAGACCATTCAACTCGTTAGAAGGTGCTCTTCCGTTCCCGCCGGAGAAGAAACAGAAGATCACAACATCGAGGAAGAAATGATCGACGGTATGTATTCGATTCGTTACGAATTGCTCCTAATAAGAACTTGTGATTTCCTTTGCCGGTCTAATGCTTTTATCTTGGTCTACAGAGAGATGAAGAAGTGGACGGCGCGCTAGCCCTAGCGAAAGATCGCAAGCGGAGGCGGAAGCTAAAGCGGAGGCGGACCGTATATCTAGCTAGTCTTCTTTGCGATTGATCTCTATATCGCGCGTACGTTGCATAGATATGTAGTAGTCATACCTTTGTAATCGTTGAACTAATTAGATGGCTATATTTTGGGTTCGAAATCTTCCGACATATTATTGAGATCAATGTGTTGTATTTGTACTTATGAGAATTGGATATGGATGCATATGTATAGATGTGTTAATATCGTTATCGATGTGTTAAATTCGTTATGGATGGATGCATATGTATCTATGATTTATCGATGTGCTATCAGTGATTTATATGTGTGAAAGTTTATAAATTATAGAATTTGAATGTATTTGGACCTGGGAATATATACAGAATCAGAATATATAAACTGTTATACAAAAAAAAAGAAAAAATACAAACCTGTGAAACTTACCACTGGCGAACACAGTACCTACCCCTGGCGAACTGAACCGCTGGCGAACACCCTGACTACCGCTGGCGAACCAGTAGCGCTGGCGAACAGCTGCACTACCGCTGGCGAACATATCGCTGGCGAACAAGGCCTTGTTCGCCAGCGGTAACCTGCACTACCGCTGGCGAACCCTTGTTCGCCAGCGGTAACCTGCTACCACTGGCGTTGTACCGCTGGCGAACAAGTGTTCGCCAGCGGTAGCTGATATTTGTTCGTCACTGGTAGCCCTTTCCCTACTAGTGCCCACGACACGACGTGGCACGCACCCAGTTTTCACGGGACGGGCCCACCGGCTCGTCATGTCCCATCAAGCGCAGTAATAGGCCACGATCTGGTCGTGGGATCAACTGTGGCCGTTACGCGCGCGTTACGCGCGCGTTCCGTGCTTGCGTGCGTTTCTATCCGGCCACAGGCCCCACCACACGAGAATTATGGCCACGATCGATCCCACTACCCCGATGGTAACGGTAATCCGAGGCGAGGGTATAAATACCCCCATCGGTAACTTCCCCTTCTTCCTCCTCCGCACTTTCCTTTTTCTCTGCCATGTTTCTTTCTTCTCCGCCGAGCTCTCCGCCGCCGCGCCACTGTTTGCGCCGCTGCGGATTCGTTCTCTCCACCCGATTCCTCCAACTTTCCACCATCTTCTCACTCCTTGCCATGGCTGCTCGCGCCGGCTGGGCTGGTTCCGATGTTACTGTCGACGACTGCTCCTGGCTCGTGAACACCCGGAGGGTTCCTCCTGGTGTTCAGTGCCGGCCGTCCGACGGCGAACTCGTTCCGGCCCCGCGGGAGGGCGAGCATGTCGTCTTCCTCGCGCACTTCGCGCGAGGATTCGGCCTGCCGGCGTCTGATTTTCTCCGCTCCTTCCTGGATCACTTTGGTGTCCAGATGCATCACCTCCCTCCGAATGCGGTCGTCTTCCTCGCCTATCATACCGTGGTGTGCGAGGCCTTTCTCGGCGTCCGCCCCACGGTACAGACATGGCTGAAGTACTTCCATCTTCGTCAGCAGAGCAAGGGGAAGAAGGATGGCGCGGCCACTGGCAGTCGGGTAACCGACACCGGCAGTGCCATGATGCTGCAGCGGACGGGAACCAACCACCCTCGCATCAAGGGGTTGGATTCCGTCCGTATGTGGCAGAAATCTTTCCTTTACGTGAAGAACATCCCCGCCACGAAGGGGGGACCGGTGACGGACCGCATCAACCTGCCCGCCTGGAGCAACCGAGCTCCGTCCGGGCAGAACTGGAAGACGAGGCCCTCCAACGACCGCAACGCCGTGCAGATGGAGGAGCGGCTCGCTGAGCTAATCGGAGAAGGCCTCAAGAGCGACGACCCCGTCGCCTGCTGGATCCGGAACCGGGTGCTGCCTCTGCAGCAGCGCTCCCACCCAATGTGCTACTTGGGAGGCCCCCGCGACTGCACTCGGACGACCATGTTCGAGCTCAGCAACGCGGAAGTCGCCGCGCACGCACGGTCCATCCTGACCACGGGCCTCCGAGATAACTGGCAGTATGGGTTCATCCCTTTCAGCCGCACGAAGCCGATTCCACGGGTACGTTCTCCTTACTCTGCCTCCAGTATACGTGTAATCCGAGTAGATAACCTTCTTTCCTTGCCACGACCAGCAATTGCATTCCGCGCCGAGTAGAGCACTCTGCAGAACTGCCTAGGCTCAGTATGCTTGATGTTTGCATGCCTTGTCGGGTAGCATATTTAGGAGAAATTCTTAGGCTTGATATGCTTGATCCTTGCACGCCTTTCCGAGTAGGATATTTGGCAAATTTCCCTAGGCTTAGTATGCTTTGTGTTTGCACGCCTATTCGGGTGTAGTGCCTTCATGCTACTCGGTTAACTTGCGACACTTCCCTGTTCTTCAGGTTCTTGACCGCCAGCTAGCTGAAAGCTGTGAGCGCTTCGAGGGCAATTGGTCAGATGACCGGGAAGAGGATGACCAGGCCTCCCTCGAGACCGCGGATCAGATCAATCTCCCTCATTCAGTCATTCCCCTTCGACAGAGAAGCAGCATGCCGAAACGTCTCTCCGCGATTGGTCTGATGACGAGTTAGAAGGTAACTGAATTCATGCTTTTTGCCTGCGAGAAACACTAGCCCTTTGCTTGCTGTTTCTGAAGTGTTTTTCTTCCTCTATATTTCACAGATGCTGCAGATGCTGAGGATAATGACGAGGATGAGGACGAGAGAGCCCTTGAGGCCAATCCTCTATCTGTCGCCGCTCCTGCTACCCGCAAGCGGACCGGCAGCGGTGCCCTAGAGCCCCCCGCCAAGAAGAAGAAACCATCCGAGAAGACGACCAAAAAGGTCGTGAAGAGAACAAGACGAACGATTCCTTCCACCAACGCGTAAGTTTCTTCTCGGTTAATTCCCAATTTTGTACTTCGCTGTTTCTCTCAATTTTCCTCTGCCTTCCTCTAATTTCTGATTTTACCTTCCTCATCAGAGCTCCCTTAGATGCGGATGCTGCTTTCGCGCCTAACCAGGCCAAGAAGCAAGCTGCCATCGACGTCGACAAGTTAATCAACCTCGACGATGATGAGAATACCACCGCCAACGCACAACCACAGGGCACTGATGCCCAAGGCACCGACCCAGAGCAACAATCCCGCGCCGAGCAGGAGGCGCAGGACACTGCTCATCAAGAGAAGCCACCGTCTCCTCCGGCCAACACCGCCGAGGAGAATCAAGATCAAGAGATGCATGATGACGCCGCCCTCGAGCGGCCAGGAGCAGAACAGGAGCAGCCAGCCACAGGGGGTGCTGAGCAAGAAGATCCTGCGTCCCAGGCGCGGGTGGAAGCAATGGATATCTCCCAGCCTGATCCTGCTGCTGAACAGCGGGTAGAGGACGCGACTGGGCGTTACCCTCTAAGCGACGTGCAACCAGACGCCGCGCAGAGTAGCGCCCAGCCAGATGGCGCATCAGACAGCGCACCCCTGGCGCCACCAACTGACCAAGGTGGCGCTCAGCCAGACTCCTCCCTGGTGCCGCAACCCAAAGCTGCAACCGGCCCTTCAGCCAAGCCGGTTACTAGGAAGAGTGCCCAAGATGCTTCCGAGAAGGAGGCAGCCGAGAAGGAGAGAGCTGAGAAGGAGAAGGCTGAGAAGAAGGAGACCGAGAAGAAGAAAGCCGAGAAGCCAATCTCCGAGAAGCCAACTGCTCAGAAGGAGAAAGCAAAGAAGAGAGCTGCCGACAAGCCGCCGCCGACATCAGCTGGCCAGTCCAGGCAGCTGGTTATCCCCAATCCCAATGTGGTTCCTACCGCCGCTACTATAGCTGATCAGCCCTGCTATCCTGATTACATGGTGAAGGTTAGACAACAGCACCAGGTTGGCTTCTCCCCCACAGACCGGAATCTTGCTCTTCAGAGAGGGAGGAAAGCCGTGGCAGTGGACTCCAGGCCCCCCGCCCCAAATCAAGACAAGTCTGTCTCCATTGCTTCTCGGGGAGCTCAAGATCAAGCGATAACGTCCCAGAGCCTCGAGCAAGTACTCGACCTGATCGGCTTCATCGATGCCAAGTGGGACAGCAAAGTTCTCGGCAACCCCAACTGGAACGGCATCGATCTGGGCGACATCGACCATATGCGTCAGGATTCGAACACGGTGGACTTGGGTTGCAAACCCATGACCGTCTCGACCACCTCTGCTACACTTGCTGCCAAGATGTTTGTCCACCGCAAGAACGCCGAGGACCTCGAGCAATCCTACGCGGTAAGCCTTAACTTATCCTTTCCGAGTTGCATCTTTTCTTCTTTTCTACTCGCCTTCCTTTTCCTTAGCCATCACCCAGTCCCCGAGATTCTGGCCGAGTAGACAAATACTCTCTCGAGTAACTGTCTTCTCGGGTTGAATCTCAACTTCTTTGTCTGATTCATCTTCTTTTCTCTTTTCAGAACAGCGTACTGAAGCGGACTAACTTGCACCGTCAACTTCTCTGGAATCATGCCATTGCCAAGAGACGCATTGCTGCCTTGGAGAAAGAGAAAGTAAGCGCCGAGGAAGCCGACAAGGAAGTGATGAACAGTACCGTGAGGCTGTCCGAAGTTGAAGGTACGCTTCTAGCTACGCGGTTCTTGCGTTTTTTGTTTACGCCCGCTTCTGCTTTTTTGCGTTAACCATTTCTACTCCGCAGGGAAACTGAAAGCCCTGGTTGACGAGCACGCGAACTGCCGTGCATTTGTTGAGAATGGCGAGGCTACCATCAAGAAGCTTGAAGGTAAACCACTGTCTACTCGGTTCGCCCTTGTGTCTGTTTCTTTTGCTTTTCTGCTGATCGTGCTTTTGCTTTCCGCAGAAGATCATAAGAAATTTGCCGAGGAGCATCAAGATTGCCTCAAGCCTGCCGAGGTGGAGGTGCGACTAGCAAGCCAATCTGCAGCTCTGCAGAGGAGCACTCCAGGATGCTATCAAGTTGGTGCCGAGAGGGACAGAGTCATCGCCGAGAAGGCAAAGGCCGAGACAACAGCCAATGCCAAGGTGAAAGCCCTCGAGCAGGAGTGCGAGGTGCTGACAAAAGCCAATGCTGGGCTCTTTACTCAGCTGGAGGGGCTCCGCTTGCTCGAGGAGAAGCATGTATCCAATGAAGAAGCATGGAAGAGCCAGCTGCAGGGGCTGCGCCACGAGTTGAATCGTAAGTTTTCTCCTTTCTGCATCCCCTCTTCTCGGTCCTACCTCCTCTCTAATTCTGTTACTGAATTTCTCACTTGCTTTTTGCAGAAATCTTCCCTGACATCGTGTCCTCTTGCGCGCCTGCTTTGGCCAAGGCCCAAGCAGCTCGTATTGAGAAGGGCGAGGCTGCGGACACCAGAGCCGAGATCGAGGATAGCATGCTGGTGATGCGAGGGCAGTTCGAACGCCTAGCCGGCGTGGGCACTGACCTGGTGCGCACCGGCTTCCAGCTCCACAAGCTCTTCTGGCCCCAGGATCCTGCGCCAACAACTATTTGTGGCCTTGCTCTGAAGCTGCGCAACGTGAAGGCCGAATTGAAGAAATGGCGCGCCTCGGGAGCTCGGGCGGGTGCTGATTTGATGCTGCTCTGCGTCGCCTCCTGGTATGAGAACTTGAACATGCAGATTATCCGCGGGAAGCGCGTCAATTCCAAGTGGGAGACGGATCCCAGCTGCGTGACCATGCGCAAGCTGATTGCGCATGAGGTTGCGGAGTATGCTGACACGGCAACCATCATCGATGGCCTCACTGAACCCGACACCGAGGTGGAGGAGGACGAGGAGGAGGACGAAGAATCAGATTCCGAGCTGGACTTGGGCTTCTTTGATTCACCAAGGAGCAAGGCCGGGAAAGGGAAGGCCGCGGTCGTCGCGAGTAGCGATGAAGAGGTCGAGGAGATCGACACAGCCGCCCACGAGTTCGGCACCTCATCAGGAGACGCCCTCGACGACACGGTATGCCCCCACGGCCAAGCTTCTGGTTCTTCCTTGGCAACAGGACCTGTCTCGGTGGCCACGGCCACCTCAGATCAGGTAGCCACCGAGCACGGCGTCGAGATGGAGCAGTCCACCACCGTCCACTCGGAAGCGGACGCGACCAACGCCAGCGCCGAAGAGGAAGCTGCGAAGACAGCTGATGCCAACTCGGAGGCGGAGGCGACTAAGACCACCACAGAAAATGAAGCCGCCAAGGCCAGCATTGACAACACCGCTTCCTCCACATGATTTTATCCTACAAACTTTTTACTCAAACACTTATCAGATCCCCGGGATGCCGGGAGCAAATGTATCAGACTATTTTATTCCGTTGCTACTCATTTTTGTTCCCACTTGTTATTTTCAATTTAATCAATTTGTTCAACCTGGGCTTGATGCCGAGTTGCGTTATCATGCGAGTCCCCGAGTTGCATTTCTTATTCACTCTCTCTTTTCGTCTCAGCTCTACCCGCAACTTGTTGCTTTTTTGGTATTCGAGTCACAAGAGTTAAAGAGTAGAGCTGCAAATACTTAGCCGCTTAGAAACAATCATAGTAGCGCAGCCCACCACTTAGCCGAAAAGACAAGTCACAGAACAGTAATAGAAGCACCCTACTCGGTTCCTGCACTCTTCCTTTCCTTAGTAATTTTTCTTGTGCTCATGGACCTTTTGCTTGTTCTCTTGCTTGCCATGAAGCCGGGTCTCAGACAGCAGCGAAGTCGAAGAGTTGGCATGTAGGTTTAAACACAGTACTCAATGTACCTTTGAATTTTGAAGTAGAGCAACCGAATAGGCAAAAGGTAAAGCCGAGTAAAAACACTTAGAGCAATTTTGGACGAGGGCAGTCCCCGAGTTCAATTTCCGATTGCAGAGTAGAATTTCAACTCGGATAAGAGGGTACATACACATCTTTGCTCATGAATGAAAACGACGGAGTAGAGCTACATTCCAAGGGCGCTTGGTTTCCTCTCCAGCCTTATCTGCCCTGTTCGCCTGTGGTGGGCGCGCATCTATAAGATAGTAAGCATCGTTGTGCAGCGCTTTGCTCACAATGAAAGGCCCTTCCCATGGAGGAGACAACTTGTGCATCCCGGCTGTGCGCTGCACAAGCCTAAGGACCATGTCTCCTTCTCGGAAAACCCTTGGGTTCACCTTTCGGCTATGATAACGCCGCAGGTTTTGCTGGTAGATAGCCGAACGTGACAGAGTCAGCTCTCTTGCTTCTTCAAGCAGGTCAACGTCGTCTTCTCGAGCTTCTCTCGCCTCCACCTCAGTGTAGAGGGTTACTCGGGGGGAGTCATGCTCTAAGTCTATTGGCAACACGGCCTCAGCCCCGTATACCAAGAAGAATGGCGTGTAGCCGGTTGACCGGTTAGGGGTAGTCCTTAGACTCCACAACACCGCTGGCAACTCGTCTAACCAACACCCAGGTGTTTTCAGCAGTGGCTCCATCAGCCTTGGCTTTATGCCTGCCAGTACCATGCCATTTGCTCTTTCAACCTGTCCATTGGAAGCGGGATGCGCGACTGACGCAACGTCTAGTCGGATATGCTTATCTCTGCAGAACCGCACCATTGCTCCCTCAGCAAAATTTGTGCCGTTGTCGGTGATGATGTTGTGCGGGTAGCCATATCTCAGGATCACATCCTTCACAAATTTCACAGCTGTGGCCCCATCGCACCTCCGAATAGGCTTCACCTCGATCCACTTGGTGAACTTATCCACCATGACCAGGATGTGAGTCATGTTGCCTCTAGCCGGCTGGAAGGGCCCGACCATGTCCAAACACCAAACAGCAAATGGCCAAGTGATAGGAATTGTTTTCAGCTCGGAAGCGGGCATGTGAATCTTACTTGCGAACATCTGGCAGCCATTGCACTTTCTCACGATGTCCTCAGCTTGCTGCAGTGCTGTGAGCCAGTAGAAGCCATGCCGAAAAGCTTTCTTGACCAACGCCCGAGAAGAGGCATGGTGCCCGCATTCTCCTTGGTGTATCTCTACCAGAATTTCTTCTCCTTCTGCTGGGTCCACACAACGTTGCAGCACGCCAGTGGCACTTCTCTTGTGCAGCACATCTCGGACTATAGCGTAGCCCTTGGATCTTCTCTGAATATGTCTTGCAGCCACCTCATCTTCTGGTAGAGTACCGTCCCTTAGAAAGGATAATATGGGCATAGCCCAACTCGGTGTCTCCCGTGTGGGAAACACTGGTTCGTCCACTTCCATTGGGACGGGCACCTCTGGTTGCTCTTTAGGGATGGGAGCACTTCTCTGAAGCCCAGACCGATTAGCAAGGACCTCCTCAATGAATGCGACAGTCCCCGGGTTAAGGACAGCAGTCCCCGAGTAAGGAGTGGCAGTCCCCGAGTAAGGAATGGCAGTCCCCGAGTAAGGAGTGGCAGTCCCCGAGTAAGGAGTGGCAGTCCCCGAGTAGAGGACGGCAGTCCCCGGGTTTCCTGTAGCATTCTCCTAGTCAATCTCCATGGGATCAGATTCCTCACTTGGCAGAGAAGGAACAAATATGGACTCCGAGTTGGGAGAAGGCTTGATGGATGGCTTCCTCAAGTGCTCCAAGGCGACTCCCGCCGGGATGGATTGCCGAGAAGATCCCAACTTGGATAACTCATCTCCTGTTTCGTTCTCTGCTCGGTGAATGTGCTGGAACTCACAGCCTTCGAAGAACACAGTCATAGACTGCACCAGGAAGCGATATGATGCCATGTTGGCATCCAGAGCATCCCATGTACCAGAGACTTGCTGCACCACCAGATCTGAATCGCCATAGCATATAATGCGCTGCACGCCAACCTCCTTGGCTACTCGCAAGCCATGCACCACTGCCTCGTACTCTGCTACATTGTTGGACGCCTTGAAGTGGATCTGCAGCACATACTTGAGTTGATCTCGCTTGGGTGACGTAAGCACTACGCCAGCACCAAGGCCTTCCTTCACCTTTGAGCCATCAAAGTGCATCTTCCAGTAATTAGAAACTGGAGCAGGAGGTTCATACTGCACCTCGGCCCAGTCCACCAGGAATTCCGCCAGAATCTGAGACTTGATGGCTTCTCTTCTCGCGTACGCGGGTGCATACGCGGCCAGCTCGATTGCCCACTTGGCTACTCTGCCACTCGCCTCCTTGTTGCCCATGATATCCGAGATGGGAGCAGAGCTCACAACCGTGATTGGATGCTCTTGGAAGTAATGCTTTAGCTTCTTGGCGCCCAGGTACACGCCGTAGGTCATCTTCTGGTAGTGCGGGTAGTTTTGCTTGGAACTGGACAGCACTTCACTGAGATAGTACACTGGGCGCTGCACACTCTTGCCTTCTTCTTCTCGTTCCACCACAATCACCACACTGACTACTCGGTTAGTCGCAGCAATGTACAGCAGCATTGGCTCCTTGGGTAGCGGACTAGCCAAGATGGGGGCGCTAGCCAGCATTGCTTTCAGCTCATTGAATGCCACATCCGCTTGCGGAGTCCAGACAAACTTGTCACTTTTCTTCATCAATTGGTACAGAGGCAGTGCCTTCTCGCCCATTCGGCCCAGAAAACGGCTCAGAGATGCTAAGCAACCAGTGAATTTCTGCACATCTTTCAGGGATCTCGGCAAAGACATGCTCTCAATAGCTTTTATCTTTGAAGGATTGGCTTCAATGCCCCGACTAGATACCAGGAAGCCGAGTAGCTTGCCAGGCGGGACACCAAAGGTGCATTTACTCGGATTCAGCTTCATTTTGTACTTGCGTAGGTTAGCAAAGGTTTCCTCCAGGTCGGCGAGCAGACTATGTGTTTTATTCGTTTTGATGACAATGTCATCTACGTACACCTGCACATTCTTGCCGAGCTGGTCGTGCAAGCATTTCTGCATGCATCTCTGATAGGTTGCACCCGCATTCCTCAAGCCAAAACACATGACACGATAGCAATAAGCCCCGTACGGGATAATGAAAGCAGTCTTTATTTGATCAGTATGGTTGAGTGCAATCTGGTGAAAACCAGAGTAGGCATCTATGAAAGACAACAGTTCACAACCAGCAGTGGAATCGATCACCTGATCGATGCGAGGTAACGGGAAGGGATCCTTGGGGCATGCATTGTTCAAGTCGGTGTAGTCGACGCACATGCGCCATGCAGTGGCAGCCTTGGGATCCTCCTTCTTCTTCTCGACCATGACCGGGTTGGCTAGCCAATCCGGATGCAACACCTCCATGATGAAATTGCTTATCAGTAACTTGGTGATCTGGTCACCAATGGCCTTCCTTCTCTCATCTCCGAAGCGGCGCATAGCCTGCTTCACTGGCTTGGCGTCAGGATGCACATGTAATGAGTGCTCAACCAACTCCCTCGGGACTCCTGGTAGATCTTCATTGGACCAGGCGAATACATCCCGATTCTCACGGAGGAAGTGGATGAGCTCGCTTTCCTATTTCTCCGCCAACCCGGAGCCAATGATGGCTACGCGGTCGGGGAACTCGGGGTCGACCTGGACCTTCTTGGTCTCCTGAGATGCCTGGAATGCGGTCCCATGGTGGGTACTCGGCACGCCTTGCGCGCCAGCTTGCGCGGATTGCGCCATAGCCACCACCTCATACATCTTCTTCTTCTCGGCAGCAATCACCCTCGACTCCGCCAACTGGGAACCAGCAGAGGCACACTCCATGGACTTCTTGTAATCACCCGAGATTGTAATTATGCCATTGGGACCAGGGATCTTCATCTTCAGATATGCAACATGGGTAGAGGCCATGAACTTGCTCAGGGAAGGCCTGCCGAGTAGAGCATGGTAACGACTCTGATGATCAACCACCTCGAACTGCAGGCACTCTGTGCGGCAGTTATCCCTGGTGCCGAATAGCACATCTATCCACACTCGGCCAATCGGGTTGCACGAGATCTTGGGCACAATGCCATGGAAAGTGGTCTTGCTGGGCAGCATCATGTTCTCGGCCAGGCCAAGCTTCTCGAGTGTGTCTTTGTATATGATGTTGATGCTGCTGCCGTTGTCGATTAGCACCTTGCTGAACCTCACATTCTTCTCGGGACCCAGGAAGGTAGGATCCAGCACCAAGGCGTAGCTACCCGGATTGGGCATTACCTTGGGATGATCTACTCGGGACCACCTGATCTCCTGGTCACACCAATACATATAGTGAGGGACAGCCGGAATTACTGCATTGACCTCCATGGCACGCCTGTGCTGTGATTGCTTGTCGACTGGCTCAGAGGTGAAGATCATTTAGCTCTCATGGTGCTCTTGGTACTGGTTGGAGCCTCCGCCCCCATTGTTGCCGTTGTTGTTGTTGCCCTGGTAATTGTTGTTGCCTCTGTTGTTGTTGCGGTTGTAGTTGTTGTTGTTGTTGCGGTAGCTCTCATTGTTGAAGTTACGGTTGGCTCCTAAAGCCACCTGGTTCACATTCTCTCTTCTCGGGTACACTGGCGGCCGAGCTGCGGGTGCGCGAGTAGGCTGCACATTGGCATTGGCCGCTGGCAGAGGAGGAGGAGGAGGCAGGCCGTCATTCTTGATCACATCCCACCACTCGCACTGCCGAGTAGTGTGGTTAGCAGGCCTCGAGGGGTGGTGAGTGTGAAAACTGCATGGGCCATCCTTCATGTCATCAAAGACAAACTTCTTCGGCTGCTCGGAGTTTCCACTACCCGACTGAGAGGTGCGAAATGGCTTCTTGTTGCCTTGGCCCTGGTTCTGGTTCTGCCCGTAGGCTCCAGCAGGTTTCTGCCTTTGGCTGCCACCAGCTCCAACAGTCACTGCATTCACCTCTTCGGGATCATACCGAGTATCTATTCGGTGCTTATTGCGGAACTCGTTGCGCTTGCTGTTGCTGAAGTTTCTTCTTGGTTCAGAGGAGTCCATCAGTGGCTGAGTAGGATCACCAAGTGCGTACTGATCCGCAATCTTGATGGTTTCCGCCAGAGTGTTCGGCATCTCCCTCTGCAACCTCTGCCACAACATACTGCCATGCCTGCATCCCTGCGCAAACCAAGTGATGGCCTGGGCTTCATTCACACCCTCACAGGTGTTCCTCAATGTACTCCACCGAGTAAGATACTCGCGGTCTGTCTCGTCTTCTCGCTGCCTGCAAGCGGATAGCTGTTGTGGCCTATTCGGCCTCTTGTAGGTGCTGGTAAAGTTGCTGATGAAGGCGTCCGAGAAGTCCAGCCAGCAATTGATGTTGTTCTTGGGCAAGTTGTTGAGCCAAGTGCGAGCTGGACCCTCTAGCATCTGTGGGACATAGCGCACCGCCCATCTCCGGTTGCCGTTTGCGATATGAACCGCGGTGACATAATCATTAAGCCAGTCTTCCGGCTTGGTGCTGCCATTGTAGCTCTTGGTGCCCCTTGCGAGCTGGAAGTTCTTCACGGACGGCTCGTTCATGATGCGCGGGCCAAAGCACTCGGGGCCCGGAGGACCCGTGTTCTCCAGCCGCGCCGACAAGCTGATCTGGTCCAACTGATGCCTCGCATCTCCAGGCGCCAGCATGCGCTCGCCAACACGATCATGGACATCATAGCCAGCCATCTCCATGGCCGAGTAGCCATCATCATATCTGTCCACCTGCACAGCTGCTGGCTGCTCCACCGGGTTGGCGACTGGCGCCACTGCTCGCGGCTGCTGCCTCTGCCGAGTAGGCTGAGCTGCGGGTTGCCGAGAAGGACCTGGACGCGCTCCATCTCGGGCCTGGCTTTGAGCTTGATGGGCTTGAGAGCCTGCTCTTGCAGCGTTGTGTTCCTGCCCGGGCTGCTGCGGCACAGCAAGCTGTCTCGCGGCAGCAGCCGGGTCGTACACCTGCATTTGCCTATCTCTGGCCGAACGTCCGCTGCGGCTCTTCTCGCGGCTGGGATGCGGAGACGAGGCCTGATCATTAGATCTAGCCGCGTGCGAGTGCACCACCTGAGAAGCTCCGGCACCAGGGTTGGCTTTTTGGAACTCCTCGTTCTGCCTAGCAGCCTCCAACACCAACTCGTTGAGCCTTTCTTGCTGCCTAACACGCGCGTCGCCGTCTAGACGAGGCAACTCGGCAGCTACAGCCTCTGCAGCTCTAAGTGTCTTGGCGGGTGTGCTATATCTGGGCCTAGCGGAGGTGTTTGCGGTGGCGGACTGAGCAGGAACCTCTACAACTGTCGCCATCTCGGCACCAAGGTTGCGCCGAGTGGCGCCTACTCTGCTAGCCCTCCTAGCGACTGGCGTGAAGCCGTGAGCCTTGTTGTACTCGAGCTGATCTAGACTCAACTACAACCTCACCTTATCCAACTCCGCCTGCTCGGCAAGCAGCTCCAGGCGTTGCCGCTCGAGCTGCTCCCTCATGGCTAGAAGCTCGATGTCGGTGGGAGTCGGCATGCCAAGTCGCCCAGCCGACGCGGGAATAGTCGTAGTAGTGGAAGGCGGCAAGTTGCACTCCTTCTCGTAAGGCCTGTGAGTCCTGCCACCAACGCTTGGTACAGCAAGATCCTCGACGACTGCTGCGGCGCCAGTAGCGGCCGCGCCAGCGTTTGCCGCCAAGCCCGTCACCATCACCTCAGCGCGGTCCGCAGAACGGCACGCGGGCCTTCCGCGAGCAGCGATCACCGCGGGAGGATCCTCCGCGTCATACACCAGCTCGGGATACGCGCGGTTGGCGACGGTGGCGACGTAGACGAGGTGCGAGCCGAAGGAGATCACCGAGCCGCCCTCCGGCATGGCCCTGCCGCCGAAATCGCCGGCGTTGTCGGTGACGAAGTCGAAAGAGCCGAACCTGTGGACAAGGCCACAGACTACGCGCCCCGCTGAAGAAGATCCCGTCCGAACAGAAACTCCAGCCAGCGCCGCTGGTTCCCCCACGGTGGGCGCCAACTGTCGTGGTGGTGTCACGGCAGATGCCATAGGATGGCTAAAGATGTGGGGACGAAGGACGCTGGAGGTGCTCGGGGAGGGATCACGCGACGAGTAGCCGCGTGAGGTACGAAGTAAACACTGCAAACAACACGATCTACCCAGGTTCAGGGCCCTCGTGAGGAGGTAAAACCCCTACTCCTGCCTTTCTCTATGTATTCTGGTGTCTCACCGAGTAGCCACAGTACAATGTTCTTGCTACCGAGTAGCCACTCTTCTCTCTACGTGATGAACTAGATCAAGAAATTAGGTCAAGATGTGTTCCAGCATGCGATCCCTCACGCAGGAGGCGGCGGGGCACCTTATATACACGGTGCCCAGCCGGATACGTCCAAACATGGACAAGTGTCGACATAGTGTGCACATCGTCCTTCTTCCGGGTTCCCGCTGACAGCTTTGGTTCCTAACCTTGGCTGCATCCGGAAAGTCGTTGGGCAAAACCAAGGGGACAGACTGGTATCACTGTGCCAAACACAGACTGGGGCCCCCTTATCCTGCGACCGCCTGCTTCCATGCTGTCACTGTCAGGCAGGCCGGTCCCAGATGAACAGTAGTTCGAATAGTGCCAAGTACGGACCCAGGATACGCGGGATCCTGTGTCAGAACGGCTCCTTTGACTTTCTGGCCCGAGTAGGTTCCCGCCAGTTTTACTCGGGCCAACTCTTCTACTCGAATGGACAGAACTTGATTGATTCTTTCTTCTGGTCATCTTGAGGTGAGACCGAGTAGCAGTCGACCGGGTAGCAAGTACCGGGTAGGCGGCTACTCGACCAAACCTCTCTTCTGATAGTTGCTTTTACCACTTGTCTTTACCCTACTCGGGGGTAACCCCCCGACAATAACATTAGCTAGATGGTTGTCGCCTCCACTTTATGCCTCATGTTTAGATCTTGTGAGCTGCCCTACATGATTGAAATCATCTTTCTATAATGCTACATGTTGTGTTTGCTAGGATCCGATGAATGTTGAATGTTATATCTTATGATCTTGCATGTTATTTATGATATTGCGTATGTTATTTATGATCTTGCATGTTATATATCAAGTTATCTTCATGCATATGTTATTTATGATCTTGCATATTCTCCGTTATTAATAGATGCTCTGGCCAAGTAGATGCTAGTAACTCCAAAGGGAGTATTTATGCCCGACATTGGGTTCATGCCTCCTTTGCATCTGTGCTCGAGTGATAGAAACGTGACGGATGGAGGATGCGTTGATGCCATTAAGGAGAAAACAACGGTGTTTACTTTGTTTACATTGTTAACATCGCACACTTTGCTTACTACGATTATCTGTTGCTTGGAACTTAATACCCAACGTTTGTTCGGATGATATTCGGAGGGTGGATAATTAGTGATAGATGAAGTTGGATGAAAGTCTATGTATCTTGATGTAATGCCCGAATGAATCACATAGTAATCTTTATGTCTTGCACATGCACAATGGTGGAGCCTTCATTTCTGTCAATTGCCCAGCTGTAATTTGCTCACCACACATGTTATTTATCTGTGACAGAGAGACAACACTAGTGAACTGTGGACCTCGGTCGATTTTCCTCATACTGATAATACACACATTGTTTCCACTGGTTTCACACTACTGCGACTGTTTGCATACTGTCCTCATATTATTTTCCACACCATACGTTTAACCTATTTGTGTTCAACAAAACCGGTGGGATTAACAACCTCACTCCTTCGTTGGGGCAACCTGATTTGATTGTGTTGTGTAGGTTCCACACTGCTGCTGAACCGGTAGTGCGCCCTGGCATCTCAGCTGCATCAACCTTCTGAAGTTACTCCTTCATCCTACTGGTCGATTCAACCTTGGTTTCTTTTTTGAGGGAAAACTTGTTGATGCACTCTTCACACCTCGCGCTTGGGGTCTCCCAATGAGCGTGTGTCCATACTCCATCAACCAACACCAAAAGAAGCCACAACTAACCTGAGCATGTGGAATCGTGTCTTTGTAGTACATATTCCATATTAGGTTAACCCAAGGAAAATCCAATCTATTATAGAACTTGTACAAAAACTTCAGCAACAGAGCATCATTCTTGATCCTAAAATTACAATACCCATACCACCCTTGAGCTTAGGTTTGAAATCATTTCCCAAGAAGTCAGGGAGCTTTTTGGGACCTCATCATTCCCTCTCCACGGGTATTATCTAATCACTCTATTAAGTTGTTCAATAATCCCTTGAGGTATGTGCAAAGATGAAATAAAGTGAATACGCATTCAAGTAAAAAAACAGAATTTACTAGTTGTAACCTTGCACCTTGTGACAGAAAACAAGAGGTGACACATTACCTTCTCTCCAGCCTAGTGGCAAATGGAGTAAGATCAATGATCCTAGGCCTAGAGGTGCCAACAGGAAGCCCAAGATAAGTAAAAGGCATACTGCCCACCTAAAACCCAAATTGTTGAGCCAACACATTAACCTCCTCACTACTTACATTCACAGGAAGCATACATTACTTATGGAAATTAACATGTAAACCAGTTGTATCTGAGAATTTCTGCAGAACACTCTTGAGAGCCATCAATTTTTGCACCTCTGCCTGAACTATTAATAGAGTATCATATGCATATTGAAGTATTAGAAAGTGTGAATCTCCTTTGTCTAAATTCAACTTCAATTCTCGATTCAACAACAAATCATTAATAGCCTCTTGCAACAAATTAGAACCCATAGTGAAGACAAGAGGAGAAAGAGGATCACCTTGTCTCACTCCCCTTTTACAGTAGAATTGCTTTCCTAGCACACCATTAAGCAAAACTGAAGAAGAACCAGAAGACAAAATTTCCTTAACCCAGCCAATGAAAATCCTATCAAATCCCTTGCATTCCAGAATTTCGAGAAGAGAATCATGCTCAATAGAATCAAATGCCTTCTCAAAATGCAACTTAAGAATAACCACTGGTTTCTTAGTGGAATGGCATAAATGAATCTATAACTTATATATATATATATATATTATTTTATATATATATATATATCTTTACCTAATAATAAAGAGAGGAAGGTTTCTTCCGGTCCATCCATAATTTTACCGATTTACCCTTCCACTAAATATCTAGCTATAATATTGTTGTTCCTCCCGTATGTTGCACATGTACCCGCGTGGTTCTTTCTTCCGATCGATCGCTGGTGTGTGCCCCTAGAGATTTTCCGACGTCCGTTAATTTTCGTTTTTGGTACGTGGCCCTCAAGTCATGCAATCGCACGATTAAGAGCCCTGTTTTCGTCCGTTTCGTTGATGTCCGGGCTTCGCTCTTGACTTCATGACCCAAACTACGTACATATACAGAAATTTCTGCGAGAGCAAGCAGAAAATTTTTCGACCTAATTGGTATTGTCGCCGCGATTTCTCGATCATCTATTGGCGTCATAGCCAAAGAAATACGCCAGGTTGCGATGATGCTGATGCGGCTGGACTTTTTTGAAACGATCTGCTTCCACAACTCCGGTCAACATCCTCAAATCGTCGAGGGCTCAGGCCATTGCCCCACGCTTTCTTCGTCTTCTTATTTCACAAAAAGAAAAACGACGTCGACGACGGGCGCAACCCTACCACTGAGAAGAATGATCTCCCCTGACAATGAACGCCAGCTTACTTCTCGGTCTGGCGGCCATCACGCCTCCCATCCTGATTATGATTGATTTCTTAGGCAGGTGATTAAGATTATGCGCGGGTTCCTTTGGGTGGGGAGGCTGGACGCCAACGGCGGCCACTGCCATGTCAACTGGTCCAGGGTGTGCCGTCCGCTGCAGTTAGGAGGGCTGGGGATCCCTGATCTGACTCGCACCTCCATTAGTCTCAGGGTGAGATGGCTGTGGAGGATGCGCACCGACCCCTGAGGCCTTGGTGGGGGCTCGATATGCAGTTCTCCATGGGAGAAAGGGACATTTTCGATCCTCCACCTACATGGTTGTTGGCGACGGGACATCGGCCCTCTTTTGGGAGGACAGATGGCTTGACGGGAGGACGGTCAAGGAGATAGCACCGGACCTGTTCGCGCTAATCCATCGTCGCCGCAGGAAGTGCCGCACAGTGCAGCAAGCGCTGGTGGAGCGCACCTGGATCGCCGACATCTCGGGCGCCATGAGTCCCCTGGCCCTTTGGCAATACGTCCAGCTGTGGATAAGGTTGAGAGACACTCCGCTGTCTGCAGCGCCGGACAAGCTCATCTGGCGCTGGACCACGGATGCCCAATACTCCTCCCGCTCATGCTACAAGGCCCTCTTTGAAGGTTCGATACCCTCAGAGACATGGAGGATGAACTGGAGTACTTGGGCACCCCCTAGGGTGAAATTCTTCATTTGGCTAGCTTGCCAGGATAGATGTTGGGCGGGTGAGAGGCTCGCAAGACGGGGGTTGCCGTACGCCGCGCGTTGCCCACTATGTGATCAGTCAGAGGAGACCATGGCGCACATCCTCACTGGATGCACCTTCTCTCGGACTGTCTGGCATGAGGTGCTATCCTGGATCCGATCCACGGCCAGCCCACCCGCGGGTGAGGGTGCCTTCGCAGAATGGTGGTCACGGGCGCTACGCGCCTCCCCTCGCGCCCAGCGCAAAGGTACATCATCGCTGGTTATGTTGACAGCATGGTGGATCTGGAAGCACCGGAACGCGGCGGTCTTCGACAACGCGCGACCCTCGGTGACATCTCTGCTCGACACTATTAAGGAGGAAGCACGTGCTTGGACGCTCGCGGGTGCCCGAGGCCTTCGCCAGCTTCTCCCGTGTGTATATATATATATATATATATATATATATATATATATATATATATATATATATATATATATATATATATATATATATATATAATATAATAATAAAGTCAATAACGTTTCTCTCTCGTCCGTCCTATTTCCTTCCTTGGTTGGTTCGTACGTTGTTTGTTGGTTCGTATGTTGCTAGCGTAAAACGCTGGTCCGAGTCGCTAGGGAAACTGTATCTGAAAAAGGATTCGAGGGTTTCTCCTGTATGTAATTAGGATGAATTCCAGTAACGCTTAGCTATAGGCCCATGGGCCCAAAGAGCATTGCTGCTAAGCATCATCAGGTACTAAAATCAGAATCGATCTCAAGAAAAAATAGTAGAACGGCATCGCTGCTAACTGCTAAGCATCATCAGATACTAAAATATTCAGAACCGATCCCATGAAAAAAAACAGTAGACACGACCATATTTACTAGGGAGCGGAACAAGCCGAACTACAGCAAACCTGCAACGTAGCTATACGAGGCCGCTTTCGCCATGCATGCACGTCCTGCCCAACGATCGGAGCCAGCCAGCCCAGCCATGGAGCTAGCGGCAGGTGCCAAGCAAGGAGGAGGCCGCCATCGACATGGACAATGTGCTCTGCCAAGTCAAACTGATCGTCACTTTCTCGGTCCTGCCGGTGGCGGCATCCACACGACGCTCGCATGGAATGTCGTGCTGTGCATCATGTCTGACAGGGCCGGAGACGACGAAGGGCCTAGGATGAAGTTCGCCAATGTCGTGACGCCGTGTCGATTGAGGCCACGATGCATCTCAAGTTCGGTTACACCATCATCTCCGAGCACTACCGCGTCGAGGCCGCCTAGAGTGATCCAAATTTGTTGCGAAATACAATGAAGTGGATCGCCGTACTTGCGCCGGACAAGAAGAAACAGCGAACGCACCTACGGTTACGCGCAAACGCAGATGTCCCCCAACGGCGGCATCCTGCACGCGCTGGTTGCGGGCGCACAGCAAACTCCCTCAGCGCGTAGAGCGGCATGCTCTCAGCCAGACGGTCGCGTGGAGGCGCTCAGCTTCAAGGAACACATCCTCACCAAAATCCACGCGCCGCCACTTCATTGCGGCTTGCATCTGGGTTCAAGCATCACCATGCCGGCAGTCCTCCCATCTCTTGCCCTCTTGACCATCTTCGGAAGGAGTCGACATGGGTGCAACATGATCCCGGCAGCATCTGGGAGGGTAGACGAATGGCATCGTGCGTCCGTGTTTACTCCTATGTGTCATTCAATATCGTTGTCCGTCCATAACCTTGTCCGATGGGAGTCTGATCCGAGCGAGAACAACATCATGTCCATATGTGGCCGGCCTCCCCCTATCAACTCCTCATCGCCTTCAGATCATGGGAGATATCAATAAAGAGAAGATCGATTAATTACGTTTCCAGCCTCTAGCCCGTCACCGTGACAGCCAAGGTGGTAAAGAGCTTGGACGACCAGGCCCTCGACTAGACATGGACAAAGATAAGATTGATGTGCCTAGGTGAGTGCAGAGCTGGGGGATACCATGGATGCCGCTGCAGCAGTTGGCCAGCCGGTGAAGTTGGATGAGTACCGAGCCACGTACAGACATCGCTTAGGATTTGCTGAATCGGTACTATTGGTTCACGTTATGCAAATCGATTAGGATATGTGTACGAGTGCGGAGAAACCGGCTCGAGAACCTTTGCTAGAGGATTTGGAACATCCACAGGTAGAAGAACCAGGTACAACCGGGCCGCCGGCCGCCATGCGCCATGTGATGCGTTCATGGCTCAAATGGCCTTCCCATGTTCTACCTTCTCGTTCGTTCATCATCGGGTGTATTTGTTTTGTTTCAAACAGAAAAGAAAAGGAACTCATGTTCAATATAGGTGGTCGGGTCAAGATAGTCAACGGCCGATGGGAAGGCGACGACGGGTCAATGGCGGGGAGAGGAAGATGCACTTATGTTGAAGTGCGTGGAGTGATGCTCAACACGGTCGAGAGATAAGATGCTGACCGCCATAACTTATTACTAGCACATGTTGCGATTTTTCTGGAATATTTGAACCAATTTTATTGTGATTATATATATAGGAGCGCATGGGCTAACTTAATTTTAGTATTATAAAATTCTCTATGACCCAAAAAATATTTAATGAAACTAAGCCGTACCAGCGCACAATACAGTAAGACGAGATAGTCGCATGTTTCGGAGGTTTGGACATTTAATGTTCTAATGACGATTTCGACAACATGTGTGTGGATTTTGGTTAACTGGAATCACGCGTCCGGTTTAGATTTTGATTTCAGCTGGTTTTGGTTTAATAATTGTTTGTACACTCATGCACCTAGGCGTTTTTCTTCGGTTAAATGAATATAACCTAACATCTTATATTATCTACGTTTGATACTTATAGTATGCGAACTCTCGTGCATGTAAACAGTTGGGATCCTAATCTCAAGCCATGGATGCCAAGGAAAGAGAAGAAAAAGAGATTGAGAGTGATATGCACGAATGACCGATAAAGAAAAGCATAAAGTACTTAAAAACATCGTGAAGGTTATGAAAAAACCAAAACAACCGAAAAGTCAAAAAAAAAATATGGAGAACAAAAGAAAAAAATATGCGCACAAAAAGCAGAAATATGCAAATATGCAGCCAGCGCAAAAAAAAAAATCTAGACTATAAAAAATTATAATGAATTGTGACTTTAGACACAACCCAACATAAGAAGAAGAATATCGCAAGAGGAGCTACTTTTCGTATACAAAAGGTTATATGAATGCATCAACATATATTTCTTACCCTTCAAGGAAAATTTTCTGTATTGTCAACTTCATATTAATCTAGGTAGAAAATAAAATTAATCTAAGTGGTCTTTGGGGCAAAATTTGACTCGTGTCTACAATTTTTTTGTCAATAGTTGATTTTTCCACTCCCGTTGCGACGCACGGGTATTGTTTGCTAGTATATTCCAAAGTTCAAGCAATGAAATCTTGGATTGTACTTCCTCTCAAGAAACCATACTGATTCTTACTAATGCACCTCACAATATGATCTTGTAATCTATTGCCAATTAGTTTAGTGAGAAACTTGAGGCACATATTTTGGTCAATGAGATAGGACTATAATCATTAGTGTTTCAGGAGAAGCCACCTTAGGGACCAAAGTAATGTAAGAAGGATTGATATTCATTAAACCAAGTTTTCCCTCATGGAAGTCTCTTGCCAGATTATGGAAATCCTCAGCAATTAAATGCCAGTATTTCTTAAGAAAGATTCCAATAAACCATCAGGACCAGGTGCTCTGTCAGCAGGCATAAACTTAATGAAATTATCCATTTCCTCTTTATCAAAAGTTCTTGAGAGAGTATCCAAACCTTCCACTTTCTTAGTCAATCTGTCAACATCTAAACTAAGAGAAATACCAATAGCACAACCAATCCCAAAATAGTCCATCCATCAAATCATGATCAGTGATAACAGAACCATCCTCAATCCTAAGACTAGAAACAACATTCCTACGCATTTTGTTAGTAGCCATAGAATGAAAGTACTTAGTGTTTTCCTCTCGCACTTTGGCCCATCTCATGGTACACATATGTTTCCAATAACTACATTGAGATGAAAGCAGATTATCAAAATGAGATTTAACCAAGCGCCTAAAATTCATCTCGGGCCAAGAAAGAATCCTGGTCTCTTCCAACTCAACAATCAGGAGAATAGCCTTATTACAGACTTCAATGAGAAGTTTGATTCGAGACAATTTAAGACCCCACTTATTAATATCAAACCTCGACCTTTGTAATTTAGAAGCCAGCGTAGCTGCACTGGAAACTTTATAAACATGCATCCCCCAAGAATTCTCAACACACTCTAAGAACCCTGGTTGATGTGCCCAATAACTCTCAAATCTAAAAAAAAATAACTTTGGGAATTGAAGTGCCTATTTGAACCACACATGGCTGATGATCTGAGATAGTTTTAGCCATAGGGAAACCAAAGTATTAGGATAACAAATTGTCCAGTTAACAGAGGTGAAGAACCAATCAAGCTGCACTAAAAGAGGATTTAATTGCATATTGGACCATGTATAAGCTCTTCCTTTAATATTAAGCTCAATTAAGCCCACGTGACCAATAACATCGTTGAAGAGAAACATGTCTGAAGTATCCCCAGTGCCCCTATTTCTGTTATCATTTGATCTGGTAAAGTTAAAATCACCAAGAATGAGCCAGTTTTCATGGATATGAATAATAAAATTATACATCCAATCAATGAAATCCCTTCTTTCCACACCATGACAAGGTCCATAAACATTAACCAGACGCCACTGTTCTGAATTATGAACTGAAACAAAATCTATAATGGTACCAAAACGTATAGTCTCAACTAGAGTTCCTTTGAGAATCGAGGATTTCCATATCACAATTAAACCATATGAGGCACCCACAAATGGAGAATAAGCAAAGTTATCAAAACGCTTAGGGTAGAATTTTCTAATGAGTCTATGATCAAAATATTCAATTTTGGTTTCCTCAAGGCAAATAACAGAGCATTGGCTCTCTTCAATTTCTGCACGCACTTTATTTTGTCTGACATCACCATTCATACCACGCACATTTAAATCAAACACATTCCACATACGATTGTTTGTACTATCCATTACAACTTAAAAACCACGGGACCCATATCCAGCTGATACAACTGGATCTTACTAACAAGTCACAAAAGCTCCCAGACCAATAGTCACACAAAGACCGAAACACACCACAAGAAAGAACACATGACAAACTAAACGAGAAAATAGCCCACAAGACATAAATAACTATTGTGCCACTTCCACCACAGACCAAGAAAACAAAAGAGGCACGCATCATATCTTCACTCTGCATTGGAACTATGAGAAGATGAAATAGAAGGATCAGCCATAAGCTACTCCTTAGCAAGTAGTTCAGGAGCAATTTCTAGCCCAATGCTAATTTCGTGCATAGTATTGATGGGAGTAAAATACAGATTATTAGAAGAACCATCACCTGTCTCTTCCTCCACAACAACAGAAGTATCAAAAGAAGGACTAGCCATGATGGCATGATGGGTCTTCTTTTGCCTTTTCTTTTGAGCTGCCTATTGAGAAGTAGAATTGGCCCTTCTAAAGGCATCCTTAATATATCCTTCTTCCTTTCAATCCTTCGCATTTCTCCACCTAGCAACTCTGAATGCCGAGTAGGAGACTCAGAGCAACATGCAGTAAAACAAACATCAGAAGTTGGTACAGGAAGCACCTCAGCTGACCTCTTGAAAAGACACCTCGCCACGGATCGTCTAGGAGTCACCAAGCCGACTTTGAGATTTTCAATAGAGGCAGAAACAGAACCATTACCCAGAATCAGATTAAACTAACACTCAAAAGCATCAAACCACAA
The DNA here is from genome assembly GCA_028641055.1 of Alopecurus myosuroides. Taxonomy (NCBI): domain Eukaryota; kingdom Viridiplantae; phylum Streptophyta; class Magnoliopsida; order Poales; family Poaceae; genus Alopecurus; species Alopecurus myosuroides. Next base: position 32,200,446 of record CM054057.1, read on the forward strand.
TCTTTTTGCAAGCAATTTCGGCTGCCACCCAACTGAAAGAAACAGACGAGAAATCAACTTGGTAGCAAAGAAAGGCAATGTCTTAACAAACATCTTCGCCCGAATCATCCTTGGTGGTTCAACCGGTCCATAGACAGTTCTAACAAATACCACATTCCACACTTGATTGATTTGAAAACCACCCTGAGACTGCAATAGATTGACTGAATTACTAGAGTGATGTGAAGGGTTCAGCACCCTAGACTCCTGGTCATCAGCAACCACATGATCCCCCTGCAAGTTAGGCTCCGTTGGTTGCTCCTCATCATCTTGCACATCATCCCAATCAATTTCAAGGTATTGAGGACCCACAAACATAATGTTATTTGGCAACAATCCACCAGGTAATAGATGTAGGTTACCATCCAATGACATCTAATCTTCATCCCCTCGCAATTCATCAGCAAAAACATCTGACACAATATACAGAGGAGCTGTCCAAGGTTCTCGAATTGCCCCAACAGTCGAGTATTTACTAAAAACCACATCTCTAGGAACACGAGTTGCCGAGGGAAATTCGGCAAAAACTAAAATACGGTACTTAATGTTCCAAGTCAAATATTTCCCAAAAGTAGCAATAGCAGACATAATATCAACAGTATTACGATAATCAGGCGGTACACCAAGGAACATCAGCCACCCACGCCTAAAACCCTGCTCAGCATGATGATTAACCGCCCTTTGTGGCTCAATGAAAGTCACGAACGCTCCCCCATCTTGCATCTCAAACAACATGTGTTGAACCAGGGCGTTCCTAGAATTGGGACTGATCATCTCAAAAATCCCAGCTCCGAACACCGACGGTTGATCCTCTACCACATTGCGATTTATTTGATCAGTTAAGAACTCTCTAACCTGAGCACACCAGAAGTCCTCCTCACCAGGAAGAGGAACATGGTCGAGGATAGCAATGCAGAACGACTGATGAACCTCTCGGGGGTCTTGAGCAGGATTGCATAAAGTTTTAGGCAGCCTTGCGGGGTCACCATCGACAATCTAATGACCTCAAGGAACCCAGGGATGTGGATTGAGCTTGAAGTTTGCTAGGATTTGGTCTGAATCTACTAGCACAACTGGTTGAGAGGGCGAGGCGGGGGAAAGAACATGTACCAAGGCGTTGTGTTGCAGGTTCTCTCCTTGTACTAATAAGATATTAGAAGTTGTATCGGCCACGGTAAGGAGATCCTTTTCCACCCACGGAGACAAACTCCTTTTAGGGACCTTGCTAAAACAAGATTTCTCCTTATGACCCTAATAGAAGCACACACACGACATATAATTTGGTTAACACATTTCTCCGTAGGGTGGTACATAATTAATCACCGCCGACAATCCAAAAAAAAGGAAAGCCACATCGTCCACAAAAGATCCAAATTCAGCAGCAGCTGGATTAATTGATTGCACCTCGGGGATAGCACAAATCTTAACAACCAGCATGTTGAACTCTGACATTAAAGTGTTAGAACTCCACATTAAGTCTTTACCATTGGGAGAAGAAATTGGAGCATTATCATTGCCCACAACCTTAACTGATGGAGAGATGTTAATGTGTCCGGTCGTGACCACTACGGGTGGAAGAGAACTAAACTGCACACACTCCTGCTGAGAATTCTGAGCCGCATGCTTAACACCTAAATGAGAATCCGAGAAAACAGGCAGCATGGCCACTTGTTAATTAGCTATAAACCGAAAAGGCAATTTCTTATTGTTACGTTTAGATGAAACCAGTGTACATTCATTATCCATCTCATGAATCCAGTCCAAATACTCACGTTTCCAATTAGGACCCCCAAAACTCCACTGGTGAAAGTAGCACTTGAATTGTAAACAAGAGTAGGAGCGCAAATTGAGGATGAACATACCTACATCTTTGCAGGAGACAATGAAAGAATATAAGCGATCATGAATAGTGGCCACATGTAGGTCGGCACAAAATCATCCAATTGCAGCCTCCATGGCAAAACTCACAGTATCTTCATCAAGACGGAACAAAGACTGAGCAAAGGACGTAACCATGGTGAAGAAACCAATGTCACGAGATGCATGCACCGGGACAGAGAACAACTTTTGAATTTCTGCTGCAATCTTTTCTCCTGGCGAAAAATCAAAACCAAGAGCCAAAGAGGCTTGATCCGCCATAGATGAAGGATTCGCATGATCAACCACCACATCAGAGGGTGCATTTGGCTAATCATCACATTAAGAGATCCAATCTTCCACCAACGCCACATGGCATGGAAAAATAACATTAGATCCAGGATGAATACACTCCTTCGAACGCAAAACACGACGATCCACCACATGCATATCCGAGGAGAGTAGGCTCATCAAATTTGAGGTTGGATCCAAACGCAAAAACCCATGATACTCCCTCTGTCTCAAAATAATTGTCACAACTTTGTCTAAATATGGATGTACCTAGACATGTTTTAATATATAGATGCATCCATACCTAGACAAAGTTGAGCCCATTATTTTGAGATGGAGGGAGTACATGGTTTTACGTTGGACTACCAAACCAGTGACAAACCTAACTTTCCAACGCCAAACTTCTGAGAAATCCATAATGAGAAGTAGTTAGGGGTTGTAGGTTAACCCCGGAGTGGAGATCGATGATGAGGGGTGGACACCGGCGTCAGAATGACTGCCAGCGTGGATGACGCCCCGGAGGGCCTAGTAAATCGCCAGATCGCCTAGGGTTTTCTTTATTTTGTAGAAGCTATCCACATAAGCATAGTCATTCTCCACATAAGCATAGTCATTCTCATTAGTGGTAGTGCGAGAAAATTCAACAAAATAGCTATCACTATTATTCTCATCACCATAATTATCAAATATAGGAGGCATATTGTAATCATAATTAATTTTCTCCTCAATAGTAGGTGGACTGAAAATATCATATTCATCATTGTAATCATCATATATTGGAGGAAAAGTATCATCAAAGAAAATTTCCTCCTCAAAACTTGGGGGACTAAAAATATCATCTTCATCAAGACTAGCTTCCCCAAGCTTAGATTTTTCCATAGAATTAGAAAAAATGGTGTTCAAAGAATTCATACTAATAGCATTGCTACTAACATGCAAATAAAGTTCCATAGGTTTTTTATTTTCTGTACAAACACTTGATGTCCTAACTCAAGATAAGGATTATAAAGCTCTCTCATATTTTTGTTGTTTTACAGTAAGCCCAACTTGTAAAAATAAAAACAATAAGTGAGTAATAATAACCCTAACTAGTGAAAACAAGAAACAAAATGATATAATTGCAGAATCTAAAGGAAATAACTTCAAGCACACACAAAGGACGTGAGTACCTTTTACCTTACCTCCCCGGCAACGGCGCCAGAAAAGATCTTGATTTCTACGCACGCTTCTATTCTTGTAGACGGTGTTGGGCCTCCAAGGGAAGAGGTTTGTAGAACAACAGAAAATTTCCCTTAAGTGGATTACCCTAGGTTTATCGTACTTAGGGAGGAAGAGGTCAAGGTTATCCCTCTCAAGCAACCCTGCAATTATGATACAAGAAGTCCCTTGCGTCCCCAACACACCTAATACAATTTTCAGTTGTTTAGGTGCACTAGTTCGACAAAGAGATAGTGAAATACAAATACTATGGATGAGTGATAGTCGCAATCTAAAATAAAAATGGCAGCAAGCAAACATGTAGCATAACTAATTGTAAACGGTGTTTCAATGCATTAAATTAAGGCCTAGGGATCCTACTTTCACTAGTGGACACTCTCAACAATGATAACATAATTGAATGCATAAATATCTCTCTTCACTACGCTACTCCGAACCGCTCTCCGGTCGGATAACGAACACCAATCCATGCATAGGGATGTAACAACACTCCTAAAGCCTGTATTCCCTCTCTAGGGAACCCCACGCTGTCACTATGAACGCCCCAAATTAGTACTAAACAAACTCCACAATTTCATAGGGCCATCATACAAAAGAAATAAATACCATGCTAAATGATGCACTTTGTTGGGAACCCCAAGAGGAGGGTATGATGAGAACAGTGGTAGGAGTTTCCCTTAGTTAAGAACCAGGGTTATCAATCCAGTAGGAGAAACAGGACATTCGAAAGGTTGATGCCACTGGCGGTGGTGCTGGCGCTCACCGGTGTCAGCAACAACATGGAACCTGCACGCCCCAACGGTACAGTGAGGTTGTCAATCTCACCGGTCTTGCTGAAAACAAAGATTGGACGTATAGTGTGGAAAACAATGTATGCTTGCAGTAAGTAAAGATAGCAGGAAATTGTTGTGGTTTGTTTAACAGTGTGGAAAATGGACCAAGGTTCATAGTTTCACTAGTGGTGTCTCTCCATAAAAGATAGCATGCTGGGTGAAGAAATTACAGATGGGCAATTGACAAATAGAGGTTGCACCGTAGTTCACAATATGACATGAAGATTAGTATGATATTTAATGCAGGCATTACAACAAGATAATAGACCGAGATCCATCTGGATCTATGACTAATAATCCACCCTCAGGTTATCATCTGGACCCCCTTAGGTATTAAGTTGCAAGCATCAGATACTTGCATTAAACAAAGTGTGTAATGTAAGCAATGATTATGCACGCGGGCACTCTCACCGCTGTTTTCTCCCTAATGGAAACAACACATCCTCCCCCTTCACATTTCTGTCACTTGAGCAAGGCGAAAAGGAGGCATGAACCCACTATCGAGCATAAGTACTCCCTCTTGGAGTCACTAGCAACTACTTGGCCAGAGTAACCACTAGCAACGGAAAGCATGCAAGATCACAAATAGCATAAGAAAATAAAGACTATAATCAACTTGGCATAACTTCAATATTCGTCGGATCCCAGCAAACATATCATATAGAATTACATAATATCAATCTCGATCATGATAGGCAGCTCACAGGATCTAAACATGGAGGCATATGAGGAGAAGACAACCATCTAGCTACAGCTATGAACCCGTAGTCCAAGGATGAACTACTCACGCATCACTCCGGAGGAAGGCATGGTGATGTCGAAGCCTCCGGTCATGATATCCTCTCCGGCAGGGTGCCGGAAACAGCTTCAGAACCCCCCTGATCTAGGGTTGACGCTGATGGCGGCTGCGGAAGTTTTTGGGGGATTTTGATCATGTGTTTAGGGTTTTTCATCCGGAGGGCTTAAATAGGCGAAAGAGCAAAGGTGGTGGAGCTCCAGGGGCCCCACACCCATAGGTGGCGAGGCCAGGGGGACCCACACCACCCTAGCTATGGTGTGGCCCCCCTGGTGCCCCTCTTCGACTCCTCTTCGGTGTTCTGAATGTTTCCGGGGGAAAGAAGAACTTCGGGCTTTGTGGGGTCCAATTCCAATAATGTTTGCAAAATAAATTTTCTGAAACAAAAAACAACAGAAAACAGGGAACTCGTACTTGTCATCTTGTTAATAGGTTTGTTCGATAAAACGTATAAAAAATGCTATAAATAAGGGAGAAAACAAGTAGCAATTGTCAAAATATGATCATGGAGCATCAGAAATTATAGATACGTTGGAGACGTATCAAGCATCCCCAAGATTAGTTCCTACTCGTCCTCGAATAAGTAAATAAACGATAAAACAATAATTTCTAAGGTGACATGCTACTAACATAAACTTAATTAATCTAATGTAAAAGCATATGCATGCTCAGATCATAAACTTTAAGCACATGCATGATAAATAAAACTTTAATAATATATCAAAGCAATTACTTTGCGTCACGAAGAGTAACTCAAATAAAGGATCATGAATAATAACGCAAAGAAAGGTAAACATTTGTTTCAGGCATAGAGAAATCATGGCAAAGTGATATTTCGATAGTTCTTAAGAGTGGGGCAAAACATAAATGCCATGACACCTTCAAAGTTCATGATGAAGACTAGAACAAATAATTTAAGAACAAATGATATCACATCATGAAGTAATTATTGATGCTTATGGGATAAATGCACATAGAACTCAGAATGTCAAAAATGCTCTCTCAACTGTGCATAAAGTTAGAAGATGGAGACTCAACATAAAAGTAAAAGAAAGGCCCTTCGAAGAGGGAAGAAGGGATCACTCATGTGCTAGAGCTTTTATTTTATTAAACAGATGTATTAAAAGTTTGACACTCCTCCCATCCATCTTTCACAAACCATGGCTAACCGAATCCTCGGGTGCCTCCCAACAATCACATACCGTGGAGGAGTGTCTATATTTTGGGAGATGTATGCTAATGTAAACGAATGGTGAACAGAAAATACAGTACATCACAAGCCATCTGGATTCACAAGAGTGGCTCCCATGGTGAAGGACGCAACCGGTGTAGAAGGTCATCCATCTTTCTCTTTTGTTAACACAATTATGCTTTGACTAATAAATCAGGGGCAAAAATAGTGAAGAGAATTTGTTTGCATTAATTTGGGGCTGGGCACCGCGCTGCCAGCTCTTCTATAATTTGGATAAGAGGATGAAGCCACTAGTCCAGGGTGTGAAATCCAATCAACAAGTGACATAAATATTCTCTGTTTATGTCCTCATGAGCAAAACCAGGAACATAAAGCAGGAGTCATTTTGAAGGTTTTAATGGTAACACATGAGCAATTTACTTTGGAATGGTAGTTAAATACCACATGTAGGTAGGTATGATGGACACAGTGGGAAAAACTTTGGTTTAAGGGAGTTTTGATGCACGAGTAGAGCTCATACTCAGTACAGGTGGAGGCTAGCAAAAGACTGGGAGCGACAAATCAAGAGAGCATAAGAGCCATAATCATGTATAGCGACATAAACATCATTAATTAAAACATAAGCAGTATCTTCAAAAACTAAGTGGTCATGGAGACTATTCATGACTGGTTTGTAGTCATAAACATGACATGAGCATGCGCCAAGTCAACCAAATAAAACATTCGAAAGAGAATACCATATATTGATGCTTTACTATGACAAGAACAACTCATGAATCTTTCAATACATATTAAACACTCTTAGCTATTTGAGGCTAATAATGCTACTCAATAACCACAATGATTTACAACTAAAATAACATTTAGCATGGCATGAAAAAGTCCTAGCCACGGTCTATACAAGCTTCTATTAGTACTCTTATAAATTCTACTTCAAGCAGCAGTTTTCTTTCTCCCAACAAGCATCAGACAAAACATGCTTTAACAAAAAAATCTTTATGATACAGCAAGAAAACATGAGAGTACTAACATAAAACTACTAAAACTAACAGCTCTAATAAAATAGGCATGCAAAACAGGAGCTAAATAAATGCAGCAGCTAGACAGAGATTTAGAATACAACGTATTCTCATGAAAAAGCGCAGCGTGTCACTCTCCAATAAAAGAATGTTGGGGTCCAACCAAGCTTATTGAAAATAAATAGAAAGTGAAAACAAAAATAAAAGACGCTCCAAGTAAAGCACATAAGACGTGACCGAATAAAAATATAGTTTCACTAGAAGTGACATGATAATTTGTTGATGAAGAAGGGGATGCCTTGGGCATCCCCAAGCTTAGACGCTTGAGTCTTCTTGGAATTTTCTTGGATATACCACCGGGGCATTCCCAAGCTTAGGCTTTTCACTCTGTTTGATCACGTCATATCATCCTCTTCTATTGACCCTTGAAAACTTCCTTCACATCGAAATTCTCACAATCTTCATTAGCAACGTTAGTGCAATTGAAATAATAAAATCACATGGTTCAGTTTAAACACAAGTATAACACTCAAAAACACATTAGCTACTGTCACAACTTCTTTGAAAACTCTTTTTCTCAAAATAAAACCAAAATAAAGAGATTAAGATGCAAATGCGATAAATGGCAGAAATCAGTCAAAACAGAACAACAGGTAAATATTGATTTTTTCAAACAAAAAAATTTGTTGCTCAAATAAAAAAGTGGTCTTCTAAGAAAAGTTGCGTATATAACTCATTATTAAGCACAAAAAAGCTCAAGTCATTTTAAATGTTCTGTGATTTTAACGGAATTAACAATGGACAGCAGAAATCTGTTTCCTGCGCAGAAATCTGAAATATACTCTCAACTTTCCTCTAGAGGCTTTAATTGTCTCAACAAAAACTCAAAAGAAAAGATACATCGGGGTTTCTAAGGAAATAGATAACACCCATGTGCAAATAACACAAAAGAAAACAAAGGAAAACTGAAATGAAAACAGAGAAATAAAACGAGTAGTCTCCCGGTAGCGTTTTTCTTTAACGCCTTTCAGCTAGGCATGATAATTTGAGAAAAGACTCACATGAGGAATATTAATTGAACCAAAAGAGAGCATCAAGAAGCAATTATAAAACAAATTTAATTCTATCCCACTTCCTATGCATACGAATCTTGTAAAGAAATAAATTAAAGAAACTCAAACTAGAAATCATGGGAAGGTAGAACAAGAGCAACTTCAAAACTTTCAACATAAAGAGAGGTGTTTTAGTAACATGAAAATTCCTACAACCATATTTTCCTTTCTCATAATAATTTCCACTAGCATCAAGAACAAACTCAACAACATAATTATCGCATAAAGCATGTTTGTCATGGTATGAAAGCACACAATTCATATCAAGCTCAAAAATAGTGGGATCTACATTTAAAATCAGCTCCTCTTTTTCCCGACTTTTAGCAATAGAAAAACAAGATGATTGATCACTCATAAAAGTTATAGGACACATTATGGAAATTCTATTTTCAGTAGCATTATGATTTATAACATCAAGTAACATAGGACCCTCATCAAGAGCATTATCTTATAAATTTTCTAAACAAACTTCCTCATTATCATGCATATCAATAGTTGGAATAAATAGAGGATTCTCATAGGATTTATCAAAGTAGCATGGATTATCATAAATAATAGTAGCATTATTATTCTCACAAGTTTCATTCATAGTAGTATCAAGTTCACAAGTGTTGGGGGGATGGTAACCCGGTAGGCTCATGCCTAGGTGAAACCCGGCCCGAAGGAAATCGCACAAGACCCGGCCCAAGGTGGAGGAGTTTCTAGAAGGCCCAAAGGGAAGCGTGGATCTCGTAGCCCATACCTTGGGGGCAAGGTTAGGAAAGCTAGGGTTGTGTGTGTATTCCGGGTAGGATTCCGGGTATGACTTGTATAGGAAGCCAGAGAGCCGGGTAATATATAAACCGGCTCCTGGGACAGAGAGACCAAGAGTTTACTAGGTATTCGAGTATTCTTGTAGTACGAGAGCTGATAGTTGTAACCCTAGATCGGAGACTCGGCGACATTGCAGCCCGAGCTACCAGATCACCTGATAACATGATTTCCCCTTAGCTAAATCCTCTCCCAAACACCAGAGTCGATTTGCCCCAAAGTAAGTTACCCCTGGTAACGTCTGCCGTGATTATCCCACGACAGTTGGCGCCCACCGTGGGGCCTACGTCCAAGGGTGTTTACATCACGGGAGAAGATCGGGATAGCATGAAGAACCTCGTCATCGGCGAGATCATCACCAACCCTGAAGGAGAGAAGATAGTGGACGACTTTGGTTGGGGACCAGAGTCGGATCTACTGGAAACCGGATCTATCGTCACGATCGGCTGGGTTAACGTCTTCGTCGGTATGGTACGTGCGTCCGGTTCTGTTCCTGATGATATTGAGTATGATTCTGTATCAGGAGAAGTGACATGCGTTCAGTCGGATGGAGAAGAATCGGTCGGGACAGCCGATCCGGAAGAAGAGCCCCCCACGAAGAGGGAACGGCCGGAGAAGCCGGTATGGACCCCGCGTGGCCGGGTCACGAGAGAAGATGATACCGAGTCTATCTTCCACCTGCTTGAAGATCGGTACGACGAAGATAGCTGTGACGAGGAAGAATACGAATCTTCGCCAGGCATGGCGCGCCGGGTCGCGGTCTACACGGCCCCTGCAGCCAATCTTAATCAGGGAGATGTGTCGACGGCCGCAGTCGGAGCGGCGCGAGCGCTGGCCCAACAGCAAGCACCGGTTGACGGAAACCTGGTTATAGCCCGGGTCGATGGAGAGTCGGCCTCTGTTACCAGTCATACCGGAGAAAGCGAACGGCACAGGAACATGTTTGGATTCACAGCAAATAGAACACCAGTTGCGGGAGCCTCGAATCCGAGAAATCCGGCTCTGTTCAACAATAACCTAATCTTAGATCCCACAGTGTTAGCGATGGTGATAACCCCAGAAAACGTGGGAGCACGTGCCCGAGATCTGGATGTGGCTCGCCGTGCATTGGAGCAACAGAGGAGAGATGTCGAAGCCGAGAAACAAGGGATGGCCGTGCGCCAGCGCGAGTTGGAAGAACTGGAGAATTGTCTTCAAGCTCAGTCGACTAGGATTTACAATCAGAGGCACCAGACGAGATTGCCGACAACCGGTGGAAATTTACAGCCAGCTACATTGTTCGTTACCCTCAGGATCAACCAATCCCGGTTGTGAATCAAGAAACCGGATATCAAGCTGCTACCCTGGGAGGACAGCCGGCAAACGTGCAAGCCGGGTTACCCACGTTGCAAACTGGGATCGCTGCTGGCAATACCGCACCACCACCACCACCGTGATTTCATACTTCAGCGGGTCACTTCAATAATCCCATGGATAACGTGTATGCAGCAACATTGGCACTTGATCACATTCTCGTAGGAGAGTCACCCCATGCAGTGGAGACCCGGCGGGCGATAGATCTGTTACGCACAACAGTTGCTCAACAGGCCAATTACCCGGATAACAGGAGTGGCATGCACGGAACCCCATATGTTAGTCGGCAGAATGGGAATACCGGCTATATCCAGTCAAATTCGGCACGGCGAAGGGCAGAGCAGCAGAAAATGCCGCCTCCTCCCCATAGGCCGGCAACGCCTGCATCATCAGCGGCGCAAGCCATTGTGGACAGTTCTCGAGCCAGGCGTTCAGCAGCCGGGTCTGCGGTAAGAGGGCCGGTAGCGGTTGCACCCCCCGCCACACCTGCTGCGGGGTCGCACGTTTCCCGATTGAGGCCAGTACCGGCAAACCTCGCCGGGCCTAAGTGTTTGTCGGACGCCATCAGGGCTGAACCTTACCCGGATAAATTCAAGGAACCGGGTAAAGTGGTTAATTATGAGCCAACCATGGACCCAAAGACCTGGTTGAGCAGTGATGGCTAGGTTGAGACTCCAAATGCAGAGTGTGTAGCTAGTGGCAAGCCTTCTTCCCCACGAGGGTGACTCGAGGCTTTATATCGAACTCTTGAGGAGCCAGTATTTCACCAGTTGTCTTCCAAGCTTCCTCCAGGATCCTGCAAACAAGTAGAGAATTTTGTGCCCTCAACCTCACCAAGTGGTTGTCAAGCACAAGGTGTGAGACTTCTAAATTGCAATGCAAAACTGAAAGTAAATGTGCAATAATTAAATATACTACTAAATGCAAATGAGAAAATAAATATGCAATGGATTTTTTTTGTATTTTTGTGATGCAAGTGGTGCAGATAATGTAAATTCGAATTGGAGATGCAAGTAAAGTAAAGTGCAAGTAAAGTAAATTGCAGCAAAGTAACTAGAGTGTTTTCTTATAATTAAAATAGGACCAGGGTTCATGGTTTCACACTTGCATTCTCTCAAATAAAGTAGTAGACGGTGGACATAAAGAATTACATGTGAGATTACAATAACATGTTTAACATTGAGTACTTTCATATGGGCATCACGTCCTAGCATAGAGATCTCTACGGTCATATTGATCCCTCTTATACTCCACCAAGATGCGAAATAAATCATAACACCTCAATAATTAAGGAAAAACCAGAGTATAGCTTTAAGCAATGTGACATGAAGTTGAAGTAAGAACTTGCTAGATCTAGTCATGGAGATTGATTAGTGTCACTTCAAATCCCCGGTAACAAGGTACTCCTTTTTATCCCTAGTGAGGTAACTAAAAAAGGTTTAACAAAACCTAAGTGGATCGCTGAACTTCTGCCACTTTCACAGCACTAGCCACCCCCCGTTACTCCAACTAATGCACCCATCACCCCACACATGCTCTCAAGAACTAGATTGATCAAAGCTAGCAAATAAGAACGGGGTACATAACATACATCTACTCAAATAATTCAAGAGAAACAGTTGCAATCTTCAATAACTCATAGAAAAGATCCACCACATAGGAATTACAACGGTGCCCGTAATCATGTGAGGCATCTCATACGAATCTAATTAGTGAAGCACATAGAGAGAAAGATACAAGTGCTACTTCCACAAACCCATAGCCCTGGGGTGGACTACTCCCTCTTCATGGAGATGTCGATGGAGATGACGTTGGAGGGGTAGGAGATCACACCGGCGGCGCCCCGCCGGATTTTTTCCCCCTCCAATCTGGAACTTCTAGTCTCTGTTTCGGTGTTTCGGCGGCGCTCCTCTCCGTAAGGGTACGGGGGACCCTTTTTTATAGTCGGTTTTAGGTCAAAACGGAGTCGGTAAGTCGAAGATGGAAGGAATTGGGGCCACAGGGGCCAAAAGGGGGCCTCTCACGCGGCCAAGGAATCTGGCCGCGTGGAGGGTCCTCTTTTGGGCCTCCTTGCCCAATTATCGTGGATCCTTCGCCCGCAAGTATTCTCCTTCCAAGAAAATGACCCCCGCAGATTTTCAGGTGATTTCGCGGAAGTTTGCCCCCTGAAACGTCAAAAATATAGAAAACGGGGTTTCTGACAGGCAGGGTTAATTCCATAAAGTTGCGGGACTTTGTGATTTAACCCCAAAATACTATAAAACATTGAATTATACCCTTATATGATGCAATATGTAATAGAAAACCATGTGAAAATATGCAAAATTCATCTATGCATTTTACATGCATCAACATCCCCAAGCCTAACCCATGCTCGTCCTCGAGTATGAAGGTGATAAAACTAAGAAGGGTTTTGCATATTGAAACAAGCATGGGATATCAAGGAGGATTATTCATGCTACATATAATCAAATGATTAATACTAGAAATGAGTAGCAATATACAATTCATGTTGTAAGAAATATCAAATATGCAAGCAAAGATGCTTCATGAAAGTTCACAAAGTGTATAATGAAATAAAAGCACTATGGACCAAATGCATACACAAAATGAAAAATAAAATCCTATATTGGTCAAAGAATAGCATAATGGAGAACAGAAAATATAGTGGACACTTTGGAGAAAATTGAGTAGAGGTAAAACATGATCAAGTCTTATTTAGCCTCTAAATTATTCAACTAAAATTACTAATTGAAATGTGGTATCCATTGATCTAGGACTCTCATTGCCCCTTTATCACTAGCATCTTAAAATTGTGAGTATTGAAGTAATGAGAATGACAAGGTGGTTGAAAGCATCATGCCCTGTGAGTGTGAAAACCTACTCCATGATTACTCAACTTAAGATTCCTAATAAGCTTTGTATAATCATAATACATATTAATGACATCATAGAGAACCGCAAAGAGGTACATCTTGCCCCATGACATGGAAACAAGCCCATGTTACAATGACAAGATGAACAAATGGAGTAGACTCATCATCATTTTTATTTTCATTCACTATTATGCATATCTTCTTATTTTATTATAGGATGTGTTGTAGAGTCACTCAAGCTGTAAGTAAATTTCCACCATGATAAAGCATGGCTTGGGTTAGCAGCCCAGTGCGTTTCTCTAGTCATATAGATACTTACTCATCAAAACTTACTATTCCTCTATTTCATTTCGGCATGGCAGGAGTCCAAAAACAAAAGTACATGATATCAACCAAATGTAAATTTTTTGTGCAATGTTGAAAGCTTTCCGGTGATACACGTTTATAGCTAGCTCCCAACCACACACTTGTCAAACGCAAAACTTGTGGCTCCCATTATTGGGTCATGTTTATTAGATGCATAAAAAGTAAAGAGTGCCTTCAAAAGCTCGTGAGAGTCCTTTCCCAAGTTCAACCCATGACAATTAATAAAGTGAATATCTTAATTTAGAACATAAATAACACAATAACATGGTGAACATACACGGAATAGCAATGAAGCTAATGGGAAGATATGGTGGACTCACTGGAAATACTTGACTAAGGAGTGTTGGAAACAAGTTTTTACTTGTTGGAATTTTTAAATTTTTGGGCTAGCAAGAGGGAGATAGTTGACCAGCTACTATGCATGCATATGTCCATAGAACTACTCATTTAATGACAAACTAAATAAACCAGCAATTAACATCAAGGACATGAATAAGAGATATCTCAAGACAACATTATTGCAAATTTCTACACATAAAAAACCTATAAATCATGCAAACATATGTAGCTCTTCAAATCAACCATGGCATCCCTATTCCAAGTCATAATACTAGCATCCAATACATTCCAACCCCAAACTCCAGTAGCTCAATCTCATATAAAATGATGGTGGTGGTCTTATCAAAACAAAAATAAAAACAAAAACTAGACGCTTCAAGTCTCTACGATAAATGCTTTGCTTAGAAAAACAGAAAGTAGACGTGTGCTAACCAAAAGAGTGTAGCTCCAGTGGGGTGTTTATCACATCCCCAATCTTATGGCTTTCACCATTCTTGGATGTCTTGAGGCGCAGCTCCTCTATTCCCTGTGAAAAAACTTCACAAAACATGTTTCTCCCATTCTTTTTCTGTGGGGTGACATTAGCAAGGACAAACAAATCACATGCTTGCTGTGCAAAATTCCAAATCAATTGCTCCAGTAGATAGACAATAAGGTTCATTATGTTGTATTTTCACTATATTGCTTGCAAGAATCATGGAAATTCGATTCCGAAGCCCAAAGAGTGCATAAAACAAAAGAAGGCAGAATCTGTCCATAAAAGCAACTGCAGGAAAACGAACGTTTTTCCCTAAGCTAGACTCGTCAAACAATTAAGCCAATTTTTGTGCTTACAGAGGACGAAAAGTTTCAGAATATAATAAAAAATTAGCTCAATCCGACATACCGATAAAAAACGTAAAATCATACGGTGAGCAGACTCGTGCTGAAATAGAAATTTCATGCCCTAGGATAGCAACTTATAAGTCCAAATGGGTTTGACTTGACTCTTTATTGAAAACTCCAGAATTAAAACAAAAAAACTAATATCTTGAGACATCAAGAGGACACTAGGAAAATCCAAACAAAAACAACCGGGTTGCCTCCCGTAAAGCGCTTTCTTTATAGCCATATAGCTAGGCTTTACTTACTTGATAATCAAGAGGGATAAAGCTCATGAGGGAGCTTGTTCTTCAGCGTGCCCCTCTTCCTTGGGAAGTGCTCCATGTTTTTCTTGTGAGGGAACTGAAACTTGACATTCCCTTTCCTTGGAGTCTATGATTGCACCTGTAGTACGAAGAAAAGGTCTACCCAAAATAATAGGATTAGGGGATTTATCCCCCATATCCATAATAATGAAATCAACGGGTACAAAAGTCATGTGCAATTCAATCATAACATCTTTTACTTGTCCTATAGCATGTTTAGTAGAGTTATCAGCAAGGACAAATTCACTTGAGCACTTTTTTAAAGTTTCTAGTTCTAGCAATTCATATAATTCTTTAGAGAGTACCGATACACTAGAACCTAGATCTAACATAGCATGGTGAATTTCTTTTCCAATTGAAACTAGCACCTTGGGGATCCATGCATCCCCAAGCTTAGGAGGTATCATGGCCTCATTCTTGTACCTAGCTATTTTTTCTTGCAAGACATGATTAGCAATATAAGATCCAAAGCCAGGTTGATTAACATTTATAGTGGGATCACTAGCAAATTTTTGTAGAGTAGCAATAAGTTCTTGCAAGCTACTTTTTTCTAAATCAAGCAATGGATCTTTAATTTCAGTAAGCATCATAATTTCCTGTACTTTACTCTCTAATTTAGCTAGCATGCTTGATTCATGAGGACTAATTTCATCTTTGCTAGCAAGATAAGACATATATGGAAGTAAATATTCAGGGTACTTCACTATTTCATTCAAAGTTTCTTCTAAGCTAGTAGGGACATGCTCACTTGTATTCTCAGCAATATGATCAATATTTTCAATAATATGAGCATCAATAGTAATAGAATTAACTCCTACACTAGGTTGTGCTTGTGGCTTTCCTGCTGACATGCTTAATAGAGTTGCTTGATTATCAGCTAATTTTGACAATGCTTTATCTAAATTCGAAGATTGAAGTTGCAATCCTTTAATATCACTACTAATAGATGCAATAGACTTACTTAACTCATGTATCATAGCATTGTGACTAGCAACTTGTTCCATAAGCAATTTATTAGATTCAGAAATTTCACTAGAAGGCTTCCACTTATTTTCATTAGCATTAGGATATGGAACAAAAGGTTTATTTGGCGCTAAGGAGGTTTACTATATGAATTGTAAGCATTACCAAAACCATTGCTACCATAATTCCTAACAAAATTAACATCCACACTTTCAGAATTACTACCAACTAGCTCCTGCAAAGGCACATTCTCCATATTTTGTTTATTAATAAAAGCAAGAATAGTGTCCATTTTAGAAGACAAATCATTGGTTTCTTCAATTGAGTTTATTTTCTTAGTGGGATTGGGTGCTCTTTCAGTATTCCATTCACTATAATTTTGCAATATGCTTTCTAATATGCTCTTAGCCTCACCTACAGTTTTACTCATAAAGGCACCTCCAGCAGCAGAATCAAGTATATTTCTAGACATGTAGTTTAGACCATTATAAAAAGAGTGTAGTATGGTCCATTCATTTACTCCATGTGATGGGCATGTTCTAAGCATTAATTTAATACTATCCCATGCCATGGCTACATGTTCATTATCATTTTGCCTAAATGAGAGGATATTATTCCTATTTTGCAAAATTTTAACGGGAGGATAATATTTCTTAATGAAAGCTTCTTTTAAATCATCCCAAGACTTTATACTAGCTGTAGGTAGTGAAAGTAACCATTCTTTAGCCTTTCCTCTAAGTGAAAAAGGAAATAATTTCAGTTTTAAAACACTACTTTCCACATTTTTAAATTTTTGCATATCACATATTTCCATGAAATCATGAAGATGCATAGAGGCATCCTCCATAGCACTACCACCAAATTGCTCTCTAGTAATTAAATTCAATAAACTAGGACTTACTTCATAGCTTTTAGCTTGTATTTCAGGTGTAGTAATTGGCCTAGCAATGAATTGGTCATTGGGTGTATTTGTGTAGTCACTTAATTTAGTTCTATCACCCATTTTAACAGTTTTTATGTAGTTTTTAATTTTTTATGCAAAACTGAAAAGTAAAGTAACTAGGCAAATTCAAAATACTAAAATAAACTAGATAACTAAATGCAAAACTAAAATACAAACTAAAATAAAATATGCAAGACAAAACAAAAACAAAAACAAGAAAAGAAACAAAACAATCTACTTGAAAGAAGGTGGAGATAGAAAGGACGATACTCATGTAGGTGCAACCTCCCCAAGCTTAGGTGTTTACACACCTTGTTGGTGATGAAGACTTCTTGTGAGCTCCCTTGGACAACTCCTTCACCTATGGCTCCCCGGCAACGGCGCCAGAAAAACGCTTGATGGCTAGGTTAAGACTCCAAGTGCAGAGTGTGTAGCTAGTGGCAAGCCTTCTTCCCCACGAGGGTGACTCGAGGTTTTATATCGAACTCTTGGGGAGCCAGTATTTCAGTAGTTGTCTTCCAAGCTTCCTCCAGGATCCTGCAAACAAGTAGAGAATTTTGTGCCCTCAACCTCACCAAGTGGTTGTCAAGCACAAGGTGTGAGACTTCTAAATTGCAATGCAAAACTGAAAGTAAACTAGATGATGCCCCGCGCGTTGCTGCGGGACTTGTAGATACATCATTAGAGAATTGTGGTCCTGAAAACAGATCAATAGTTTATGATATTGGTAAAAATGTTACTAAGTATCTTGCACATATATTTGAGTGAGATTTTAAAGAATTTTTTGTATAGCACTCTCTACCAACCGCAAAGATTAGATTATAGAATTAGCTATAGTAAAATCTGACTGAACGTTACAAATAAACACATTTTAGTTACATCGGATTGAGATGTCACAATTATTTAAGTTTGTAGCTAAGGACTTTTGGTATGCAGTGGTAACACACTCCAGGAATGGAACATAAATCCATTGTTTGGGATGTATATCTGGTTGAAGGAGACTAAGTCCTATATTGAGCACTATATAGATTTAACATGGGTGCAAACTAATCAGCACATTATATATGGGTTCATAGTAGTGATGAAACAGACTATGAAACTTACTGTAGTGACAATTGTCTGCAAATCACTTGATATATAGAAATACAGATTGTTCTTAAGGACATAGAATAGTGTGCACTTAGAGATGCATACGTCAAAATGGTTAAACCACATTAGTACCGGGAAAAATATTGCTAAGTTCATAAGTATTACTTATCTCACCTTCTTGAATATGATTGTCGAGTAAGGTTGGACAGTATGGTAAAAATTGTGGCAGGGTAGTTAAATTCTGCAACTCACATCCCTGCACTATCGGATGTACAGAAAGGAAAAACACATACACGTTGAGAATTAATGTAAAATAAAACCATCAGAAACTTGAAAAATACAGATTATCTTCAGGACGTGCACTACAGAAGATCATATAACCATGAGCGGTTGTGAATCTGGTATCATGCATGATTTCAGTATAATCTATGCTAAAACTTGTGGCCAACTAATGGAGTAAGGTGAGTTTTCTATATTGCTGGTAAAAATCTACATGAACCATAGCCATATATATTATGTTGGTCTGGTATAGGAAATCAAATAAAAACAACACTATATAGGATCAGCCAACAAAGATGATTGCCACTTCCAGTTTTGTCAGATTTTGGTATCTATCCTAACAAAAAGGCGAAAATTTGCGTTAAAAAATTTGAAGCGCCAAAATATCAATTCAGCAATCCTCAACTATTCCAGTGAGATAAATATCCTTCCCACAAGTCATATGTCAAACAATGAGAGGAAGTATTTGCAAAATACTCGGTCTGTATGGCTGCATCGAGATGTCCTTGTAGACTGTCTAGCAAACGTAGAGAATCAAATGCCTATGAATCAAAGCAAAGTGTGTGTGTTCATAGTGTGCAAATGAAATTCAGATCTAGGTAGAAAAAAGGTGGTCGTAGGTACCAAACCTTACAGGAGATGTTGGGTTTGTTATAGAAACAATATCCCTAACCAACAATATAGGACCCACTCGTGGCCACAATCATCAATCATATCCATCTCATTTGCTTGCTCTCGTGCTCAATCGCTAACGCTGCCTCTGGTGCTAATACAAAACGTTGCCATAGAAGTTCCTAGCGCTGAAGATATAGCTTTTGCGCTACAATAGAGAGGAACTAACCAAGGAAGAAACCATGGAGGAACAACACTGACCCGTAGAAACAGAACTGTCGTATGTCGGCGGCGGGAATATGAGATCTGGATAAAAGCTACAAACACATTAATCTGTGTAAACTGCATAAAACATGGGTTTCTCGTCTCTGAACTTAATCAAGTAAGGGATGTAAAAAACAATTAACATGCAACTGCAGAATAACAATCTTACGGTACAGAGGAACAGCGTGGTATAAAGATTAGGCATGGGGGGGGATTAGGAAGAACCTGAGACGGGAGGGGAACTGAATAGGGTCGCGAGCAACCAAAAGGGTTGCAGATGTGTCTCGGCTAGCGCGGATAAAACCAGCAGGAGGTCGATGTCGACAACAATGACTTCAGATCCACCACGTAATCTCGTGTTCCCCAAGAAGAATCCTGGCGACTCTCCAGCGGGGGCGCGGGGAAGAAGATGTGCTGCTGATGAATAGAACGGAGCATCTCCCCTGATTAATAGGGAGAGCCACTACGTCAGTTAGTTGTTCATCTTCTGCATGAAGAAGAGGAGGGGAAATGAAATCAATCGGATCTTCTCCATAATAGTGGTGGGCAGCGGAGGAATTGGAACGTGAAGAGGAACCGGGAATCAATATGAGGGGAAACAATTAAGTGGATAGTAATTAAGACTTACTAGAGTAATGCTGCCATGACCAAGAGCGGTCTTGGGGAAATTAACGTGGGAGGAGATCAACCGTGTCAGTGGAGAAGACGATGGTACCTCTAGAAAAAATATGGAAAATATACTTAGAAAAGGTAGGAGGACCTGAATGACGTGGACCAATTAGAGTCTTGCTGACGTGGATAGGCTGCATGTCAAGAAAAATAGTTAGTGGGGATGACCTATTTAGTTTATATAGATGTGCAATAATTAAATCTACTACTAAATGCAAATGAGAAAATAAATATGCAATGGATTGTTTTTGTATTTTTGTGATCCAAGTGGTGATGGAGATAATGTAAATTCGAATTGGAGATGCAAGTAAAGTAAAGTGCAAGTAAAGTAAATTGCAGCAAAGTAACTAGAGTGTTTTCTTATAATTAAAATAGGAACGGGGTTCATGGTTTCACACTTGCATTCTCTCAAATAAAGTAGTAGACGGTGGACATAAAGAATTACATGTGAGATTACAATAACATGTTTAACATTGAGTACTTTCATATGGGCATCACGTCCTAGCATAGAGATCTCTACGGTCATATTGATCCCTCTTATACTCCACCAAGATGCGAAATAAATCATAACACCTCGATAATTAAGGAAAAGCCAGAGTATAGCTTTAAGCAATGTGACATGAAGTTGAAGTAAGAACTTGCTAGATCTAGTCATGGAGATTGATTAGTGTCACTTCAAATCCCCGGTAACAAGGTACTCCTTTTTATCCCTAGTGAGGTAACTAAGAAAGGTTTAACAAAACCTAGAAAGTAAAGATTAGACATATAGTGTGGAAAACAATGTATGCTTGCAGTAAGTAAAGAAAGCAAGAAATAGTTGTGGTTTGTTTAACAGTGTGGAAAATGGACCGGGGTTCATAGTTTCACTAGTGGTGTCTCTCCATGAAAGATAGCATGCTGGGTGAACAAATTACAGCTGGGCAATTGACAAATAGAGATTGCACCGTAGTGCCCAATATGACATGTAGATTACTAAGATATTTAGTGCGGGCATTACAACAAGATACATCACTACTAGGAAAAGGCTTACCGTCGGCGCACCAAATGGGCTTACCGCCCGCGCGCAGGCTCACTGCGCCCGCGGTAAAAAACTTACCGCCAACGCACCAACATCCCACGCGCCGGCGGTAACATTCGGAACATTTTTTCGAAAATTGTTTTTTGTAATTTTTAATAATTTTTAATTTTTTTCCAAAACAAATAAAAACATGTATTCAATTTATTTGAACTTTTTCTCTATCATTCTAGGTCCCCTTTGTCAAATTTGGTCAACTTGCCGGTCGGTCACCCATCCTCCCACTACTATAGCCCGAGCACGCTTAAGTTCTTAGTTCCATCCCACTGCTCTACGTATGACACCCTCATTCTTTCTTGTAAGTATAATACTATCAATCCTTTTCACTATTGCACCATATCTACAAATCCGTGATTCCAAATTCGACAAATGATATGTCTAAGTTGATCAGAAGAATATGAGGAATCCACATATGACATCTTTATTATCTTTTCTGAAAAAAACATTTTTTTTTAATTTTAAATTTTATTTATTAATTTGATTATGTAGGAAAATGTAGTCTGTCTCAAATAATTTTTTTTCCTTTTGGATTGGAAATTTTCTCACGATTTTTTTGATATATTAAACACGTTTTTTCGATGTCGTATGCAAAACTTATGGCCGGTTTACGTTTTATTTTTGAATTTAGCATAAAAGGTCAAATGGAGTATTTCAAATTTTCTATATCAACTAGACAGTACACCCTACCCACATATCAAAGGATTTTATTTTTTGAACATTTTATCATTCTCGTTTCTTCTTTAGAAAATTCAAAAAGGCGGTCCACCGGGGGAGCGGGGTGGAGAGAAAAATCCTGGACTTACCGCCGGCGCGTACGCATGCAGGGGCTCTAGGGGTAAGTGTTTGGTTACCGCCGGTGCACTGAACCCACAATGCGCCGGGGGTAAGTGTAGTTACCGCCGGCGCGCGGGGAAGCGGGGCGCCGGGGGTATGTTAATCAGAGGCGCGCGGGGAAGCTGGGCGTTGTGTGCGCGCTGGGGGGTAACGAGCTAGCGCCGGCGGGGGTACATACCGCTGGCGGAGACGAATGCATGCGCGCCGGCGCTATGGGGTGCGGCTATAGGCCTTTTCCTACTAGTGCATAGAGCGACATCCATATGCATCTATGACTAATAATCCATCCTCAGGTTATCATCTGAACCCCCTTTGCTATTAAGTTGCAAGCAACAGATAATTGCATTAAACAAATTGTGTAATGTAAGCAATTATTATGCACGCGTGCACTCTCACCGTTGTTTTCTCCCTAATGGCAATAGCACATCCTCCCCCTTCATGTTTCTGTCACTCGAGCAAGGCGAAAAGGAGGCATGAACCCACTATCGAGCATAAATACTCCCTCTTGGAGTCACTAGCAACTACTTGGTCAGAGTAACCACTAGCAATGGAAAGCATGCAAGATCACAAATAGCATAAGCAAATAAAGACTATAATCAACTTGGCATAAGTTCAATATTCATCGGATCCCAGCAAAAACAGCATATAGAATTACATCAGATCAATCTCGATCATGATAGGTAGCTCACGAGATCTAAACATGGAGGCATATGACGAGAAGAAAACCATCTAGCTATAGCTATGAATCCGTAGTCCAAGGATGAACTACTCACGCATCACTCCGGAGGAAGGCATGGTGATGTAGAAGCCTCTGGTGATGATCTCCTCTCCGGCAGGGTGCAGGAAACAGCTTCAGAACCCCCTGATCTAGTGTTGATGGTGACGGCGGCTGCGGAATGTTTTCGGGGATTTTGATCAGGTGTTTAGGGTTTTCCATCCGGGGGGCTTAAATAGGCGAAAGGGCAAAGGCGGTGGAGCTCCAGTAGCCCCACACCCATAGGTGGCGTGGCCAGGGGGACCCGCGCTACCCTATGGTGTGGCCCCCCTGTTGCCCCTCTTAGACTCCTCTTCGGTGTTCTGGATGCTTCCGGTGAAAATAGGAACTTTGGCCTTTGTGTGGTCCAATTCCGAGAATGTTTGTAGAACAACTTTTCTGAAACCAAAAACAGCAGAAAACAGGGAACTGGCACTTGGCATCTTGTTAATAGGTTAGTCCCGGAAAACGTATAAAAATGTTATAGATAAGGGAGAAAACAAGTAGCAATTGGCAAAATATGATCATGGAGCATCAGAAATTATAGATATGTTGGATATGTATCACTAAACCACACGATGCACACAATGTAACCTTTACACCGTGATCAAAGTGTCTACGGAGATCTCATAACAAAACCACTTGAGTATCATAACATATGAAGAGTAACATCTACTAATTCAACTAGATTACAAAGCTCATGATCACATACAGATCACACCATGGTAGAGAGAGATGAAACACATAGCTACCGGTAGAGCCCGCAGCCCCGGGGGAGAACTACTCCCTCCTTATCATAGGAGACAGTAACGATGATGAAGATGGTGATGGAGTCGATGGAGATGGCTCCCAGGGCACTTCCCCATCCCGTCAGGGTGTCGGAATAGAGATTTATGTCCCCCAAAACTTCTCGGCGCCAGCGGCGGAGCTATATAACATTTCGAGGAAGGGGGCCGATATTTTTAGGGTTTATGCCTCTTGGAGACTATATAGGGTTGAGGGAAACGTTGGTGGGCGCCCGAGGGGGCCAAACCACTAGCCGGCGCGGCCAGTGGCACACCCGCGCCCAGGCATGGTGTGGGGGTTCTAGGCAGCACCCGCACCCGCACCCGCGGCTAGGGGCGCACCCCCTCCGTGTCTCCTTTGGACTTTGTTGTCCCTCTAGGAATTCTAAGACTTCTGGCTTTTGAATCGTCCGATTCTGAGAATATTTCTAGAACAACTTTCTGAAACTAAAAACAACAGAAAACAGGAACCGGCTCTGTGGTATCTTGTCAAAAGGTTAGTCCCAGAAAATCGATAAAAATGTCATAAAGTGTGAAGGAAACATGTAGCATATGGCATAAAAACAACATGGAACATCAAAAATTATGGACACGTTTATGACGTATCAAACTCCAATCTTTTTACTTCGTTTTATTTTTCTTAGTTTATTTTATTTTGTCGTGTTTGCTTCTTTATATCAAAAACACACACAAATTAGTTCTTATTATAGTTCTTATCCTGTTTTTATCTTGCTTTATCATGTTTGCATCAATGATTGATGTATTTGAAACTAGATCTTGTTGGCAAGGTGGGTTCACGGAAGAACAACAAAAATATTATAAGGAACACTGCTTGTCACATAAAGGGATACACTTATGGGAGCAAATTATAAGGAACACTTATGTCACATAACTATGCTAAATACTTGTTCTCTACTTATATTGTTACTTATTGCTTTGATAAATCTTGTTGCTATAGGAGGTATAAACACCTCCCTTTTCAATGTCAGTATAATGATAACGTTACCATATCTACTTATGTTATGGGAAATTATGAGTTTTATGATGTGTAACAAATTGAAGAATTTATTGCTTGGAAGGGTGTGTTCAAAATTGCTTATTTTCTAGAAAAAAGTGATGATAAGCCTTATAAATATGATATTTATGCTACACTTGAATTTTGCTTTGATAATTACAACGAATGAAATGGCTATATTCTTAAATATCTTTATAAAATTCTCTCCACCAAAGGAAGAGACTAATGCCTTGTAGGAGCCTATGGAAAAAGAAATTGCTGAATATGGCAGCTCATTGGATGAAAAAGAGGAGAAGAGTGATGATCAAGAGGAGGAAGAATGGAGCTAACCATGCCTATCTCCAATGAGAGTAACTCTTTAACTCATATCTTGTTACCACCCATGCTCGCCAAAGGAGGATGAGTGTTATATTGATAATTGTGATGATCCTATTGATTCTTTTTAAATAACCCTTTTTTATGAAATTGATACTTGTGACCTTGATACTACTATGAATGAAACTTGTGAGAATGATATTGCTACTGTTATTTATGATAATCCTTGCTGCTTTAATAAATATTATGATATCCTCTATTTATTCCAACTATTGATATGCATGATAATGAGGAAGTTTGTATAGAAAATTTATATGATAATGCCCTAGATGATGGCCCTATGTTACTTTATGTTATAAATTAAAATGCTACTGAAATAGGATTGCTATAATGTGTCCCATACCTTGTAAGAGTGACCAATCATCTTGTTTTTCTATTGCTAAAAGTGAGAAAGAAGCGGTCTTTATTTTTACTTTTAATCCCACTATTTTTTAACTTGATATGAATGTGTGATTTTAGACCATGATAGACATGCTTTATGTGATACTTATGTTGTTGAGTTTGTTCATGATGCTACTGAAAATTATTATGAGAGAGGAAAATATGGTTGTAGGAATTTTCATGTTACTAACACACCTCTCTTTTTGTTGAAAGTTTTGAGACTGCTCTTGTTCTACCTTCCCATGATTTCTAGTATGAGCTTCTTTAATTTATTTCTTTACAAGATTCCTATGCATAGGAAGTGGGTATACTTAAATTTGTTTCATACTTGCTTCTTGATGATTTTTTTTGCTTAATTCATATTTCTTATGTGAGCATCTTCTTGGTTTCTAAGCCTAGCTGAAAGGCGCTAAAAAAAACACTTCTTGGGAGATAACCCATGTTTTTTTTGCAATATTTTCTTCTATTTTCTTTGAATGAAGGTCTTGTTTACTTATGTACAAACTCCTTTGTATCTTTATTTTCTCGTATTTGTTGTGCCAAATAAACTCTCTAGTGAAAGTTGGTGCTAGATTTGGAGTTCTGCATGGAAAACATGTTTAAAAGTATTAGTAATGCTTGTGTCCATCCAAAACATGTGAGTTTTTGATTATGCACTAACCCTCTAATGATAATTACTTCGAGTTTGGTGTGAAAGAAGTTTTCAAGGGACAAGAGAAGAGGGTGATAAAATTTGATCAAGAAGAGTGAAAATACTACGCTTGGGGATGCCCCGTGGTTCAGCCCATAAAAATCCAAGAAGACTCAAGTGTCTAAGATTGGGGATGCCCAAGGCATCCCCTTCTTCATCAGCAACTTATCAGGTCACTTCTAGTGAAAAGACATTTTTATTCGGTCACATCATATGCACTTTACTTGGAGCGTCTGCTTGTTTTTATTTTGTTTTATTTTATTTTCCTTGCTGCAAATTAGTTGGAACCTAGAATTCTTGTATGGGAGAGAGACACACTCCGTTTTTTCATATGAATACTCATATTCCTCATTATCATGCTTGTAGTCTTTGTTTTCTTCTAGCTACTGCAACTACTCCTGTTTTTAGCTCATGTTTTTCATGCATCTCGTTTTTAGAGCTATTAGTTCTTGTAGAGTAGTGCTACTCTCTTGTTTCATTTGTATATCATATGGAGAGTTTTTGTTTAAATAACATGATGGTGTTGGAAAGCAATAAATATTTTATGCTTATTAAGGTGCAAATAGAAGTTTGTTAAGATTGTGGCTATACTTTATCATGTCATGTTGGATGTTATTCTAATTCTATGCATAGTAATTATTGATGTAGCATGACTTGTACTAAACTTCTGAGAGTGCTTAATGTGTCGTTGAAAGAATCATGTGTTGTTTTTATCATATCGAAGCATAATATTGTGGTATTCTCCTTTGAATGCTTTATTTGGTTGACTTGGAGCATTCTTACACCATGTTATGACTATAAACGAGTCACCTTTAGCCTCCATGATCATTTAGTTTTTGACTTGCAATACCATGCATGCTTTGATCATTAATGTTTTTGTCGCTATGCATGATTATGGCCATTATGCTCTCTTGATTTGTCACTCCCAGTCTTTACTAGCCTTCACATGTATTGAGTATAAGCTCTACTCGTGCATCCAACTCCCAAAAACCAAAGTATGCCAAATGTGTCGACCATATCTACCTATATGTGGTATTTAACCGCCACTACAGAGTAAATTGCTCATGTGCTACCTATAAAACCTTCAGAATTACACCTGTTTTATGCCCCTGTTTTTTCTCATGAGGACGCAAGTAGAGAATCTTTATCTCACTTGTTGATTGGATTTCACCCACCTGGACTAGTGGCACATCCGCTTATCCAAATGCTATAAGAGATGGCATCAGGGTACTAGTACGAAACTGCCTTTCTATGGAAGGCTTTATGTGGCGCATCAGAGAAGGGTGCGTCACAGAAATCAAATTTTGTGGCGCACGACAAAACATGCGCCACAGAAATGACAAATTATGTGGCGCACAGGAGAAGGGTGTGCCACAAAAACTGGGTGGGGCACGCCCCAATCATTGTAGGCGAACATTTCTGTGCCGCACATGATCTGGTGCGCCATAGAAATGTACAATTCTGTGGCGCATGTATATTGGTGCGCCACAAAATATGACATTTCTGTGCGCACCCATACACATGCGCCACAGTTTTTTTTTCTCTCGACACCACCCCCCCCCCCCCCTCGGATCGCCTTTTTAGTTTTTCCACGGGAGAGTTCCAGTTCAAAAAATAAATTCCTTATAGATGTACGGAGAGTTTAAGGTCTACTTTTTTTATCAAAATTTGAAATATGAATTTTGACTTTCGGAGCAAAAATTTGTTAAAAAAAAGTAAAATCGGCATAACTTTTGCATACGATGTCGGAAAAAAAAGTTCAAGACATAAAAAGAAAGCTAGAAAAGAAAGGAACTCAACCTCACTCGCCTTCGGCCTGTGAGGTTTTTTTTAGATTCTCCACATTTGAAAAGGAAAATTGTTATTTCAAACAGAAGATATCTTCATACAAAATATAAAAAAATCGATTTTTTTCTGTGGCGCACGGGTAGTTGGTGCGCCACAGAATTGTTTGGCGGGATTCAAAATTTGAATCCCGCCCAACAACTCTTCTCTTTTCCCTCTTCTTTCTCCTTCTCTCCTTTCTCTCATTTCACTTCTCCTCTCCTTCTCCTCCACTTATCCACTCTTCTTCTCTCCTCTACTTCAACTCTACACCTTCTTCTCCTCCTCCTTCTCCTCCTCCTCCACCACCACCTCCGGCGAGCTTCTCCACCTCCACCAACTCCGGCGACCTCCTCCACCACCATCTTCTCCGGCGAGCTCCTCCCACCTCTCCAACTTCGGTGACCTCCTCCTCCTCCTCCACCTCCTCCTCCACCACCTTCGGTGACCCCCATCCTCCACCCACCACCGACCAAGCTACCTAAGGACATGAACACGGCAGCCACGGAATTTCAAAATTCTAGCGGCCAGATCCCTTTTTCTTAATTCAAAAAAAATGTGGCGCATCCCAGCCCATGCGCCACATAAATGCAAATTATGTGGCGCACAAATAGGGTGGGACATAGAAAATAAATTTAGTGGCATGGATTCTGTGGCGCACCCCTATGGCCCCAGGGTGCGCAAGAAAATCCAAAAATGGTGCGCCACAGATAAGAGAAAGGGTATGATCTACAACCCCAGTTGCGTCCTTCAATGGGAAACACTCTTGTGAAGTCTAGTTGTATTGTGACATATTGTATTGTTTGTTTGCCATTCGTTGGCATAAACATACACCTCTCTCAAATTGTTTTCAATGCATGCATTTTAATAAAATAAAAGGCTCTAGCACATGAGTTGATCCCTGCTTCCCTCTGCAAAGGGCTTTCTTTTACTTTTATGTTGAGTCTTCATCTTTACCTTTATGCACAGTTAAGATAGCGTAGTTTCTATTCTGAGATTCATGTGCATTTGTCCCAAAGATTAATTGATTGATTCATGCCATGTTATTAATTTCTCTCAAGCTATTTGTTTCTAGTCACCACTTGAACTTTGAAGGTCTCCTTGCATTTATGTTTTGCTCCACTTTTAAGGACAAGCAGAATACCACTTTTCTATGCTTTCTTGTTGATCGAAACAAACATATAACTTTCAAATGAATTATTATTCTTAATCTTTTGTTTGTGTTACTTTTCATGCTGCAACATGGTTGCGAAGTTTCATTCTTAGAATTATGTTTATCATGTCTGTGTTCCGAGTACTATGATCTCAGCTTTACAAATGCTTTTACAATTATGATGATCAAAATTATGTTGGTAGCATGCCACCTCAGAAATTATTTTGTTTTTATCGTTTTGCCCACTCGAGGACGAGTAGAACTAAGCTTGGGGATGTTGATACGTCTAAAACGTATCTAAATTTTTGTATGTTCCATGTTGTTTTCATGCCAATTGCTACATGTTTTCTATATACTTTACATCATTTTATGGATTTCCTAGGACTAACCTATTAACATGATGCCACATCGCCAATTCATGTTTTCTGCAGTTTTTGGTTTTAGAAAAGTTGTTCTAGATATAATCTTTGAATTGGACGAAACAAAAACCCAAGACCTTAGAATTTTTTCACTTACACGGAATCCGGAGGAGACCGGGAGGGGAGCCTTAGGGCCTCCAAACCATAGGGTGGGGAGGGCCGCCTGGCCGCGCCACCGGTGGTGTGGCCCCCTGGCCTCCCACCGACATTTCCCTTTCGCCTATATAAGCTCCTCCACGGGAAAACCCTAAAGAATCGAGCATTTTTCCACCAAAAGTTATGTAGCTGCCGTCATCGTCAACCCTAGTTCTTTAGGGTTCCAAAGCTCTACCTGGCACTCAGCCGAGAGGGGAAATCATCACCGGAGGGCTCTACACCACCATGCCTGGCTCCGGAGTGATGCGTGCGTAGTTCATCCTTGGACTACGAATCCATAGTACTATCTAGATGGTTGTCTTCTTCTTTTTATGCCTCATGTTTAGATCTTGTGAGATTTCTAGCATGATCAAGATCATCGTATTGTAATACTACATGTTGTGTCTGTTGGGATCCGATGAATATTGAATGTTATGTCTAGTGATTATGAATCCATCATGTTCTTTCATGTTTATGTTATTTATGATCTTGCACGCTCTTCGTTACTCATAGATTCTTTGGCCAAGTTTATGATTGTAACTCCAAGATGGGGTATTTATGCTAGATAGTGGGTTCATGCCTCCCTTTTATCCACGCTTGAGTGACGGAAACGTAATGGATGGGGGATGTGCTATTGCCATTAGGGAGAAAACAACGATGTTTACATTGTTTACATTACATACTTTACTTAATGCAATTATCTGTTGCTTGCAACTTAATACCCGAGGTTTGATTCGACTGCGCTCCAAGGGTGGATTATTAGTCATAGATGTCGTTGGATAACAGTCGATGAATTATGTTGTAATACCCGCATGAATCACATAGTAATCACCATTTCATGCATATGCACTACGGTGCATCCTTTATATATGTCAATTCCCCAGATGTAATTTGTTTACCCAACATGTTATCTATCTGTTTTCGAGAGACAACACTAGTGAACGGTGGACCCCGGTCATTTATTTTACACTGATAATACAACCACTAAAAGCATTGTTCTTTTTACTACAAACAATGTTTTCCTTTCATTCACTGCAATCATTGTTTTATTTTCATTCACTACAAACAAGTTCTATTTTCCACACTATACGTCTAATCCTTTGTTTTCAGCAAAACCGGTGAGATTGACAACCTCACTGTTTCGTTGAGGCAAAGTAACATGGTTGTGTTAAGTAGATTCCATGTTGCTACTGAACCGATAGTGCGTCCTGCCAACATCAGCCGCCAACAACCTTTAAAACTGATTTCTTTCTCCTACTGGTCGATTCAAATTTGGTTTCCTTCTAAGGGAAACTTGCTGTTGCACTCTTCATACCTTCCTCTTTTGGTCTCCCAACGAACATGTGTCCTCACATCATCACAGTCGTAAAAGTCAATGCGACACTACTACAAAATAGCTTATAGCCACAAGCACATTAGTGACGGGCAAAAATATGCACGTCACTGGTAATAGGTATCAGTGACAGACGGTAGTAAGCCCGTCACTGCTAAACTTCAGCAGGTGGATCTAAAACGTACTAGTGACAGTGTAGTATCCTCGCCTGTCACTGGTAATTTCATAAAATACCAGTGACGGGTTTGTACACATGCATGTCGCCGGTCACGGTTCATACCATAGGAGTATATTTATATATATTATAAGCAATCAAAATAAATTACTATCTTTTTGAATCCACAAATTGTGATTCTAGATTAACTAGGAATAATGTTCGGCGAGAAGACGACATCAAACGAAGCGCAGCCGCTCAGACTGACGTATACGAATCTGCCACCAATATGTACACGCCTAGCCTAGTATACGTCCGCATATGAAATTATTCAGATAGCTAGCTAGCTATGTTAGCACTCGCACATCACAACCTGTCCATGGATTCAGCTATAAAAGCTAGCACGCAGCTCAAATTCATCCGAGTTTAATACATGCGCTAGCAAACAAAAGGTTGCACGATGATTATTTTTCGTTATTATTCTTTGAAAGCAATAATAATGATACAATATAAAAATCAGAAGTAAACTATATAAACAGGTACTCCGCTCAATCTCTTTTTTCCTAAGTAACAAGAAAAAATAAAGGGAATGAAACTGGCAACAGAGGGAGCCAAACTGCTCGCACGAAGCAAGGAAAAAGAAAGAGTAGTTACACGAGATGCGCTGCGCCCTTTTTCTCGCCCGCACGACGCGCTCTCCTAGATCGCAACGCCACACCATTTATTGTACCGCGTCTCTATCCAGATCTAAATTCTTTACGCTCACCACAACAACTGCCGTTCCCTGACTTCCTTGTGCTGCCCTCTCCTTTGATCTGGACAGACATCGATCATGCACCACGACGGCCTCCTCCTGCTTGTCAGACCGGGCACGCGGATGTGGTGCCCGGCAACCTCTGTGTTCCAGTCCTCGGATCCTCTCCTCTAAATCGATTTTACCGGGTTTTTCATTAGTGTTTCTCACTTCCTGTAATACCTGGAGCATGCAGAGTTGGTGGCCGGCCGGCGACCTCAGTTTGACGGGGAGTCCACACGCGGGAAGGTCAGCTACATCAACAGATCTGTGGCGTCTACTCGTGGGAAAGCAGATGACCTCAGCAGATCTGTGGCGGCGATTCGCGGTAAGGCCGGCGGCCTCTGCATCTGGTCTCTTGCATGTAACCATGTTAAGGGCATCTCCACTCGCTGCGTCCCAGGACGCAAAAACCCTCTCTTTTTTTCCGCCATGGTGCGCGAAACGGCGCTATTCTGGAAATTGGGGGCGCGTTTCCCAGCCGTGAACACAGGCCGTCCCCCCAGCCGGCGTCTCGGCCAAATTTGGGCAACCAAATAAATTTTGCCACCAAATAAATAGAGTTTTGCCACACAAATAAATAGAGTTTTGCCACACAAATAAATAGTTCAACAATTTAAAGAAAAAAAGTACACTGGCCATCGTCATCGTCCTCAACATTGCCTTTCCCCTTTCGCGCCCACAAATACTGCACCAGGTCATTCTGCAGAGCATGGTGTGTTGCAGCGTGTCGAATCTCCTGTCGCTTGGTGAGGAAGTCTGTCCATGATGCCGGCACCTGGTGATCAACATCTGCAAGAGGGCCATGCCGGTAGTATGGTGTGCTTGCCTCACTGTCAGGCACCGGGTCATCCCGCTCACTCTCAATGATCATGTTGTGCAAGATCACACAACACTTCATGACCTCCCAAATGTTGGACTTCGACCAAGTCATAGTTGGGTACCGGACAACAACGAATCGAGATTGCAGCGCACCAAATGTCCGCTCAACATCCTTCCTGCAAGCCTCCTGGCACTTGGAAAACCAAGCTTTTCCGCTTCCTGGGATAGGGTTGGAGATGCTCTTCACAAATGTTGCCCACTTCGGGTAGATGCCATCTGCAAGATAGTACCCCTTTGTATACTGGTGTCTATTGATCTCATAGTTCACAGGAGGGCATGGCCTTCGACAAACTCGGCAAAGACATTCGAGCACTGCAAGACATTGATGTCGTTGTGACTTCCAGGCATACCAAAGAATGAATGCCAAATCCATAGATCGTACGAAGCCACGGCCTTGAGAACCACCGAGCACTCTCCTTCCTTTCCCTTGTACATCCCATGCCAGTCAAATGGGCAGTTCTTCCATGCCCAGTGCATACAGTCGATACTGCCAAGCATCCCAGGAAACTCTCTTGCTTCATTCTCTGCGAGGAGACGAGCAGTGTCTTGCGCATTGGGTGATCGCAGGTATATTGGGCCAAAAACTGCAACCACTGCCCGGCAGAACTTGTTCAAGCACTCGAGAGCCGTGGACTCGCTCATGCGCAGGTAGTCATCTTGTGCATCAGCGGGAGCACCATATGCAAGCAACCTCATGGCCATCGTGCACTTCTGGATAGAGGTAAACCCTACCGTGCCGGTGCAGTCCTTCTTCAACTTGAAGTAGGTGACTCCCGGATGGCATGCATGACCTTGAGGAAGAGCGTGCGTTTCATCCTGAAACGACGCCGGAACACCTTCTCGTCGTTGGTGGGATCCTCGGCGAAGTAGTCGGAGTAGAGGATGCTGTAGCCCTCGTACCGCTGCCTCGGCTTGCTCTTGCGGCGACCGGGCTTCGATCCAGTGCGACGCGGCTCGGCGTCCTGGGCCTGCAGTCCGGCCAGGCAGCTCAGGACGAGCGAGTGCTCCTCGTCGTCGATGGCGGCCTGGTCTTCCTCGTCGAAGAGCTCGGCGAGCATCTCCTCGGCGTCGGAGTCCATGGCGCGGACAGAGCGTCGAACACCTTGCGGGCGGTGGACACGGCTCACCGGGCGCGACCTCCTCCGCGGCGGAGACGCGTGCAAACGGCGGCGACAATGTGGTGGAGCAGCCGGCGGTGGTTTGCCTCGTCGCTCGTGGGTGATGGTGGCCGACGGCGGCGACGTGGGGTGTGGCCGGCGGGGTGGCGACGGCAAGGCGAGCAAGAGGAAAAGCCGAGTCGGGGTGGGGAAAGTGGGGCAAATAGCGCTCCCTCGCCGACAGCGCTGGCCCACGTGCGCTTTTCCTTCCGCCCTCCCCCCCCCCAGGCCGAACCCAATGGGCTGGGTTCCGCCTGGGGGCGACGGCGCTAATTTCAGCCGAAACGGCGCTCTTTCGGGTCCTGGGGGGCCGACTGGTGAAAAAACGGCGTTTTCCGAGCAAAACGGCGCTATTTTGCTAGGGGCGACTGGAGATGCCCTAAATACCCACAACTATAGGATCTGGCCTTCGCTCAATCTCTTACCTATATTTCTGTTTTGTGTTTCAGGAGAATTGGCGGACAAGGGCACGGAAGAGGATGCACACAGCGGAGGATGTAGCCGGCAATCAGATCGACGACGGCGACACCACCACTATAGGCAGATCACTATCCATACTTTGTCTTCACTGGAAGCAGCGAGAGGACCTCCGTGCTTGGCTTTTTTTAATTCCGGTCATTTTGGTTTGCACATTGTTTTTGTAATGTGTTCGTGCACATATGTTACATGA
This sequence comes from Alopecurus myosuroides, assembly GCA_028641055.1. Classification (NCBI taxonomy): domain Eukaryota; kingdom Viridiplantae; phylum Streptophyta; class Magnoliopsida; order Poales; family Poaceae; genus Alopecurus; species Alopecurus myosuroides. The sequence goes on from CM054057.1 coordinate 32,234,983, forward strand.
TTGCAAACAATTGCATCCTTATGTCACGTGCCGACCAAATATATGTGCATATGCTATATATATATATATATATATATATATATATGTTTTTTTTATTTCTAAAATATATGCTAGTGACAGGCACAAATAGCCAACTGTCACCGCTAAACAAATACTTGTGACGGGCACTCGCCTGTCGCAGGTAACATATTACCAGTGACTAGTCATCAGTGACAGACACGGTTGAAGGGGTCGTTGCATAGAAAACAAAAAATTTCCTACGCGAGAGACACCCGAAAGGCCAAGATCTAATCTAGGAGAGGAAGTGCAACAGGAAACGAGAGGGTTAAGGAGAACACATACCCTCGAAGACTCAAAGTGGTACGAGATCAAATCTCGTTGTTGGCGTAGTCGTACTCACACCGATACCGATAGCGAGAAGATGAGCACCGCAATCTGGCGGTGCATCCGTGATCGGTCACACATACGGTTGATGACGACCTCCGTTCCCTCGATCCAGCGGGGCGCGGAAGTAGAGGATCCCTTGGAACTCCAGCAGCACGACGGCGTGGTGTGGTGGAGAAAACTTCGTTCAGGGCTTCGCCAAGCGCATGAACAAGTGGTGGAGCAGCGGGAGGAGGGAGGAAGAGATGACACAAGTGTGTGTGTGTGGGAGAGGGACCTCCCACCCCTCCTTTTATAGGAGGGGATGGCAGCCACGAATTTGTGGGTGTCTCCACCTCTCCCTCATCATGTGAGTGGAGTCTCCACTCAACCCACTCATTCTTCCATTAATTCCCACTAAAAATCCCAAGGGTTTTCTTTAATAAATAAATAAAACAATTTCATTTCTTGTTTTTAATATTTGTTAATTCCATTAACAAACATTAACATATAACCCCTTGAGTTAGTTGTTAAATCTATTAACAAACATTCGATAAGAATCCCCTTGAACTATTTCAAAATTACCCAAAACAATTTTGGTGATTAGTTCAATATTCCGCGAAACAATTTCGGTGCTGTCCAAACTTTTCTCCGATATTCCGTATCCTCTCAAAATGCGTCATCGAACCTTAAGTGTGTCACCCTATGGTTCACGAATAAGATAGACATGATCGAGACTCCTCTCCGATCAATAATCAACAGTGGGATCTGGAGATCCGTGATGACTCCTATATATTCAACGATGAATCTCGTGATCGTGTGAACCAACAACGCCGTGAACTATTCCCTTTGTCTCGCGATATTTTACTTGTCCGAGATTCGATCATTGGTATCAACCATACCTTGTTCAATCTCGTTACTGACAAGTACTCTTTTCTCGTTCCCGTGATATAACATCCTTGTGATCATATCACATGTTTGCAAGCGGTTTCGATGTGATATCACCGAGAGGGCCCAGAGTATATCTCTCTGTCATTTGGATGGACAAATTCCACTCTTGATCCATGATCCTCAACTAATACTTTCCGAATACTTAACGACACCTTTATAGTCACCCTGTTACGGTGTGACGTTTGATGCCGTCAAAGCACTCTTCCGGTATCAGCGATTGACATGATCTCATGGTCTAAGGAATAAGTTACTTCGTATGTTTGATATAACAATGTAAACTAAATGACTTGATTGCATTGCTATATTCTCTTTGGGTATATGTTCATCACATCATTCTTCTAATGACATGACCCCGTTATTAATAACATCCAATGTTCATGATCAGGAAACCTTGATCATCTATTAATCAACGAGCTAGTTAAAAAAGAGGCTTTACTAGGAACCATTGTTTGTTTATTAAGCACACATGTATCAACGTTTCCGGTTAATATAATTCTAGCATGAGAAATAAACATTCATCATAAACAAGGAATAAGATAATAACCATTTTATTATTGCCTCTCGGGCATATTCCATTCAGTCTCCCACTTGCACTAGAGTCAATAATCTAGTATGTAAGCAGTTAACACATATGGCGTACCAGTGTTATTACCATGCTTCGCATGTGGTAAACTTTATCAAAAAGATCTGAAATGTTCAGGTCCTATTGTATTTGCATGTTCTTTGCGTCTACACACATCACTCATTCTCTAATGAGATGGCTTTTTATATATATGGTCAATCGGTGAAAACTTAATTCCTCAGCTTAAACTGATGTCACTAGCATTGTGAAAATGTAGCTTCATAGTGTTAGCATTCTTGGAAATTCACCAAGTTCCGGTGATACCTTAATTCCTCAGCTTAACTGATGTTACTAACATTGTGAAAATGTAGCTTCATAGTTTCAGCATTCTTGGAAATTCACCAAGTTCAATAAAGAACTCCTTGACACAAAATACACTTATTATCAGTTGTGAACACAACGATATACTTTAGCCTTTGTTGTAGTATCTGTCACAATATTTTAATTTTGAAACTCTTTCAAATCCAGCATGGAACTTTCTTCCATCCTATTGTGCTACCCTTCATCACATATTTTAATTGAGATAAAATTACTTGAATAAATGACAAGACTATTAGTGTAACATATTACAACTAATATTTTGTCATTGCTAAATAGGAAAACATATCCTTACCATTTCTAAAATGACACAAGGATCTCTCCTACTGTTGTCTAATCATCATATGAATTATCCTGCTATTAACATTTTATAGCATAGGACTCATCTGGCTGTGTACATAGCATGGAAACATGAATTATAAATCTCAATTTCAATGATGCTCATCATGTGTCAAAACACATGAATCCTGCTCAATTATTTTCCATGTGACAAGAACTCTTTCTTGTCATTTCGATATTGACTTACTTCAATATTTCATCTATGTAATTTGGCTTCAATCATATCAGGTGCTTCAATCCATCTTTTATAGATATCGATGCCCAATATCTTCTAAGCCTTTCATCAATATGAAAATCTTAACCGTGTTAATTTAAAATACATATATTCCAATCAACCATATGTCATCTACATAAAGCATTGGAAATATGTCTTAGCGCTCCCACTTAATTTCTTGTAACTCTACAAGCATCTTTATCGTTTATGATGGAATAAAACTCTTTTGATAACTTCATTAAGGTAAAGATTTCAACTTCGTTATGCTCACTTCAACCATTGAAGTGTGTTTACCTTTCTAGCAATCTTTTGACTTTTACAAAACTCTCAGACCGTGTCAAGTACACATCTTTGATCAAACTTCGTCGAGAGGAGAGTTAGTTTTGTTATTCAACTGCCATATCATAATATGTAACTTTTGCTAGAACTATCCGCAAAGACTAAAACATCACTACGGAAGATCAAAATCTAGTAGTAGTCAACTCTTTGAACTTCGTCGAAAACAACTTTTTGATCAGTACAAATTTCAAAGGATGTAAAATCCATGTCTTTGTCACTATACAGACCCTTTTGCTATCGTTAGGCATCATGCCTATCGAAAGGACTACCAAGTCACATACTTGATATTCATACAAGGATACTATGGCGGATATAATGACTCATAGTCAATTTTACGAAGTCAGGGCCCTTCATTTGCTTCCTTTATAAGGTCCATGTCCTTTTGTTGTCAAAACAACACTTTACTCTTAAACCACAAGTTGGTCTAAGTACAAAGTTTTAGGACTTGTGTGGTTCAGTACGCAAACTCATCCGAAGTATCTACAACACATGTAGTGTCTTCTACTTTGTCAAAATAGCAAACTCCGGAACAACTTCCAGTGTTGCGCTACTCTTGACATGATAACGAAGATTCTCTAATCTTGTTGAGTTTGTACCGTGCTCCCACTCACTTGTTTCGCAAGAACTACTTTCTCGAGAAATCAACCCCCTTCTGACAAACAACATTTGTCTTTTGGTTTGGTGATAGCAGAAATACCCAATGTTTTATTTTGGATAACCTTATAAACATATATTTATCCTATTTTGGTTGTAAACATTTTACACATGCTATGCATACCAAAATTTAAGAAAATGACAATTCGGGTCACTACCCAAACCATATCTTATATGTTGTCAATTTCAACGGATCATGATGGTGCTCTTTTTAGTGGAAAACGGTTGTCACTAATGTATAAACTACAAAATTATAATGGCATTTTTATTAATCTTACCATGTCAAACAAGGTTTGATTTTTTCTTTTGAATACTCCAATCTAATGTGGGGTATTCGAGAAGTATAAGTTGTAGAACAATTCTGCAACTTCTCAGATGTTTTGCTAAACTTGTAACTCAAACTTTATTCTTTATGATCCAATCATAAATACTTGATTATCTTGTTACATTGATTTTAACTTCATATTAACAACCTTTTGAACCAATTCAAAATGTCAAACTTTGTTCCCTTTAAATAGATATACTCACATATCTACTCAAGTCATCGACAGAATTTTATGAAGGAAAAATTAATCCACCATACATGACTACACATAATGGACTATATACATCAATATGTATAATCTCCACTAAATTAGTCGTCCATTCTACTTTGGCCTAAGAACGGAATTCTAGTCATCTTTTGGAAGAGGTCTCACAAGCGTCAATTTATTCAAATTAAAATGACTCCGGAAGTCCAACAATATGGAGTTCCTTCATGTTTTCCTTTCCGATATGAACTAAAATGGTGGTGTCACTATTTAAGTGAAACTCTTCTACGTCTTGCAATGTTTAGCATTTAGTCTTATAGATGTTTACTTTACCAACATGATTTATATTAACATATCCATCAATTATGGAAAATGGTCATAGTTTGAACAATTTCATTTGTTCTCACAAAAGACTAGAACAAAATAACACTTATTAAGTTCTTAAAATAAATCTTGAATGTTTGGTTCGATATGACAATGAACGCAATAACACTTTATTTCTGTTCTTGTCATAATCTATTCCACATCTATTACTAGTTTCTTTTAGGCCCTTGTATTTCTTGCATTGCGTTGCTTTGTATGACAACTCATACCAACCAATGTGGTATCAAAATACCCAAAAATACTTTGTTAACTAGTAATTAATACATCTATAACTTGGATATCAAGCATATACTCCTGAGCTGGACTTTTCCAGTTATCTTCTTTTCTGCCATATATCTATTTGTAATTCTATTTTCAATATTCCCTTTCCTTTACAGAAGAATCATTCAACATCAAACAATGCTAGCCGTACTATCTCATTTTCTTTGGCGTGTTAGTCATATACTATCACCCATTGAGTCATACTTTGAGTTTGATTGTTCTACTAATATCACCATATTAATAGTATTCTTCTAGATTCCACTCTTAGCAATCTCCAAGTAAGGTAAACGACTTTACCCACCCATACTTTTAATCCATCCTATCATAACAATTTTATGATTAAGCTACTATAGCTCGAAGGAATGAATTTAGAGGATAATTTTTAGCGTCCAACTTCTTGGAATATTCAAACGCTCAACATCTTCAATGATTGCATATATTCAAATAATATAAGCAAATATTGTCACGCTAAATTATACTCAGTCATGTTGCCACAAATAAGTTTCTAGATATCAATATATCTTTCACTTCATTGTTTCTGAAAACAACTCTTTTCAGTTCCTAAATCACCTTGATCAACAAAACATTCTTTTGAAGATAAAGTAATACGGAAGCAACCATGACTCTGGATTCTAAGTAGGAATTATTTGCTCTCTAGATCAATCAATCATTAACCATATGGAGCTAGGTAGGAAATACCAAAAATCTACAATAGGACTCAATTTTAAATTTCACTAATACGGTACCAATCTTAAATGGTATTTACCAGATCATAACAGTTATATCTCAATTAACAATCTAAGTGTAAGTTAGTTATGTGGATGCCAATGACTACTACAAGTTGTGCAAATTCACTTTGATTTGTTGTTCATGATAAATAAGTTCAAGTTAATTCAAAATTAAACCATGAACTCCCACTCAAAAACAACATCCCCCTTAGTCGTCTTTAGTGATTACACAAACCAAATTCACTACACCAAAACCGATCATCACGTGAGATGATGTAGTTTCAAAGGCGAACATCGACATGTTCATCATATCATCCATATGACTCATGCTTTACCTTTCGGTTACGTGTTCCGAGGCCATGTCTGTACATGCTAGGCTCACCAAGTAGAACCGTAGTATTGCGTGTGTTTCAAGGCCATGTCTGTACATGCTAGGCTTGAGAACACCCGTTGTATGCGAACGTTGAGTCTATCACACCCGATCATCACGTGGTGTCTCGAAACGACGAACTTTCTTAACGGTGCATACTTAAGGAAGAACACATTATTATCTTGATATTAAGTGAGAGAGATCATCTTATAATGCTACCGTCGCTATCTAAGCAAAACAAGATGCATAAAAGGATTAACATCACAAACATCACATGTAAGGATAACGTGATATGATATGGTCCTCCTTGCACTTGATCTCCATCATGTGCATCATGGTATGATCTCCATCATTCCACCGGCGTGGTACCAAGTACCATGGCACCCCAATCTTGATTGTCCATCAATAAGAAGACAATCATATGGATACCTTCCGGTATATCAATAATTTACAAAATAGATCATCTCATAATCAAATTTGTAATATTGACCATATCACATCACATGCCCAGCAAAAACTTGTTAGACGCCTCTAATTTATTTTTTGCATATTTTACGTGGCTTAGGGATTTCGATTATAGAACCGTTCATACCTACGAACATCAACCACAACGTTGATAAACACTTTTTTAACAACCCTTCGTAGATTAGATCTTAACTATAGTAGGAGAAACGGACACCCCCTTAGCCACAAGTGAGACAACTCTCGCGTACATAGTACACGTAAACTTAGTCTGGGGCAGCTTCATCCTACTATGCCACTAAGATCATAAAATACTCAAGGAGGCAATAACATGATCATCAACGCCCACATACTCATATGTGTTCTACCCGTACAAAACATCTACGCATAGATCCGGCTCTGATACCACTGAAGGGGTCGTTGCATAGAAAACAAAAAATTTCCTACGCGAGAGACACCCGAAAGGCCAAGATCTAATCTAGGAGACGAAGTGCAACGAGCAACTAGAGGGTTAAGGAGAACACATACCCTCGAAGACTCAAAGTGGTACGAGATCAAATCTCGTTGTTGGCGTAGTCGTACTCACACCGATCCCGATAGCGAGAAGATGAGCACCGCAATCCGGCGGTGCATCCGTGATCGGTCACACGTACGGTTGATGACGACCTCCGTTCCCTCGATCCAGCGGGGCGCGGAAGTAGAGGATCCCTCGGAACTCCAGCAGCACGACGGCGTGGTGTGGTGGAGAAAACTTCGTTCAGGGCTTCGCCAAGCGCATGAACAAGTGGTGGAGCAGCGGGAGGAGGGAGGAAGAGATGACACAAGTGTGTGTGTGTGGGAGAGGGACCTCCCACCCCTCCTTTTATAGGAGGGGATGGCAGCCACGAATTTGTGGGTGTCTCCACCTCTCCCTCATCATGTGAGTGGAGTCTCCACTCAACCCACTCATTCTTCCATTAATTCCCACTCAAAATCCCAAGGGTTTTCTTTAATAAATAAATAAAACAATTTTATTTCTTTATTTTAATATTTGTTAATTCCATTAACAAACATTAACATATAACCCCTTGAGTTAGTTGTTAAATCTATTAACAAACATTTGATAAGAATCCCCTTGAACTATTTCAAAATTACTCGAAACAATTTCGGTGATTAGTTTAATATTCCGCGAAACAATTTCGGTACTGTCCAAACTTTTCTCCGATATTCCGTATCCTCTCAAAATGCGTCATCGAACCTTAAGTGTGTCACCCTACGGTTCGCGAATAAGATAGACATGATCGAGACTCCTCTTCGATCAATAATCAACAGCGGGATCTGGAGATCCGTGATGACTCCTATATATTCAACGATGACTCTCGTGATCGTGTGAACCAACAACGCCGTGAACTATTCCCTTTGTCTCGCGATATTTTACTTGTCCGAGATTCGATCATTGGTATCAACCATACCTTGTTCAATCTCGTTACCGACAAGTACTCTTTTCTCGTTCCCGTGATATAACATCCTTGTGATCATATCACGTGCTTGCAAGCGGTTTCGATGTGATATCACCGAGAGGGCCTAGAGTATATCTCTCCGTCATTTGGATGGACAAATTCCACTCTTGATCCATGATCCTCAACTAATACTTTCTGAATACTTAACGACATCTTTATAGTCACCCTGTTACGGTGTGACGTTTGATGCCATCAAAGCACTCTTCCGGTATCAGCGATTGACATGATCTCATGGTCTAAGTAATAAGTTACTTCGTATGTTTGATATAACAATGTAAACTAAATGACTTGATCGCATTGCTATATTCTCTTTGGGTATATGTTCATCACATCATTCTTCTAATGACATGACCCTGTTATTAATAACATCCAATGTTCATGATCAGGAAACCTTGATCATCTATTAATCAACGAGCTAGTTAAAAGAGAGGCTTTACTAGGAACCATTGTTTGTTTATTAAGCACACATGTATCAACGTTTCCGGTTAATACAATTCTAGCATGAGAAATAAACATTCATCATAAACAAGGAATAAGATAATAACCATTTTATTATTGCCTCTCGGGCATATTCCCTTCAGTCTCCCACTTGCACTAGAGTCAATAATCTAGTCTGTAAGCACTTAACACATATGGCGTACCAGTGTTATTACCACGCTTCGCATGTGGTAAACTTTATCAAAAAGATCTGAACTGTTCAGGTCCTATTGTATTTGCATGTTCTTTGCGTCTACACGCATCACTCATTCTCTAATGATATGGCTTTGCATATATATGGTCAATCGGTGAAACCTTAATTCCTCGGCTTAAACCATTGTCACTAACATTGTGAAAATGTAGCTTCATAGTGTTTAGCAATCTTGGAAATTCACCAAGTTCCGGTGATACCTTAATTCCTCAGCTTAAACTGATGTTACTAACATTGTGAAAATGTAGCTTCATAGTGTCAGCATTCTTGGAATTTCACCAAGTTCAATAAAGAACTCTTTGACGCAAAATACGCTTATTATGAGTTGTCAACACAACGATATACTTTAGCCTTTGTTGTAGTATCTGTCACAATATTTTAATTTTGAAACTCTTTCAAATCGAGCATGGAACTTTCTTCCATCCTATTGTGCTACCCTTCATCACATATTTTAATTGAGATAAAATTTCTTGAATAAATGACAAGACTATTAGTGTAACATATTACAACTAATATTTTGTCACTACTACATAGGAAAACATATCCTTAGCATTTCTAAAATGACACAAGGATCTCTCCCACTATTGTCTAATCATCATATGAATTATCCTGCTATAACATTTTATAGCATAAAACTCATCTGGTTGTGTACATAGCATGGAAACATGACTTAGAAATCTCAATTTCAATGATACCATCATGTGTCAAAACACATGAATCTTGCTCAATTATTTTCCATGTGACAAGAACTCCTTCTTATCATTTTTATATTGACTTACTTCAATATTTCATCTATGTAATTTGGCTTCAATCATATCAGGCGCTTCAATCCATCTTTTATAGATATCGATTCCCAATATCTTCTAAGCCTTTCATCAATATGAAAATCTTAACCGTGTTAATTTAAAATACATATTTTCCAATCAACCATATGTCATCTACATAAAGTATTGGAAATATATCATAGCGCTCCCACTTAATTTCTTGTAACTCTACAAGCATCTTTATCTTTCATGATGGAATCAAACTATTTTGATAACTTCATTAAGGTAAAGATTTCAACTTCGTTATGCTCACTTCAACCATTGAAGTGTGCATACCTTTCTAGCAACCTTTTGAATTTTACAAAACTCTCAGACTGTGTCAAGTACACATCCTTGATCAAACTTCCTCGAGAGGAGAGTTGGTTTTGTTATTCAACTGCCATATCATAATATGTAACCTTTTGCTAGAACTATCCGCAAAGACTAAAACATCACTACGGAAGATCAAAATCTTGTAGTAGTTAACTCTTTGAACTTCGTCGAAGACAACTTTTCGATAAGTACAACTTTCAAAAGATGTAAAATCCATGTCTTTGTCGCTATATAGACCCTTTTGTTATCGTTAGGCATCATGCCTATCGAAAGGACTACCAAGTCACATACTTGATATTCATACAAAGATACAATGGCGATAAAATGACTCATAGTCAATTTTACGAAGTCAGGGCCCATCATTTGCTTCCTTTATAAGGTCCAGGTCCTTTGTTGTCAAAACAACACTTTATACTTAAACCACAAGTTGTTCTAAGTACAAAGTTTTTGGACTTTTCTGGTATAGTTCGCAAACTCATTTGAAGTATCTACAACATTTGTAGTGTCTTCTACTTAGTCAAAATAGTAAACCCCGGAACAACTTCCAGTGCTGCGCTACTCTTGACATGATAACGAAGATTCTCTAATCTCGTTGAGTTTGTACTGTGCTCCCACTCACCTGTTTCGCAAGAACTACTTTCTCGAGAAATCAACCCTTTCTGACAAACAACATTTGTCTTTTGGCTCGGTGATAGGAGAAATACCCAATGTTTTATTTGGGATAACCTTATAAACATACATTTATCCTAATTTGGTTGTAAACATTTTACACATGCTATGCATACCAAAACTTAAGAAAAATGACAATTCGGGTCACTACCCAAACCATATCTTATATGTTGTCAATTTCAACGGATCATGATGGTGCTCTTTTCAGTGTAAAAGTGGTTGTCCTTAATGTATAAACTACAAAATTATAATGGCAATTTTATTAATCTTACCATGTCAAACAAGATTTGATTTTGTCTTTTGAATACTCCAATCTAATGTGGGGTATTCGAGAAGTATAAGTTGTAGAACAATTCTGCAACTTCTCAGATGTTTTGCTAAACTTGTAACTCAAACTTTATCCTTTATGATCCAATCATAAATACTTGATTATCTTGTTACAGTGATTTTAACTTCATATTAACAACCTTTTGAACCAATTCAAAATGTCAAACTCCGTTTTCTTTAAATAGATATACTCACATATCTACTCAAGTCATTGACAGAATTTTATGAAGGAAAAATTAATACACCATACATGACTAAACATAATGGACTATATACATTAATATGTATAATCTCCACTAAATTAGTCGTCCATTCTACTTTGGCCGAAGAACGGAATTATAGTCATCTTTTGGAAGAGGTCTCACAAGCGTCAATTTATTCAAAATAAAATGACTCCGGAAATCCATCAATATGGAGTTCCTTCATGTTTTCCTTTCCGATATGAACTAAAATGGTGGTGTCACAATTTAAGTGAAACTCTTCTACGTCTTGCAACGTTTAGCATTTAGTCTTATAGATGTTTACTTTACCAACATGATTTATATTAACATATCCATCAATTATGGAATATGGTCATAGTTTGAACAATCTCATTTGTTCTCAGAAAAGACTAAAACAAAATAACAACTTATTAAGTTCTTCAAATAAATCTTGACTGTTTGGTTCGATACGACAATGAACACAATAACACTTTATTTATGTTCTTGTCATAATCGATTCCACATCTATTACTAGTTCCTTTTAGGCCCTTGTATTTCTTGCATTGCGTTGCTTTGTATGACAACTCATACCAACCAATGTGGTATCAAAATACCAAAAAATACTTTGTTAACTAGTAATACATCTATAACTTGTATATCAAGCATATACTCCTGAGCTGGACTTTTCCAGTTATCTTCTTTTTCTGCCATATATCTTTTTGTAATTCTATTTTCAATATTCCCTTTCCTTTACAGAAGAATCATTCAACATCAAACAATGCTAGTCGTACTAGCTCATTTTCTTTGGTGTGTTAGTCATATACTATCACCCATTGAGTCATACTTTGAGTTTGATTGTTCTACTAATATCACCATATTAATAGCATTCTTCTAGATTCCACTCTTAGCAATTTCCAACTAAGGTAAACTACTTTACCCATACTTCTAATCCATCCCATCATAACAATTTTATGATTAAGCTACTATAGCTCGAAGGAAGGGATTTAGAGGATAATTTTTTAGCGCCCAACTTCTTCGAATATTCAAACGCCTAGCGTCTTCAATCATTGCATATATTCAGATAATATAAGCAAACATTGTCACGCTAAATTTGCATATATTCAGATAATATAAGCAAACATTGTCACGCTAAATTATACTCAGTCATGTTACCACAAATAGGTTTTTAGATATCAATATATCTTTCACTTGATTGTTTCTGAAAACAACTCTTTTCAGTTCCTAAATCACCTTGATCAACAAAACATTCTTTTGAAGATAAAGTAATACGGAAGCAACCATGACTCTGGATTCTAAGTAGGAATTATTTGCTCTCTAGATCAATCAATCATCAACCATATGGAGCTAGGTAGGAAATACCAAAAATCTACAATAGGACTCAATTTTAAATTTCACTAATACGGTAGCAATCTTAAATGGTATTTACCAAATCATAACAGTTATATCTCAATTAACAATCTAAGTGTAAGGTAGTTATGTGGATGCCAATGACTACTACAAGTTGTGCAAATTCACTTTTATTTGTTGTTCATGATAAATAAGTTCAAGTTAATTCAAAATTAAACCATGAACTCCCACTCAAAAACAACATCCCCCTTAGTCGTCTTTAGTGATTACACGAACCAAATTCACTACACCAAAACCGATCATCACGTGAGATGATATAGTTTCAAAGGCGAACATCGACATGTTCATCATATCATCCATATGACTCATGCTTTACCTTTCGGTTACGTGTTCCGAGGCCATGTATGTACATGCTAGGCTTGCCAAGTAGAACCGTAGTATTGCGTGTGTTTCAAGGCCATGTCTGTACATGCTAGGCTTGAAAACACCCGTTGTATGCGAACGTTGAGTCTATCACACCCGATCATCACGTGGTGTCTCGAAACGACGAACTTTCTTAACGGTGCATACTTAAGGAAGAACACATTATTATCTTGATATTAAGTGAGAGGGATCATCTTATAATGCTACCGTCGCTATCTAAGCAAAACAAGATGCATAAAAGGATTAACATCACAAACATCACATGTAAGGATAACGTGATATGATATGGTCCTCCTTGCACTTGATCTCCATCATGTGCATCATGGTATGATCTCCATCATTCCACCGGCGTGGTACCAAGTACCATGGCACCCCATTCTTGATTGTCCATCAATAAGAAGACAATCATATGGATACCTTACGGTATATCAATAATTTACAAAATAGATCATCTCATCATCAAATTTGTAATATTGACCATATCACATCACATGCCCAGCAAAAACTAGTTAGACGCCTCTAATTTATTTTTGCATATTTTACGTGGCTTAGGGATTTCGATGATAGAACCATTCATACCTACGAACATCAACCACAACGTTGATAAACACATTTTTAACAACCCTTCGTAGATTAGATCTTAACTATAGTAGGAGAAACGGACACCCCCTTAGCCACAAGTGAGACAACTCTCGCGTACATAGTACACGTAAACTTAGTCTGGGGTAGCTTCATCCTACTATGCCACTAAGATCATAAAATACTCAAGGAGGCAATAACATGATCATCAACGCCCACATACTCATATGTGTTCTACCCGTATAAAACATCTACGCATAGATCCGGCTCTGATACCACTGAAGGGGTCGTTGCATAGAAAATAAAAAATTTCCTACGCGAGAGACACCCGAAAGGCCAAGATCTAATCTAGGAGACGAAGTGCAACGAGCAAATAGAGGGTTAAGAAGAACACATACCCTCGAAGACACAAAGCGTTACGAGATCAAATCTCGTTGTTGGCGTAGTCGTGCTCACACCAATCCCGACAGCGAGAAGATGAGCACCGCAATCCGGCGGTGCATCCGTGATCGGTCACACGTACGGTTGATGACGGCCTCCGTTCCCTCGATCCAGCGGGGCGCGGAAGTAGAGGATCCCTCGGAACTCCAGCAGCACGACGGCGTGGTGTGGTGGAGAAAACTTCGTTCAGGGCTTCGCCAAGCGCATGAACAAGTGGTGGAGCAGCGGGAGGAGGGAGGAAGAGATGACACAAGTGTGTGTGTGTGGGAGAGGGACCTCCCACCCCTCCTTTTATAGGAGGGGATGGCAGCCACGAATTTGTGGGTGTCTCCACCTCTCCCTCATCATGTGAGTGGAGTCTCCACTCAACCCACTCATTCTTCCATTAATTCCCACTCAAAATCCCAAGGGTTTTCTTTAATAAATAAATAAAATAATTTTATTTCTTTATTTTAATATTTGTTAATTCCATTAACAAACATTAACATATAACCCCTTGAGTTAGTTGTTAAATCTATTAACAAACATTTGATAAGAATCCCCTTGAACTATTTCAAAATTACTCGAAACAATTTCGGTGATTAGTTTAATATTCCGCGAAACAATTTCGGTACTGTCCAAACTTTTCTCCGATATTCCGTATCCTCTCAAAATGCGTCATCGAACCTTAAGTGTGTCACCCTACGGTTCGCGAATAAGATAGACATGATGGAGACTCCTCTTCGATCAATAATCAACAGCGGGATCTGGAGATCCGTGATGACTCCTATATATTCAACGATGACTCTCGTGATCGTGTGAACCAACAACGCCGTGAACTATTCCCTTTGTCTCGCGATATTTTACTTGTCCGAGATTCGATCATTGGTATCAACCATACCTTGTTCAATCTTGTTACCGACAAGTACTCTTTTCTCGTTCCCGTGATATAACATCCTTGTGATCATATCACGTGCTTGCAAGCGGTTTCGATGTGATATCACCGAGAGGGCCCAGAGTATATCTCTCCGTCATTTGGATGGACAAATTCCACTCTTGATCCATGATCCTCAACTAATACTTTCTGAATACTTAACGACATCTTTATAGTCACCCTGTTACGGTGTGACGTTTGATGCCATCAAAGCACTCTTCCGGTATCAGCGATTGACATGATCTCATGGTCTAAGTAATAAGTTACTTCGTATGTTTGATATAACAATGTAAACTAAATGACTTGATCGCATTGCTATATTCTCTTTGGGTATATGTTCATCACATCATTCTTCTAATGACATGACCCTGTTATTAATAACATCCAATGTTCATGATCAGGAAACCTTGATCATCTATTAATCAACGAGCTAGTTAAAAGAGAGGCTTTACTAGGAACCATTGTTTGTTTATTAAGCACACATGTATCAACGTTTCCGGTTAATACAATTCTAGCATGAGAAATAAACATTCATCATAAACAAGGAATAAGATAATAACCATTTTATTATTGCCTCTCGGGCATATTCCCTTCAACGGTACCCGTCACTAGTAGGACTTTTTGGCCCGTCGCTGATAGGGTATTGTGCGAGATGACCCCGTTTAGACCTAATCTTCCAAACGAACTGCTCCCCTCGAGGATCTAGACCTTCCAAACCCTAAACAAAGTTCCCTCCGCCTCCATTGCAAGGTACAGATCAACGGTCTGCGGAGAGTCGGCGGTGGAGGCTAGCCGCGGGCCTGCCAAAGCTCGGGCAGTTACTGACCTCTCAAACCAGCAGGCATAACAACTCTAAAGGCAGTAAGGTAAGCCTACACTCCATTCTTGTGGGATGATGCAGTAGATCATATAACAGGCCATAATGTTTACATTTGCATAAAATATTCCTTATTGGTCACACATTTGGACTAGTTTCTATGGTCATGCACTATATTATCGGTAAAGTTGGACAAAATGGTCCATAATTCATACAGTCTCTTTCAATCTATACAAACTAGTTTCACATTAGCCTCACAAGTATATTTAAGAGCATCTAACAGGTAGTAGCTTCATTTGTTTTATTTTGAGTCTATGCAGTGTAATGATGCATATCCAATTTTTTTGCTTCTAGATTCTGCCTACTCCACACATTTTCTTGGGGCAATGGGACATGGGGGAGTAAGATTGTTGTGCAGGAGCTTCTAGACAGAATTTACATCAAGTGGTAGAAACTTACTACATATGTGTCCCCGAGGCACTTATCTGATCATGTGTACCCATTGTCGTCCATCTATACCTCATGGCACCTTTATTCCAGTGGAGAGTTCATTGAATTACCCCGGATATTAATGATGACACTGAACTCTTTGAATCTCTGTGCTTCTCTGTATAATGGTGTACATACCATTGAAGTTAACAAAAAAATTCCATTGGGGTTAAAGTAGGCAAAATTAGAGGAAAAGCGGATAGTGGAAAATCTACAGGAAGAAACAATGTGGATGGAGAATTTTATAAAAGTTTTGAAGAAGCTTCAAAAGTTTAAGAAAAAACTAAAAAAAATCAAGAGCAATGAAGAATAAAGGATAAGAAGAAGAAGGAGGAGGAGGAGGAGAAAGAGAAGAAGAAGTAGAGGAATAATTGGAGAGAAAGCAGGCAGAGGAAGGTAAAACTATGTGTGAGAATGTCATAAAGGTGTTGCGCAAACAACTTAAGGAAATAAGTAATTTGGTGGAAGAGGAAGAGAAGAAGGAGGCGGGGAAGAAGAAAAATGACTTGGAGAAAAACAAAGCAAATAAGAGCAAAAGTGGAGGTGGACTAGTAGGAGGAGAAGATGAAGAAGAGGACTTGTCCCAGGTGTCATTTTCTACCCCTGCCTTCTCGAGGACTTATCCCAGGTACCACCAAATCTACTTCAACTCTTAGGGGAGGTCTCAAGATTGAACAAGTTCCCAAGATGTAGTTGCTAGAGTGCAAGATGTATTTTTTATTTTTTGACAGCAGGCGTGACATTTTATCAATAATAAGGAATATATAGATCTTTAGAACATGAAATACATAAAGAAGAGGTTTAGTTCTATGGACACAACAGATAAGTCCATGCTCTCCTCAGCATATGCGTACGGAATAATAATCTCCACTGGGAACACTAGGGACTTGTCTGGACCTCCCTCAGCCGTAACAAAGGACAAGTGATTGTGGCGAACCGTTAGATTATGGACATGTAGGCAGAAGAGGAGCACGATATCGGAGCAGCAGATGTAAAAGTCAATGCAAGCTCACCCCGTTCAGACCCAATCCTCCAAACAAACAGCTCTCCTCGAGGATCTCGACCTTCCAAACCCTAACGAAAACTCCCCCTGCCTCCATTGGGAGGCACAGACCAACGGTCTGTGGAGAATCAGCGGTGGCCTGTGGGGGTTAGCCGCGGGCCTGCCAAAGCTCGGGCGGTTCTTGACCTCTCCAATCAGCAGGCACAACAACTCAAAACTCAGTAAGGTAAGCCTACCCTCCATTCTCGTGGGATGGTGAACTAGATCATATATCAGACCACAATGTTCATAGTTGCATAAAAAAATCCTTATTGGTCGTATTTTTTGACTCGTTTCTACAGTCATGCATTATATTATCGATCGATAAAGTTGGACAAAATGTTCCATAAAGCATACATCCACTTTCAATCTATACAAAAAAATTCAGATTAGGCTTCATTTGTTTAATTCGACCTACTCCACACAGTTTGTTGCGGGAAATGGGACATGGGGAGAGTAAGATTCATGTGTAGGAGCTTCCATACAGGAATTACATCAAGCTGTAGAAATGTACTGCCTATGTGTCTCCGAGGCACCTATCTGATTATGTGTACCCGTTGTCATTCATCTATACCTCGTGGCGACATTGTGTCAGTCGAGAGTTGATTAAATTCCCCCCGATATTAATGATGACACTGAACTCTTTGATTCTTCGTGCTTCTCTGTATTATGGCCTACATAATGTGTAAGTCGATGGAAATTTTCCATTGGGATTAAAATAGGAAAAATTAGAGAAAGCGGATAGTGGAAAATCGACAGCAAGAAATGATGTGGATGGAGAATTTCATAAAAGTTTTAAAGATGCTTCGAAAGTTAAAACAATCTGAAAAAGAAAAAAAAATCAAGAGCAAAGAAGAATAAAGGAGAAGAAGAAGGAGGAGGAGGAGTATGACGAGGAGGAGCAAGATAATAAGAAGTAGAGGAAGAATTGGAGATAAAGCAGGCAGAGGAAGGTAAAAATATGTGTGAGAACCGCTTAAGGGCTTCTTTGATCCATAGGGTAGGAATTGCAAAGGAATATGAAAGGGATAGGAATAGGAAGGGATGACAGGTGCAAAACTTTGTCTTGTTCCTTGTGCATAGGAAAAAACATGAGGTTTGAGTGCATTGTTTGCCTCTACGTTTTGTACTGAAATGACATGTAGGGGAAATTTTCCTATGGTTTTCGTTCACATCATTCCTATGAATCAAAGTTGTGAACAGTACCATCTCTTGAAAAATTCCTAACCCTCTACTTTTCCTTCACAGTTCCTTCGAATCAAAGGAGGCCCAAAGGGGGTTGCGTAAACAACTTAAGGAAATAAGTAATTTGGTGGAAGAGAAAGAGAAGGAGCAGGCGGGGAAGAACAAGAAATGACTTGGAGAAAAACAAATCAAATAAGAATAAAGGTGGAGTAGGAGGAGGTGAATATGAAGAAGATGCAGAATTGGAAAAGCAGGCAGCGGGAGGTACAAAGAAGGGAAAACTGAAAAATTAAAGTAGTACCACCCGAGGATCCTGATCTTTGCATCTCAGTGCTTCACATAGATGAAAAAATCTTGTTTGACCCGCCAGGTCCAGAACTCAAAAATCTGTAGGATTTACTAAATGGATTCCCAACATCGACTTATGTTATAGAGATAAAAAAATATGGGACTGCACAGAGAAAGTATAGTCCGGTTTGCTATACATAACTCTTGCAAATTCTGTTTGCAACTTTTATTTGCATTGATAATATCTGCACTAGACACTAAAAACAAATCATATTTGGAGACATTTTCGCGTTGTCATAGAGAAGCTTCTTCTTGTGCAACATACCAACAAAGCCTCCACTGATACGAACGACTGGATCCAAGTAAACATTTATTCAAGACTTGATGTTTATCATATTTTCCCTAGAGATAACCTTGTCCTCAAACACTTATTTTGGAAGAGGGTAATGGACACTGCTGCAACTCTAAAAGGTCATGTCAAAATCACAGTAGAGTGTATTCTATTGGACGAACTTGCCTTTGTTCCTCAATCGTCGTTGTACCCAAAAGAATTATCCGCAATAGATATGTTAGAAAATGATAGTGTGTATAATCGGTTAATGAGGTTTGATGATACTCTAAACACATGATAAATATTCGTTGTCGTTGGGCACCTTAATTTATTTTATGCTCATTTTTGCAGGTTTCCTGTAATAGTTACTTGTACAGACGGTCATGAGTGGAAAGTCTGTTTTCTCTCAGCGATGGCGAGTTCCAACATCTAAATCATTTTTTCTATGACTAGTTAGCGTGCACTTGCAACGCACGATCTTTGGGCTCTTACTTTTTCCCCTCTTGGTTTGTCATATTCTCGTATGAAATGAAAGAAATGATAAACCTCATTGTTGATTCCCATAGTGATTACCAAGATTAATTTTTCAATGCAAGCCTCAACAAATAAATATGAATTATTGATGAGATTTTTTGCTAAATTTTAAGACCGCATAGGAACATGCATACTCTCTAATTATTTGGTATTATTTATTGATTATTGAACACATATAGTTTCATTTTTTCAAATTAAAAACTCACCCACCATTTTTTTAGAGCAACACACAGATATTGTATTACGACAACAAGGTGGGCATGTCTAGAGCGTTTGATTCAACTTTTGGAGGTTGGCTAAACCAAGTCTCATAGTGGCCTACCTCCATTACTACAACATGCACAACTAAAAGAAGCAGCACTGCATTACATATTCTTGGGCAATTTACAACTTCAACATCACTGAATCTAGACTTAAATGGAACTTGGTTTCTTCGAAGATAGATAGACCACATTCTCTATTCGCGATGGCATGCTTCAAAATATATTAGTCGTCGGTCTATAAGGTTACATCTTGACCAACAATTTGCAACACTACAATCTCTGTTTGTAGCCAGGCTTGAGCACATGCCTAAAGATGGTAATTTTACTAGCTGTGGGCTGCCTACTCCAGCTGCAATCCGGTTGCCACGATCGTTACGAATAGTAAGCCTAGTCCTCCTGATTGATCAGAAGTTTGAAAGAGCAAGCCATGTTGATCTTCAAGACATCAGCTTGCAGCGGAGACCATGTTCAAGCCTTCGCTTTGATTGGTTCCCTAGGCTTCTGTTGTTCCTTCACACAGTTTGAAGTATGATGGATAGTTTCAAAACATATTTCTTCATGCCTACTTTATCATTTCTCCCACATTCCCCATACTATTTCATGCCACCATGACCAGAGGATTTTATTTCTAGCATCTCATCTTATTTCCATTTTAGAATGTATGGTGAGGTTTACAACATCTAGAGATGGGGCAAGCTGCCAACCAGATTTGTTTCAGTTGAGGCATTCTCCAGTCTTTTACTTTTCTGCATTTTAGATAACAATCAGCTGAGGCCTTTTGGCATGAAGTTGTAGGTATTCATCAAGTTTGATGTAAGGAATCAAGGTCTTAATCTGGTAGGCTGGATCAACCACTTGAGATAAACAAAAAAGGATGCATAACATACTCAAGAATTGGGGGAATGATGGGAACAAAGTTCAAAGATATATTTCCAAAATCGCAACAACAAAAGGACCAAAAAAATATTATGGTTTTGTTTCTCACAAGCACACCTACACACCCCCATCACACAAGAAATAGAACCTCGAGCTAAAAGGATGTCCAATTTCATACCGGAAAAAAACAAGTATAGTTAATAACTAAAAAATTACATGATCAAGAAAGTTATCTTGACTTATGATTTATTCACCATTTTAAATATGAATCAATCATGTTGTGTGAGGTAAAAGAAACATCCACTATTTCCAGAAGATACAACTCCCTTAGGGGATCATGTACAAAAATTGCTAGCATGTAATATACCAGATTACAAAATAGAACTTCCTCAAATTTCTGCAGAATCTACCCCACTCATAATACAGTAATCGGAGAAATTAAATCATAGTTGATTGAATATAAAAAATATCAAACAAGAACATGAACACCATGAGGCAAATATGGGCTTGAATACCTTCACTGCACTCGATCAAACTTCTTAGTGGATCAAAGTTTCCGCAGTCAATCCAATGACCTTTTCAAGCTGGCCAGCTGTGTAAGTTTCCATCGGACAATTGACTGATTATTTTTACAGAAAAATTACTGGGATTGCAACAACCATGTTCAAGCATCCAAATTAGGGAACTTAATATATCACTTCATCTTGTATGTTTAAATCAAACCTGTTTGTACAAAAAAAAGTGAAGTTGTTGTCTCTGTTCCGGCATTTAGATGTTAATCTGCACACTTTGTAGAAGCTTCCAAGAAACAAGATACAGATAAATGTATGCTCATTTTGATCGGCATAGTGTACCAGCAGAATTTTCAATGGAAAAATATGGATCTTCGCAGTACAAGATTTAAAAACTCTGCCTACAGAAAAAAAATTAGGAAAGGTGGTAAACAATGCAGGGATGTAATTATCCAAATAATCCTAATTAGTTCTTAAGTTCATGTTACCTTTATTTATTTGTTTCGCGGATGGAAAAGTGGTACTCCTTGTTTCACTGATTTGTAAAATTACAAGTGCAAAAATGAAAACGATTAGAACATTTCGTAAACAATTGAGTTATGCAATTCGGACCATTACTACCATGGAAATCAGAGGTATAAATAGGAGCAAAGAATAATGGAAGAGCCTTAAAGAGCTCAGATCATATTTTCTTCGGCTGCTCCTTAGTTAGATTCGCTTGGAGTGTCTTGAGCCAGGTTCTTGGGAGAACC
This sequence comes from Alopecurus myosuroides, assembly GCA_028641055.1. Lineage (NCBI taxonomy): Eukaryota > Viridiplantae > Streptophyta > Magnoliopsida > Poales > Poaceae > Alopecurus > Alopecurus myosuroides. The sequence continues at coordinate 32,256,850 of CM054057.1, forward strand.
TGGTACCTCGCAAACTTTGCGGATCATGCAGTCCTCTCTACTCTCTTGGGAGGATTTCGCAGATCGATTTGGGCGCTTTTTCTTGCTACTTCTTGGGCGCTATGGAATATTAGAAATAAGCACGCTATTGAGGGTTCGATTATTCCTCACCCCGCTGATATTATCTTCAAATCTTCGGTGTTTTTGCAGCTGTGGATCCCCTCGATGAAGCATGAAGACAGGGACGTGGCGAGACAGCTGGTGGATGACCTCAAGAAGATACACCACTCATGTCACTTTCCCCCAGCAACTAGCCACATGCCTCCTAGTTTCAGTGCGGTTCCTTAGCCTTTTTGTTTTTAGTAGCTGGTTGTGGTCTTAGTTTGTTCGTTGGTGAAGCTGTATGCCACGGCATGTTATTTTTTCTTGGCGAAGTTGTATGCCCAGCATTTGTGTAACTTGTGGATGTGTCAAGCTTTGTTAATCCAAGGTTTTATCTAAAAAATAATCTTGCAATATTGGCATGGAGTTTCGCAAAATATTCACAATTCGTTCTCTGTACTGAAAATAAGACCACAAAGGGAAACATAATAAGATCTCATTTTCCGGACCAAAAACTTCTTATGAGAATCATGTGAGAACCAAATAAAAATTATATATAGTGTAGTGCACGTGAAAGGAAAATTCACGAACCAACATGAGTATACTATATTTGTCGGACACAGAAACACATCGATGTAGAGTATACATCAGTGGACGCAACACCTTGAGGATTGGAGGGCGGATCAGGCCACCAATAACCAGCGGCACATGAGAGATGGGAGAAGTATTCATGTTGTTAACGTCATTGTTGACCCTTATACATGGAGGAATATTCGGATCTAGAGGATTCCTTTATCTCATCTTGATGTTGAGGTCTTCGGAAGGAAGCTTCTTTTACTTCGGGTTGCTAACTACTAAGGTCTTCTCGGGACATCGCCAAGTATGTAATTTTTAATAGAAAGACAACAGAAGAAAACTTTTTGGTAGACTTTTAAATGAAAACCAAAGTTTTATAAACTCACGTTTATTTATTTATACAAAAAGTTTTGAGTCATGAAAACAAAGGAAAAAAAGGTATGTTTACTATATTCTCTGTTTTTCTTCAAAACTTTTGTTTTATAAACCAGGCAATAATTTTTTTGAAAATATGAGAAAAATGGAAACCATGGGGTTCCTTAGATAAAACCATTTTATGCAATAACATTTTTTTTTACTAAATTTGTTTCCTATCTGACGTCCATGCAAACTAAGGTCTCCTAAAGTCAGAATGGCTCTGATACCAACTATGTGGGGACCCCAGACTAACAATCCGAGACCTCCAGTATGCATACATTCGCGATCCCATGATCAGTTAGTCGTGAACAACATACTCGAGTTGGCATTTCAGATTACAACATCCACTACACGAATACACGGCTTACACAACTGGTCACATGACTCAGTTGAAAACAACTGCCACGCAGGACAGGAAAACACACTAAACAGCGGAAGTCTACAAAACACACTCGTGGTAAATCCAAGTCATGCCTTGACTACCTACAGGCTACTGACTCCGAGACGTTCCTAGTTCGCACAGCTGTCAGTGACACCATCTTCTTCAGGTTCTCCGGGTTTCTGCTCAAAGTCTCGCTAAGACAATAGCCAGGGACAAAACCATTGTGAGTACATTGGAATGTACTCGCAAGACACCCCAAATGAAAGCTAAACATGCAAGTATGCATATATAAAGGTGGTAGGAAGGCTGTAATTAGGGTTCAACTAGCCATGATGAATTTAAGACTCATCATAGTTGCACAAGTTTTATTTTTCTTTGTTGAACAAGATACTTCAAAAGATATATCATTTCTCTTGTAGATATAGCATGTCCATAATGTTTTGATAAAGCACTCTAAATAAAGAAGACATTTCTCTTTACAAAACTTCTTGGAAGATCATAACTTCTAAAACATCATTTTTCGAGTACCTCAAAGGTACAGTCTTTCCCCTTGCCACGTACCTCCCAGGTACAAATTCCAGAACACTTTTCCAACTTTTCGAAAACATTGACACAATGCCAGCTACATGGCAATTCAACTGTCCATGGTGGAAAATACTAAACACACATACACAAATATATGCTACAAGCAAACAAGTGCATCGTAGGGGATTTGTATCCCTAACCAAAAATGCAATGGGACCAGTGGGTTATGGGCCCACTAATATACCAAGGCATTAAGAGGTAACAAAGCCTCTGGTCACACTTGACAAAAAATATAATCTACCAAACAATTACTACTCATACTAGTGAAAACAACTTAGTGAAAAAAAAATTGTTACCCATGCTTTGCTATAAAAATAAAGTGCAAGCTAACAGAGATGATAACATCAAAATATCAGTACCAAAGTGGTACTGGACTCAACACAGCCACATCAAAAACCTAGGTATCAAACATAACAAACTTACTCATAAAAATCTATTTAACAAAAAGACTAGAAAAACAATAAGAGACTATTTCTGTTTCTATTTGATTTTCCAAACATGCACACACTTCCTATCAAACTAGGATTGCAATAAAACAACTTAATAACATAGATCAACTCATCTACACATGCTAGGAAACGAGTTTCCAACAAGCAAACATTTAATTACAAGCAAACACACAAGATCTACTAAAAACAGAAAAGCTGATGTTTCTAGAAATGCAAACCAAAAATAATCTAGAGGTTTAAAAATTATTCCAAGCTAGGATTCCATATATATAGTAACACACAAGCTCATCCAATTAGATTCACATCAAAAATCATTTTTAAACTCCCTCTAAAAATCCTAGAAAAGCATACTGGCCTTTTAACGAAATGGATGGCATTTCCAACTGGTAACTCTCCTTGATGTGAGGTCAAGTACTATGGATAGATCTATTCAATAAATACTCAAAACATTTTGATTTGCAATATTTGGATACAGATCCAAAAAGTTATGCACAAAATGGTTCCACAGACAGTCTGTGGCATTTAAATAAGTATAACAAAAGTAAACATGCAAACACATATCTACCACTTGGATGTGTTCAAGAAAAAGTAGATCTACTTCCAAAAATATATGTAGAATTTAGCTTGAAATAAAACTATTTTAAACGGATCAAAAGCTACACACAAGTTTCTGTACAAAAAAATTATAAGAAAAACACACCGAGGGCACGAGCTGGTTTCATGGCGCGCGGCCCAGCTAGCCGCCGAATCGGCCCACTTGCGCGCGTACAGTAACGCGCGGGAACGTGGGACGTTCAAGCATGGCCGTTGATCAAAATATCAACGGTCCGCGCGTTCGTCAACCTCTTTCTCCTCTCTCTCTCTCGACGGAAGCACACGACGGCTCGGGATGTGGTGATTCCTCACCGTGAGGTCGCGAGGGATGATGGTGCGGGCTCGTGGAGGCAGTAGGGCATCCGGGCGGTGTAGGGGTGCGGGCTTGCGGCAATGTCGTGGCTCCAGACGGTGTGGCGACATAGAGTGGCCACGGCGGCGACGGAGACGACGTCGGGGCTCATGCACAAACGAGAGCACGCGAAGGGATCAGGGGGTGGCGCGGGACTACGAGGATCACAAGTGAGACGAACAAGAGCGATGGGAGGGCGTGGGTGCGAGGTGCACCACCTCGGGCAGCTACGGTGTCCGACGACAAATTCTCGGTCGTGGCGCTCGTGGAGGCTTCTCGAGGGCGCTTTCTCGGGTGGAGGCGGGTGCAGGGAAGGGGTGGAGAGTAGTGGCGAAGGGGTGAGGCGCGGGGTGGCTTTATCTCGCGACGGCATGGTCGTGGACACGAGGGAGCTCTCGGTGGCGTCAGAAATGACATGGGGGTGTGTCCGCAGTGTTCCAAGTCGTGGGACGGTGTCAGGGAGCTAGGAGGGTGTCGGGGGCAACTACTTGGAAGCCTTTGAGGGGTAGAAGAGCCACGACATGGCCATAGTGGCTATGTCATGCCACTCCACTCTATGCCACCTTTCTTTCTCACTCTCTCTCTCTCTCTCTCTCTCTCCCTTGACCATCTAGAAGCAAGGCAAAGGATCCAAAGTGAAGTCCAAACTATAGTGAAACAATTTGGTAAAGTGGAATTTCAAGATTTGAACCAAAAATAATCGAAAACAACTGTCAAAGTGTGGTGAAACAACTGTTTCTGGAAAATTCAGAAAATTCTGTTAGGACTTAGCAAATTCTTTTAAGTGCTGGAAACAGTTAAAAACATCAAAACGTCCAGCTTTTTTTAAAGGGTCAAATGAATTCCAAATGTTGTTTTCAAAGTTGAAGATTGTTAAACATGTTTTAAACTTTCAGAAACATCTTTTGAAAACAAATTTGGAATAGTGGAAGGCTATGAAAACATAGTGGGAAAAAGGCTACTTTTTGTTTTTCTCTGTTTTCTAAAAATGAAATTTTCTATCTTATTTTTCTTCCACAAAAACAACATGCAAATGATTTTTTTTCTTATTCCAAAATTCAAACCAAGCTTATGGATTTGTAGTCCATATATCCAAGAACAAATAAAAGTCAAGAAAACAGAAAATAGAATATTATAGCCTAGTGAAAACAAGGGTGGAAAACAGGTACTGGGCTATATTTTCAGGAAATGACAAATTATATGGCCCACAGGAGAAGTGTGCGCCACAAAAACTGGGTGAGGCCCGCCCCAATCAATGCAAGCAAACATTTTTGTGCTGCACATGATCTGGTGCGCCATAGAAATGTACAATTCTGTGGCGCATGTATATTGGTGCGCCACAGAATATGACATTTCTGTGCGCACCCATACACATGCGCCACATATTTTTTTTTCTCTCCACACCACACACCCCCCCCCCCGGATCGCCTTTTTATTTTTTCCATGGGAGAGTTCCAGGTCAAAAAATAAATTCCTTATAGATGCACGGAGAGTTTAAGGTCTACTTTTTTTAAAATCAAATTTTGAAATATGAATTTCGACTTTCGGAGCAAAAGTTCTTTAAAAAAAAGTAAAATCAGCATAACTTTTGCATACGATGTCGGAAAAAAAAGTTCAAGACATAAAAAGAAAGCTAGCAAAAAAAGGAACTCAACCTCACTCGCCTTCTCCCTGTGAGGTTTTCCTAAATTCTCCACATTCGAAAAGGAAAAAATGTTATTTCAAACAGAAGATATTTTCATACAAAATATAAAAAAAATCAATTTTTTTTTCTGTGGCGCACGGGTAATTGGTGCGCCACAGAATTGTTTGGCGGGATTCAAAATTTGAATCCCGCCCAACAACCCTTCTCTTTTCCCTCTTCTTTCTCCTTCTCTCCTTTCTCTCATTTCACTTCCCCTCTCCCTTCTCCTCCACTTATCCACTCTTCTTCTCTCCTCTACTTCAACTCTACACCTTCTCCTCCTCCTCCTTCTCCTCCTCCTCCTCCGCCACCACCTCCGGCGAGCTTCTCCTCCTCCACCAACTCCGGCGACCTCCTCCACCACCACCTTCTCCGGCGACCTCCTCCCACCTCTCCAACTTCGGTGACCTCCTCCTCCTCCTCCTCCACAGCTCCGGTGACCCCCATCCTCCACCCACCACCGACCAAGCTACCTAAGGACATGGACACGGGAACCACGGAATTTCGAAATTCCGGCGAAATTCTGAAATTTGTAAACAACTTCCAGATATGATCAAGAAACATAATTATACTCATGAAACAATAACATGTTCAGATCTGACATCAGGTCACTCAAGCCCAAGGTGACAAGAATTAAGAATAACAAGTTGCAACAATGGTATATAGCACTAATAATGGATACTAGGCACTATGCCCTAACAATCTGGCATTACTACATGATCAATCTCATCCAGTCTCTTCCATCCCTCTCAGCCTACAACGGTGTTTACTCACACATTGACGGGGGAATCATGAATGGTTGATGGAGAAGGAGTGGTCGTGACGATGGCGATGATCTCTTTCGAATCCCTGTCACGACAGGGTGCCAGAACATAAACTTCTGATCCCCGAATTGAGTTTCGAGGTGGCGGCGATGCTCGGGTGTGTTTCTCGGTAATATGACGAATCCCCTATCATTTTAGGATTGAAGGGGTTATGTAGTCGAAAGGGGAGCCCAAGGGGGTGCCTGTGGCCCCCACACCACCTGGTCGCACGACGCGCCAAGGGGTGGTCTGGGCCACTCCTTGCGCCCCTCCAAGTCTCCTTCTGGCTCTCGGGGTCTTCTGGTGATATAAGATCAATGGGATATTTTTTGGGCAATTTCCGAAAATTGGTTTTTTTTGCACAAAAACAAGACACGGGGGTAATTCTGCTGAAAACAACGTTAGTCCGTATTAGTTGTACCCAAAACTCACAAGTTTAGAGGCAAACAATAGCAATAGTGTTCGGAAAAGGAGATACGTTTTGGACGTATCACCCGACAACTTTTAGTCCCGGGCCGTCTTACGACCCGGGACTAAAAGGCTTCGAGGCAAGGCGAACCGTTGCCATGTCCCCCTCTGGTCCCGGTTGGTAAGCTAATGGGGACTAGAGCCAAAAAACCTATAGAGGTTTTTCTACTAGTGATGCAAGCAGTTTTATAGAAATTTCTAGAGTATAAATTAAATCATTAGTTTTAATAATTTGATAGCACGTGCATGCATATTTAGTATTGAAATATCATCAATTATACTAGTCATGGGTGAAGATAAAAATAGTAGGGTTCTAAAACATTCACGTACATAAGATCATCGCAACGTGTTTGATCTCATCTGTGGCAGACGTGTAAAAAACTTGGGACTCCGGGAATGCTCATGTATTTAGTGCTCTGGAACGAGCCACTCGCCCTTCCGCGTCTCTTAAGAGAGTGACGGGATAGAAACCCTAGACGCCACTCGACTCTGACCCTCCCTTCGTCTCCTCCCTCTCCTTGCTGTCGTCGGACGACATTGTCGTCTGAAAGCCGGGCGCTAGCGGCGAGGGCGCCCCTTCTTCTCCCGCGCTTGGAGATCTTGGCTCGGGCCATGGTCTCCATGGGCGCAGAGCTGAGAAAAGTGTGTGGAGGCGCAAATGGTATGGCAGCAGCGTGGAGACTTTGCCGTCGCGAGCCAGTGACGAAGGCGACGGTGACAGAGTACAACTAGATTCGGGCCTCCAGCCTAGATCTGGCGACCGTCTGGCAGCTCCCATTCGGGCACTGTGAGGGTGTGACTTGAAGGAGATGGCCTTCTCGTCATATCGCGCAATCCGATAATCGATTGGCTGACCTCAACCTCCCCTGCCCGTTCTGGTGGTCTTGATGTGCTCATGTGTGTCACTCAACACGTGTGAGATCTAGGAAACTGGGGCAGCAGCCTTAGAAGGTGGAACGCACGGGCATTTCTATGACAAGCGACGTGGCGGTGGTGATGGTCTCTATCCTTGTCTAGGTGTCTAGTGGGGAGTGTATGGCAGGGAATCCTGGAGTTGGCGATGCTTCGGCTTTGACAGCTCCCAGACCGTGTGTTGGAGGGCTAACTCGGGTGAGTGGATGGCCGAGTTACTGGGATGGTGTAAAGGTTTTTCCGGGAGAAAGCTCAACGCTACGGCGGCGCAAACGGGGGTGATGCCTGCAGGTGTTGTTACCCTCTTGGGCGCAGTAGTGGGCACCTTTGACCATGATAGGGCTTCGGGTGAAACCTTTGACCGTCTTGGTCTCGACGACGGCGGCGTGGGGGTGTCGTACCCTATTGGGGCGTTGTCATGGGGTTCGGTGGCAAGTATGGTTTCCATGTTCTTTTTTGTTTATCTTTGGTCTGCTTTTTGTATAGGAGTTTTTCTGTTTCACTTTGTATCGGCTCGACTTTGGCTTTATTTATAAAGTGAGACGAAAGCCTATTTCGAGATGTATTTAGCGCTCCTTTGATTCAATGGATTTTTTTTGAGAATTGCAATACTTAGCAATTTTTCCTATGTGTTATGTTTGATTTGTAGAATTGCAATCCATAGGATGTTTTCTATTGTATAGATTGGACCTAGTGTGTACTCATACTTTGTGAATAGATTAGTAAAAAAAATCTCCCTCAAATAAAATACTTCCTAGTGGGAGTGAATAAAATCTCCCTGAATTCATAAAAACCAATACATGAACAGTGGCAACACATGAACACTCAGATAGGTAAAGAAAATTCATCCTAAAATCAGAAAACCAAACAAATTCTAGCTCTGCAGCAAGTCAACGACAAGGGGAATGATTCCACGAGCGCCAACCGAACAAACAAACGAACATCCCTTCCTCACCCACTCGCCAGCGCCGGAATCCCGAGAATGCCCCTGGACCCCGACAGCTCGCCGCCGCCGCAGCCGCCCCACCGCGACTGGTTCTTCCCGCCGGCGCCGCCCTTCCTCCCCTCCTCCAGGACCCTCGCCCACAGGGCACCCTTCCCCTCCACCTCCCGCTCCTACAAGCCATATTCCCTCGCCGACCGCCGCCCGCCCCCGACCCCCCGCTCCCGCTCCCGCTCCCCGCACCCGTCTCCGGAGCAGTCCTCGCCACCTCCGCCTCCGCCCCCGTCCGCGCCGCGCCGCCGGGACCCTCGGTACGCGGGCGTTCGCCGCGAGGATGCACGGACGCTCCCCGCGACCGCCGCGGCGCCCGCGGCTGCTACCCCGCCGGTGCCCGAGCGGAAGCCACCGCCGGCGTCGCAGGCCGCCCTCCGATGGTCCGGGATGGTCTCCGCGGCGGTGAGTAACGGTGAACTCCGGGGTTTTTGTGTTTGACTTTTGTTGACCGCTGGTGTCTGATGCCCAAACGTGGTGACAGGCCATTCTGCTGTGCTTCGCCTCCCTCCTCCGCAGGAACTTCTCCCTGCACGACCAGGTCCACCATCTGCGGGTAAAATCCTCACCCATCTCACCTGCAAATTACGGAAAACACAATAAATCTTACCATTACCAATGGCCGTTCCGAACTTCCAATTGTACCAGGGACAGCTCGCCGCAGCCACGGCAAAGCTGCAGTCATGCATCGTGGTCATGGACTCGTCGCTGGACATTAGCGACATGTTCACGCACCAGAGCGACGACGGCGACGGCTCCGTGCCGAGCAGGAGTCTGAAGAACTTCTCCCTGCTGCTCTCGCTCTCTGCGCTGTACGCGCCGATAGTTGTCCTCAAGTACATCGACGTCTTGTCCAAGCTTACGAGGCCGCAGGACCCTGAAGAGGTTGCCATCAACAAGCGGCTGGCGTACAGGGTCGATATATTCCTGTCGCTTCATCCGTATGCTAAACCCCTGGTTCTTCTCGTCGCTACGTTGCTGCTTATTGGTCTTGGTGGACTGGCTCTATACGGTGTTACTGATGACAGCTTGTCGGATTGCCTCTGGCTGTCGTGGACCTTTGTCGCCGACGCGGGCAACCATGCGAATGCGGAGGGCTTCGGACCTAAGTTGGTTTCAGTTTCCATCAGTATTGGGGGCATGTTGATTTTCGCCATGATGCTTGGGCTTGTCACCGATTCAATCTCGGAGAAGTTTGACTCTTTGAGGAAAGGAAGGAGCGAGGTCATAGAGCAAAGCCACACCCTGATCCTTGGGTGGAGTGACAAGTTGGTAATCTTACAGGCCACGGTTGCTGATTTCTTTCATGCACCATTTTCTGTTCCTGCCTGGCTCAACTGTTATTTTCCTTATTGTTCCGATAGTTGTGTTAATATCAATGACTAGTAGCCTAACATGAATAACCCCCAACTAGTTATATAGTTACAGCTGTTAGATTGCTTGTTGCATAAGGGCACTCTTTAGCTACTTACTGAAGTTTCAAGTCTATAGGCATGTTATAGAAATATGATCAGATCTCCAACTTACAGTATGGATGTCACCTGAAGTGTGGTCTTTTTCATTTTAATTTTAATTTCTGGCATCTGATTTGTCACCATTATTGTGAGGAGGAAAAGAGTTAAAATACCTAAACTATTGACATAGTGTGACTTTTAAAATGAAGAATAGAATACAGATGCATTATTTCACTCTCCCATTGTGTTTTGTGTCGTCAGCTCCTATAGGCAGTATGGTAGGTACTAGGCTAGGTACACACTTGTAGTTACTTGTATTCAGCATATATTTTATAGCTATTTGTTGCGTCTCTCCATACTAAACTATTTCCCTTTATGGCAATAGGGATCTTTGCTAAACCAAATTTCTATTGCTAATGAAAGTTTGGGAGGAGGGACTATTGTAGTGATGGCCGAGAGAGACAAAGAGGAAATGGAAGCAGATATTGCTAAAATGGAGTTTGACTTGAAAGGAACAGCTGTAATATGTAGAAGTGGAAGCCCTCTGATTCTGGCTGACTTGAAAAAGGTAAAATATGATTACAGATTCAGAGACATATCAATATTTCTGTAATTAATATGCGACTGTGGCATATTTACAGCAAAGAAGAGGATGATTGTGGTCTTAATTAATGCATTCTGTGCCATTCTCTTATTTTTGTACCTAATTCTGATCTACTATTTTGCACAAGGTCTCAGTTTCTAAGGCACGTGCAATTGTGGTTTTAGCTGTAGAAGGAAATGCTGACCAGGTTTGTTCTGCTGAATAAGTTGCACCGTTAAACGTGAAATTTGTTCTTACATTATTTGCCCCTTCTCCAGAGTGATGCCCGAGCACTGCGAATAGTCTTGAGTTTAACTGGAGTTAAAGAAGGACTAAGAGGTCACATTGTCGTTGAGCTTAGTGATCTGGACAATGAAGTTCTAGTCAAACTTGTTGGTGGAGACATCGTGGAAACTGTTGTAGCACATGATGTGATAGGTCGGCTGATGATACAATGTGCGCGTCAGCCGGGCCTTGCTCAGGTTTCTTCTAACCAATAATTCTGAATATTTCTCACTCCTTCACAGGATACCCCTCTTGAGCATTCTGTTTGGTCAGTCTTTCTAATCTCTAACTGCACCTTCAAACATAAACAGATATGGGAAGATATCCTCGGCTTCGAGAACTGTGAGTTTTACATCAAAAGGTGGCCTCAGTTGGTCGGAATGCAATTTGAGGATGTGCTGATTAGCTTTCCTGATGCTGTTCCATGTGGAGTAAAGATGGCAGCTTATGGGGGCAAGATTATTTTAAATCCTGATGATTGTTATGTCATGCAAGACGGTGATGAGGTTATAGTAATTGCAGAAGACGATGATACATATGCCCCAGCACCATTAACCAAGGTAATTTGTTTATCTTCATAAATCATAACCCACTGCGTCAAGTCAGTTTTGCCTGTACATTGTGTTTATCAGTAACTTTAATAGTTTGTGGTGTTTTTTTTAGTATTTTTTAGCATGTGCCATCTAACATCATAGTGTGCCTACTGCATTCAAACTTTTTGATTCATCCTCGATTCTTGAAAAACAATTTTTTCCGAATGTGGGCCATTATCTTGTTCTACATGATTTTTCTGTAAAACTTCAGATGAATTCTTCCTAAGCACATTCTGGAAATGCTTCCTGCAGAGAAGTTCTGTTATTAGGATACTTGAAGTCAAACACAACTTGAGCTCTTTGGCATTAAGATTTTAGATGTATCCCTACCCCCCCCCCCCCCCCCCCCCCCCCCCCCCGTTCAGCGAGCACCAGAAGGGCAACTGCATAATACCGTGTTATGCTTTACAGATATCAGCTTTGAGGCTTGTCTTCACTTTATTCACTTTATTCACTTTCTAGAACTAAAAAACTAGTGATCTTAGCTTCCTCATATAGTTTAGTGTACACAGTGCACATATATAGAAATCCTGTAATGAAGTTTACGGAAGCAAAGTCAATTTCATTATTCAGGTTAAAGAAGCTGTTTACATAGACATTGTTCGCCATGAAAGAAATCCTCAGAAGATTCTTCTTTGTGGAATGCGACGGGATATAGATGATATGATTGTGGTAAGCCCTTTCTTCAAGCCCCTAATTACTTTTTCTCTGAAAACTTGTGCAGGTTAGGAGAGGCTATCCGCCTAAAGATTTTATTGTTCCAAAGTCTCCAGAAAGAATATTGTTTTGTGGTTGGAGACGTGATATGGAAGATATGATAATGGTAACTTGATTATGGATACAAATTGGCATTCTCATCCTCTTCTGGAATATTCATGTGGATATAATGCAGTCATTTGTAGAGCAAAACAGGATTGAACAAAATTGTACAGAAAGAAGATAAAATTTGCTAAATACTCTTTCCGTCCCAAATTAATTGTCTCAAAGTTAGACAAAAGTGGGTGTATCTAGACATGTTTTAGTTCTAGATACATCTACTTTTGTCCAACTTTGGACAATTAATTTGGGACTGAGGGAGTATATAACTTTGTCGTACTAATAGTATGACCTTGTTCTTGTTGTATCAAATCTAGCTTAAAGTTGTAAGCACTGTAAGAATTCTTTATACATCAACATATCATGCCATTATCAAACAATATACAGATAGTCATTCTGGAAAAAAAAAAGTACAGATATGCAACAACAGACCTTTTGTTTATCTCAATTCCAGGCATAGTTCTTTTCGTTTGGCATGGAACAGGTCAGCAACATATCATAACTGATTTATGATATTCAGGTACTGGATGCTTTCCTAGCCCCAGGGTCAGAGTTGTGGATGTTCAATGATGTCCCTGAAATAGACCGTGAAAGAAAGCTAATTGACGGAGGTCTGGACTTTAGTCGTCTAGAAAATATTACGTTGGTTCATCGTGAAGGAAATGCTGTCATTCGCCGTCACTTGGAGAGTCTCCCTTTAGAATCGTTTGATTCTGTAAGTTCGGCTAACATTAAGTTCTTTTTCTGGATAAAGTACTCCGTAGCTTCCTACGAGCTCGATTGCTTGGTCCTTTGATCTGACTGACCTGCCTATGGCATTGCAGATACTGATTTTGGCAGACGAGTCTGTGGAAGATTCAGCAATTCAAGCCGATTCGAGGTCTCTTGCAACGCTATTGCTAATCAGAGATATTCAGGTTCTTCTAGAAATGCTATTTTGGTTTTTAACTATCTGTCCTGAACTCCTGATGTACCAAGAAGATATCTACATGAACTGATTATACCTCTTGCACTTCTAAATTCTGCAGGCAAAACGGCTTCCATACCAGGAAGCTTTCCGAGGAAGCTTCTCAGAAGGTTCTTGGATGGGAGAGATGCAACAAGCATCCAACAAATCTGTCATAATCAGTGAGATATTGGATCCCAGGACAAAAAATCTGCTATCCATGTCAAAGATCAGTGACTATGTTCTTTCAAATGAACTCGTGAGCATGGCGCTGGCAATGGTTGCAGAAGACCGGCAAATAAATTACGTCTTGGAGGAGCTCTTTGCCGAACAGGTACAGCTTTCGTATTATTCTCGGCCTTTTCTTCCCTTGAAAGTATTAGAGTTTTGAACCTGACATCACTACAGGACACTAGGTTAAGCTTACCTATCAATCACTACCTTCAGAGAAGGTGATCTTTTTAATGAATAAAGCTGAAAGATTTGCTACTAAATACACACATGCTCTGCTCTGGTTCAAACTGCCTGCACTAAGCACTCTTGTCAGGACAATATATATATCAGCACTACTAAATGTCTGACCCTGCATTTGAACTCTTCTGCAGGGGAACGAGCTGCAGATACGACAATCCGACCTGTACCTCCGAGAAGACGAGGAGCTAAACTTTTTCGAGGTGATGCTACGAGCCAGACAGCGGAAAGAGGTGGTCATCGGGTACCGTCTCGAGGACGCCGAGCGCGCCATTATCAACCCACCTGACAAAGTCTCGAGGCGGAGGTGGTCGCCCAAGGATGTTTTTGTCGCCATAGCTGAGAAAGAATGAAAATACCATCAGATGATAGATCACTTGAAAATACACGCCTCACAGACAGACAACTAAGGCAGTAGCAGTGGGGGTATCCGGAAGAAGAACAAGTCCAACAGCGCGTGAGGGAGCAAATTAAGCATGGACCAGATAGTAGCTAGGATCAATGTAGAGTCTAGATATACAAAGCCACCTTTGCATATAGATTCAGTTTGTTGTACACAGAGCTCAACTTCCCTTGGAGGTCCTAGATTCTAGGCTGTTGTATAGACGTGTTGGTTAAAAAGAACAGTTGTAATACCAACTAAATATGGAAATGGAAATGCTTGATTGCTTGGCATGAAGGTTTGAGAAGTATCCCTCCCCCTTTATGTTGAGTGAGCACCAAAAGTGCAACTGAACATATGAGTTCATTGGAACTGTATAACTAGTTATCTTAGCTTTACAGATGGCAGCTTTGAGGCTTCTCTTCACTTTCTGGAACTATATAACTAGTTATCTTAGCTTCCTAAAACATTTGAATTCATTGGACTTGTAGTAATGCAAAATCATTGTACTTTTCTTTTGATTTAACTCATTATTGCTGCAGATAATGTCATTTTCTGTGAGACCATGTGTTATTTTGGTTTTCAATCATCTGTCCTGAACTCCTGATGCACCAAGAAGATCTTTACATGAACTGATTAAAACTCCTGCACTTTTAAATTCTGCAGGCAAAATGGCTTCCATACAAGTAAGCTTTCCGGGAAAGGTTCTTGGTTGGGGGAAGTGCTACAAGCATCTGATAAATCTGTCTTAATCAGTGAGATATTGGATCCCAGGACAAAAAAAAAAACTACTGTCCATGTCGAAGAACAGGTTCGGTTCTCATACTATTCTCAGATGTTTTTTCCCTCGGAATAACGTTGCGCTTCTACTATAGCACTCAGATGAGATGAAATATTTGAGATTTGAACCTGGCATTACTTGTTGCATCGTCTGGAGAGAACAAGCGGCGCATGAGGGAGCAAAGCATGCAGCATATAGTAGCTAGGATCAATCTAGAGTCGTCTAGATACACAGGAAACCACCTTAAATTGCATATAGATTCAGTTAACCGTATATCTTTTACTGAGAAACTTTGAGGGGGAACAAACAGCTGCTTGGCAGCCCCACGGATGGCTATACAGAGATCAACCGTCCTTTTGGGTGTCGAGTCTTGAGGCTGTTGTACAGACCACAGTGTCTTTACGCTGTTGTAATACCAAGTGTACATTTTTTGTTTTTGGAAATTCCAAATGTACATGTGAGAAACAAGAAACTTTTATAGGCATTTTTTTGGAGCTAATTACACCGGGGGTGTATAAACTTGTTAGGAAGTCGTTTAAATTACGGTTTTGCTAATCCTCGGGCAACCGAGAATTTCTCAGGTCTCGGTCGACATACATGAGCGTCAGATCTTGTTTCAGATTCGTGCAACTACAAGATAGTTAAATATAAAAAATGTGTAACAAGTTGGAACCGAACCAATGTCTCCCTGAGTGAACTATTGATGCGTAACCATTAAGACTAGCTTCCTTTCATGTTCAAATGTATAACGCAGTTTCTATGTAGCGTTTTTTTTCTTTATTTACTAACAATCTAAGTGAGATAAAACAAACTAGAGGTTGTGTTCTATAGTTTTTTTTCCTTTCTATCCTCTTTATTTTTCTACATTTTGTATTTTTTCCATAGTTACAGTTTTTAAGAAAACCTCTTAAAAAATGCAACTTACTCCCTCTGTATCAAAATATATGATGTTTTAGCATTGTCTAGACAAAATTTATCTAGACATGTTTTAGTGTGTAGATTTATGTGCATTGTGCACTAAAACATGTCTTGGTACGTGTTCTCTAACTAGCTGAATGCCCGTGCGTTGCAACGGTTTTCTAAATTTTTTGAAAGACAAGTGTGTAGAATATATGATTGTATCACTACAAACCAACATAATTTTATAATCGTGCATGAGACCATCATACTACATTTAATCGTACTTTTTTATTGCAAAGACAAATAAAACTTTATAAACCATAATAATATCTCAATAAATGTCAAATGCTATATTTCACCCACTTATACTTTGATACTAATATTGTATAACTAAAATAATTGAACTTTGTCGTCCGGGGTATTCTAAAAAGGGATTTGTGGACCAAGGGATGATTAGTTGCTTTATGATTCAATATATATTTTTTCATTGGTTGATATATGTCACAACCTTATGTGATCCATGAACAGTAAACTTGATATTCCTTAAAACGCTGCAATAAAAATGATGTGTAAATCTATTGATGCAAAGGCTGGGGTCACACTCCATTTTTTTTTGCCTCTTTTGGTTTGATTTCACGGAGGGCAGGCCTCAGAAATCAGAGCATAGAAAAAGGATGGGCTGGCTAATTAAATGGAAGGATTTCAAAGCAAAATCTTTCCTAATTCAAAATAGATTGTATTCTTTAATTTATTTTATTTTTTATTACTTAATTTAAGAATTTAAAAAATTATTCTAATGGATTTTATTCTTCTTCTTCGGATTCAAAACAGAAGAACAAAAGAATTTAGTCAATCCAAAAATAAAAGGAGGTTCATGGCCAAGGGGAAAGATGTTAGAATCATAGCTATTTTGTAATGCATCGGTTGTGTTCGAAAATGTGCAAGGTTCTTTAGTAGTGGCCGTGCAAAATTACGTTGTTCCTCACATGTTTACCTTCTCATGAGAAAACTCGGACTAAAGAGGCTTGCATGTTGCATCAATGGCCATACGTGAAACTTCTGAAACCTCGACACGCCACCATACCTTTCGGCTTGTTCATGTTCCACTCCACCATCGGTCCATTGTCGTCGTTCTCCGTCAGCCTCCTCTTGGTCTCGCCATCGCCTCATCAAGCCGCCATCTGCCACATGCATCTCATTTCTGTCAATCTCTTGTCGAGTTGTGGTTTTAGCTTTGAAATAAAAATACCGCCATTAAGGTAAATTATCAGTGTTAGAATCTGGGCGCATTTGAAACGAACCACATGTTAGATTTTTCATGTGCCCAAACCTTTATAAAAAATGTTCCGCCACACGAAGCTCGACGTGGCTAGCTCCACCTTCTTAAGATGTGTGTTCTACTGTCATAACTTTTCGCCTTTGCGCTCTCATATTTGGTTATCCTTACAAATAAAGAACCCCACACGAAATAAGCAAAGGCATACTTGTAACGTAACTCCTTTTAAACAAGCACAATCGAGCATGTTGTTTAAATTCTGAGAAGAGCTTTGAATTTGTTATCCATGTGAAGTATCTGCAATTTACAAGAAGAATTCAGAGCCAAGATTTTCTATTTGTTAAGCATCAAAGTGATTGATTTTACAAATGGAAACATGCAGCCGATAGACATGTGTATCAGCAGGAGCTTGAATAGCAGCGGAAAGGATTTTAGCACCATCCTTTCATGTAAAAATGACACATGAGGACGTTCCTTTCAGTTTGGGAAACCAAGCGAGGTAGTAGTCTCGAGAGACACTACATTTCGTCAGATACTAAACAGCGTGCTTGAAAAGGAATGATATATATGTCAGAAGTTCTTATATTTTCTCCAAACACTAAATAATCTAGAGAGGGACTTAAAAACCTCCGATATCGGTGCACACTAAATCTGAATACCGAGTTGGTATATGAATTCATACAGTCAGAAAACAGTCGAAAGGAAAATATTTGCTTTTGTAGTGAAAGAAGATATACTTTGTGAACCACTTCATCAGATGATTGATCATGTCCCATTTATTCCCAGCCAACTTTCTTAGTAAATTTACCTCACCAAGTTGTCATGATTAGATGAATCCTTAGAGCATGTCTAACAGAACCCTTACAATTTCGCCCCCTAAATCGCGTGTAGAGAGCCCTGCACACGAAATCGAGGAATTTTTGTGCTCAGATTTACGCGTTCATCTAGCAGACCCCCTATCGCCGCCCTGTATGTTTGAATTTAAACTTCGCGGGAATCAGATGAACTCGATTTTATTGATGATCACCATTGCTGATAGCCTGATACACGAAATCGAGCTCGAGCTCGTCCTAACCTAGTCTAGTCTAGGAAGACGACGGGGCCGGAAGCCTCCATCGCCTTGAATTGCTCGACGTCGGCGACGGCCCTCGCCTCCTCCTCCGCTTCCGCCTCCGCCGCTGCCTCCGCTTCCTTCTTCGAAAGCTCGACGGCCGCCGCGAACGCGGCCTCCTCCTCCTCCGCTGTCGCCGCGCCTCCTCCGCTTCCGCTTGCGCCGCCGCGGCCGCGCTTGCACTGCTGGTGCATCTCCCAATCCGCGCGCCATTTCGCGAATTGGGGGCCGCTCATCGGCCGCGGCGGCGGGTCGACGGAGTAGTACCTCCCGCCCTCCGCGTAGTCCACCAGCGACGGCGGCATGGCCGCCGGCCACGCCGCGTACTTCCAGGCGGCGCGGCGGCTCCCTGCAACCGAATGCTTGCAGTGGAGCCGCCACGCCTCCTCGAGCGACTCCGGCTCGTGGCGGCGCTTGGAGCGGCCGGTGGAGGAGCTGGAGCCGTTGGGTGAACTCATCTCCGTTGGTGGAATCGGAAATGGGGCGGCGGCGCGCGCGGAATTTCTCACCGGAGTTGCGGCGGCGCGCGGCGGAGCTAGGGTTGCGGGTGGGGGGTTGGACCCCCACCCCGACCCTCACCCACTATAAGTACGGGGCGGCGGGGGTGGTTTCGCAGGCCCCGTAAAATTTTCGTACGGGCCAGGCCGCATACGGGGGCTGCTAGACGGCCGTTTTGGCCCGCACCCCGTATGCCGCCGGAATTTTACGGGGCGCTCGCGATATAAGGGGCCTGTTAGACATGCTCTTAGCACATCTGCAGTGGCATGCACCACGAGAAGTACACCACGTATGATGACCATATTTAAGTGAGCTGAATACAGAAATTACCAGTTCATCTCGGCTATCTCTGCGAATTCATCGATCACGTAGTGTCATTACCAGTTTACAGCAACTTGATAACGATATTTTTTTTACATGATCAGGGCAGAGAAGAAAGTCAAGAAGAACAACCTGAAAACAACGAACACATCATAAACTTCACACAAGATTTACACTTACAAACCAATCTCTCACACACGCGATGTACAGCTCCCGAGCTCGTACAACTGTCAGGACCAGATTATCGGGACGGACGTACGTACGTGACAGTCAGCTAGCTCACGGCGACGTAGATGGCTCGTGATCTGTCCGGCGAGGTAGCGGCGATGTGGAGATCCTCTGGCGGCGAGGGCGCCGCCTCCTCCTGCACGGGCGGCAGGCTGGGCTCCCTGGACCTCGCCGGCCACGGCATCGGCAGGGCGCCGCTGGCCCGCTGCCCAGCAGCAGGTCTCTCTGCTGCTTCGTCTTCCTCCTCTTCTTGTCCGTCCTATCAGCGGCGATCCTCCGCGCCGATAATGACTGCTCGGTGGCGAGGCGACGCTCCACCATGCTCTTGAACTGCGATTCCGCCCACCGCTCCCTGTTCACGTAAAAGTCGTTCGCGCAGCACCGTGCCCCCCACTGACTTCCGCTCGTCCTCCGACCACGACCGTGACCTCGACGGCGACGTCTCCGTGGATGTCTCTTCCTCCTCTTCTTGTATCTCTCCGTCAGCGGCGCTGCCGTGAATGCGCTTGTCGGCAAAGGGGGTGTCGAGGGGGATGTCGTGCTGGAGCTTGCGCACGGTGGTCTCCGGCAGGACAAAGAACTTCTGACCGGGAAACAAGGTCTCGAGTGGGTACGTGGATTTCTGGGGAACTTCTGACCGGGATTTCTCGGGTGACTGGATGAGCATGGGTGCGTGGGTAGTAGTAGTTTGTTATTTTCCTTTTTTCAAGTGGGGAAACAGATCCACTCAACGGAAGCAACGGCAATAGCGATAAATTCGAAGGATAGTTCAAGTTGCGAGAGTTGCGGCACCCGGGAGGTCTTCGGGGGCATTTTTCGTGTAAATACTAAGTGTGACACCATACCACCACAACAATCTTAATAGTAAAGATAAACGGCAAAACATCTTACATTTCGGTCCGAGTTAAAAACATTTACTCGAAAATATGCAACTAGGTGCGAGTTGTATTTTTTTCCTTGTTTGCATTTTTTCACTTTGATTTGTGCAATTAGGGTCTGAGTTGCATTTTTTCACTCAGAACTATGAAACTAGGTCGGAGTTGCACTTTTCGGACGGAAATGTGCAACTCGGTCAAAGTTGCATATTTTCACTCGGATATGTACACCTAGGTCAACTAGGTCCCACTTGCACTTTTCGCCTCGAAAATGTACAAAAAGCTCCAAGTTGCACTTTTCGCTCGAAAATGTGCAACTGGGTTAGAGTTGCATTTTTTCATCGGGATATGTGCAACTAGGTCAGAGTTGCATTTTTTTCACCCAGATATGTGCAACTAGGTCAGAGTTGCAATTTTTTCATTTTTTTATGTGCTACTAGGTCCCAGTTGCACTTTTCGGAAATGTGCAAATAGGTCCGAGTTACATTTTTTCACTTAATATGTACAACTAGGTCTCATGTGTACTTTTTCACTCGTAAATGTGCAATTGTGTACTAGTTACATCTTTCTACTCAGAAATGTGAAACTTGGTTCTAGTCGCACCTTCCTAGTCGGATTTGTGTAATTAGGTTCAAATTGCATATTTTTACTAAAAAATATGTAATTATGCTATGAAAAAACTAAACGAAATTAGCTTTAGACATAAAGCTTCGATGTTAGAAATTTAGAAAGAGACACAGGTACACTAATCAACCACGGTCACGTATGCTATAGTGCTTACAGTGGCTGCAATCAAATTGTAAAAGAAATAGGATACGAAGCTAGCCAGCGGAGTGGATGACATATATTGCATACAAAATGGATTAACCGAGACCTAACGAAATCTCGGTCGTCTGAGACACATACACTCCCTTTAAATTAACCTCCGTTTATTCCCACCAACGTATTTTCCCGCGCACAGCACAAAGGGAGGGGAAAAGAGAGCGGACATGCCATAGTCTGCCCCGGTTTGGACTAATATATAGTCAACCAAGCGGGCCTAGGGGAGTGCAATTTGGTACTCTCCTAAATGTAAAACCGTTCTGGTAGCTCAATTTAGACTACTAAAACATCTTACATTTATGAACAGAGGTAGTATTACCTACTTGCAATCTCTGACGAACAGGTGAAACAAACTGCGATGCGGTGCAGATTGCATAGTGGTCCAAAATCGCTCTGGCATTGATGCGGGGAATTGGTATTTTTACCAACGGAAAAAACGGTAGACTCCCCGATCGTGTTCGGCCAAAACGGTTATGGGGTCTCCGGTCAACGACATGTTCAAAGGTGGAGGATGTACTCGTATTCTTTTACGAAGCCAGAGTGCTTGATTATTACCACTACAGTAACCCAACACGCTCGCTGTCCCGCATGTCTGTGGCACACATAAACCATTCCAACCCTTTCACTCCCGCCTCCCATATCGAAAACCCCATGGATGCGCTTTCTACCACTGCCACCTCCGTGGAGACCTACCCCAACCCCGACGTGTTCACCCTGTTTGACGCAGCCCCGCACGCGCGGTGCTGAAGCCGAAAAATAGCTCATCCTAGTGCAGAGAGGTGTGGAGTCCAAGAAGCGGGGCAACCATAGGAAGTGGCTCAACGCAACAAAAAAGGCTCAGTCGATGAGGCTGCGAACGTTGCCGGGGCTGTGGACCTGGATTACATCGCCGCCAGAGCCGCCCAAGCAGGCACCCTAGCTACCCTTCACATGCTGAGAATTGTCACTGAGCTGGGAGTGGCCATGGTGACTGCCGCGGCGGCGTCCGCTAGCTCGGTCTCTTTAGTCGGCTGGCCGCTCAGGAACCCGTCGATCTCGTCCACATCCCCGTGGCTGTCCTATGGCTGCCCATCACCGCAGCAGTTAGAGGGAGCCGCTTCTCCCGTTCGCCGGAGATAGGCGATTCAAGGCCGATCGGCGTCGCGGTCGTGTCTCCGCTCGACCTTAACGCAGTTCCCCTATCCAGTGACTCGCCCGTGACGGGGAGAAAGCATGCATATGTCTTGTTTGCTCGTATGCATATGTCTTGTAAGTGACAATGTATCATATAGGTGATTCCAACATTGGAATGCTTCAGGTTCCAACATGGGGGCAAGGCATTTACCTTGACCCATTGTTGGAAGGAGATCGAGGGTTGTGCCAAGTGGAAGGAGAACATAACCCAAATCCGAAAAGGTGGGGCTGATCCGGCGGTGGTCGACCTTGATCTCCCAAGTGACAATATGCCAAGGGGGAATAAGACCACCAAGATGAAGTTGAAGCGTGATGCTTCAACGATTGCTTCGAAAGACACCTTGAAGGTGTTCATCACCCAAAAGGACAAGAACAAACGAGGAAAAGGATTAGATGACAAAGAGAAGCACCAAGAGGGAGGAGTGGGACAAGAACTACTTTGAGCTCCCAAAAAAGAGTTTGAGATCGATGAGACCAATACCTCCATAATGCATTGTATCTTAGCGTGTTATCCTAGTTAGTGGTGAATTATAAGAGACGACCACCCTTAGACTGGTCACGGTGTCAAGTAACTTAGACTAATAACATGCATATGTTACTAGCTTAAGTTACTACCTCCACTGTGGGTACTAACAAATTTGCAGTGTCATGCAATGATGTACTCCCTCCGTTCGGAATTAGATGACTTGTGTTTGTCCAAATAGGAATGTATCTATATACTAAAAGATGTCTAGATACATCTCTATTTAGACAAACACAAGTCATCTAACTCCGAACGGAGGGAGTATTTGTTAGGCTATAGACTCATTCTTGGTAAGTGTGATGTTACTGTAACATGGCTAGCTACCACAGACACCTCTCTTTTCATCAAAGACATGTCACATAAGCAAATTTGTATTGGAGTTTGTGATGTTACTGGCTAAGTTACTCCCGCTATGAGTGTAGTTGCATCTAATGATTTTGACCTTATACTTGCATGTGTTTGGTCTAGCAACTTTTTTTTCTATGATCTCGTGCAAGAGTTGTATGTTATATAAGATAAAACCACAACCTCTCCCATCATTAAATATAGTTCCACATCAACACATTGCCTATGATACCGTGCTAAGATACAACCATTAGGAAAGGCCTTATATCCCACTATCCAACTTTCCACATCCTTAGTATTGCATGGTGTGTTGTTCATTTAGCTTTTACACCGCTCATTAGTTCAACAAATATTTTTCGGTGTTGGCCATAGGGGATGTATAATACATTGAGATTTCTTACCTTGCTCGGGACATACTTTTCATGATCCCTAAGCCACTCAAGCCTACAAGTGAATCTAACAAGGGCTCCATCGATCTAAGCACACGCGGGATAGAGAGTGATTCAAATATAGACAACAAGCAAGCCAGGGCCACACGGAAGCGCAAGACCAACCTGGGTCCAGTAGCTCGGCTACGAATAGCCAATCTCTCGATGTAACGGGTATGCCCGGGAAGGATCATGAACGAATGGATCTTCCTTCATGAACCCCCTTTCTCTCGCTCTCTTCCCTCACCACGGGAAAGACACAAAACGTCGATGGCCCAACTACCATCGGAGAAGCCCTAAACCCCGTCGGCGTATTCATAGGCCGACGGCCCCTGTCGGCCTTTTGCTCCGTCGGCGTAAACTGGGATACGCCGACAGGGAAACCGTCGGTGTATAGGCAGGCAAGAAAATTTAGTTTTGTTTTTTCACACTTGTTTAACCACTTAATCACACTATAGTCACATTTATCTTTATCTCTAACCATTTTTAATTTTAATCTAAATTACTCGCTTCTACTAACACTTCCCGATCGGTCAACCATCATGAAATTGCTTCCGCCCCAGCACGCTTAACTTCGTACTTCCTTCCCTGTGAGCTATCTAGAAACAACACATGTGTTGCTTACAATATTATGCAATCAATCCTGTTAACCCTTGGACCATCATGTCACACCCTTTTATTTTTTTAAAATTCAAACAATTATTTAAATAAAACAATAATAACTAATAATAAACTTGAATTCAAATAATCTTGAATTTAAATATTAATTAACATTTTAGCCTTTATGGATTTATCGATTTATGGAGTATTAAATAATTCATATCTATAAATCCATAAATCGATATTTGACAAATAATATGTCTATATCGATTAGAAAAATGAGAGAAATTCAAATATTACATCCATATAATATTTTACAACATGTATAAAACTTTTTTTTTCCTTTTCATTGTGAAAAAAAATCCATTTTCTGAGTGAAAATGGTTTTTTTTGTGAAGGACCAAACACAAATATGTTGCAAAACTTGAGAGCTACAATTTTTGAAAATACTAGACCATGTTATATGCACAAAGAAACAATTTTTTCCTATGAAAATGTTTCAATCCACCTCTTTTGAAAAACACAAATTTCTGCTGATTTAGTTGGAAACTTGTTAAATTTGGACTATAGGTACCTCATAGTTTGCTCACGATTTTTGGAAAAAAATCATTTTTAGATACAAAAATACCTATTTCATCATAGATACACCAAGAGTTTCTCAATATTCAACCTCTAGCTACGACGGTCATGCCCGCAGTCTTGAATTTTTCCTCAAACTGGCTTAGAAAATTCCAAAAAATTCAAAACAACCCAAAATGATGCAAGACCTTCGCGTGGTGTCATTATAGATGTCCTAGTATACACCAAAATAATAAACTTGGAATACGATATTTGTGTTGAAAATTGTTCATAAAAATACGATATCTCCACCGAACATTTGAGGGTTTCGGGCCAAATGACGGGTGTTATGGTCAAATCCATGGCATAGTTTGTTTAAATGTGCCCATATTCCACACAAACATGCATCTTGGAAGCACGAAATTTTTTATGGAGGAAGTTTTCATTTTCATTGAATAAAAAAACATTTTCTATTTGCCGAGTGTAAAAAATGGTTTTTTTTGTGAAGGACCTACCACAAATATGTTGCAAAACTTGAGAGCTAAAATTTCTGAAAACACTAGACCATGTTATATACACAAATAAATAATTTGTTTCCTATGAAAATGTTTCAATCTACCTCTTTTAAAAAACACAAGTTTCTGCCGATTCAGTTGGAAACTGGTTAAATTGAACTACACGTACCTCATAGTTCGCTCATGTTTTTTTGCGAAAATCATTTTAGGTACACAACTACCCATTTCATCATAGATACACCAAGAGTTTCTCAATATTCAACCCCTAGCTATAAACGGTCATGCCCGCCGTCTTGACTTTTTCCTCAAACCGACTTAGAAAATTCCAAAAAATTGAAAACAACCCAAAATTATGCAAGGCCTTCGCGTGGTGTCATTATATATTTCCTAGTATACAAAAAAATAATAAACTTGGAATACGACAGTTGTGTTGAAAATGTGTTCACAAAAATATGATATCTCCTCCGAATATTCCAGGGTTTCGGGCCAAATGACGGGTGTTATGGTCAAATCCATGGCATAGTTTGTTTAAATATGCCCACATTACACACAAACATGCATCTTGGAAGCACGAAAAATGTTGACAGAGGAAGTTTTCCTTTTCATTGAATAAAAAAACTATTTTCTATTTTCCGAGTGTAAAAAATGGGTTGTTTGTGAAGGACCTACCACAAATATGTTGCAAAACTTGAGAGCTACAATTTTTTAAAATACTATACCATGTTATATGCACAAATAAACAATTTTATTCCTATGAAAATGTTTCAATCCACCTCTTTTGAAAAACACAAGTTTCTGCCGATTCAGCTGGAAACTAGTTAAATTTGAACTACAGGTACCTCATAGTTTGCTCATTTTAAAAAAAAAAATCATTTTTAGATACACAACTACCTATTTCATCATATATACACCAAGAGTTTCTCAATATTCAACCCCTAGCTACGAACGGTCATGCCCGCCGTCTTGACTTTTTCCTCAAACCGGCTTAGAAATATCCAAAAAATTCAAAACAACCCAAAATGATGCAAGACCTTCGCGTGGTGTCATTATATATGTCATAGTATACACCAAAAATAATAAACTTGGAATACGACAGTAGTGTTGAAAATGTGTTCACAAATATATGATATCTCCTTCGAACATTCCAGGGTTTCTGGCCAAATGACGGGTGTTATGGTCAAATCCACGGCATAGTTTGTTTAAATGTTCCCATATTCCACACAGACATGCATCTTGGAAGCATGGACAATGTTGACGAGAAATGTTTCCTTTTCACTGAATAAACAATCCATTTTCTATTTTCCGAGTGTAAAAATGGTTTTTTTGTGAAGGACCTACCACAAATATGTTGCAAAACTTGAGAGCTACAATTTTTGAAAATACTAGACCATGTTATATGCACAAATAAGCAATTTCTTTCCTATGAAAATGTTTCAATCCACTTCTTTTGAAAAACACAAGTTTCTGCCGATTTAGTTGAAAACTGGTTAAATTTGAACAACAGGTACCTCATAGTTTGCTCATGATTTTTTGCAAAAATCATTTTTAGGTACACAACTACCTATTTCATCGATACCCCAAAAGTTTCTCAATATTCAACCCCTAGCTACGAACGGTCATGCCCTCCGTCTTGACTTTTTCCTCAAACCGGTTTAGAAATTTTCAAAAAATTCAAAACAACCCAAAATGATACAAGACTGGTGTCATTATATATGTCCCACTAGTAGAGAAGTGCCTTTCTATGGAACAGATTCTGTGGCGCATGGCTTCTTGGTGCGCCACAGAAATATATTTTTGTGGCGCACGGGTGGGCATGCGCCACAGAAAAGAGTCATTCTGTGGCGCACGGGACCGTGGTGCGCCACAGAAAAGAGGAATTCTGTGGCGCACGGGATAGGGGTGCGCCACAGAAATAAGCTGGGGGCCCACCCCAATGATTGCCACACTCCTATTCTGTGGCGCATGGTGGTTAGTGCGCCACAGAAATATGACATTTCTGTGGCGCACCACTGCCACGTGCGCCACAGAATTCCCATCCCAAAAAATTCTGTCCACACGCACCAACTCCACCCCCCCGGAACGCCTTTTCTAGTTTTTGACGGAAGAGTTGGCGGAATGTTGATGTGAATAGAAATGTGGACTGCTTCTGGAATGAGGATTTAAGATAATAAGTTGATCAAATGGTTCATTGATGTGTTGAGGTTTCATATGCTCACTTGTATAAGATGATTGAAACAATGAGCATGTGAAGGTTATTAGAGTTTAATGATTTAAGTCAGAGTTATCAGTGAGTTTCCGAGAGTGTCATGTGGTTATTTTATGTTCTTCATTTGTAATCATAATGCAGATATAGAGGTTTCGGGATATCATATGTAATGATCAAGGTTTAATAGAAGTTTAAGAAGATTCGCCAAATTCCAAAAGGAACAAAAGTTATAGCCATTTGAAGTTTTTGACTAGAAAATTAAAAAAAAGAAAAAAAATCTGTGGCGCACCCCTTCATTTGGTGCGCCACAGAATTGTGGAGGCAGGATTCGAAATCCTGCCTCCTCCCCTCCTCTTCTTCCTCTTCTTTCTCTTCTACCCTCCTCTTCTTCCCTTCTCCTCTCCACTTCTCCTCCACTTCTCATCTTCCCTTCTCTCTTCTACCTTTCCACTTCTCTTCTCTCCTCCACCTACTACTCCACCTCTCCTCCTCCTCCACCACCACCACCACCACCACCACCACCACCACCACCACCCCCCTCCTCCTCCACCACCACCACCTCCGGCGAGCTCATTCTCCTCCTCCTCCACCACCACTTCTCCTCCTCCTTCTCCTCCTCCACCACCACCTCTCCTCCTCCTCCTCCTCCTCCACCACCACCCCTCCTCCTCCTCCTTCTCCTCCACCATCACCACCACCACCACCACCTCCGGTGAGCTTCTCCTTCTCCTCCCCACCAACTCCGGTGACCCCCATCCTGCACCCACCAACTCCGGCGAGCATCCGACGAGATCCGGCGAAATTTCGAAATTTCGAAAAATTTCCGCAGCCAGATCTGGCCGCCTTTTTTTTTTGAAATTCAAAAAAAAATTCCGTGGCGCACCCCTACTTGGTGTGCCACAGAATTGCAAATTTCTGTGGCGCACGGCTGAGGTGCGCCATAGAATTGACATTTCTGTGGCGCACGGCTGAGGTGCGCCACAGAAAAAAATTTAGTGGCGTGTATTCTGTGGCGCACCCCTCTGGCCCCTAGGTGCGCCACATATAGGCATTTTTCTACTAGTGTCCTACTATACACAAAAAGTAATAAACTTGGAATACGACAGTTGTGTTGAAAATATGTTCACACAAATATGTTATGTCCTCCGAACATTTGAGGTTTTCGGGCCAAATGACATGCATCTTGGAATGCATCTTGGAATCACGGACAATGTTGACGGAGGAAGTTTTCCTTTTCATTGAATAAAAAAACCATTTTCTATTTCCCGAGTGCTAAAAAATGGGTTTTTGTGTGAAGGACCTACCACAAATATGTTGCAAAACTTGAGAGCTACAGTACATGTTGTGTATGATCTTTTGCCTATTTTATTGACGATTTTGGTAAAATCAACTCCCATTTATTCGATATTTTGCTTATTTTATGCCAAGTGTGTGCTTGCTAGAAAAATTGCAAACAAGTTATCTGTGTATGATCTAGCTTTTATTTCAGCTGCTTTAAAGGATTTTAGGTCTTATAATTTTGGTCCTTTAATTTCTTTCCGTCTTGCTTCTAACCACGAGAAGGGCGGAATTTGTGGAGGTCTCGTTGCCTCTCATTTAATAGCCTTGCATGGTTTAGCCGCATCCCTTAGACCTTCAGTTTCCCATTGAGAGGCTTGTTCTTAATGCCATGATACAACATAAATTTGTTTCCACCTATTCTAACCTGAATAATTTATCCTATGAAATGAATTTCTCCAAAAAAGCAAGGTCGAGAGTAACTAAATCTGATAGAGTAGTCAATTTGCATGCACCTTTTTGCTTAACCTTAATGTCAGGGAAGGATGGTCACTCTCAGAGAGTGAATTTGATACATATATTGAGGAGCATCCCCAGCTTGTAGAAGACGCCGGAGGGGAGGGCGAAAATGATTTCCTCCAGGCCTCGGACACTACGGGGTTTCCATACCAGCATCCTGGTTATGATTATGCGCCTGCTTCTTCATCTTTTTCATGGGCGCCGGAGTACTACCATGATAGGGACAACCCACCAGCATGGAGTTACCACCCGCATCGTGATTGATCTCCACTTAGGCCAAAAGCCTAAGCTTGGGGAGGGGGGGTATGCCGACATCACACTCGTCTACATATCATGTTTCTGTCGGTTC
This sequence comes from Alopecurus myosuroides, assembly GCA_028641055.1. Classification (NCBI taxonomy): domain Eukaryota; kingdom Viridiplantae; phylum Streptophyta; class Magnoliopsida; order Poales; family Poaceae; genus Alopecurus; species Alopecurus myosuroides. Next base: position 32,285,983 of record CM054057.1, read on the forward strand.
TTTGTATATCCATGTTTTCGTTTCTTTCACTTGTTTTTGTTTCTTTCGCTTGTTTTGTTTCTTTCGCTTCTTTTTGTTTCTTTCGTTTCTTTTTATTTTTATTGTTTTGTTCTTGCTTTCCAAAACACAAAAAAACAAAAGTATTTATGTTGTTTATATTTATTTGTTTCTTTAGTTTCTTTCATTTGTTTTCTTTGCTTTCTATTTCGGTTTAATATTCAAAAATCCAAAAAGATTTTGCTTTGTTTTCTTGTTTTCTTTCTCTTCTTAAATTCGAAAACCAAAAATATTTTTTGTTCTCCTTTGTTTTTGTAAAGTTGCTGCGGGGTTCATCGGTCTTCCGTGTATCCATTTGAGCTTGGTTATCATTTTATATGATTCGATCCACACAAGTGAAGAGCAATAATGACGAGTTAGAACAATTCAAGTTATCGTCAGAGGCTGGTATGAACTCTATTTGTTTTCATTTTTGTACATATACTCATCCATGTGGACATGCTTAGTTTGTTGGTGTAAGGTGTATGTTATTTAATGAATGCTTAGTAGTTCGTGCTCTCTCATGTTTAGTTCCAACTTACTAATATTAGATAGCATGTCGTATAAATGTTAACTTGCCTTGTTTTATTCATAGAAGGGTAAGCCATTGTGGCGTTTCCCTCTGAATGTTTCACTTGAATTGATTTGGCACATGCTCACGCATGCATATGACTGAAGACAAAAAGTCAATTAAGCCTCGACGATTTATTTTGCCTCAGAGTATTTGTATCAGTTTTATGCCCCCATTAATTTTATTTTGTCGCAAGAATGATTATGATGGTTATTGCTCTCTTTATTGTCGCTCCTAGTCTATTGCTAGACTTCACCTGTACCGAGTATAAGCTCTACTCGTGCATCCAACTCCCAAAAACCAAAGTTTGCCAAATGTGTCTACCATACCTACCTATATGTGGTATTTCACCGCCACTCCAAGTAAATTTGCATGTGCTACCTTTAAAACTTTCAAAATACTTCTCGTTTTGTGACAGTGTTTTAGCTCGTGAGGAAATAGTATATGGGTCTGTTATCTTCCATGCTATTTAGGTACACTTACTTAAATGCTTCTCTGCTCATCATTAATTTTGCAAAGAGCTAGTTAGACCATTATAACATTAAAAAGCTAAACAACTAAATAGACACTCCTCCGTGGTATGAGATTGTTGGCAGGCACTCGAGGATTCAGCTAACCATGGTTTGCGAAAGTAAGGTGAGGAGGAGTGTCATACTATATAATGCATGTTATAAATGCTTGATATAAATATTTCGGAACCTCTCTCAACCTGTTTAGTATGGAAGATAACAAGGACTCTATTACCATTCGTTGACATGAACAACCACCTCTCAAAATCATTTTACTTCTGTTTTCAATAAAATAAAAAGCTCTAGTACATGTTAATCCATGCTTCCTTCTGCAAAGGGTCTTTCTTTTACTTTTATGCTGAGTCTTCACCTTCTCACTTTACGCACTTTCTTGAGAGCATAGTTATCATTCTTAGTGTAATGTGATTGTCCCAGGATACAGTTTATTGTGGTATAACCTTAATGCTTTTATCTTTGATATATTTACTTCTAGCCTTCACTTGAACCTCAGAGGTGCCCTGACATTTATGTTTTGCTCCACTATTAAGGGCAAAGCGAGATACCACTTTATCACACCCTATTATGACCATTAAAATCCTGCGAATTGATATATTTCATGTTGTGTTTTATAAGTGTGTTGAAATATCTTCATGGTTTGCACAACTATTTGGTGACTTTATTTTACATACTTCTAAGTATGAATTGCCTAAGCACTTGATCATATAATGAGAATATTTACATCATATGAAACAAATATGTTCGTAAAAGTTCCTTTATCGCACTCAGTTGTTAACTGAATTTCTTGAGGACAGGCAATAAGCTAATCTTGGGGGGGGGGGGGGAGTTGATACGACCAAAATGTATCTCCTTTTCAGAACACTTTTGCTATTGTTTCCCTCTAAACTTGTGAGTTTTGGATGCACCTAACACGGAGTAACGCTGTTTTCAGCAAAATTACCCCGGTGTCTTGTTTTTGCGCAGAAAAATCAACTTCGAGGAAATTGCCCGGAAAAGACCCCGAAGACCTTATTTCACCCGAAGACCCCCGGAGCCAGAAGAAGAGATAGAGGGGGGAGGGGGCAAGGAGGGGCCCATACCATGCCTGGGCGCGACCCCCCTAGGCCTTGCCCCTGGTGGTGTGGCTGCCCAAGGAACCCCCTTGGGCTCCCCTTCCGACTACTTAACCCCCTTAACCCGAAAATAGAGGGGATTCGTCATATTCCAGAGAAACGCACTCAAGCGGCTCCGCCACCTCGAAACCCAATTCGGGGATCAGAAGTTCCTGTTATGGCTTCCTGCCGGGACCGGGATTCGAAGGTGATCATCGCCATCGTCACCACCACCACTTCTCCATCAACCATCCATGATTCCCTCGTCCATGTGTGAGTAATCCCCGCCGTAGTCTGAGAGGCATGGTAGGGATTGAATCAGATTGGCCATGTAATAATGCCAGATTGTTTCGGCATAGTGCCTAGTATCCGTTGGTAGTGCTAGACATCGTTGTTGCAACTTGTTATTCTTCATGCTTGTCACTTGGGCCCGAGTGCCATGATCTCATATCTGAACATGTTATTGTTTCATGAGTATAATTATGTTTCTTGATCATATCTGCAAGTTTTTTACACATGTTGTTGTCCGAAACCCGAGGACCCAAAGTGACAGAAATTGGGACAACCAGAAGGGATGGCTGTGATTTGAGGATCACATAGTGCCTAGTATCCGTTGGTAGTGCTAGACATCGTTGTTGCAACTTGTTATTCTTCATGCTTGTCACTTGGGCCCGAGTGCCATGATCTCATATCTGAACATGTTATTGTTTCATGAGTATAATTATGTTTCTTGATCATATCAACAAGTTTTTTACACATGTTGTTGTCCAAAACCCGAGGACCCAAAGTGACAGAAATTGGGACAGCCAGAAGGGATGGCTGTGATTTGAGGATCACATGTGTTCACGGAGTGTTAATGCTTTGCTCTGGTGCTTTATTAAAAGGAACACCTTAATTACCAGTAGTTTCCCTTGAGGCTCCGCTGCAAACGGGCTGGTAGGACAAAATATGTTGTGCAAGTTTCTCATTGCGAGCATGTACGACTAAATTGGAACACATGCCTATGGTTTGCCTAGTACTTGGATGCTTCATTATTATCTATCTGCAATGCCCATGTTATTATTATTACATGAACTATCTTATCCATGCAACACTCGTTCATCCATTCCCTATGCCTACGGTATTTTAATCCTGCTGTTTTCTATGATTGCTACTGCGGTTACTATTTTACTCCCGCTGTTATTTTACTACCACTGATAAATTGTTGCGAGCAAGTCTATTTTCAGGTGCAACTGAACTGACAACTAATATGTTAAGCTTATAAATATTGTTTGGCTCCCCTTGTGTCGAATCAGTAAATTTGGGTTTTTACTTCCCTCGAAGACTGTTGCAATCCCCTATACTTGTGGGCAAGGAAAGAAAAGGCGGTATGTGTAAGCGAGGCGGTTGGCATTCGCCTAGTGCCTAGACGATGCTTAATCGCACTAGGCGTGGCCTAGGCAGGTATATAGTTTTTGCCATCGGGTATACATTTGGGTTTATTCTATATCTATACGCACTAATTTAGAGCATGTAAATGAGTAATCTACTAACATCTGCCATTGCATTATGTTCAATATTATTTTATGTGCAATATGGTATGATTTCTTGCAATAGAAGATAATTTGTTAGTTTTGCTGCCTAGAGTTCCGCTTATGCCCTAGGCGAGGCGTTTGTCCATTGCCTAGTGCCTAAGCGTGCTTAAGAGTTGCCTAGGCGCCGCCCAATCCAACACTTCTTGTGGGTCATCATCCAGCTTGAAGTTGGTCCGGTCCCCCGGCCATTCCGTTGTCATGCCATCCCCCCTTGCCGAGAATCATCCCAGGGACCGGCAGCTGTCTGCAACTTCTCTTGAGGATGTTGTGAAGCTCCTTCCATTTATGTTTGTCCTTGAGCAATTTGTAGCAATTGACAAAGTTGAAGGACTTTTCCCCATGCTCGGCCTTGAACACCTCCAACGCTTGAAAGACCTACAAAATTGGGACAATGGCTTGCATGAAACAAGACGCCGGGACAATGGCACCATGAAACAGGACGTCGGGACAATGGCATGCATGAAACATGACTCACCAAGTTGGCGATGCCAACTTCACTTTGCGACCGGGCCGTCGCGTGCTCGAAGGAGCCGGTGAACTTGCTACACTCGGCCGAGATGAGTCCAAACCTTTTTTGGATTGACATCTCCGTCCGTTTGGTGACCATGGATTAGGGAGGGGGCATTGCCCTTTCATATTAGTTCTTGTGCATCTGGCCTCAGTACTCATTGTCGTTCATCTCGGCTCCGACAATCGTGTTCTGTCCCACCTCCATCCAGGTCTTGCAGATACATTCATCCTCTGTTCGGTGTACCCGACGCCTCATGGGCGCCTCTTCTTGGCAGCTTGAGCTTGCTGGGTCAGCTCATCCATGAACAATGACATGTCGTCGATGTGCGTGCCTTGAACTTCGTCCCCCTCATCCTCCTCTTTGTCCACCTCCTCCTCGTAGTCCCACCAGTCATTCTCATTGATCATGTCGACCAAGTAGTCCTCGCCATCCTCCCTGGTAAGGCCATGTGACGGCAAATTCATTCCGTTGAACATGTTGCGTGCCTCGGAAAGTTGGATGGAGGGACTTTGCGGGCTCCCTTGCTTGAGGGCGTAGTGGACACCACCGACACCGACGCGGTGTTGAGGTAGAACGGGGCCCTGGGGCTCGACGTCATGGACTCGCCCACTTCCGACACCAAGATGGGCGCCATCGGGGCACGTCCATGAAAAAACATGTACAACGGCGCAATGGATGGCATCGCCGCGTCCGCGTCCGGAAATGTGCACGACTGGGCCGCTGGTCCATTGGAGCTCGCAGCAGGACCGAGAGGCACGGACATGGGGGCAGCGGCCTGCATGCTCATCATCATCATGGTGTCTTGTGCAGTGGCTAGGCCGATCCTAACGTCCCTGGCCTCCGCGTCCTCTGCGGTCTGCGGATCGGTGGCTTTCTTTGCCCTCGACCTCCGCCCAACCCTCTTCGCCGACTCCTCCTTCCTCTACACGACGGTGAGCACGACCTTGGGCCTCTTTTCCCTTTGGGGTGGGGCCTTGGGTGGGACCTTGGACGTCGCCTTTCCCGGCACCGAGAACGGTGGGAAGGTCCAGCTGCGGCCGCAACAGGGGTGGCTCCGTCCGCGTCCGCCATGGCTAGGGTAGAGCAGGAGCGGCGGCTCGGGGTGGGAGAGGAACAAGCAGGAAAGGAGTGGGGTGGAGTGTTCCTTTGTTGGGCTGGCCAGGGCAGCCAAATACTGGACACACGTGCGGTCCAAACTTGTCCGGACACTGCTCAAAGTTTGATCAAATTTGGGCCGGGAATAAGCAGATCCGGACGAGAAAACATACCTCGATCCATTTAAGCAGCGTCGTAGGGCCTTGATTTTGGGTCTGCTTCTCAAATTGGGTTTGTTCAGGCCAGTAGGCAGCCTCTAAGTAGATGTCCAAGAAGCGGTTGGGAGGAGTGGAGGAAAAGAAAGAGTCCTGCTCCACCTTTGCCCAAAACTCCAAACAACTACATATAGTTAGGGCCTCTTTGGTTTAAAGGATTTTCAAAACATAGGAATAGGAAAAACAAAGAATTGCAATGTCATGCACTTCAATTTCTACATGATTCTAAAGCACAGGAATTTTGTAAGAGATGTGTTTGGATGGCGCGCAGGAAACAAACACAGGAATTTTGTAGGAATGGAGAGAGAGAGAGAGTAGAGAGAGATATGGTATGAGTGCATTGGACTTCTCAAAGGAAAAAATAAAAAGAGGTTGGACCTTATGTTGAGATTCCTATAAAATAGAGGGCAAAGGAATAGATTCCCTGAGTATTTGGTGCCGCCAATCCTACAATCCAAAGACATTTCATAGGAAAAATTTCTACGGTTTGAATTTCTCCAGAATTCATATGAAATTCCTTTGATCCAAAGAGGCCCTAACAGGGTACAACCTATTCAAGTGAGTCATTTTCGAGGGGTTTTTAAGTTCTCACTTATGTAATGATGAAATCAGCTTTCTTTTTCATGTTTTTTCTCTTGATCTTTTTTCGAACAAGAAGAAGAAAAAAAACCTGCCCTATGTCAAAGCTACTGACATGTGGGTCCACTCCTAGTCCGTCCAGTCCAGCCCACTATTCCTCTCTTCTCCTCACCCTCTCGCGGCGGCTCCGGCAGCCCTCTCTCTCCGTTCGCCGGCGCGCTCTCTCCGGCTAATAGTTCCTTCCACCCAGGCTTCGAGACTCCAAGGAATCCACCTTCCCTATCCCATCCACCGCCTCCGCTCTACTGGACTGGAGTGGCTGCTGATCGGGGATCCTCATCGATTTCTTCTGCCGGTGAGGAACCCTAACCTGCTCTCTAGAAGTTTCAAATTATAGTCTGTCCGCGAGAAATCTAATCCCTTCCACCTATCCAGGCTGTCGCGGGTGGTGGAGGTTTTAAGAGGGGCATTGCGATTTCCCACCGCGCTGTAGATTGGCGAGCGATGGAGGTGGGCGCCATCCCAGGGGAGGAGGAGCTGGCCTTCGCGGCGACCCAGGACGACGAAGACGCGGAGGATGCCTCGCCCGGCAGCAGGGAGCTGGCCGCCATGGTGGAGGCGGCGGCGGCGGCGGAGACCGTGGAGCTGGACGCCAGGACCGGGGCGCCGCCGCCGAACGGGGTCGATGACGACCGGACGCCGAGGGACGGGATGGAGTTCAAGTCGTACGAGGAGGTGCTCAACTTCTACAAGCGCTACGCCCTGCGCATGGGCTTCGGCGTCTGCGTCAAGAAGTCGTCTTTCACCAAGGCCGGCATCTGCCGCCGCCTTGCGCTCGTCTGCAACAGGTGGGGCGAAGGGAAGGAGGACGCCTGCTACCAGGCCAGGCCGACCGCCAAGACCAACTGCCAGGCCACCGTCGTCGGGAGGCTCTGGGGGGACGGCCTGCTGCACCTCACCGACGTCTGCCTCGAGCACAACCACCCGCTGAACCCGTCCTCGGCGCGCTTCCTCAGGTGCTACAAGACGATGCCCAGTGGGATGAGCAAAGATCTGGTGGTCAGGGCTGCTAGAGGTGAATGCTCCACCTCTGGCAACATCGAGGTCCCAATGTTTGATGACTGGGGGCGGCTGAAGATCAGGGAGGGCGATGTTCAGGCCATCAATGATTTCTTTGCGCAGATGCAGGCCAAGCAGACAAACTTCTTCTATCTCATGGATTTTTACGTGGAGGGCCGTCTCAGGAATGTTCTTTGGGCTGATTCAAGATCCAGGGAGGCATACCAATACTTCAATGATGCTCTCTGGATCGATACGACCTGCTTAAGGAACAAGTTTGGCGTGCCGCTTGTTTTGTTTCTTGGGGCGAATCACCATGGCCAGCTTGTTCTGTTAGGCTGTGGCTTGCTTTCGGATGAGAGTACAGAGAGCTTCCTATGGCTGTTCAAGTCGTGGCTAACTTGCATGAAGGGGCGGCTTCCAAGCGCCATAATTACTGACGAGTGTGTGGCGATAAAAGCTGCAGTTCGAGAGGTATTTCCAAAAGCACGCCACAGGATAAGTGATTGGTATATAGTAAGAGCTATGTCGGAAAAATTTGATGACTCGGTAAAAACCGAATTGGAAAATGCAATATATGATTCCTTGAAAGATGACGAGTTTGAGGCAAGGTGGAAGGACACGATTGAGAGATATGGCATTCAGGATAATGAATGGATCATCTTTCTGTATGAGAATCGACACTCTTGGGTCCCTTCCTTCCTGAAAGATGCCTTCTGGGCTGGATTGTCTGTTACCCACCGGGAAAGTCCAGCTGCATTCTTTGGTGATTCATTAAGCCAATTGACCACATTGGTGACATTCCTGAATAGCTACATGATTCTTGTACAGAACAAACACAAAATGGAGCAACAGGATGATTTCGAGTCACTAAGCAGCGGCAGGGTCCTTGTATCAAAGTTCCCTATGGAAGAGCAGCTATCCAAATTGTACACCCTGAACATGTTTGTCAGGTTCCAGGATGAGCTAAAATCAACCATGCAGTGTCAAGTTCAGCTGGATGGTTCGGCGTCTTCTTTTATAGTTATTGATTTAGCTGCTGAACCAGGTACAGAAATGGTGAATAAAAAGTATGAGGTTGTTCACTGTATGGAGACCAACAGGATGGAATGTAACTGTGGCCTATTTCAGTTTTGTGGAATTGTTTGTCGGCATGCCTTATCGGTGCTTAAGTGGCAGCAAGTGTACGATATCCCCCCTTGTTATGTACTTGACAGGTGGCGGAGTGACTATAAGCAGTTGCATGCTCTGGATAATCCATTGAAGGATTTCGTGTCGAGTAATCATGTTGAGCGTTATGATCAGGTCTCTTTGCAGTGCCTCCGTCTTGTTGAGATTGGAATGGTTTCAGATGAGAAGTATCAGCATGCATTAAAATTAATTAACGACATGACAAGGACGCTTCTTGATGATCATTTGTGCCGTGAAATAGAGCAGAAACTTACACCATCTGAACGTGCAATTGTGAATGGTGATAGCCATGCACAACCTGGTTCATCTGAGGGAGGACCAGCCAAAAAGCGCCGTGGCCGTCCTCCGAAAAAGACTAAAGAAATAAGCATGGAGTCCGTATCAAATCAATTTGGAAACAAGGTATCTCCTTACTTATAGTTTGTCAACTCCTTGGCGTTAATTTGCTATTGGCAGCTCGGTGCTAATGAAGTTCTTTTTTTGTTGTGTGGCAGGATTCCTTACTGGTATCATCAGCTGTAAGTCAGAAGGATGCCTTACATTCTTCTTCTACTGCCTCCAACCTTGGTACTCATGTCAGGGCACATGGTGTTGATGATCTGATGGTAGTGTCTGTCATCAACATTTGGCTATTAAATTCATCATTACATATGAGATTCTTGACAATAACCTTTACTTTTAACCGTATAACTTCCAGGAAGAGGTTGATCCTAATGAGGTATCATTTGAGAGCCGTTTTGCGGCGCAATCCAGCCATCCAAATCATTTTGGTGACCAGCTGCATCCAGGCCACACGTTGCAGGTTTTCTTTTCAGCAACTTGGCTCACTTGCAGTTATTTTTAGCATATGCAACATAGGAAAATAATCTACTTGTTTCTTCATAATGGACAGTTTGGCAGCCCAAATATGCCATCAGCGGAGCAAGCGTGGATGTATCCAAATCCACCCATATATCAGGTGAATTGGCACAGTGCATCTGTCTAGTATTTTTTTAGAGGTTTTGTGTGAGTCAAACTGTGTCATGAAGTTGTAGTGTTGTAGTGATATGCGTATGCGCTGATGCACCATAAAACAAATGTAGGATGATCAAGTGCCTTATGGCAGGCGGGCATCTTGAATGCTGGAACAAGAGGTTACGATTTCAGGTTTCTTTCTCATCAAATTATCTCATTTTGTATTACCAGGCTCTAACTCAGAAATAACCCCGTTATCAGAATGGAACACTTCTAAAGTTCGATACTTTAAACTTTGACAAAAATTGGTACTTGTCACATTGGATATTGTGTAGATTGCGGTCTTATGTAATTTTAAACTTTGGAACCTTGATATTTGAAGTTCGGTACACCCAAACTGAAAGATAATAATAATACTATGCACCATTATTGAAGTATAAATACTAACATCTGAACTGTTAAGTTTATTGTTAACGGAGCCCTTTTTAATTAATGTTTATATATGTAGGTTGCAATTCGTGGTTTATGCAGATGTGTTTAGTTATTTCTCCTTTAGATATATATTCTATTCTATGCCTGAAACAGGGGCTCTTTCGTACGCGATTAGCCTTAAATCACAGAATTATTGCAATGCTTAACCACAGTACTACACTAGGCTCATAAAAGACCATGAAACTTATTGTTGAGCATGAACAGACCTGCATGTCCATTCAGTTATTTCTTCAACTCTATTTTCGTAGTTGCGCTACCTCCTTTTTTTTTATTAAGAAGAGTAACAAATAATATTTGTTAAGAACATACATCAGGAGGGAGTAGTAACAGATTACTGTGAAGTGTACGGCTGTACATGTCATCAGTTAGCCCACTTTGTAATGGGGTTGTGTTTGATGCTGCAGGTTGCAGATGAGGTGTACAGAAGGAGTCTGGGAACCCAAAGGAGGAGGGAGGCCAATTGGCGTCGGCCCCAGGATGTATGGATTCGCTTCACTTATCTAACATGAGAAGTGGCAGGCATGATGAGAATGTGGTTTTGTTTCGTCTACTTACATTAGAGAACCCTTAGGAATGTAGTAGTAATGTGACATTGCTGACACTTGATGTTAGCGACTTGTGTGATGCTGACGAGAGGCCATAGAAGGTTTCTCCCAGTCACGAAATTCAGCCTGTCTCTTGCCATGTGAAATGTGATGACTGACGCCTTGCTCAGAATTCAAAAATCCGTTTTTCTCGTGTAAATGTTTATTAAAGTCTGTGCATCCGATATTTTGATTGGGGACTATTCTCCTCGCGGTAAAATTTGGCAGCCAGGTGTGCCCTTCCCCAGCCAGCACCGACGAGCGTTTCACTCTCCGGCCGGTCTGGTGGCCATAGTTTCACGGACAGAGAAATCATGTTCTTTTGGCGGAATATGTTGTGGTGAACCGGTGATGATGGATAGAACGTTTGAGGTTTGTGAAGAGGAAGAGGCCCGCAGTGACAGGCGAGTCGCCCTCGCTATATTTCGAGCTCATCTGTCAGCATCTTTTGAGTGAGTTGCTTCGAATTCTGCTGAAATTTACAAGACAGCACGTAATCAGTGACGTACATACGTGCCTCAACGGATAGCATATCAGTGCAGTATTTATACGATGCACGCGTCTGTATTTCATTCAAGCACTGGAAAGCAGAGCAGTACGTTTTCTTCATACTACTACCATTTTTAGCTAGATATAGTTCGGGCGCGCACGTACAATGGCGTCGACGGCCGTGGCAGATGTGAACGCGGGGAGGTTCGCCGGAACCGGTCCCCTCGACGGCTCGAACCCGGCGATCGTCCGGCTGCGGCAGCTCGTCGACGGACCACAGTCCGCAGGTGGTACTACTGCAATATATACTTCAGTATTATACGTACTTTGTATATACTGAAGTACTGATAGACAGTGGTATGTGTCATGTGTATAGATGGGTGGAACCAGTGCTGGGAGCAAGGCGTGACCCCGTGGGACCTCGGCGAGCCCACGCCGGCCGTCGTCAAGCTGGTGCAGTCCGGCACGCTCCCCACCGGGAGCGTCCTCGTCCCGGGGTGCGGCGGGGTACGTACACGCACACATTCATCTCCGTGTTCATATATACGTTTCGTGCCTACAGTCAGTAACGTGGTTAATTTGCCCGAACGTACGCTGCAGGGGTACGACGCCGTGGCCCTGTCCGGCGCCGGCCGCTTCGTGGTCGGCCTCGACGTCTGCGACGCCGCCCTCCAAAAGGCCAAACAGTGGTCGTCATCGTCGCCGGACGTGGACTTCGTGAACGCTGACTTCTTCACCTGGGCGCCGCCGGAGCCATTCCATCTCATCTTCGACTACACGTACGCCAGCCACGCATAACTAAGGTCGTAATAATCAGGTTGATTCATGCTAACTTGATTGTGCTCTCCTGATAATTCTTCAGCTTCTTCTGCGCTCTTGACCCGTCGCAGAGGCCAGCGTGGGCGGCCAGGATGCAACAGCTGCTGCGCCCGGACGGGGAGCTCATCACCCTCATGTACCTGGTAAAAATCCTACCAATTAAAGACACACAATCCATCACATTTTTCATAATGGTGACTCGTGCATCTTCACCACCGCTACTATCTCTGTCCAATGCTTCGCATTTCAGCCTCAAGACCAGGACTCCGGGCCACCCTACAACACCACGGTGCTCGAGTAAGCTAGCATCCATCAGGGCAACCAAGATATTTTCCATCAGTGCTGAGACGGAGTTGTTAATTCTTGGTTAACACTCTCATATGCAGCTATGAGGAGGTGCTCAACCCCCTGGGTTTCGTCATAGACTCCATCGAGGACAATGACGTGGCGGTCCAACCACGAAAGGTACATATATGCCTGCAGTCCAGTTACAATCTGTCTCAAAATAATGCTGGTTATAGTTAGCTCAAAATGAATCTAGCTACAACCATCGGTGTAAATCACCGAATAGCTTCAGGTGGTGATGTCTAATCTACTTCACCTTTCAGGGGCTGGAGAAAATTGCAAGGTGGAAGAAGACGGCAAACCAAGCGGAGAAAACATCAGACTTGCCCACCGATATTTAAATTTCCACACGAGATATGCAAGTGAGACACAGTATGTACCCAACACAACTAGCAGAGTACTCAAATCCTTGATAACACGGCACCCATTTGTCACTTAAGATCAATGTGTGACTATAACGTTTTAAACGGTGTGCATTTATTTCTCTCGAATAAAGTTAAACCTCTATTGATCGTGAATCATTTGCTTGGTCGTGGTATAAGTTGGTCTCGCAGATTGCTGGTTTCTGGTCAGGGAAACAAATAAGTAACCAAATAAATATTTTGCAAAGCTTCCAGTTCACACTTCACACAAGCAGTGCACGCTACACCGATGCTAACCTCGCGAGACTCACTGGGCTACTCACACATGTAATCCGCGTCTCTATCGGCGCCGTCCTCGGGAAGTAACCAAGTCAAGAAGCCCTCGCGAGTTTCGCCTTTCAGTCTCTGGGATGAGTACTCGAGAATCATGTGCCACAGCTCGCCGACAGTCCATCCGTGCCGTGATATCCACTGGATCACCTGTCACAATGTAATGACGCAATCAGCCAATTTAGGCAAGGAGTAAGGTGAAGATGACATAACAGGAAAAGGAAGTGGGGGATCCCTGCCTCCATCTAAAACCTTCTAAATATGGTAGATGACCTAACCGCCAACCTAGCATCCATTGGACTCCACTGAATGGGGAACATCCAAATCTCCAAGGATTACATACCAGTGCACACAGAAAAGTATGACAGCCAGCCATTTAAGTTGGTGATTGCAGAACCATGCAGATAATAGACATGCAAAGGTACTACAACTCTGAAAGTAGTACGGCTAATTCTTTTTTCTACTTCTCTCTGTAAGCAAAAGTGTGATAATGGTTTGATAGACTTGTGGTACCTCTTCTAGTCTTTTCAGTGACGCATCCTGGAAAGTATAGTAATTAACAAAAGGTCGGTGCGCCTGCAAAAAATAACAGGAAAATACATATAATTACCCCAATTATATTGACAGTTGAATTCATCAGTACATACATGTAACTGGGAACAGAAATAGTTCAGTACTGCCAATCCCTGAAAATTGAGTGTAGAACACTTTTTCCTGTACCTGTGATGCAGCAAGCCACTGAATCATGCTCTTAATTTCAGGGTTTCCACCAAAAGCTCCACAACCCCAGTTTCCGGTTGAAACTCCTATATTGTCATCAGAGCTAACACTTGGAAACTTATCCATGGTATTAGAATCCTGAAACCGTGTGTTAAACGTTAAAACATGATCAGTAGTCAAACACCATATTTCTAATGCCGGCCCTGTATTGTAAGCTACTTCCTATCATGTTAGTGATTATTTGAAATCATATACACAAGCAGCAGAGGCCCATTATGTTCCGACCTGAACTTATGTTACTTCATTTCTCGACGAGGAGAAGAAATATGATAGTTCGAAATATATTATAAAGGTCAATTTCTAACCTAACCAGAGATTGAGATGTTCACTGATAGACTCTGACATTTTTCATTTTGCAGTGCTTCAAATTTGGTAATCCATAAAATATGACAATTAACAGAGCCCCATAAGATTTATTAGGCGAACACCTGAAATGGCTTGACATAAAACTGATGCTTTGATCCATCTACGAATCCACAAAACGCTTTGTTCACTTCCCTGCACATGTACGTATTACTGATGAAAACACTCAAGGAAAAAACTAAAACTATATTTCATTAAACAACATAGGCAAGAACAAGCAACCAATGAATAATAAAAAATACTGGGACACATTGAACTGGAATAAGAACAAGGTATACCTTAAAAGACCACTAGCTTCATAATGCAACTTAGCTGGACAGTCCAAAGCATCAATTGCTACAATCCTAGTTTTTCTTCTACCCATTTCATCAAGAGGCTTCGTATCTAAATAATCACCGACAAAGCGGAATGTAGAACCGTACCTGTAAGAAGCAAGTGAAGGGTTCATTTACGAAGTAAAAGTCATCAAGTGTTGTTGGGTTTCATGGTTGATTACTACTGTCGAACTTCTCCTTTTCAAAATCTATGAACTAAATCAAACAAAGGGCTGGTAAGGCTAAAACTAACCCCATATACTGTGAGAACCTTTCCGCACCAACAATTTCTATAGCCTCGTTATCTTCCATTGAAGCCATAAAGAGCATGCCCAGAATTAACTCTGGATTTATCATGAAACGGATCTCTTCCTATAGCATAGAGGAGATGCACCATGTATAAGAGGACCGCAAAAAACTTATGTCGGTGTGATTTTATTTTAACATTGAGAAGGTAATCTATCGACCAAAAGAAAGAGACCTGCACACAACCCCTGGAAAGTGCACCTCCTCCCAAATATTTGTTTGCAAAGTCAACCTCAAGCGCTTCTTCTTCCTCATCTTCTATCAAACCCGAGGAAATTACCTACTAATGAAAAGAAAACAAACAATCAGCAGAACTCATCTAAATTGCGAAGAACTTAAGGCAACATTACGATGAGAGATAATCCTAGCTGCCCTCAATTAGTAGTGAAATATCTGAGTTATCCATTCCCACTAGCCTTTTTTTCGTTATCACGTAATACCAGGATATAGATAATTTATCATGTGCATAACATCATCAAAATGTCGATAAATGAATAACTCAATACTGCAGCATGTGATTCTCCCAGGAATCAGACACATCATAAAGAACAAATAGATAACCACATACGAGAAAAGTCCAATACATCTACAGATAACAGTGAGTCCAAAGCATGCCTCGCAGGGGATGCTAATTTGAAAAAAAAACAGCTATTCCGGATAGACCTACATAGATATAGTTCATAGAATATATAAAACTCAACATGAAAGAGTTGCTGCAGATTATGCTCAGTACTCATCAGATCTCATCGCAGGGAACTACTCTCATCTCTTTGAATACATTTTCACACAGTAGGATGGATTTTAACTAATGAGTCGAGTCAATCAATTTCATGTAAGCCATATCATCTCATGTAAAGAGGCATATGGTCTGAAACAGTGCTGGCTAAGCCAGCTTTGATTTGACAAGCACAGGTGAATTTGACTAACTTGTGTGCTAGTACTAGTTAATTTAGAGCCACCGTGCAAGAGGGACTAGAATAACATATGAAGCCACTTACCCGGAATGGGCAGAGAGGCAAGCTAGATTTCATCCAAGCATCATTGTCAGGGTAGGTACCGCCACCGGAAAGGGAGCCGTGTGGAAGAACCTTCCGTTCAAACGACACAAAACCGGTAGGTGTCGTAGCCGTAACCCTCTCGAAATAGTGAGCAAGGCACCTCACTTTGTGCTCCTGGCTTGGCCTCGAATTGTAAGTCAGTGCCCTGCCGATCCATCAGTAAACCTAAGAACAGTTAATCACCACTACCACTGCAAGGATTGATTAACCCGTGGATAATCCAAACCGAAATGAGCCAAGGCCAAGGGGCATACGCGAACAATGTGTCGAAATTGATCCCCGGGAGGCGCGCCTCGCCGCGACCGGCGGTGGGGAACAGACAGAAGAGCGCGCAGGCGAGCAGCGCGGCGGCGAGCTCCTGTCCCAGGAGCACGAACCCGGCGTCCTGCGACGCCAGGAGGCGGAGCCCGAGCGCGGCGGTGGCGGCGGCGTAGTGGTCCTCGAGCAGCGCGGGGAGGCGGAGGAGGAGGCGGGCCAGGCGGGGGAGCACGTCGGAGAACCAGTCCCGCGCGTGGGCCCGCGAGAGGAGGTCGTCGAAGAAGAGCGCGTAGCCCTCGGCGGCGCGCGCGGGGAGCGCCGGGAGGGAGAGGGCGATTCGGAGGTCGTGGAGCGCGTCGGCCAGGACGTCGCCGGAGGTGACGCGGCTGACGTCGGGACCGAGGGCAAGCGCCTTCAGCTGCTCCTGCGCCGCTGGCGGCCAGAACAGCCCGCCGCCCCGGAGCACCACTGGGATCAGCGGCAGGATCGAGCGCAGGTCGCCGCGCGCCTCCATTGCTGCTCTGCTCTACAGCTTGCCCTTCTCTCTCCTCTTTTTTTTTCCTGTTCCGAGCCTTGCTTGCTTGGTGGATGGGCCATAATCGGTCATGTTGGGCCTTAGGCTCGTTCTATCCCACGTAATATCGGAGCCCAATTGCGATGCGGACTACACTGGACCGAATCTTATCCATTTCTCAACTCGTTCGTTCCTCTGGAGCTCCAAGCTCTGCCATGGGAGTGGACACGAGCGTGCAATGGCCGCGCTGCACGCCAATATCCTACCGGCGGCGCAAGGCCAGGGACCTCCGCCGCGCCGCCACATCCGTTGTGATCCGCTGAAGTTCGTGCGCGACTGCAAGCGGTTGGACGGGCTCATGAAGGCCGGCCAGCTGGCGGACGCCCTGGAGCTGTTCGACCGAATGCCACGGAAAAACGTGGTCGCGTGGACCTCGGCCGTGTCCCGACCCACGCGCGGAGGGCGAGCCGAGGAGGCGCTGGCGAAGTTCGCGGACATAGTCGCGCCGAACGACTTCGCGTGCAACGCGGCGCTGGCAGCGTGCGCGGCCGCGGGTGCGCTCTGCGCTGGGGAGCAGGTGCATTCGCTCGCCGTGCGCGCCGGGCTTGCCGGGGACGCGTGAATATCGGGCTGCCTGGTCGCGCTCTACTCTCGGCTCGGTGCGGCTCCCTGCGTGCGGCCCAGGACGTGCTCGACGGGATGGAGTCGCCGGTCATGGTGGGGTACACCTCGCTCGTCTCGGCCTTCTGCCGGAGCGGCGAGTTTGATCTGGAGTGGAGCCGAATGAGCACACAGTGAGAAGCATCCTGGCGGCGTGTTGCCCGCAGGTTCTTGGTGATCAAGGCAATGGGCTCGCCGAGGCAGACCATCTACTCGTTGAGCGCATTAATCGATTTCTACTCTGGAAATGGCAAACTCGGCATGGCGAAGATGGTGTTTGACAACCTCCAGTGCAAGAGCGTGGTAGCCTGGTGCTCCCTGATGCAACTGCAAATCAAAGCTGGGAGGCCGTGGAGGGCGTTGTCCATCCTAACGAGTTTGCTTTTTCAATTGCTCTTGGTGCCTACCAATCCATTGCGCTGGGGCGCCAGCTTCACTCCTCAGCCATCAAGCGCAACCTAACTAGCGATCTCCGGGTGTCGAATGCCCTGCTCTCCATGTATGGCAGAAGTGGTTTTGTCGAAGAAGTCGAGGCTGTGTTCAGCAAAATGGAGGATCCTGACATTGTCAGCTAGACAGCAGCTATTTCTGCATACTTCCAGAATGATCATTGCGAGAAGGCCATAGCATTGCGCTCCCAGATGCACTTGAATGGTCTCAGACCGAACGACTATGCCTTCTCGAGCGTGCTGAGTTCCTGCGCTGACCTGGCACTGCTGGATCAAGGGAGGGAGTTCCATTGCCTGGCTCTGAAGCTAGGATGCGACTCGAAGATCTGCACCGTGAACGCGCTGGTCAGCATGTACTCAAAGTGCAGCCAGATTGTCCCCGCGAGGCTAGCGTTTGATGTCATGGATCACCGTGATGCAACGTCCGGGAACTCGCTGATCCACGGGTATGCGCAGCACGGGGAGGTGAGCATGGTGCTGGAGGCATTTGGCGTGTCGTGCTCCAGTAACGGCGAGCCAGATGAGTCGTCGTGCCTGGGAGTCCTAGCAGCATACAGCCATGCCGGACTGGTAGATGAAGGAATGCCATTCTTCAGATCAGTAATGGCTGGCCGGCACGGTGCCTCCCTGACGCCCGCACACTGCGCCTGCGTGGTCGACATGCTAGGCAGGAGCGGCAGGTTCGACGACGTGCTCTGGGTGATCCAAGAGATGCCGTTCGAGCCTGGTGTCCTGATATGGAAGACTCTGCTGGCTTTGTGCAGGCTGTACGGCAACCTGGAGATGGGGTGGCTCGCTGCCGAGAAACTGGCGGAGCTCTCGGGAGGGGGAGAGGACCGGGGCTCGGTGAGCTACGTGCTGATATCGGGCATCCACACGATGCACGAGGAGTGGCACAACGCCAGCAGGGTGTGGCTGAGGATGGACGAGGCCCGAGTGAGGAAGGAGGCTGGGTGCAGCTGGGTGGAGGTCAGGAACGAGGTGCATGCCTTTGTTGCCCGCGAGGCTCGGAATTTTGTGCCACAGGATGGTGATACCTCCGGGAAGGAGTCCCACCAACGGATCAAACACAAGAAACAAAGCTGCCAAGGTAACTGAGTTTTTGTTCTTCTCATATTGCTACTTCTATTACAGTCCTTTGTCTCTGCTGTTATGACCTAACAAATGTGAATGGATATCAATAGGCAATAGCATCTTGGTTTCAGTCTGTAATGATTAAAATGTACTCGAGAAAGTTGATTTAAAACCCTTTCATTGTGACATGCACGATCGCCATATTTTAGATTTACATACCCCTTTTGACGGTAGACTATAGCACTAGTAAATTGGGTTTATTATAGGTCCTCTAATTTTTGATATTCTACATCTGTAATCTCACATTACCAGTTACATCCTGGCAAAATTGTAACATGGCCTATGTCACATAAAAAGGATAGAAGCTTAGATAAGTATTTTCTACACAATACATAAATAGCATATTTACGGTTTGGGCGCCAGGTGTTGGAGAAACGTGCGGTTTCACAAGATTTGGAGCTTTGGCTTCCTAGTGTATGGTCCTAACGCACAACCGTTATTAGTTGAAGTTCACACGGTAGAAACCTGATGATGAATTGGATATCGTTATGCAGTTGCCAGCTAAGGACAACCAGTTCATGCTTGTTACTCAAGCTGGGAGACGGCTTGTTTTCTTCTTGATATAGTTATACTCCCTCCATCCCAAATTAAATGTCTCAAAGTTGGATAAAAGTAGATGTATCTAGAACTAAAACATGTCTAGATACACCTACTTTTGTCTAACTTTGAGACAATTAATTTGGGACGGAGGGAGTATTATATTTTACAGATCAAATATTATTTGTTTCCAATACCACACGCAGAATTGGCACAGTGATGCAGTTACTTTATATAGATAATCATTGTAAGACACATTCTAATGCTTGAATTCGAAGTCCTCATGTAGGAGCCACAGGAAAAAAATAGACTTTCGACGTGGCCGCTGAATTGATTATGTTCTATCCCCCCCTGATTTGCCGTGTCAGAAGCCACACAACCGTAATGAACTCCCCGCCACTGCTGAGCTGCCTGGCATGGGACTCCCCACTGCAGCGATTGGCAGCGTAGCACAGCATTTCAAGCCATACCTCAAACATCACCAGCAACAAATCAGGCCTGTCCGACTCCATGAAGAGAAGCTCCTTTGCAAGTGGAGATCCGTACTCACGATAAGAGTGTGTCGGGTTCGTAATACGATCAGGGGGGATCAATTCCTAAAACATACAAGTCCAAATAAGTAAAGCATATGGAGTACAACTATATATATTTTAGAATCCGAATAATATGTTGTGCAACATTGAATTTGAGGGAAATTACGTTCAAGACCATACCCCTTCCATGTCCTGAACGAAAGTGCCGAGCATTGCCATAGTGAACTTTTCCCTTTGTTGGATTCTGCAGCTGCTGGTATCACCATTGGGGCCATCTTTTTGGAACAATTTCTTAACCATGCCCCATGAAATGGGCCCTATCCTCACTCCCACGTGATCACCAAATACAACCCCATTATATACCCTGTAGGGGTTGATGATATCACCAACCAATTGTAAAACGCCGGTGCGTACAAACTTGGTTGGGCGGATAGGACCAGGCACCATGTCTGGTTTTGCCGCCAGCAGGAACAACATGTAATTGGATAGCACCTTGACTACCTCAGCAAACTTTCGTGCAGGGTGATCCGTGGAATTGTACTCATGTTTAAACCTAGATTGACAGAGGTAGATGTCGGTGGCAGTGTGCCAAATAAGGATGCTCTGATCGAAGTCAATGTTCATACTCCATCGACACCATGTATCACGGCTGTCGTCGTGTAATATACCCCTTCTCCTCAGTACGTGGAGGCCTCTTGAATTCATAACGTCTAACCCGGGCAATGCTTCCAGCAGCAGCACCGGAAGATCTGTTTTGGAGATGTCCATGGTACCCACGAAATGTAATCTGTTCCACCAGTCCTCGATCCTCATCTTCAATGCCAATCTGGTGCCTAGCTCATTCGTGTCGCGGGTGCACAGGTGCAACATGTTATACTGCCCAATGGAACTTGACAACCTTCTCTTTCTGGCTGCCTGGAAGAACTGGCGAAGGCACTTGAGCCCCTTTAAAGCTGGTTTCCATTCCATTTGTAACAGCCACGCACACGTCCAGGTCGACACTATGGCCCTAGAAGCTGATATGACCTCCAGGACCAAAGCCCCAACCAACAAGACATAGGTGACTGCAACATCAGATCTACTGTAACCACCGTGTCTGTTGCTGGATCGGAACAACACGACGGAGGCGATGGCTGCAAGCAGCGAAAAGACACAGATGCAGTAGCCTAACTGTGTGTGAATTACCCCTGCCTTGGTATACAGGATGTCGTACATCAGGGACAGCTCCATCTCTACCACCTTGTACAAGTCTGTTTTCCTATCACCAGCACGCAGATGTGTTTCATAGCAATAGGGATCTTTAGAATGACCTGAGAAATCAACAAAGATGCTTTGGCACGTAACAAAGTGGTTGTGAGCTTCAAGCAGAAATTCCTCATCACCACTATCATCGACTCTTAGATCATGGTCATAGGGCGATGGACTTTGTCGATGATTACCTGCAGCATACCTCGTAAACTCCATCCAAAATTGGACTCTGCTCCGGATGCTGCTAATATTACCACACATGAGCGCCCATATCCTCTCGGCGTACTTGAGGACACCGACGATGAACATCAGGATGGAAGCTATCAGAACCAAACTCCCACTGTCAGCAGTATATCTGAAGATGACGTAAGCGACTCCTATGACTTGCACAAGGAAAGTGAGCAGGTGCCGAAGCCAAAGGCGGCTGTCCTCGAGGGCGTAGGCGGTGATGGTGTCCGGACCACCCAGGTGTACCAGCAGGAATGGAGCCCAGAACGCCATGAGCCCGTGCTCCCGTGACCTCCTTGCGAGGGACAGATGGCCAAGGGCATAAATTGCCGTGGAATCCGCCAGGAGGTACACCAACCAGATTAGGAGCCTCATGAAAGCCGGTGCTTTACGCCGACGGAACCCAGCAAAAGTAAGAAGGAAAACCTGAAATGTGAAGCTGAGGAGAACCAGGATCTGGATCCCAGATTGTTCCCACAAGTGCGCAAGACCTCCAGCCATTATTTGTGGGCGCCCTAGGTAGAGTCTGCACAGAGAAATGTAATTAGCTGCTACTCCTTGCAGTAACAAGGCTTTAAATCAAGAAGTTTGGATTGGAAACTTAAGTTTCGATCCTTCACACCACCGAGTTCTACTTTCGATGGAGTGAGCTACAAGAGGCAACCTAACTGAAAAGGCACCACAGACACCATCACTTGGAATCTCACCAACATGGAAAAACATTCCATGGCTTTGACCTAGTTGAAGAAATTTGAGAAGCCGGGGATGTGGGAGGAACTAGGCTCCCCCCCCGAAACGGGTTGCGGATGGCAGACCGCCTTACCCGTACTTGAGCCGCATGGCTAGTTTGTAACCTAAACTCTTCCTAATTAATGAAATAGGCAAAGCCTTGCTAGGCCTATGCACTGATCTCTCTACGTGCATGCATAGTATATGCAATAGGATCGATGTGTATATACATCCATGTCTTACTAACTAGAAGAGATGGAAGAAAGTTGTGAGATGGGGACCTGGGGGAGAGGAGGGCAGGCTCAGCCTTCATTTTAAAGGAAATACGAGAAAGATCTGGGTTTTTTTTAGAGCGAAACCCCGAGGGTTTGATGATGTTTTTTTTTTTTTTACTTGCAGGCATTCCAAGCAGCAGCAAGTCAGCCTGCTGCAGCTCATCTTGGCAGAGGCTGTCCATATTCAGATAAGTAGCACATATAAATATAAAGCGGTGAGCAAGCGAAACTGCATCAGATGTTGAGTACAGGAGTGTGACATCCTTGGAAACCTGACCTGGATATGAAGGCACTATGGAGGCAGGAGTGAGAAGACTGCAGATTTGCTGCCGGTGGCGTCGGACCTAGGCTTCCTGCTCTCGTCTCTGTTTATTGGAAGCTTGAGAGTGATGCCGATGAGGGCGGGCAGCGGGGAAGCGGACGAGGTTGCAGCGAGCAGAGCAGAGCTTCGTGGCCAAGGAGTTCTCCGATCTCTCGTCATAGTGGACTGGTCCAAAACGCGGGAAGGGTGAAGACCGCTGACTCGATCGCTCGACTCGGGCTTCCGGTGCATCGTGCCAAGCTATCGCGGCCGTCCAAGAGACCACCGACGACCCAACGGTGGTGGCCCCGGAGACTTGACCTTTGCAACAGTGGCACACTCATCATTTTTGTTCGGTTAAACGCATTTTCGTGCAATGGAAGGAAAAACATTAATTCTTCTAGTGTGCAGTGAATCTTGCCATCTCACTATCCCGTCATTTGTTTGCGAAAATGCACGAAATATACTGCCGGTGCAAAAAGAGAAAAAAAAGTCTCCGGACAAACAATACTGTGAGAATTCCTTATTCGGCCCTTTCTTAAAATTTTGTTCCCTATTTGGCCCTAAAAAGAAAATTCTTCTCTATTTGACACCTTAAATTCATTTTTCTTCCTAACATGCCCCTATAGTGCATTCTTAACACAAATGAGGATAAAAAAAAGACTCTTTTGCACCTGATGAATTTTTGTACCAAAATTCATCATAGAAGTTGAAAATAAGAAACAAATTAACAGGAAACATTTCGACGCCAGTGCCAGCGTGCGTACGTGCACGTACACGTATAACTCTCGCTCTCCCTCCACCGTGAACAATCAAGCGCGTGCTGCGTCCAGACAACATATGCCGACACTTGGAGTTTAGACGCTTAGTTAATTGCGATTTGCACGAATAGAGGATAACGAATGTGATATGCTAATAATCTGGATTGTTTAACCGAACACAACAAACACGTGGCGAATGTGATATGCTAATAATCTGGATTGTTTAACCGAACACAACAAACACGTGGCGAACCATCGATCCATCGGGGAGAAAAAGATGCATACAGCTACGCGTACACACATGCATACATATAATACGTATGTGTTTCCATTTTCTCTCCGGCTATTTCGAGAGCAATTACAAGATTTTTGAATGTAACTATCAGATTAATTTTATAGACCTAGCAGGTATTTTGAGAGCAGTCATCGGATTTTTAAATATAGCTACTCCCTCCGATCCGATTAAAGTACATGTTAAATTTTTCGTCGTTAGGAACCAATAATGCTACACCTACGGGATTGTTTCTACGTGATTATTTACGGGATGACGTGCATGTAGAGGGTTGGTTCACTTCTGTTTCCTTGCCATGATTTGAGGAACGCGCTCGCCTCACAGTAAACCACATTATCCAAAACTAAGCAACGGTACTACCTCTCGCATGCAAAGTAAAAAATTTAGTTACTCGTTTAAGGCTACATGACCCAAGAGTAACGGAGGTTACAAGAAAAAGAAAAACAAGTGTAGAGGACCTACTCTATAAGATCGTTATGCATGTGTGTACCTAGCTTTTATGCGTGGTACTGTAGTAGACAAAGAATTTCATTGCACTTTGGCACATGCGTGCTGTGGCAGTAGCTCACCTTACAAAAATATGACGCGTATGGACGAGACTTTTCGCCCGGTGAGATGCCGCACGGGAGGATGCACTCTGCGGCGCCTCCGTTTAGAATTTCCCTATTTTGTTCGCTTATTTTCAACTTCAATTAGGAATTTTGGTACAAAAATTCATCAGAGGCAAAAGAGTCTTTTACGTCCCCATTTGTGTTTAGAATGCACTATATGGCCATGTTAGAAAGAAAATAAAGTTAATGTGTCAAATAGGGAAGAATTTCTTTTAGGACCAAACAGGGAACAAAATTTTAAGGAATGGCCAAATAAGAAATTCTCTCAAAAATATTTGGGCTGTCCAGACATTCCTTTTAGCTGTAAGCTCCATGGGTTGGGAGCTCTCCCAGTGATTCTGGCGAGCGTTCTGTCGCTGCATGTGGGACCTGCTGCTCGCGCGCGCGCGTGGTGCGTCTCCCAGCGATTCTGGCGTTCGTTCTGTCGCTCGATGTGGGGCCTGCTGGTCGCGCGGGCGCGTGGTGCGGAACTTTCGTTCGTCTAGCTGTGACGCACATTTGCATGCTGGCCTGGTGGGTTCTGTGCCTGGCACGTGTGACACCGGTGGTGGTGTGGGGGCGGACAGTGGGCCGTTGCCTTGTTTTTTTTGCTGCTTTTTCCCCGGGGGCCCCAAATGGCATAGGGTAGATAGTCGGTGCCGCCGTTGCTTTTCTATCCGTCCGGTGGGGATTTGGCCTCATTTTCTCCGGGGAAAGAGCAGAAGAGAGGGTCTAGATTCGTTTTCTTCCTTCTTGCTTCCGGGGATTACCGCCGGCGTCTATTCCCCTTTGCTGGCTGTGCCTCTGGGGGGGCGGCTATCCGGGGATTCGGCGGTCGCTGGCATGGCTGCGCTTGCTGGATCGCAGCTTTCTGTCGGACCGACGGGGAGGACCGGACTCACGGCGTCTCCGTTCTTCTTCTTCGTGGGGTT
This sequence comes from Alopecurus myosuroides, assembly GCA_028641055.1. Taxonomy (NCBI): domain Eukaryota; kingdom Viridiplantae; phylum Streptophyta; class Magnoliopsida; order Poales; family Poaceae; genus Alopecurus; species Alopecurus myosuroides. The sequence goes on from CM054057.1 coordinate 32,311,069, forward strand.
TCTCGTGCGCGCCTAAGGTATACGCTCTTCCTCGCCCCTCGGGCTGGTTGCCGGCGATTGCTTGAGTGGCGCTTGCTTAGATGCTGTCTTTAGCGTCGATTTGTGTTTTTTTCCTGTTTGGGCGGACGATGGGGGTGGTCCGGTTCAGCCGCCTTCGCCGGCGATCTTTGGTTTCCATTTGTCTCGCTTATTTGGGTCGCGGCTGTCGATGAGAGTGCGTCTGTTTTTGGGTGCTTGCTTCCCTGTCGTTAGGTTGCATGTGTTTGCCGTGTTGCTTCTGACGATGGATTTGTCGCGCTGACTGTGTGCGGGTTGTCTGGTTTGTTTTAGCTGGCGGTTTTCGTTTGATGTATGAGGTTCCTGCTTGCTCGCGTGGGGGCGGGAGGAAGCGTGGCGGTATGTTTTTTTCGAATCGATTCTGTTTTTCTGTGTTTGTATTGCGTTTTGATTTGGATGCTTTGGCGGCAGCTGTTTCGAGCGGCGCTCCGCGGCGGCGTGTTGCGACGCGGGTCTTGCCGTCCCCGCTGTCGGTGTCGGTCTCGCCTTCCTGGTCGCCCGTGCTGCCTGTTGTGGGGCCTGGCGTGCGCCGCCGCCCTGGTATGCGGTTTCTTGCTGGGGCTAGGCATTCTGTTCTTGGGCTTTTTTTGGGGGGTGCGGGGATGTTGATTGCTCGCTGCGCTTCGCTGTAGATGATTGTTTCTTCCCTCGGCTGGATGTTGTTATGACGCGCGAGAATCGTAGGAGGCGCCGCCTCCGGAGGAGGCCTCATCTCTTTGGTGCGTTTTCTTCTTTCTTTTCGGTTTTTCTTTTGTTTTGGTTTACAGGCTCTGTGTTCTGTTTGTTGATCGATGATTTGGCCGGTTGTTGAAGGTGTTCGTCCGCCTTCTCTGGCTGATGCACGTCCTGGTAGGATGTCTCGGGCTTATGTCTCTTATCTGAAAGGTTTGTATGCATTTTTCCTGCTTCTGCTTTTGCTTTCTTTATGTTGCCTCTTGTTTTTTGTTTTACCATCTGTTGCTTGCGGTTGTTTTTGCAGCTTCTTTCAGAGATAGAGTATATCTTGGTGGCCCCGAGTATACCTGCTCTCATTGTGGAGCTCTTTTTTGGTACGATGAGCGGGTTCTCGGTTTGAGTGCTTTAACTTTGAGGAGGATGTGCTATACGCAGTGCTGCAAGGGTGGTCGGGTTCATCTCGAGCCTTATAGGCGGTGGCCGGCTCCTCTTGATAGGCTTATGAGGTTTGGTGGAGGGCGGGAGTCTACGGATTTCATGCGTTTGATTAGGACATATAACAGCCTGTTTGCGTTTTCGTCGATGGGCGTTACGGTTGACGAGAGTGTTAATGTAGGCCCGGGCCCTTATGTTTTCCGTATTAATGGTCTTCCCACTCATCGCATTGGTTCGTTGGTGCCTCCGCCGATGAAGATGCCAAAGTTTGCTCAGCTTTATATTTTCGATACTATGAATGAGCTCGATAACCGGATGTCGGTGCTAGATGGTGTCGCCGATGTGGACGGTGGTGTTGATCGGGGAATTGTTGCCTCTTTGATTGCTATGCTTGATGACTGTAATGTCCTGGTTAAACAGTTTAGGATGATACGGGTTTCTAGGGAACGGATTGAGATGGCTGCTGCTCCTTTTAGCATTCGGATTGTTGGCTCTTCCTCAGACGACCCGAAGGTTTACAGCCCTCCGTCGGCGCCTGAGCTAGCAGCTTTGATAGTGGGTGATCTGGATGCCGATAGATGTAAGTTTGATATCGTTGTGGAGCTGGCTGAGGGTCCGCTGAAGCGGATTTCTCCTTTGCATCCTGCTCTTATGTCTCTCCAGTACCCCTTGCTCTTCCCGTATGGCGATAAGGGGTTTTATGTGGGTATGAGCTATGTTGGTCCTGATGCTGTTTTGGCTGGGGGAAGGTGTCAGGTTAGCATGATGGAGTACTATGCTCACCGGTGTCACTATAGGAGGGGGCAGCCGAATCCATATCTGTGCTGTGTCCGGCTTTCTCAGCAGGTGGTTGTAGATGCTTATGCGTGTGTTGAGGCGAATAGGCTTGCTTTTATTCTTGATAACCAGGATAAGCTGCGCAGTGAGACGTACCAGGGTATAACCGATGCCGTTGGCCAGGGATCGGTTACTGGGAGGAGTGTTGGCGTTAGGGTTTTTCTGCCTTCTGGTTTTGTTGGGTCTCGCCGTTACATGGCGCAGAACTACCAGGACGCGATGGCGATTTGTAGGTCTTATGGCGCCCCGGATCTCTTTGTCACTTTTACCTGCAATCCAAAATGGGACGAGATTGCGGACGCTCTCAGGTTTGAGCCAGGACAGCGCCCTGCTGATAGGCCTGATATTGTTTCGAGGGTTTTTAAGATGAAGCTTGATCAGTTGTATGCTGATGTGAAGGATGGAACTGCGTTTGGGCCTACCCGGGCAGGTGATTTATTTTTTCTTGCGTTTTGTCCTGTTTTGTTTCTTTTTTTTCCACGGGTTCTGAACATTTGTCGCGTTGTCTTGCAGCTCTGTATACCGTGGAGTTCCAGAAAAGGGGCTTGCCCCATGCTCATATGTTGGTCTGGCTTGATAGGCGTCCGTCGCAGGGTGACGAGATTCCCAGAGAGGCCTCGGGACAGTTTATTGATGGCATCGTGTCTGCTGAGCTTCCTGATGTGCTGTCGGATCCTCTGGCGTATATTTTGGTTGATGAGTTCATGGTGCATGGCCCTTGCGGCCGGATGAACCCGAGCTGCTTGTGCATGAAGGACGGTGTTTGCTCGAAGAGGTATCCAAAGTCTTTTTGCAGTGAGACCTCAGTTGATCAGTCAGGCTATCCGCTATATCGGAGGCGGGATGACGGCCGTGCTGTTGTTAAGGGTGGGCATGCTCTGAATAACAGGTGGGTTGTCCCGCATAACGTCGGTCTGCTCAAGAGGTATCAGGCCCATATGAATGTGGAGTGGTGTAACAAGACTGATTTGGTTAAGTACCTTTTTAAGTACATCACCAAGGGGTCTGATCGGGCAAACGTGGCTGTTAGTCGTGTTCGTTCTTCCCAGGGTGAGCAGCAGCCCGAGGAGGGGGTTGATGAGGTAGCTGAGTATAAGAGTTGCCGTTATCTTTCAGCGTGTGAGTCTTTATGGAGGCTCTACTCATTTGACATCCATGTTCGGTCCCCTTCGGTCGAGCGTCTGGAGATTCATTTGCCAGGGATGAACAGAGTCACCTATTCGGAGGATGCAGACCTGGAAGATATCATCGAGAATGATAATTATAGGAAAAGCACACTTACACAATGGTTTGCTATGAACCGGCTCCACCCTGAATGCAGGCAGCTTACTTACTGTGAGTTTCCGGAGAAGTACACATGGTATCCAGGCAGCAAGTGTTGGGTGAAGAGGACTCGTGGGCATATGCTGGGCAGGGTCCGACATGTTGATCCTTCCACTGGAGAGCTGTTCTATCTGAGGATGCTTTTGACCTCGGTCCGGGGCGCGCAGAGCTTTGAGCATCTTAGGTGCCATGCTGGCGTCGTCTATGGGACCTATCGTGAAGCTTGCTTGGCTAAAGGGCTGCTGGGTGATGATAGCGAGTGGGCAAGAGTGTTTGATGAGACAGTTGTCTGGGCGACTGCGCCGCAGCTCAGGAACCTCTTTGTCACGGTTCTTATGTACTGTCAGGTGGGGGATGCAGGAAGGCTTTTTGATAGGTATTGGAAGTATTTTGTGGACGATATTGTCTATATCAGAAGGCAGGCCTTAAGGAATCGCCAGTATGTTATGCCAGAAAGTCTTCAGAAAAGTTTTCTTTTAAAGGAGCTTGGCCGGCTCTTTGGGAATAATGGTGGTTCTCTGTCTGCTTATAATTTGCCGGAGGCTGTTTCTTCAGGGGCTGTTTCTGAAGGTAACAGGTTGATCTTTGAGGAGACGTGCTATGACTGCCAGGAGCTTATTTTGGAGTGGCAGTCCTTGCATGGTCGCCTAAATGAAGGCCAGGTTCTGATATATGATGAGGTGATGCAGGTTGTGGAGCGAGTGAAGCGTGATGTTCTGTTTGTATCTGGCCATGGCGGAACTGGCAAGACCTTTCTGTGGAGAACTATTCTTGCCAGGCTTAGGTCCCAGGGAATGATTGCGCTCGCTGTCGCTTCGTCTGGCGTGGCCGCGCTGCTGTTGCCTGGTGGCAGGACGGCTCATTCGCGGTTTAAGATACCTATTGAGATGCATGACAGGTCTCTCTGCAACATTCGTCGTGGCACAGATTTGGCGGAGCTGATTAAGCAGACATCACTGATTTTGTGGGACGAAGCGCCTATGTCTCATAGGAGGTGTATCGAGTGTTTGGATAGGACTCTAAGGGATGTGCTGTCTGAAGATGAGCCTTCCAAGTCTGATTTGCCTTTCGGGGGGGTTCCGTTCGTGATGGGAGGCGATTTCCGGCAGGTCTTACCCGTTGTTCCTGGCGGGTCACGTGGGGAGATAGTGGACGCCGCTCTTACTTGCTCGCCTTTATGGGCTCATATCAGAGTTTTGTCTCTTGGTGAAAATATGAGATTGAGTGCTGCTGGCTTGACGGATTCTGCGAGGAGTGAGCTGTCAGAGTTTGCTAGCTGGGTTCTTGCGATTGGTGATGGGACAGTGCCGACAGAGAAGCATAAAGGGGACTCGAAGGCCACCTGGATGGTTATACCTGATAAGTTTTTGGTTAGGTCTGAAGGCGATAGGGTGGACGCTTTGATAGACTGGGTTTATGATGGTTTTGATGCGTTGTATGCTTGCTTGGAGTATCTGGCTGCAAGGGCTATTGTGTGTCCGACAAATGCCGTTGTCGATGCTATCAATGGTCGGGTTGCTGCTAGAGTTCCTTCAGAGAGCCGGGAATACCTGAGTGCTGATAGGATTGCTCCAGGCTCTGAACAAATTCCTAATGTAGACGTTTTGTATACAGATGATATTCTCAACGCTTTAACGTTGCCTAATTATCCAGAGCATAGGCTGGTTCTTAAGGTGGGTATGCCGGTGATTCTGATGAGGAATCTTAACCAGGGGCTTGGTCTGTGTAATGGGACAAGGATGCTGATCTCTAGGCTGGCTGACTGTGTGCTTGAGGCGGTTGTGATGACTGGTTTGGCTGTTGGTCAGTCCGTTTGTATTCCGAGGATAGTTCTGAATGCGTCTGATCCGGAGTGGCCGTTTGTGTTGCAGAGGAGGCAGTTTCCTGTCAGAGCGTGCTACGCGGTGACTATCAATAAGAGTCAGGGTCAGACTCTGAAAAAAGTTGGCATCTACCTTCAGAATCCGGTCTTCACGCATGGGCAGCTCTATGTTGCTGTTTCTCGGGTTACCTCTCCTGATGGCCTTAAGATCCTCATAGCGGAGGAGGATGGTTCTTGTGGTTCGGAAACAAAGAACATAGTCTATAGGGAAGTGCTGGATGCTGTTAGGAGCTAGGTTGTTGGGAGCTTTTTGTTTTGTTTTGTTTTTGGTGCGGGTTAAGTGGATTTGTGCCGTGTGTTCGGCGCTCACTGTTTATTTTTCCCTTTTGCTGTACAGCTAGCCTGTGGACACTGATGGCTTAGTTATAACTAGAATCTGTGATACGTGTTTGGTTGGGCTGAGAGACTGGACGTGTGGCTTGCTTTTACTGTTTTTTAGTCGTGGCTTCTGTTTACTGCTTCCTGCTGCTGATGTTTGCTTCTTTTCCCGTAGGGATGGCGTATTCTTTGCTTCGAGACGTGAATTCCAACACGCAATCGTGGCGTGTGCGCGTCAGGATTGCAAGGGCATGGGATCATCTAAATGTGAACAAGAATAACGAGCTTGTGCGTTTTCAGTTTGTGATGGTCGATGAGAAGGTGTGTATTTGCTTATGCTTTAATGTGGTTGGCTTCCTTCTGCAGGACCGATTTAGATGGCCAGTTCTTCACTGTTGGTTTTCTGTGCTGCTTTTACCCGTTTGTTTTTTTGGGGGTTTCTTGGCTAAACAACACATCTGTTTTGCTTTCAGGGCTGTGGTATGCAGGGATCGGTGGCGAAGGCTCATATGGATAGGTTTGGTGGGAGGCTGGTGGAAGGGCATGCATATTTTCTGCATTATCTAGAGATTAAGCCGGCCAGGGACACGTACCGTGCTGTTGATCACCCTTTTGAGGCTTGGCTTACCAGATGGACAGGGATAACGGAGATCACTCCGGTTCCTGAGACTTTGCCGCGCTATGTGTATAAGCTTCGGTCGTTTCAGAGCCTGCTCGCGAGTGCTGGTGATAGGACATACCTTGCAGGTGGTGGCTCTCTTTTCGTTGTGGCTGGTTTTGTCTTTCTTTTTTGCCTTGCGGATAGGAGTCTTAGTTTGTTGTGTTTCCTATCGTGCTATCTACAGATATTATCGGGATCGTGACTGGAGTTTCTCCCGTTGTGACTATCGACGTGAAAGGCCGTCCCACTGAGAAGTGTACTCTGCGGCTTACGGATACACGGTTGGCTGACTTTTCTTCTCCGCCTTGATAGCATTTAAGGATGGGTTTCCTGTTTTCTAACACTTCCTTTGCTCTGCAGGGAAGTGGCTACTGTCTCCCTCTGGGGCAGCAATGCTGCATCCGTGGCCTCGGACCAGCTTATTGACAGCAGTTCTAGAGAGCCTGTGGTTGCTATGATTATGGGCTGCAGTTATAAGAAGCAGAACTGTAGGCCTGATTTTTCTCCTCATTATTGTAGACCTGTGGTTCTCTCTGGGTACCGAAATGATTTTTCAGGCGTTAGCTAATGTGTGATTTCTTCTTTTTTCCGAGTTGCTGTAGCTATGCTTGAGCTCTCTGCCAGCTTTGGATCACAGGTCTGTGTCAACATGGCTATTCCTGAGATTGTTGCTCTGCGTGACAGGTATGCTGATCTTCTTGTGAGCCATTTGTTTTACTGCTTTTCTGGAGGTAGGTATGTCGTGTTGGCCGTGTAGGGCAGGCCAGAGCAGCTTGCTGGTTTTGTTTCCCTTGCCTGACTGTTTGGTTTAGTTTTCGGTTGTGGAGGCCCGTCAGTTGTTTCCTGTTACTTTTTTCTTGGTTGAGGTGGGCTGCTGATGAAGGTGGGTATCTGTTGCGCGCAGGTTGGTAGGTACCGTTTACCCGTTTGAGCTTATGATGGAGAGAGCCCGTGGTGTTGGGTCTGTTGAGGCCCAGGTTGTTGATGTGCCGCAGCTAGCTGCGATGAATCCGCATGTCGCCACGGTATGGCTGCTGGTCTGTTTATGTTGCCTGTTTGTTCCTGTCGTGATGTAAGCTGCTGCTCTCTGTGCAGGGCAAGAAATTTAGATTTATGGTTACGATTGAATGCCTACAGGCTAATCAGGGGTGGTGGTATTTAGCCTGCGACACTTGCTCTTGCAAAGCTCTGGAGGAAGGGACTGCTTACCGGTGCACCAATGAGAAGTGTGGTGGCAGGGGTGCAGGCCCTAGGTTCGTCTGATCTACACCGAGTTGTTTTCAGGTTTTTTCGTTGTTTTCCTGACCGAGGGTGCTGAGCTTTGTTTGCCTGGTGCGTGTTTTTAGGTATCGTCTCTCCGTGGTTGCATCCGGAGATGGAGCATCTGTGGAGATGTCTTTCTTTGGCGATACGGCTCGGGATCTGGTAGGAAAACCGGCTGATGTTTTGGTTGCAGAGAATTGCACTCTGTTCTCATCTGTGCCTCCAGAAATAGCCGCGCTGACGGGCAGAAAGTATGTTGTTGATGTGAGCGTGTCTCGATACTCATTTCGGAGTGAGGAGATACGTTTCCAGGTCCTTAAGTTTTATCCCGAAGGCAGTTCTGTTTTTGTTGGAATGGCCGGTTCCGACGCTGCTTTGTCCGAGGCTAGCGGGGAGAAGTCTGCGGCTTCGGTTGAGATGGTGCCGGACTTGGGCGTGCAGGCCGTTGGTAAAGGTCTGCATGTTCAGGTTATCGTCTTTTAGCTTTCCTGGATGGATGATTTGCTGATTTACTATAGTTTGTTCTGTTGAAGGCTCCGAGAAAGACACAGTCGACGGTGCTGCTCCTTCTGCATCTCCCGAAGTGGTGTCACAGTCTACGCCTCCTCCGGCTGTTTCGGTCTGCAGGCGTTCTTACGGTTGTTTGCTGGTACCTTTTCTGTGCTCTCTGACTGAATTTCAGTTTCCTTTTCTGGCAGGGAGATGTACCTAAGGCAGTGGATGATGGAGGTGTTGCCGATGCCTGCCCTGATGAGCTGGACGCGCCTCGAGGAGGTTCTTCTGACAGAAGGTATGCTTTTGTGTTGCTTTCCTTTGGAGTCATGTCCGATATATGATGCTTGATCCTGAGTTTCGGCTGTAACTGAAGGGAACCTGCCATCAAGAGGCAGCTCTTCTCAGAAGGTGCTACCAAAGCGGAGAAGAAGGTGCCTTTGCCTGCGTTTGTGATATATGTTTGGTTTACTTTGCCTGCTCGGCACTTTTCTGATTTATCTGGTTTGAACTTTGTTTCAGGTCGCCAGGAAAGGCAGGTAGCTGATGGCTGGGAGATGCGCTTAAGCTTCGGCTGGGTGCTTAGACTGGCTGTTTGGTGTGTTTCTGTTTCCTGTATGCCCCCGAAAACGCCGTGCTGCTTGTGTAGGCGTTGTTCGTAAGAACCTCTAGATTAGTTTACGTGTTATGCGTGCCTTTTGTGCTGTATGGTGAACTCGCGTGTGGCCTGTTGCGGGCAGAATGTCGGTACTGTCTGTCCATTCTGTGTTGAGCTGCTTATCTGGAACGCTTTTTTAGGGCGGAGAATAAATTCGTTATCACGGTGCAGCTATGCCGTTGAACCACGTTTAGTTCTCGCATCGGTGTGTTTCTGTTGGCGGTGTGACCGGTGGGGTTGGAGTGAGCGCGTTCCGCCTTTCAGGCGTTCCTGCACGTCACTTGTTTTTCTGTGATAGTTCTTGTCCGGGGCGAGGCGCGTGATGAGGACGTGCGGTGGTTTTCGCGTCGGCCTGGACTTTCCGCGTGTTTTTTTTTCTTGCCTTTCCTGAGGGTACCGGTAGGCTTAGCTCGGAAAGGGGAGAGAGGTGGCCCGTTGCTTTTCTGCCTGTCAGTTTGCTGTCATGGGCTCGGCCCGCTTGTGTAGATTGGGCCAGGTGTGTGTGTGTGTGTGGGGGGGGTGGGGTTTCTGGGATCCAGGCGTATGACAGATGTCGTGCATGCCGCCGTCATCGGGGGCAACGGTTGTCTAACCATTGTCCGCTAGATATATAGCCGTCGTTTCCGATGCGGTGCGCTGTTGCTTCGATTCAGTCCGATAAACCATGGACGGTCTTGATGACGCCGTAGATCTGCAGCCCAGGGAGGTTCGCATCGCTGCCTTCCTTTTGCTCTGTTCTTGGATCGATTTGCTCTAACTGCTTCGTTTCTATAGGCGGCGGCGGCGTGCATGCCTCTCCAGGCGTTTAGCAGGCCTGGTGATGTGCGACGGCCGGTGGTCATTCGTCCTTCGTCAGGCGAAGGCGGCCCTGGTTTTGGTGGAAGACCGGTGGGTGCATGCCGTCCTGTTGCTGCATACGTTTTTCGTTTCAGCCGCTGCTGCATGCGTTTCTGTTTTCAGCCGCTCGGTTTCGATGTTTCTGTTTGATTGGCGCTTTTTTTGGGATAGGGAGAACTTTTGTTCTTGTCTGGAATCCGGTTTGGGTCTCTTTTGCTGTGAGAGCTGTGCTTTCTGGTGGCTGCTTGTCTGGATCCGCCGCAACGCGCTAGAAAGCGGGGTCTGTGTTGCTGCTTGCTCTGCTTTCTTCTCGCTACTTGATGTTGAGGGCGCGCGTTTTGAGTGGGGCTTCAGCTGTACAGCCGACGTTAGGTGTTCGCTTTCCCGAGAGTAGCGTGCTGGTGAGTTGGTCGACAAAACGGTTTTTCTTTCCAGCAGGGCGGTATACGTTTTCTTCCTTTTTGTTTGGGGTCGTTTTGCTCGGCCATGAGCTTTAGTGCCTTGTTTTTGTTCACTGACAGAGACCAAATGGTGTTTCTGTTTTCCTTTTGCAGGCGATTCAGTTATCTCGAATGGCGATCGCCCAAGATATGATTGCGCAGCTTGGTCTGAATGTTTACGCGCAGGGGGTGTGTAAGGAGAACTCCGGACAAATGGTTGGGTGGATTCGCTATGATCTGCCTGCTAAAGAGAATCCGTTCGCATTCAGGATTAAGAAGACCTATGGACAGCCTCGCAGCTCTGAGTTAGGGGCATGGGAGAGTTTGGGAAAAAAGATTATCCGGGAGATCATGGCAGAAACTGGCTATAATGTGGACGACGTGAATTATCGTTTCTGTAATGCGGTTTGTGGTCAGTTTAATGAGCTTCATCGGATTGCCGGAGGAGCAACCATGACTGCGCATTATGCTCGATACAGGGAGCGTGTTGCTTTTGAGCTGCTTGACTCGGTGTTTAATAAGCTGAAGAGGATTCTGGACAGCTATGCTGACGTGCTCTCCTTTCCTGTGTGTGGGGGTCCTGAAGATGGAGTCCTGTCGGCTGCCCGGATGGAAGGCCTTGCGAAGGAGCTCTCCCAGTTAGCAGGACATGGGGAGTCCACCAGTATGGAAGATATCGACTAGGAGGTGTGCTTATACCTTTGTTTCTTTTGAATCAGTTCTACCGTTTCCGTTCAGATCTAACGGTTTTTTTTCCAGGTTATTGTCGCTGTGGTTTAAGTGCTCTCCTACTTGCTGTTGTGATCGACGCTTTTGCGCCCTTGCGTTCAGGAAGAGTCAACGCCATCTACGGTTTCTGGTTCTTGCCTGCGTGCTGTGGCTGGATGTTTAGATGGTTAGGTCGAGAGTACGGCTTTTCTTTTGTGTGTACACCTGTCTAGGACAGTAAGACTGCGTTTCTGTTTGGCCTCTGTCAAAACTCCTGCCTGTGTGCTGCGTTTGTAAATACGTTTGCTATTCGTGTGGAGCTCCTTTTTTGGATTCGATCGGGGGCACGATCGGGGAGCAGAGATCTGGCCGTCCACCTCTAGGAGCGCATGCGCGCAGCCAGCACACCGTCCAGCACCTGTGCGTGTCCTGCAAGTACGCATGCGGCTGTGCACGTGGCTTCTTTTCAGATCAGATGCCCTCCGTTCCTTCCTCCTATATAAGTGATTGCTGGTTAGGGGTTTGGTCTGTGAGGGACAGAAATCTCTGCTGGCGCGAGAGGAGGGCAGTTTTAGAGCAGGTGGAGTGATGGATGGTGCTTTGGACCTGGATGAACTGCTTGAACTGTGGAGCCCCGAGCTTGAGATGGATGCAGCGCGTCCGGACGTCATGCCTTCGGTGCGGCCTTCTCCGACCCGTGAGTTCTTCAGCTTGTTTGGCTCTGCATCGGTCTCTTCTTTAAACAGATGGTGCCGAAACGAAATGGTGCAGCCACGGCTCATTCGTTTTTGCCTTCTTTCTTTTCCCTGTTGCTTGTTTGTGTAGAGGACGTGTGGACGCTGCCTGTTTCGTGCAAGCTCATGCTGGTCGACGTGGCGTCTAAATTACCTGCTCTAGAGCCCGTCTATCAGACTCGGTTCAGGTACCGCGGCTTCTACTCCGATGTCCGTGTGTGTGTTCTTGATGTTCTCGCTCCAGTCAGGCTGTATGAAGAATTTGCTTCAAGTGTGTACGAGTTTCCAAGTGTGGCCGCGGCTGAAGAGAGGGCGGCCAAAGAAATGATAAGAAAACTCGAGAGAGAATATGGGTTTGAAGAAGAGGATCTAAATTGGGCGGACAAAAGGCGTTATAACCTTGACAGGTTCAACGCCGGGAGTGCTTGGCGTGCTATGGCAGACGAGGCTGAGGCGCTTAACAAAAAGGTGCGTCGACTGACGGAGGGGTGGCGTCGTACCTTGGAGGGGGTTGATCGCGCGGCCGGGGATGCTTTCACCGCGCAGGCAGTTGCCGTGGGGCACTCTGGTGGACCGCAGGCCGATGTTCCTCTGTCGGTCGTCGTTTCAGACGCTGTGCATGCTGACGAGGCTTTCTCGCAGGTGATCTTCGAGGGGATAAGGGAGTTTGAAGAACTAGGGGAGCGTTATTAGCTAATGGCCTTACTGGCTTGTTTGTCTAGCTGCTATAGTTTAGCTGTGCGTTTATGAAGCGGCCTAGGGTGTGTGTTGCCTGTTGATTGTCGATCCTGTGGTTTGAAGCATGTAATGCCTCTGCTGAATAAAAGTGTTCGTCCGTGCATTCGCCTCCTGTCCCTGCGTTTTAACCGCTGCGCTGGGTTTTCCTCTTCAGGACAGTCTTTTCGCGTGAGCTTTTTTTCAGGGCCTGTTTCAGGCTTGATAGATCTAGATGACGAGCGGTCGCCCGACTCCGCTAAAGGCAGGAAGTTGAGCCTACTTCTGTTCGATGTCGCCGTGGAGCTGTTCAGATCGTTGAACCAGAGTTTCCAGGGATTTTTTGCCATGCGCGGCGACATTCAGGAAAAGATTGTTTAGCTAACACAGGGCTCGTGGCCTAGGTAAGGAAAAACACGGAGAGCAGGCATCTACGGAAGCGTGGCACCACGGGCGTGCTGCTTGTCGCTAAGTCCGGAGGCCCGATTATTCTTGGCCGATTACAGAACTCTGGGCGCGCTGTCACAACGGGATAGCGCTGCCCCAAACTAAACACGATGATTTTTATTAGATGGCCACGATGCCTGCCTCAGACTTCATGCGCCAGGTAGGGTGGCTCGCCTGCTGCCGTAGGTACGCCTTCCCACGTGGTGCACTCGGTTCAGTAGGCTGCGTCCTGCAGCCGAGGCAGAACGTCGTTACTCCTGCAGCACATAGAGACGAAGTTATAGCTTTCTCGGTCTGCATGGACCTGAAGCATTAGCAGGAAAGATAGATGGACTCCGGATTGTTTGCAGAGCTCTAAAACGTGCTTACCTACTGATGGCCCGTGCTGGGACCACTCGGCCCAGCGCCGCTTGGATTGCCGCCCGGACGTTCCTGCAGCTCTTCGAACAGCCGGCGTGCTGCGTCCTCCTCTGCGTCTTCAGCAGCACTGCTCCAGCGGCTGCTACGCTGGAACACCGTGGTGCATCCGGGATGGCAGGGTATAGGAATGCTTACATAGACCGTAGCGATGTGCCCCCCGTTGAACGCCTCTATCCGATAGACAGCAGGTGGTGCTCCGAGCCTCCTAAGCAGCTCAACGAGCAGGTGGCGGCTCGACAGGCGTGAGGCGGGCTGCTTGGCTGCAACAAAACACGTTCGTGTTAGCATGCTGGCATGGGTAAGTGTTTAGCGTGACGAGATGACGGAGGGATCTTGATGCTTACCGTTCATGGGTCCGTTGTTGGCACCTTGCTGCATCGCGAGGCCTGCTGATTGTGGACGGGATATGACGCAAGGATGATCTGTTTGGAGCGGATTCTTGCAGATGGGCTAGCACCCTCTATATAGGAGGTGAGGAACAAGACGACAACTTCCATGCACGCTCCTGCTATCGCCACGTAGAGAGGAGAAGCAGCAATCGGGTGCCACGGAGCGTATACGTGGAACGGTAATGCACCATGCAGAAGGTAAGGCACGCCACATGGAGATGATGGTTGCCAAGCGGAAACGAGTGAAGCCTGCATGCATGCATTCTATGCGCCCGTGAATGCATACTCCCTCTAGACTCTCACGATTGTGGCTAGCGTTTTGGTTGCGGAGCTGCGCGTGCGTCTTGGCCTTCCAGGAAAGAGCCGATTCAGCTAGCCTTCCTGTTTGCTGCTAGAGCGGCGTCGTGCTGGTCGCTTTATTTGGGCCAAATTGATTTGAAAAAGGGCCGCTTAGCAGGGAAAGCCCCTGTGTGTCGTAAGGTCCGAGATGTTCACGGATATAGGGCACCATCGACTGGTGAGCGTGCGTCATGCTGCCGGGCCGGGCCTTTTAGCAAGTTTTTCCCGCAAATATTTTTCTCTTTCTTTTTTCCTCCTTTCTTTCCGATGTTTTTTGGGTGTTTGTTTTTGTACTCGAGTCCTGTTTTTTTTCACTCGGAAAGCACGACTCTTTATGGATTTTGTTTACGTCGTGAACTCTAGAAAAAGCGAAACACGGCGAGCTGGCGGACCCAAAGTGTGCGTCTTTTTTTGTTGAACGAAAAAACAGTCGTAAGTATTCGTTTTCATATCGATGTGTGCCTGCAATCGTTCTTCGTGCTTTATTTTTTCTACGGTGATAAAGACGTCTGGATATGATGCTGAATCGTACCATTAGACCTAGACGATTCTTTCTTTTTCTTATAGGGTCTGTCTTTGTTCCCGTGTTCGGGTGCGTATAGCCCAGCCTGACGGTGCTACCGGACCGTTTGGTAGGTCTTAGACCCGGCATCTTTTAGGGACAGAGAAAGACGTGGCTGCCCTAGCGTGCTATCTAAGGGGTAGAGAAGGAAAAAAAGGCTCTTAAACGATGCATCTGTGTTTTCTGTTTCGGGGTCGTAAAGCGAAGCCATTTTTTCCTTTTTGGGTTCACCAGTTCCTGTAAAATATATGTTTTGTAGTGCGCTCTATTCGAAAACGCTAAGATACTTCAGGCCGGGAGCTGCTATAAACCAGCTTAGCTTGAATTACAGATCAGGCAAAGGCAAAAAATCTTAGACGAGCACATCGCACCCTCGATTTATCTCGCGTCGGAAAATCTGGCAAAATCGTAATCGGGTAGGTCATTAGGACATGATGTTTCTTTTTTTTTCTACTAGAGGGTTTGCCTGCCACGTAGTGTTATTCGTTTGCGCGCGCGGTAGGGCAATGGTGTTAGAAGGCCTGTTTCTTTGGCTCCGATTCGATGGTTCTTTTGCTAGAGATGTAGCCTGAGTTATATGTGGCCATGGAGGTTCTCAAAGGTATAGGCTACTAGATACATCAAAACGGTGCGTACTTGGAGACTCCTCGCGCCCTCTGTTTTGGTTAGGGAAATGCGGCAGCGGGTCCTAAAAAAACGGGCAGTTCGACCTAACATGCTTCCATTTTTTTTTGTGCCTCGAGAGTTGGTCCGCTATGCAAGGGTATTCTCGCGTACATGCCCGAAACTCAAACATGCTATTAGATGTAGATTTAGGGAGGTGATTATTGGGTTTTAGATTCCGTGCCTTTCTAGGCACGGATGGAAAATTAGACGCGTTTTCTTGATCGGATTTCCCAATGGTTTACCGAACAAAACGTGTTCACTTTACCGATGTTGGTGTGGCTTTTTCTTCGAGTTTTTGGAGAACGGACAGTTTGATCCCCCACGTTTTTTGGAGCCTCGGTGAAAAAAAAAAGCTTCGATTTGATGCGATAAGGTTTATGATTTAGACCATCGATATGCGTTGTGCGTCTCGGTTTTGTATAGGACGGATTTTGTCGATGCTGGTTAGCTCCGAGGCCCCGTATATTAGCGCGCGTGTCAGCTGATCCTGATGGCTATCTGCTTACCGTAGGCTTCGTAGTGAAGCTAGGCCGCGGATTTGCCCTGCCCTAGATCTGCATGCTTATTCTTGCGGCTAGGCTACGGAAAGGACGTTTCACACGCATGGTGGCAATGTGTGGCAACACAGACGTTTCTAGGGTCCTCGAAGGACGTATTGTATGCCGAATGTGATGGAAATAGGAATAGCTTTTCCTATTAAACGTATTTCTCCAGAAACGAGGAAGAGAAGGATCCCATTACGCTCATTCTCCCCAAGGGTTCAATGTATGGGAAAAAAGTGGACAGGTGTCTCTAAGCCGTTTACGGGGTTTAGGCTTGGGTTCTTACGAAGAGAAGCTTCGTTTCTGTAGCCTGTTTGATCTGCAGAAGAAATTTACGAGCTACACATTACGTGGAGGGTATGTCCTTGGGTATATTCTGTTTAGAACATATGTTATACTAGAAAACGGATATCATCTTGCATTTCTATTTGCCCTTCGAGTTTGCTAGAGGTGCGAAATGTTAGGACTGTGGAAAGCGATGTTTGTCTGCAATCGTTTTTCATGGTTTGCTCTGTTTACGGGGAAAAAAAGGGATGCAGGTTCCGATAAAGCCGACTATTCGACCTAGATGAGCACCTCTGTTTTCCTTATATGGTTTATCCGCTCTAATTCCTTGCTTGTGTGTGCAGAAACCAGGCAGGCGGTGCTGGTAGATCGCTTGACAGGTGTTAGATTGGGTATCTTTTTGAGGCAAAAAAAAATAGCAAACCGGCCGCGTTTTTGGACGTGCAGACAGAGAAAAAGGGCCGTTTTTTTCTTATCTAGATGTTTTTTTTTTAGCTGTAAGCCGAGGGAAGTTTTTCGGTTTGGGGGCGACCGAGTTCTGTAAGAGATATATTTTCGGGTTTGCTCTATTCGAAGCTGGCTGGAGACTTAAGGTCGGAGTTGCTCTAGCTGAGCTCGACTTGGACTACAGAGGTGATAGAGGAAGAAGATCCTAGCCGAGCACGTCGTGTCCTCTGCCCGTCCTGTGCTCTACAATTTGGCGAGATTGTAGTCGGGCAGGTCGCCAGGACAGAGTTTTCTCTTTTTTTCTCCCAAAGTGTTTGGCTACTATGCGACGGTTTTTATCTGTCCAGGTGTTAGGGCCACTCTGTTAAAAGGTTTGTTGCCTTTCGTACGATTCGACTGTTATTTTGGTAGAGATGTAGCGTGGTTTCTATCGGCCTATTGAGGTTCTCAAAAGTACAGAGCACTAGACATTTCTAACGGGACATGGAGGTTGTCAAGGGTACGGAGCACTCAACACAAGAAAACGGTGCGTGGTTACAGAGGCCTCGCGACCTCTCTCCTGGTTAGAGAAATAGGGCAGCATGTCATAGAAAAAACGAATTGGTGCAACTAAAATGTTTGCGGTTTATTCCTGTCTAGAGTTTTAGCCAGCTACGCAAAGGTGTGGGCACATATATTGTCGAAGCCCAGACAGGTTATCAGGCTTACACTTGATGAGTCGGTTATCGATTCTTAGGTTCTGGGGACAAGGGCTGTTTTTTATTGCTGCCGGCGTGGTTTTTCCCCAGTATTTTCGTGTGGGGACAGCTTTATCCCCTAGAGTTCCTTGAACCCTGATGTAGAAAAAAAAACTTCGGTTTGATGTTTTTACAAAAGCATCGATATAGTATACGACAAAAGATGTTTGATGATCTCCCTGCGAGCGGGTTCTATGTTTTTTTTTATTTGATTCGACCAGCAGTAGAATTCTAAACTGTTTACCAATTACTGCATGTTCTAGATCTGATTTAGCAAAAAACAAACGAATGTGACGCAACCGTATAGGCCGTTTGGGATTGAATGTTGCTTTCCTTTATGAGGGTCAGTGAAGCTTGCGGAGTTATCCGGCCCTGGATGAACCAAGCATTCAACTCTAGAGGATCGGTTACATGGACCTGCATTCATTGTCCCTTTTGCTAGAGCAGTTATGTTTTGCCCTAGAGAAAACATGCTTGCGCTTATAGGCACAAGCCTTACCGTGGTTTGGTTTGTCTCGAAAACATAGTTAGGTCGCATCGGGAGCGAGTGTCGTTTGAAAAATCTGGATGTTTTTCTTTTACCACAGGGGACTGCATGCTAAGTGTGGGCATCCGTTTATACATAAGCTAGGGCCACGACATGGGTAGACTGAATAGACGGAAAATAGTAGATCGGTAGGTATGAATTGTTTACTTTTTTTGGTTTCGTGTTCTTATGTATGGAAGCTTTGACTATCTAGGATGTTAGATCAGCGAAAGAAGTCTAGGAGCTCACGGGTACGTAAAGAGTATGTCCCGTGCCGCGTTTTGTCTAGAACCTACGATATACTAGAATTTAGAAAACGTCTCCCCTTTCTAGCTGGCCTCCGAGCTTTGTAGAGGTAGGAAGTGCTGAAACAGACTATCAGACCTACATGGATCCTTTTTTTTCTTAGAGGGTCTATCCGTTGTAATTCCGTTTTTTTGGTGTGCATAAGTCAGCCCGATGGTGCTGCAGGATCGTTGGGCAGCTCTTGGATCTGGCACCTTTTAGGGTTAGAGAAAGGCGTTGTTTTCCTACCAGGCTATCCGAGGGCCTGGAAAAAAAACTTCTGTAGCGATCCATTTGTCTTTTCTGTTTCTGAACCGTAAAGCGAGGTCGTTTTTTTCCTTTTAGGGTCGCCCGGGTCCTGTAAAAGAGATGTTTCCTGCTGAGCTCTATTCAAAAACGTTAAAATACTACGAGTCAAAAGATGCTATAGATCAGCTCGGCTTGAATTACAAGGCTGGTAGAGGCATAGAATCCTATATAACCACGCCGCAGCCTCGGTTTGTCTTACGTACGAAGACTTGGCGAAGCTGTGATCGTGTGGGCCATTAAGATACAATGTTTTTTTTCTCCCAGAGGGTTCGCCTGCCATGCACCGTTACTGATTTGTGCGCACGGTAGGCCGTTTGTGGTAGAAGTTCTGTTGCTTTGACTACCGTCTAATGGTTCTGCCGTTAGAGGCGTAGCCTGAGTTCTATCAGGCCATGGAGGTTCTGAAAGGTACAACCTACTAGGCACAACAAAGGCGTGCGTGATTAGAGACGCCTCATTTCATCTGCTTTGGCTAGGGAGAGATGGCAACGGTTCAGACAAAAAAACAACAATTGGTCCTAAGGTGCATGCGTTTTTTTTTCTGCCTAAAGAGTTAGTCCACTCTGCAAGAGTTTTCTCGCGGACATGACCGAAGCCAAAGCAGCCTATTGGATGAGCCGATTATTGAGTCTTAGATTCCTCGGCTTTTTGGCTACCGATAGAAAACCGAACACGTTGCCTCGACCGGGTTTAATGATGGTCTAGCTAAACAAATGTGTTCCTTTTATCGGTGCTGCTTTTTTCTCTCCGAGATTCTAGGGTCCTCGAAGGACGTATTGTATGCCGAATGTGATGGAAACAGGAATAGCTTTTCCTATTAAACGTATCTCTCCAGAAATGAGGAAGAGAAGGATCCCATTACGCCCTTTCTCCCCAAGGGTTCAATGTATGGGGAAAAAGTGGACAGGCGTCTCTGAGCCGTTTACGGGGTTTAGGCTTGGGTTCTTACGAAGAGAAGCTTTGTTTCTGTAGCCTGTTTGATCTGCAGAAGAAATTTATGAGCTAAGCATTACGTGGAGGGTATGTCCTTGGGTATATTCTGTTTAGAACATATGTTATACTAGAAAACGGATATCATCTTGCCTTTCTATTTGCCCTTCGAGTTTGCTAGAGGTGCGAAATGTTAGGACTGTGGAAAGCGATGTTTGCCTGCAATCGTTTTTCATGGTTTGCTCTGTTTACGGGGAAAAAAGGGATGCAGGTTCCGATAAAGCCGACTATTCGACCTAGATGAGTACCTCTGTTTTCCTTATATGGTTTATCCGCTCTAATTCCATGCTTGTGTGTGCAGAAACCAGGCAGGCGGTGCTGGTAGATCGCTTGACAGGTGTTAGATCGGGTATCTCTTCGAGGCAAAAAAAAATAGCAAACCGGCCGCGTTTTTGGACGTGCAGACAGAGAAAAAGGGCCGTTTTTTTCTTATCTAGATGTTTTTTTTGAGTTGTAAGCCAAGAGAAGTTTTTCGGTTTGGGGGCGACCGAGTTCTGTAAGAGATATATTTTCGGGTTTGCTCTATTCGAAGCTGGCTGGAGACTTAAGGTCGGAGTTGCTCTAGCTGAGCTCGACTTGGACTACAGAGGTGGTAGAGGAAGAAGATCCTAGCCGAGCACGTCGTGTCCTCTGCCCGTCCTGTGCTCTACAATTTGGCGAGATTGTAGTCGGGAAGGTCGCCAGGACATAGTTTTGTCTTTTTTTCTCCCAAAGTGTTTGGCTCCTATGCGACGGTTTTTATCTGTCCAGGTGTTAGGGCCACTGTGTTAAAAGGTTTGTTGCCTTTCGTACGATTCGACTGTTATTTTGGTAGAGATGTAGCGTGGTTTCTATCGGCCTATTGAGGTTCTCAAAAGTACAGAGCACTAGACATTTCTAACGGGACATGGAGGTTGCCAAGGGTACGGAGCACTCAACACAAGAAAACGGTGCGTGGTTACAGAGGCCTCGCGACCTTTCTCCTGGTTACAGAAATAGGGCAGCAGGTCATAGAAAAAACGAATTGGTGCAACCAAAATGTTTGCGTTTTATTCCTGTCTAGAGTTTTAGCCGGCTACGCAAAGGTGTGGGCACATATATTGTCGAAGCCCAGACAGGTTATCAGGCTTAGACTTGATGAGTCGGTTATCGATTCTTATGTTCTGGGGACAAGGTCTGTTTTTTATTGCTGCCGGCGTGGTTTTTCCCCAGTGTTTTCGTGTGGGGACAGTTTTATCCCCTAGAGTTCCTTGAACCCTGATGTAGAAAAAAAACTTCGGTTTGATGTTTTAACAAAAGCATCGATATAGTATACGACAAAAGATGTTTGATGATCTCCCTGCGAGCGATTTCTATGTTTTTTTTATTTGATTCGACCGGCAGTAGAATTGTAAACTGTTTACCAATTACTGCATGTTCTAGATCTGATTTAGCAAAAAACAGACGAATGTGACGCAACCGTATAGGCCGTTTGGGATTGAGTGTTGCTTTCCTTTATGAGGGTCAGTGAAGCTTGCGGAGTTATCTGGCCCTGGATGAACCAAGCATTCAACTAAAGAGGATCGGTTAGATGGACCTACATTCATTGTCCCTTTTGCTAGAGCAGTTATGTTTTGCCCTAGAGAAAACATGCTTGCGCTTATAGGCACAGGCCTTAGCGTGGTTTGGTTGGTCTCGAAAACATAGTTAGGTCGCATCGGGAGCGATTGTCGTTTGAAAAATCTGGATGTTTTTCTTTTACCACAAGGGACTGCATGCTAAGTGTGGGCATCCGTTTATACATAAGCTAGGGCCACGACATGGGTAGACTGAATAGACGGAAAATAGTAGATCGGTAGGTATGAGTTGTTTACCTTTTTTGGTTTCGTGTTCTTAGGTATGGAAGCTTTGACTATCTAGGACGTTAGATCGGCGAAAGGAGTCTAGGAGCTCACGGGTACGTAAAGAGTATGTCTCGAGCCGCAGTTTGTCTAGAACCTACGATATACTAGAATTTAGAAAACGTTTCCCCTTTCTAGCTGGCCTCCGAGCTTGGTAGAGGTAGGAAGTGCTGAAACAGACTATCAGACCTACATGGATCCTTTTTTTTTTCTTATAGGGTCTATCCGTTGTAATTCCGGATTTTGGGTGTGCATAAGTCAGCCCGATGGTGCTGCGGGATCGTTGGGCAGCTCTTGGATATGGCATATTTTAGGGCTAAAGAAAGGCGTTGTTTTCCTACCAGGCTATCCGAGGGCCTGGAAAAAAAAACTTCTGTAACGATCCATTTGTCTTTTCTGTTTCTGGACCGTAAAGCGAGGTCGTTTTTTTCCTTTTAGGGTCGCCCGGGTCCTGTAAAAGAGATGTTTCCTGCTGAGCTCTATTCAAAAACGTTAAAATACTCCGAGTCGAAAGATGCTATAGATCAGCTCGGCTTGAATTACAAGGCTGCTAGAGGCATAAAATCCTATATGACCACGCCGCAGCCTCGGTTTGTCTTACGTACGAAGACTTGGCGAAGTTGTGATCGTGTGGGCCATTAAGATACAATGTTTTTTTTTCTCCAAGAGGGTTCGCCTGCCATGCACCGTTACTGATTTGTGCTTACGGTAGGCCGTTTATGGTAGAAGTTCTGTTGCTTTGACTACGGTCTAATGGTTCTGCCGTTAGAGGCGTAGCCTGAGTTCTATCAGGCCATGGAGGTTCTGAAAGGTACAACCTACTAGGCACAACGAAGGCGTGCGTGATTAGAGACGCCTCATTTCATCTGCTTTGGCTAGGGAGAGATGGCAACAGTTCAGACAAAAAAACAACAATTGGTCCTAAGGTGCATGCGTTTTTTTTTCTGCCTAAAGAGTTAGTCCACTCTGCAAGAGTTTTCTCGCGGACATGACCGAAGCCAAAGCAGCCTATTGGATGAGCCGATTATTGAGTCTTAGATTCCTCGGCTTTTTGGCTACCGATAGAAAACCGAACACGTTGCCTCGACCGGGTTTAATGGTGGTCTAGCTAAACAAATGTGTTCCTTTTATCGGTGCTGCTTTTTTTTCTCCGAGCTTTTGAGGTAGGGGAGTTTTATCCCCTAGGGTTTTGTGAGCCTCGGTGTAAAAAAAAAACGTGTTGCTGTGGGAAGGTTTATGATTTAGACCATCGATCTGCAACGTGGGGTCCTTTTTAAAGGTATTAGCTATTTCCTACAGTACGCGGTTTCGTCCTCTATAAGACGGGTTGATGTCGATGTTGGTTCGCCCCTAGGACCAATGTATTGGTGTGCGGGTCATCGGATCCTGACGCCTATATGCTTACCGGAAGCTATGCTTGCTAATCTACCTTTGAGAAATTTCTACAGCAGCTTTCTATCCAATTCGAGAGGTGCTGGAGCTATAAAATGTTTACCAAACACTGCGCGCCCAAGATCTGGTTTAGCGGAAAAAAATGCATGTGACGCAGTCGTATAGCCCGTTTGGGCTTGAGTGGTGCTTTTCTTCATGAGGGTTTGCCGAGTCCGCAAAGGTATTCGGCCTTAAATAAGCCAGACTATAAACGATAGAGGATAGGTTACATAGACCTACATTCAGTGCCTCTTCTGGTAGACCCGTTATGTTTTGCCCTGGAGAAACATGTCTGTGCTTATAGCCGCAAGGCTGAGTGTACCTCCTTCTGTCTCGAAAACATAGCTAGATCGCATTGGAAACAGTTGTGGTTCGAAAAATTTGGATGTTTTCTTTTTGCCACAAGGGAGTGGATGCTAAACGTGGCCATTCGTTGATACATGACCTAGGCCTTCTCTTCTAGCCAAAGAGACTCTGTTCTAAAACACCTTTCGGCTAAGAAACGATCATTCGAGTTTGCAGGAAGATTCGATGGTAAATGTATCAATCGAATGAATGTTCGTGTATGCTTCTATACATGGAGTGACCCGAAAACCGTTCTGCAGTTGTTGTACCTTTCCACGCCTAGCTGTTTGCTTTTAGGATCCACGAAATCATGTTCTAAGGATGAGGTGGTCTACCCAAGCCTTTGTTTTCTTATCTAGAGCGAAACTCTGTGACTAAAAAAATACGAGGGCTTGACGATTGCCTTCCCGAGAATACAGCGAAAGCGTAGCATAGATTTTGAGATCTAATGCAATCACGGCTTTTTTTTTCAAGATTGTCGAGCAGAAGAAGCTATTGCCTTTTGGGGAAATCGTTTGCCAGCGCAGATATAGAAGACCGAGATCATACGGATAGTACTTTTCGAGGTTCGTTTTCTTAAAAACTCCCATATGCTCGGGCCTATAGGTTCTTAGGGGTACGCTAGGAACGTCGGCGGGCTATATGCAGCCTGATTTCTATTTTGATCTAGAGGCTATCTAAGCTACAGATCGTTACACCGAGAAAGCCGCTACGTGTTTGGCGACGGTCCGTGTGTCTCCTTTTGCGAAAACAAGTTAAAAAGGTGAAAAGCACGGAAGAAGCAAAGCGGTGGGTGTAGCCATTTCTCTTTTGTTCTTACCTAAAGCCCATATCGGCTCCGAAGGCATGTTCAGCTGTGCATGAGCTAACCTCAGTCTCGAACAAGCTAGCCATAAGGCCGTAGATTTGATGCCTCTCCGAGAGAAAACGGAAAGAGACACACGTCGTGTCGACAGTTTTGGGTAACGTATAGAAAAAAAGGCCGTGCCTTCTTATTTACCGATGCATTTTTTGCCGAATCGTGGAGTAGGCCGAATTTTAGCCCCCAGCTCCGCTTGATCCCCATAAAAACAACAGAGAAACTTAGCTAAAGAAAAAGATTTCTCCCTGTGTTACGTTTGGAAGAGCCGATACAGGAAGACATGTGTGTTTTTCGGCCTTCTGTTTTCGAAAGCTGTCTAGGGCGGTTTCTGCTATAGCACTAAAATGGACCGCGCCTCGCCGTGCGCTCATTTTGCGTTTAAAAGATGTGTTCGAAGCAGGCCGAGTCAGCGTTCTGTAGGCTAGACGGATTACGTCTGGCCTACCCACCTGTCTAGGATAGCACTTCAAGTCGGAAAGAATGATTTAGGGCTTTGCGACCGTTCTTCGCCAAGAATCCAATAGAAGGGCGCCATTGATTCGGAGATAAAATCCAGCCAAGCCTTTTATGTGCAGGTCGTTCGCTGCAAGAAATTCTTCCTTTCGGGTCGACCGATGGTTTTTTTTGGGTGATACAACCACTATTTTTCCTCACGACTATGGAAAGAGAGAATTCGACGGTGGAGAATCGCTTGATCGCTGTTAAGGTGTAGGAGGGCATAATAATGTAAGGAAAACGAGAGAAATGAGCCTGAACTATTTTCCCTTCTTCATACGTACCAATTCCGGTAAAAGGCCAGAACGGTTGGCATGGGCCACCGGCTACAGACCTGCCTATTGCTCGCCGGCTGGCATTGCCTGGGCGGTAAGAAAACCTAGGGGAAAAAAAGACTGAGCGGTACGAAAGGTCTGTTCTGTTGGGCTATATCGAAGAACGGGTAGTTTCGGTGGGCTGAAATCCGTCGAAAGAAGTCTCGGTCGCTCCGCTTCCTATCCCACCGTACAGAAAGAGGGGAAGAAAGAACGCGACGCGTGGCCGGTGTGGCGGAGCCTGCATGTGACACCTTGCGCATGCCAGCTGCTGTTACTGCCTGCCTTCTTCTTTTCTCACCCTGCTGCCCATTGTTACTCACCGAAACACACCGTCCTCTTCGCTCCATCACTCCGGTAACGACGATGCCGTTTGACGAAAAACACCGAGGTTCCCAGCGCAAGGCAGCGCCTAAAGTGGAATGGAGGGTATGCAGCTTCGCGCGCAGGTGCCTACCTCCAGTATGGCCGCTGTGCTCAGATTTCTGAACATTCTTTCATCCTGCAGGTGAAACGGCCGCAGCGCGGTGAGTCCAGCGGCGCGGCAAACGTCCTGCCAAAGGAGGAGCAGCCTCATGCAGGACTTGACGCGAGGCGCGCTGGACAGGCGACGCTGCCGTACAAGGAAGAGCCATACGACCTTAAGCCAGCTGATCTGCTGCTGCGGCCAACTCAACCAGGGGCTGAACGTCGTGTGGTTATACCTGGAGTAAGTACACTTGTCATCGTCGTTTCACGCCCTGCATGCGCGCCACCGCCCTTCTCGGTATATACGAGCTGCTAGCCTTGCATGTTTGTTTTTTGGGTCGGTACCTTCGACATGGTGCCTGCATGTTCGAGCGGAGTCTTGCTACCTTTCCTGTTTTCTTTATCTGAAGAGAGGCCTGCGTTTCTTCCAGACAGCTGCTACGGCTCCGCTTGGATCGCTCTGCGACACGGTTGCTGCGAGCATGCCTCTTTTCCGCCCCTTTTTTCGCGCGTTTCACAAACGTGTTCTCGACCTGCAGGCGTACCAGTCCCTCGGGATCTCAAGGCAGAACATGCTGCAGCAGATCTGCACCGACCTGCAGCTGCCTGTGTACGGTGTATACACAGTGGCTGAGACGCCAACTGAAATCCGTGGACGCATCGAACTAGCAGTGCTCTCCGAAGATATTTTCGGCTACCCAAAGCGAGAGGTGTTCCATGGTTCGACCGCCCTCACTGCGTACGGTGCGGTTGAGAATGCGGCGCAGGAAGTCCTTAAGTTTCTGGTGCTTAAGCGAGGCGTGAAGATCAACGATTTCAACTTTGAAGAGCTTGTCCGTGCTGTCAGGGTCAAGGAGATGGCCGAAACATATCAGCAGCTCTTTCAGGATGCCTTAGGAAAGGCCAGGGAATACGGTGACACACTTCGTGCCAGGTATGACGACCTGGTGGACCTTGTGGGCACGCTCTGCAACCGTCTCGATGGTTTCCCGCCGGACGAAGAGTCTGGCTTCATCGTGGCAGAGCTGGCGCGTCATCAGGCCATCACCGACATGATGCTTCCACCCAAGGTACGGTGCGGGAAAAACGCGTTCTCTAAACCTGAAGAATGTTGGCGTCGTTCTTACAGCGGATCGCTGATGTGTTCAAGCCGGGTAAATGCTTACCGTTTCTCATGTCTGAAAACGCAGGTCTAAGAAACGACGACACGGTAGCCGGACGCCGCTGATGTTCCAGGAAGGCAAGGCCTGCTGGCGAGGCGTCCAGTTTACTGGCTGCTGCTCTACTTTTGCCGAGGCTTTCTAGCGGCTCATGCCTAAGGCCCTACATGGCCTGGTTTTAGCTTGCTAGACGTTTTGTATAGCCGCAAATCTTGTGGCACCGCCTCTTAAGACCTCCTCTAAAAGTACCTTATATTTTGCTGTAATCTAATCGATGCTACTTTCCACCACCTCTAGACGAATAGACGTGCTTGAACTGTCCTTTGGAGTTACCTCTACACCAAAGTGTTTTACCGTACATTCGAGCTCCCCTGTTCTGCGGATGCTCTACTAGACGAACAGCCGAGCCTTTGCTCACGCACGCATTTGGCCGTTCCTACTTACGCTCCAGGAAACGAGGCCTCCATGGCTCTAGAACGGTCGCCCTCACGATTACACGCCGTTATCAGATGACACAATCCTCTTGCTGGATTCAGCAAAGTTGAAGGCGGCCACACGGCCTACCGAATGGGTTTCAGATACAGATTAGGCAGATAAACTGGCGGTAACTTATGGCTTCCGCTCCTGCGTGGCAGAGCACAAGCGTGACTCCCATTTTTGTTTACTTTCCATACTAATAGTAGACTAGGAAAGCCCTCTTCGACAGAAAAACATAAGAAAGCCACAGCGCTTCTCTAGACGAAACTGCTATTGGAAAACATAAAGATCTAGAGACCGATAAACTGCCGCTAGCTTATGGCTTCCGCTCCTGCGTGACAGATCAAACGCGTGCTTCCCATTTTCCTTTCACTTTCGAGATCGATAGTAGAATAGGAAAGCCCTCTTGGACAAATAAACATACGAAGACCCCGACGCTTCTCTCGACGAAGCTGATGTTAGAAGACATAGAGATCTAGAGTTTGCCATGTGTCCCGACATATCGAAGGTGGCTCCGCAGAAAGCTGGCACCAAGAGGCCTAGATGCTTTTTTCCATCAGCCTGTGTCGCCCCTGTTTCTAACCCGCTGCATGACGGCTCTTCGAAAGGAGACTCTTCGAGTTCCCGTTTTCCGCTTTTCAAAAGGCCAAAAAAAGACAGACATCGTATGATTTTGGAAAAGCCAGACAACATGCCTCTGGGGATGTGGGAACTATCTATAGAAAGACGTTTCGAGATTATGTCGCAAACCTTAGCAGAAACACTACAAAAAGGGGTTTTTCCCTTTGTGGAGATTTCGAAAGTTCGTCAAACGAAAGATTTGAAGACACCTCGAAAACGGCCCGCGTAGAACCCGTTCTTGGTTACTTATCATCTACAAATAATCTTTCGCTTAGTTTATCGTCAGAATATTTATGAAAACAGTCAAAGAAAATGAACTATCACTCTGGTCGGCACTAAGGTCGAGCTTATCCTGACCAGTCGTTTCACTCTTTTTACGAGCCTCTTGCTCTAAGACATGGTTCCCCGCTTTCCGCTTTTCGAAATGCCAGAAAAAGACCGCTAGGTGTTTCGCACTGGAATGTATTTCGTACGATTTTGGCGAAACCACACAGCATAGCTATAGGGATGTGGGAGGTATCAGTAATTTTTTTTCCAAACTATGGTGAGGACCTTAAGAAAGGCACTTACAAAAAGGAGGTTTCCATTTGTGGAAATTTAGAAGATTCGTAAACAAAGGGTTTGAGAGCTCATCGGAACCATTTTCCATGGGGTACGTTCTTGGTTCTTTATCCTCTTCAAATGATATCTCACTTATGATATTTTAAAAATAGTCGTGAAAACAGGCAAAGCAAATGAATGGTCAACTCGGTCGGTAGTAAGCTCGGGCCTATCCTGACCAGTCGTTTCACTCTTCTTCCGAACCTCTTACTCTAAGACATGGTTCCCCGTTTTCCGCTTTTCGAAAGGGCAGAGAAGGGGTTTCTAGGTATTTCTTGCTGAAATGTTTGGAGATTGTGCTGCAAACCTTAGCAGAAACACCAAAAAAAAGGGGCTTTCCTTCTGCGAAAATTTCAAAGATTCGTCAAACGAAATATCTGAAAACACCTCGAAACCACCTCCCGTAGACTTTGGTCTCGATTCTTTACCCTCGGGAAACTATCTTTACCTTCTGTTACTTTCATAGTGTTTATCAAAACAGACAAAAAAAATGACCGTCGCTCGGGTCGGCGCTCAGACTAGCCGTTTCACTCTTCTCACGAAACTCTTGCTCGAAGACAGTATTTTCTGTTTTCCGGTTTTAAAAAGTCCAGAAGATGACTTTAGAGATTTCGCGATGATACGTGTTTAGTGGGGTTTTGGAAAAGGTACGCAACATACGTATAGAGATGTGGGAACTGTCTATCGAAAAAGGTTTCGAGAATATGTTGTCGGGCCTAACAAAAACACTAAAAAAAGGGGCTTTCCCTCTGTGGAAATCTCGAAGATTCGCCGGACGAAAGATTTGAAGCCACTTTGAAACCGACTCTCGTAGAGTCCATTCTTGATTCTTTATCCTCTGGAAATTATCTTTAGATTATGTTGTTTTCATAGTGTTTATGAAAATAAGCAAAAGAAATTAACTGTGATTCTGGTCGGTACTAGGCTGGAGCCTATCCTGACTAGCCGTTTCACTCTTCTCACGAAACTCTTGCTCTAAGACAGGTTACTTTGATCCAAAGTTCTAAAACTCCTCCCTTTATCCAAAAAAATACCTCCTTCTCAAGGTCTTCTCTGTGGTTTATAGGCCAGTGTATGGCACGAATGGCCGTCCACCTCCACCTTGCTCTCCACACACTTGGTTCAGCTTCCCGCGAGTCTTTTTGCCTACCAGATAAACCCCAGGTTTCGCCCTTTATACACTTGGTGTCAGCAATGTTTTCAAGCGACCTATCCATGAAAAAAAAACATTTTAGAGGTCTATATTATGTACTCTCTCATCCCATTGTGTTAATGTTTTTTAAGGACATTCTGCTATTTGCTATTCTTCGTTTCTAAGAAAGGAATCACCGTATTTTATAATGTTGTTCTCAGAAAAACGCTTCAAACGGTCCTTGAGAAACTGCTCAGCTTACTCACGCTGACGCGGAGCTTGGTTGCGAGGGAACATCTTGAAGTTGTGTTACGACTTTTTCGTAAAAACATTAACGAACAGTTTATGCCGTTTATAAAATTCCAGGTATTCATGAAACACGTTTTTCCGTGAACCCTTGAAGAGAACAACCTTAGGTTCTATTTTTGGATTTTCTATTCATCGAACATAATAATGCATCTGCTACCTTTTCGGAGTATTTTGTAGAACAATCCGAAAAATTCAATCCGCGGTCTGCTCGCTTTTGAGCTTAGTCTTATCCTCCCAGTGGTTTCTCATTCTCTGCCTACCTATTATTCGATGACGCGTTACTTTTTTCCCTCGACGTCATGTACATGAAAGAATCGGATGCTTCTGCCGTTCTTTTCACTCACACGGCTGGGCCGGTATGGACTTAAGCCAAATAACTCGGTCGTCTTTAGTCCTTGACGTCATGTGCGTCCATACATGAAAGAATCGGCTGGTTTTGTTGTTCTTTTCCCTCACACGGATTCTCCGGCTTGGGCCCAAGCCAAAAAACTCAGCCGCTAAGAAAAGCTGCCTTCACTCTGTCGCTCGAAAGGGAAAAAAAGATGCGTTCCTCCCAGGGCCAACCCTGCGATCACGAATGGAGTAGAGAAAGGTCGACTTGACATCCCATTGTTTCGTGCATGCCCGAAAAACGTCTGAGCAGACCTGCTGGACTACCTTAGGAAAACTCAACACACTTATCCAATGAAACGTCCACCTGATCGCCGACGAATTTCTACTTGGAGTTGTGGACACGACATTAGCTGCTTTCAGTACCAAATTGATGTGCCTTCCTTGCCTCCTGAGCTCTAAATATGTTAGATAGTGTTCGGGCCAAGAAGTACAGAGATCGTTATCAAAGATCTGATGCAGGCGTCGTGGCGGTAAAAACGATGAAAAAGTCCTCATGACGCACCGAACCTGAGATCGAAGCATTGCTTAGATAGAATCGATGATGGCACAGTTGAAAACCATGTACGTAAGGAGAATGATTTAAGCGTACGAGGAATCGAGATGACAGACGTTTCTGGGCTGCAGATTTTCGAATAGCTAGAGGCAAAAGGGTATCCCGAGAAACCGTAATTAGTCAGCCTAAAATTATAATTCACATCGTGCTTGTTAGCTTCGCCTAAGATTCACCGAAAAAGACTAGGGTCCTAACTTACTGTGGTTTCTTGGCTTTAAAAAAAGAGTTCAAAACATATTACTCCTGATGTTTGTAGAAGGAGCTCTACTCCGATAAGATCATGGCTGAGAGGAAAGATGCTCTAGAGTGCTACTTCAGGCCTAAAGGACCTCTTGAGCTATAAGAGAAAAACATATAAGTTTCCTATAGAAAAAAAACCGTTCTGGTAGGCGTCTAAGCAGCGCCGTGATAGAAGATCCTGGATATCACGCCTGGTTATCCCTTTCGAAAGGAAATAACTCCTGTTTATGCGTTCTTTACGCCTTTCGTCAAAAAAAAAGGCTTCCCCTACTCCGAAAAATACTGGATCCATCGTGCTTCGCTGCCTACAAAGTGGGAGAGAGAATAAGGATAGCCGCCATTGGAGTATAGGTTCTCAGTGAAGCAGAAAAAAAGGTGACGTTTCTTGGGACGTCAAATCAGTTTTACAGTAAAAGGCTTTAGGCCGAGTTTCGAGGGAACCGGCTTAGCGCATGTAGTCATCGAAAACGAGGTGTTGCCGAAGATGTTTAAGAATTCGTGGAAAGCAACCATTGTTGTGTTCCGAAGATGAGACCTAGGTTATAGGCTCCTTCATCCCAGATACATAGCATCTATTTTGAATTCACTTAAAAAAAGGGCATAAAAATCTATAAACTACTTCTCGTGTAAAGATTTTCCCCAAAATCTTCACAAAATTACCGTAACAACCTATACTGAAGGTGGGCCTATTTTTAGAAAACCAGCTCGAAGTTGTGTTCGAGTTCCCGAAGAAGTGCTTTAGGAAACAACTTATGCCGTTCCTGAGATTTTGTTTATCTGTAAAACACATACTTTCATATGGCTCCATATTTTTTTCGTGATCCATTAGCCATGTTTTTTAGTTTGCGCTCTTTTAAGAGTATTTCTGAGAGCGGGTCACCAATCTCGCTTGCTACTATACTCGCCACCGATCTCAGCATAATCCTTGCCAAACGACACGTTCCTTTTATCCCCTAAAATCATAGGCGGCCTCCTCTTCCCAGAAAACCCTCTCTTCTTCTACATGCCTCCTCCATGTTCTTTTGCTCACGAGCTTACTGAACCGGACCGGACAACAACAAATAACCTTTTTTCCCCCGTTTTTTCTTAGTATTTATTACAGCACGCTTTTTTTTACCGTGCAAGATAGCCCAGCGGACATCACTGGTCTCGAAAACATATTCGTATACCTCTTTGCAGTGGAAAGACCCGTCTATGTACTTCTAGCCGTGAAACACGATTTCACGGCTTACTGTTCAAACCGAATAGCTTGAATGATACTGGCGTGTCCCTTCCTGACACCTTCGACTATGATATGTTTTTTCGGAAAAGAGGAGGGTTGCCGTAGTGTTGACCGAGATAGAGCTGGAGGAAGGTAGGAGGCTATAGCCAAAGGAGCGACAGGCCAACCAAGAAAAAAAATGCACTCGGTCCGACCTTTGAATCCGCTTCATTAGGAAGGTGAGATAGGCCGGGAAGAAAATGAGGTATAAAGGGAAACCAAACAGCAGGAAACCGATTGTTAGGCTATGTTTTTTGCTTTCTGAGATCGCATGCGCCGTGAAGGTATAAGATCTGAGCAAACCAGAAAAAGATAGCGACAATTCTTGGGAAGTAGAGATTCGATTACGGTAAAAGACTTTAGGCCACGTTTCGGAGCAAGCAGCTCAGCTCATGCAACCAAAAAAAAAAGAGGTGGTACCGAAGTCCACCTGATCTCCGGCGCAATCCTACTTGGAATTATAGACACGCCATTAGGTGGTTTCAATAGCAACTTGATATAGCTTCCTTGCCTCCCGGGCTCTCAATCTGTTAAACAGTGTTCGAGCTGAGAAGTGCCGAGGCCGTTAGCAAAGATCTAATGCAGACGTCATAGTGGTAAAAACGATGGGAAAGTCCTCACGACGCACCAAACCATGGATCGAGGCACTATTTCGATAGGATCGATGAAGCCGCAGTCGAAAAAAGGTACCTAAGGAGATGAGCGACTTTTCTAGGTTGCGGATTTTCGGATAGCTAGAGGCAAAAGAGTATCCAGACAAGTCGTAGTTAGTCATACGAGCATTAGAATTTACGTCATGGTTGTTAGCTTCACCTAGGACCTAGCGAAAAAGACCAGCATCCAAAACTACTGGGGTACATGGGCTTAAAAAAATGGTACAGACGTATTGCTCCTGATGTTTGTAGAAGGAACTCCGCTCCGGTAAGATCATGGCTTGGAGGAAAGACGCTCCACAGTACCACTTCAGCCCTAAAGGTTGGAGAATCTATAGGAAAAAGGGTCCAGGGAAGAGTTACTCAACAACTAGACCTCCTGGGCTATAAAGAAAAAAAAACGAATAGGTTGCCTACGGAAGAAGAACGCTCTGGTAGGCGGCTAAGCAGCACCGTGATGGAAGATCACGAATATCGCGCCTGCTTTTCCCTTTAAAAAGGGGATAGATCCTATTTATGTGTTCTTTACGCCTTTCGTCGGAAAAAGAGGCTTCCCGGACTCCGAACGATACTAGATCCATCCATAGTTCGCTACCCAGAAAGCGAGAAAGAAGATAAAGATAGCCGCCGTTGAGGTGTAGGCTCTCGACGAAACAGAAAAAGGTGACAACTCAGCCCATGCAGCCATCGAAAACGAGGTGCTACCAAAGACGTCTAAGAGTTCGTGGAAAACAACCTTTGTTGTGTTCCTAAGATGAGACCTATGTTAGAGGCTTTCTCATCCCAGATATATAGTATCTGTTTGGAGATCAATTAAAAAAAACCCATAAAAAACTGTAGACTACTTCATGTGTAAAGATTTTCCCTAAAATCTTTACAGAATTACCGAAGCTACCTATACTGATGGTGAGCCTATCTCTCGAAAAACAGCCCGAAGCTGTGTTCGAGTTCCCGAAAAGATACTTTACGAAACGACTTATGCCATTCTTGGAATTCTATGTATCTGTAGAACACATACTTTCATACGGCTTGGAGACCTCCAAAACTAGATTCCATTTTTTTTTCGTGATCCATTGGACATGATTTTCCGTTTGCGCTCTTCGGAAAGTATTTGTGAGAAAGAGTCACCAAGCTCGCTGGCTACTTTAGTCACCACCGAATTCATGATTATCCTTGCCAAATGGTAAATTCCTTTTATCCATTAACATCGTAGGCGTCCTCCTCTTCCCAAAAAACCCTCTCTTCTTCTACATGCCTCCTCCATGTGCTCTTACTCATGAGCTTGCTGAACCGGAACGGACAACAGCGAATGGGCTTTTTCCCCCCGTTTTTTCTTACTGTTTCTTATAGCACACTCTTTTTTACCGTGCAAGATAGGCCAGCAGACACCGCTGCTTTCGAAAACATATTCGGATACCTCTTTGCGATGGAAAGACCTGGTTGTGTGCTGATGTTGGCGTGTCCCTTCCTGACACCTTGAAAATTCGTTAATCAGCACTTAGGGTTTCTTTACTGAACTATGGCATGATTTTTAGGAGGAGAAGAAGGTTGCCGTACCGTTGCCCGACATGCACCTCGAGGCAGGTACGAAGCTATAGCCGAATGAGCGGCAGGCCATGAAAAAAAAAACTCAGTCAAGGTCTTGA
This sequence comes from Alopecurus myosuroides, assembly GCA_028641055.1. Taxonomy (NCBI): domain Eukaryota; kingdom Viridiplantae; phylum Streptophyta; class Magnoliopsida; order Poales; family Poaceae; genus Alopecurus; species Alopecurus myosuroides. The sequence continues at coordinate 32,344,866 of CM054057.1, forward strand.
ATCCATTTCATTATGAAGGCGAGATAGGCCGGGAAGACAGCGAGCTATTAAGGGAAACCAAACATCAGGAAACCGATTGCTAGGCTATGTTTTTTGCTTTCTTAGATCGCATGCGCCGTGGAGGTATAAGATCTAAGCGAAGCAGAAAAAGAGAGCGACAGTTCTTAGGAAGTAGAGCCGAGATTACAGTAAAAGACTTTAGGCCGCATTTCGAGGCAAGCAACTCAGCTCATGCAACCAAAAAAAAAGGGGAGTACCTACGTCCACCTGATCTCCGGCGCAGGCCTACTTGGAATTATAAACACGACATTAGGTGATTTCAGTAGCAACTTGATATGGCTTCCTTGCCTCCTGGGCTCTCAATCTGTTAGACAATGTTCGGCCTGAGAAGTACGGGGGTCGTTATCAAAGATCTAATGCAGCCATCATAGTGGTAAAAACGATGGGAAAGTCCTCACGACGCACCAGCCCGGGAATCGAGCCATTGTTTCGATAGAATCAATGATGCTACAGTCGAAAAACAGGTACGTAAGAAGAATGATCTAAGCGAACGAGAAATCGAGGTGGCCGACGTTTCTGAGTTGCGGATTTTCGAAGAGCTAGAGCCAAAAGGGTATCCAAACAGACCGTAATTAGTCCTACGAACATTCAAATTTACGTCATAGTTGTTTGCTTCGCCTAGGACCTAGCGAAAAAGAAAAAGGTCCGAACCTACTGTGGTTCCTGGGCTTTAAAAAAAGAAGTACAAACGTATCACTCTTGCTGTTTGTAGACGGAACTCCACTCCGATAAGATCATGGCTGGGAGGAAAGACGCTCTAGAGTACTACTTCAGGCCTAAAGGTTAAAAAGTCTATAGGAAAAAGGGTCCAGGGAAGAGCTGCTCGCCAAGTAGACCTCCTGGGCTATAAGAAAAAAATCAATAAATTGCCCACGAAAGAAAAACGCTCTGGCAGGCGGCTAAGCAGCACCGTGATAGAAGATCACGGATATCGCACCTGTTTTTCCCTTTCGAAGGGGAATAACTCCTATTTATACATTCTTTACGCCTTTTGACGAAAAAAAAGGGCTTCCCAGACTCCGAAAAATAGTACATCCATCCGTACTTCACCACCTACAAAGTGGGAGAGAAAATAAGAATAAGCGCAGCTAAAGTATAGGCTCTGAATGAAACAGAAAAAAAGGTGACGACTCAACCCATGCAGCCATCGAAAACAGGTTGCTACCGAAGACGTTTAAGAACTCGTGGAAAACAGCATTTGTGTATTCCTAAGATGAGACCTAGGTTCTAGGCTCTCTCATCCCAGATACAGAGTATCGATTTGGAAATCACTTAAAAAAAGGCTGCTTCACGTGTAGAGATCTTTCGTAGAATCTTTAAAAAATTATCAGGACTACCTATAGTAACGTTGGGCTAATTTCTAAAAAAACGACTCGAAATCGTGATCAGGTTTTCGAAACATTCTTTAGGAAACAGCTTAGCCCATTTTAACATTATGGATATCCATAGAGCACATGTTTTTTAAAAGATTGGCAACCACCAAACCTGGAATCCTTTTTCTGTTCAAAATCCAGTAGACGTGATTTTTCGTTTCCGTAATTTTCAAGGTATTTGTCGGCCCAAACCAACAAGCAGCTCGAAAACAGGAAAAGGTCTCCGGTGTTCGTTATCTACAAAATAGGAAAATGACTGCGGATAATAGTCAGGGAAATGTAGGCTCTCCCTAGCACAGAAATTGACGCTAGCATTTCTTAAGTAATCGAATCCAGCTTACAGTACGAGGCGCTCAGACGTGCTGCAGCTCATGCAGCCACAGAAAAGGCAGTGCCACTGAAACTGCTTTAGGATTCATCAAAAACAGACTCGATTAAGTTGCTGAGAAAGGAAACGAACGGCGCGGCTGGTTCACGACATACTCGGTTAACTGCGTTTTACGTTTCCAGGTTAGGCAACGCCAGACAGGCGCACCAGCACACGAAGCGCAAGCACACGAAACGCATACGATTTCTACACAGCAACAGACAACTGCCGACTGTTACGGCTTAACAACAGCAACACAGACAAACAACACAGAACGACTACTGACACACACGTACAGCACGTCCACACTTAAGCAGGAAACTCGACGACGCAGTTTCCTGACGGCAGCCACCTACTGCTCGCATACGCGAGCCGACAGAAGAGGCGTCTCGCTACAGAACACCTGAACGACCTACAGGTCCGTCTCAGAGGGACGAACTACTCTGCATGGCCCGCCTGGCCGAGCGCCGCCATCAGCCTGGCCATCGCCGCGTTGGTCCTGTCGAGGACGCGAGCGGAGAGAGCCTCCACACCGGCGAGCAGCTCAACGAACTCAGCCGGCGCGCCTCCGGGCCCTCCGCTCGCAGCAGCAGACGAGCACAGCTCCCTGCATGTGCCACGGATAGACAGCAGGTCATCAATGCTAATAAGCCAGCCTTCCTCCATTTGGCGGGCCTTCTGAGCTGCCTGCTGCTTGTCCTCCAAAGCAGCACGCAGATTAACCCGCAGCTGAATGAGCTCGCGCCGCATGCGGTTGACACGCCCCAGGTTCGCGTCCGCCACAACGACCCCGCGCCTGGAGCGAAGAGCGCGCAGAAGCCCTGCAGCCGCGGCCTCCTCCGCCTCTGTGATGCTACCCACAACCCCGCTCCTGCAGCTCAGCACGCCGGAGCAGCCCACATGGCACCTCCTCGGAACACGGCTCGCCACCGTGCAGATAAAACCGCCGTTCTCGAAGGAAGTACGGTAGCGTGCCGGCGTACCGCCGGCCCTCAGCAGAGCTTCGCCCACCATCACGCGGCTTGGGATACATGCCACAATCTCCCCAGCTGCACGCAGCAACAAAAGCTTACCGCGGAGACAAAGTAAACTAAATGAAAACAAGAGACTAATCCAGCACGCATCTCACCTCCTGCACCGAGCACGTGCAGTGGGAGGACGAGCGTCGGCGCGCCATGCCCGTCAGGGCCGTCGACCGACACGCCCTCGAGGACGACGCTGTGCTCGACGCCGTTCGTCGGCCCGTACGCAGCGGGAGCAGCGTCGGCAAGAACACCGCGGCTCTCCCCCACAACCGCTCCTGCTCCCACGTCCGCTCCAGCGCCGCCGTCCACAGACTCGGGCGCACCGGCCGCTCCCAGGCGTGCAGCGCCACTCGCAACAGGAGCCATCTTGCCCACAGCTAGGAGGCTAGAACTCTCAGATGGCTAACCTACTACACGAGCACACGAGCCTGGTACAACGGAGCACCCGATGGCCCAAATATATACTACCGGAGGCCTCCGCCACGCGTCAAAGCAAATAGTACCGCCTCTACATGCAGACACCTGGCTGCATGCCACGGTACTCCGACTGGCAGAACGCGCATGCCACATACGGCGGCAACAGGCCAGCCCGACGTGGACCCACCCACCGTCCGTCCGCTGTCCCCGTGCATCTCGGTATCTCCGCGCGCCGCTTCGGTACCAACTCTCTGCACCAGGCCAGCATGTTACCACGCGTCCATTCCAGAACGGAAAAAAAGGATACGCAAAACACATTTCGACCCAGGGAAACGGAAAAAAAAGGCACAATGGAGCGCCGTGCTAGATAAGAGTACTACTAAACGAGAAAAAAAAATGCTCATAAGAAACGGAGAAATATATCGCAATCTACCTGTCCGTCCCTGCTCTCAAAAAAAAAAAGGCATCCTAGCGAGCCCTTGTTTCCTGCCTGATGCGCGTCCAAACTAGAGGACAACTCGAAAGCTTTAGCGAGCGTGTCGACAAAAGCTAGATCACGCTGCTCCACACACGAACATGCTTTCGGACGCTTCCTCCACAGGAACGATCCAAGACTTAATAGAAAACGAGTAACCACCGGAGTAAAAAGGCAAGCACTACAGGCAGGCCACCTAAAAACTAAACTCTTTCCGTAAAAAAATCCACTAACGGCCAGATAACTTCAGGCCTACCACGATCCTTATAATCGGTAACAAAAAACGTAATTAGCGCCCATTACAAAAGTTCCTTACAGCACGTAACAGAAGACACACCTGCTACCCATTACAACAGATAACACCAGTCACTCCTACCCGGGGTCTTACTGTCTAAACATAGAGCGGAACATAAACATACGGATTTACAAAAGACGAAACTCTACACAGGACGGATCGCTAAGCAGGTGACCAGATCTGCTGCCGCCCGCACGATCTACCTAGACCAGCAAGCCAGAAACCGCCCACGTCATCACGCACCGGAAGCCTGCGCCACCGCCAAGGCAAAACGCACCGCGCGAACCTTTTCGTACAGGCTACTGGAGAGCTTTAGGATCGCCGTCCTAAGCTCCGCCAGATCTCCCGTGCGAGCCTCGGGCCCCAGTCGAACAGCGGGCAGCGTACAGACTGCTTCACATGAGTCGCGAAAACCGACAAGGTCCTCCACGGCGGCGCTCCAGCCTCGCTCGAAGGCCAGAGCTTTTGCCCTCAGCTCCTGCATCTCCATAGACGCACGCTCCTTCTCGCTCATCCACTCCTCCTTCTCGAGCAGCAGCCGCTCCTTCTCCGCCAGAAGCTGTTCTTTCTCGGCAACCGCCTGCATTTTCTCCAGCAACGCCTGCTGCTTTTCGCTTTCAGCCGCTTGTGCAGCAGCGCGAAAGGCCAGAAAACGGCAACGCAGGCGATTAGCACGCGACCAGTTGACGTCATCGACGTCCACGCCGCCCCGCCACCTCAAAAAACGAAGGAACCGATCGGCGGCGTCTTCCTCCGACTCAGAGACGCTCCCACGCGAGCGGCCCCTGCAGCGCATAGTACCGGAGAAGCGAGGATGGCGGGCCCTAGGGAAACGGCTCTCCACCGTGGTCACGTACTCCCCACCGGACCACACCGTGCGGTAGCGGATTTCTGAGCCGCCAGCCCTTGTGACTGCCTCGCCAAGCAGAACACGCCTGGGAACGCGGGCCACGATCCTCCCCTCTGCACACCAATGGTTTCTATCAGAAAAAAATCCCCAACGAAAAGCTACCGAGAACGCTGAGGAAGACGACGAGCAGGAAAGGAAAAACGGTTACCAGCGTCAGCCCCCGCCTGGAATCCGTCCGGAGCTAGCAGCGGACCAGCATCGTTCACAACGCCGTCCTCTCGCACGGAGACGCCGGCCGCGCTGCTCTCCGCTGACGCGCCAGCCGCGCCGTCAGGCCCGCCAAACGCATCAACAGGATGCGCGCCCACTCTTCCTTCAATGGAGGCCATGAATCTCCAAATCACACGGAGCAGCCCTCTCTGCAGAAGCTCTACCCGCTCGCCCCGCACGGTGGCTAAAACCAGAGCGCACACCGGAAACACACAGGCGAACCCATCCCACCTATATTTTATAGAACATGCCACCGTCCTTTGGCACCTCAGCTGGCAACCAGCCACGCCACCCCGCATGCTTTTTCCGGTTGTCACGCTAGCAGACACGTGGTACACAAACAGACATACCTTTGACGCGCTTTACCCCCTTGACCGCATGCACAGAACGCCTTCGACTCCAATACCCACGCAGCTAGCTAAGCGCTTCACCACAAGAGCACACGCATTTGTTCATCGTGCACGCCAAACCACCTGACGGCGTGCCAACACTCGGCGCGGCAGAGCGCGCGGCACGTCTAGTTCTATCTAAGCGCCGTTGGAGGCTCCTACAAGGCCTCGAGGCAGCTGCAACAAGGCAACATGACTTCCTTCAACACTCAACATTCAACATCTGCATCCAATCTCACAAAGATTTTACAACAACAAAAAATATATATGAAAGGAACTAACAAAAAGCAACACACAAACGTAAAAGTCCAGGAATTCTATGCACACCCAAAAGGCTTAGTTAATTATTCTTTCATAACTAATCTCGCCCCATGCAAAAAAAAAACCTTACTTTCAAGAAAAATTAAATATCACCGGACTCAGCTTTATCCCAAGATTTTGTTTTGCGTTAAATGCATATCACACTAGTAGGAAAAAAAAGGCTTGTAGTAGCCTGCTAAAATGAGCCCTAGTGCATATATGGCACGCCACCGAATATGCGCCACTCGTAACATCTACCAGTGGCGTGTCGGGAAGCACGCCGCTAATATTGTGTTACCAGTTGCGTGAAACATAAAAGCATCGCTTGCTGCTACACAGTTTAGGCCACAAATTCGCATATATTATCGAAAACGGATTACAAATGTCATAGGTTTGCATTTAGAATATGTATTACAAATCTAAATGAAATTTGCCATTGATCCTAAGCCAAACTAATCGCCGCGGCAAGATCCGTCCTTGAGGAACTTGATTTCTCATCGTCGTCCTATTGTTTACCGGGGTTTGGAGACAACAGTGACAGAGGTGGTGGCGGACATGGCAGAACGAGGGACACTGTGATCAGGAACGGAGCCAACGTGTGTTGTTGAGGGGGCCTAACTCCATAGATTTAGGGCATGTTTGGTAGCCCGGCTGGCCTCAGAAAATCTCCTTCCAGCCGCCTTCCGGTTGCTTGGTAGCTCGGTTTTCACGTCTCGGCAGTGCCAGCCTCGTATGAAAATTAGTCCTCAGCTCTGCCCGGTTGGGAAGCTGAATTCGAGCTAGCTTTGCTAGTCAGCCCTGCCCCACTCAGCCAAAAAATCCAACCCACATGTGGGGCCCGCCGCCGCCCAGCGCGCCCGCCAGCCAGCCCCTCCCCTGATTTCCTTTCTTTCCTATCGCCACTCTTCTCCCGTCCGAGTCGCCCCGACGCCACAAGCACACAACCTCTTGCACTGCCGCCTATACAGCATGTGCCGACGCCGGAGAGCGTCTCTCGCCGCCCGACACCCCTTCTCTCTGTCCTCTAGCGACCTCTCGAGAGGCCATGAAGCCCGCCCTCACCCGCACAAGGAGCGGGAGGTGCTCGCCCTCAACCATGCATGGAGCAGGAGGTGCTCGCCCTCAACCGTGCAGCGCACGGCGAAGGCGCGTGGCGTCGGTGCACGACGGCCGTGGTGAGCACTCGCCGGTGCCGGATCCCGAGCCCAAGCTCCTGGGGACTTGATTGCTTTTAATTTTTGTATAGCATGGCTGAAATCATACAACATACCAAACAAGATCTCAACTGATCTTTAGCCCGGCTTATACAATCTACCAAACACAATCTATAAGATACAATTGTATGAGGTGGGCATAGCTAGACTCAGTGTGCTCAGATAGCCCAACCGGGCTACCAAAAAGGCTTGCTGAGGGGGCAGACAATAGGCCGACCCTTGGCCCCCCTTGTTGATGTGGCAGGCAATAGGCCGACCCTCGCCCCCCTTGTCACCAGATCACTAAGAAATAAGATCTCAAATGGCTTGTGTTCTTCACAAAATTTGAAGCATGGGGGTAGCCTAGCCCCTGTCCCCTGGCTGGGATGGCCTCCGGCAAACTGGGCCATTGCTCGGACGGCCCGGAACGGGTCGTCTTCGGAGTCCTCGTCCAAGTAGGACAGTAGGATGGCTTGCCCGTGAAGATGATGGCGATTGCAAAACATGCACTGCCCAAGCGACGCCATGTAGATGCGGACATCGTTCGTCATCCATCCTGCTACCAACCTGAAATTGGCCGGCCGGGGAGTGTTGGTGCACGTGGGCTCGTGTGCCTCAGAGGCTGTGAGTATGCGGCGGTGGTGAGCACGGGGCGCCGGAGCACCATGTCCATGTGAGCGATGTATTTCGCGACGTCGGATCTCGGGAGATTTGGAGTAAGAGAGTTTCAAAGGGTGGGAAGAGAGCGGAGGGATTTGGGAGCCAGCTACGGCATGCCTAGGTTTAGAGCAAGTACAATAAGGTGACATAAGCAGGCTATAAAGATTTAAATAATATACTTTTGCTTATGTGGAGGAGAGAGAAGCAAAGCGGGCTACTAGTTAGTAGCCAGCTGCAACACGTGCTCCTAGACACTATGTGAGAGTGTCATGTGGGCCATATATTGATAAAGTAGTTCATTTATATAGCCAACTATTGTACATGTTGACTATAAGCTAGCTATATGTGACATGGCAATGGCTTATAGCCAGCAGCTGACTGTATTATTAACCATGCTCTTATAAGTAAGCGCGGTGGTACGACTGTGGGAATCTGCACCGTCATGTGACGCACTCGTTTGGGAGGCGAACGATGAAGTGCGAACTCATTAATAGAGTTGACCACTCTACTTGACACTGAGTGACTACCATGTGGGCCATCTCTATCGATCTTTCCACGCGATGGCTGAGATTTATTAATGATGGAAGTCATCGTATGGTCAAGCCACTCCATACAAACTTTCCGTTGGCTTGTGGTGATAGCACGCGCCTCCACAAACCAGCAATTATTGGTGGGTCCCTATAAATATAATTAGTGGCGCCCTAAAAGTACGCCACCAATATGTTTTTGTCCTCGGGGACAGATGGTCGTAAGTAGCGTTGCGATTAGCGGTGGCATACACAAATTTTGCACGTCGCTAGTATTAGTAGTGAAGCGTTTTAGCCTAGAACGTCACTGATGCCAAGTCTCCTATAAGGGTATTTTCTACTATTGCCGAGTCGCCGGACCATTGGGGGGCGGGGCGGGGGGGGGGGGGGGGGGAGGGGTAATGATATGAAATTCTTGTCTCCACAATTCTTGTTGCACTTTGTTTGATTGACCCAAAAAAAATCATCGCCACAATTCTTGTTGCACCTTATGACTCCATGTCGCCACAATTCTTGTTGCACCGACATTTGAATCACATGATGATATGAAATTGTAAAGGCTCTAGTTTAGGGTTGCAGGCAGTCTAAGAAGTCTGTAAAGCCCTGTAAACCATATTTAGTGCCTGATACGTTGCAAATGTATCTATAATTTTTTTATGCTCCATGTTTATTTTCTACCCAATACCTTTTGTTTTCCACCTGTTTTCTCTTATTTTTCTTCATTTTACGGATGTTTTTATTGACTAACCTATTAACAAGATGCCCATTAACCTATTAACGAGATGCCCCAGGCCAGTTGCTAGTTTCTGCTATTTTTCTATTTCAGAAAATTTCTTAAAGAAATATTCTCGGAAAGGGTTGAAAATCCACAGAGATCATTTTTTACCGAGAATGAAGACGGAGTCCAAAGAAGATCCGAAAGGGGGCCAGGGGGAGTCCAAGGGGGTCCCAGTCGGGACCCCACCCTAGGCCGGTCCTGGTGGGCCCCTAGCTGACCTGGCCACCGCCTCTTGTCGCCTTCGCCTATAAATTGCCTTTAACCCTAATAACATCAGGGATGGAGTTATTTTCCACGAAACATACAGAGACGTGCCGTCACCTTGAAAGTCCAATCTAGGTCTTCTACATCACCATGATCACCTCCAGACAGATGCGTGAGTAGTTCATCTCGGGACTACGGGTCCATAGAAGTAGCTAGATGGTTGTTCTCTCCCTTATGACTCCATGTTTAGCTGCCTCACATGATCGAGACCACCGTTATGTAATTGTGCATGTTGTGCTTGCTGGGATCCAATGAACCATGAAGTTATGATTATTTTGTTCATGTCAATCTGAGATGGTTCACTTATATTTGTAGAGAATTTTTATATTGTCTTGCAGTGCTCTCCGGTGTTTATGACTTGGTCACGTAGTTGTTTTCACCTCCAAGTGAGGTTTTATATGCTAGATAGTGGGTTCATGTATCCCTTACATCTGTGCTCGAGTGACTGAAACATGACAGATGGAGGATGTGCTATTGCTACTAGGGAGAAAACATCGATGCTCTTGTCTATGGACGAGGTCCACTGCTTACATTACGTATTGTTCTTAATGTATTTGTATGTTGCACACAAAGCAATCACTTCATGTTGCACACAAAGCAATCACTTCGTTGCTGCAACTTAATACTAGAGACATTTGCTGGATAGCTTTCTTGAGGTGGACTTTTTGATATTCATGCATGCTGGATAGCGGTCCATATGCCCTGACGTAACACCTACAATGTTAGAACCCGTGAACTATATCTCGTCATAATAGTATTGTTATACGTTCATGATTTGTCAATTGCCGAGCTGTATTTTGTTCACCCAGCATGATTGTTTTCTTTGGAGAGACACCACTAGTGAAACTACGCCCCCTGGTTCTATTTTCCTCATTATTGCAACCTTCTTTCAAGAACTTTCACCATTGTTTCCTTGCTTTACCGTGTTTACATTTATTACTTTTCAATACTCTGTACGTTTAATTCTCTAGTTTTCAGCAGGGCGGGAAGATTGACAACCTTCACGAAAGTTGGGGACAATAGAGAGTTTGTGCGTTGTGTGCAGGTCCATGCTTGTTGACGCGCCAGACAACAAGCAACCTTCTCCAAGACTTTGAAGTCCTACTGGATTGATAACCCTGGTTCGTTAATCAGGGGGAAATTTCCGTTAGACTACATCATACCTTCCACTTGGGGTTTCCCAATGAGCGTGTGATCATGTTTGCACCAGTGACTGAAATTTTAAGGTACTTGTTAGACTTTCTCTAAAGCCTCCTTCTGGACGTACACATGGTCGTACTTTTTGATGTAAATTTTCAAGTAGGTCATAGGATAATTTTTATATATCCACGGATTTATTCGTACATTGTTTTTGGAGGAATTGGTTTTTCTTTTTGAAATGGGAGATTAGCCTCAACCTCTACATCAAATCGATGCACACAACTGTTTTTTTATTAAACTTATAAAATATTACGAAAGAGTAGAAACTCGAATACAGTTCATAGATCGTTCAATGTGGCCACAAAGATAAGTCACTCAAATATTTTCGCACTAAACATTTTCTATCCTTCTATCATTAAGCCACCCACCCTGGCCAAAGATAGACCGAATGGCCGCCATCAGCTATGCACATCCGGTACCATAAGTGGTCCACATGAAGCAGGAAGGACCACATATGAATCCAGTAAACCACCTTGTTGACAACCTGTAAGTAATGAAAATTTTCGTGTTTGTTAAACACCACATCATTACAAAAATTCCATATTGCCCAAATAAAAGTATCCATGCCGATACGAATTAGTGCTTTTGTGTGTTTATTAATTCCGTTTAACCAAGTTCCAAACATATTGGAAATACTCGTGGGAGGAGAAATAGTAAAAATGAAGTGAATTAATCTCCAAATCTTTCTGGCTAATGAACAAGACATAAAAAATGTTCAATGGACTCAGTGGTATCGCAAAACACTCACTTCTTACATGCCGTCCATCATCTCTTAAGCAAATTATATTTTATTGATAACACCTGCGGTGAAGAAACCTTACAAATATTTTGATTTTAAGTGGTATCTTCAACTTCCACAAATATTTTCAAAAAAAATATGGTGTTACCATTAAGTAAGTTGGCATAATAACACTTCACTGAGAACACACCATTAGTTACACGACTCCGTTTAAAGGAATCTTGTTCTTGTGAAGAAACTCACATTATTCTCTCCACCATAAGAAGCCGGTGTGTTTTCCTATCTGCCACCATAATTCTCCTAAATTGCACATCCAGAGGAAGTATTATATAACGAGGGATATGTGTGTGATAACGCTTCATCACCATCCAGTAGTTTTTCTCTCCAACAATTTACTTACTTCAACAATTTTAAATAACGGTTAAAAAGCCAATTTAAATAATACCTAGACCGCCTTGGTCTTTCGGGTGACACACAATATTCCATTTGGTTAAACGGTATTTTCTCTTCTTATTATCACTTTGCCAGAAAAAGCGTGAGCGGAAAAAATCTAATCTTTTCTTAACCCCTTTAGGTAATTCAAAGAAATACAACACAATATTGGCAAACTTGTTAAAACCGAATTTATAAACATGAGGCTATCCATGCAAGACAACATTTTGCCACCCCAAGACCCCTATTTTTGCTTGAAGACATCTTCCACTCCTTACTAAGAATCTTTCTGCTTCTCGACATGGACCACATGTTTGTTGGGAGACCCCAAGAGGAAGGTATGATGCATCATGGCAGTATTTCCCCCATTTATGGAACGAGGGTTATCCATCCAGTAGGACTTCAAAGTCTCTCAGTAGCTTGCTTGTTGTCTAGCGCTTCAACAAGCGTGGACCTGCACACAAACACGAACTCTCTCTTGCTGCCAACTTTTCGAGAAGGTTGTCAATCTTCTCGTCTTGCTGAAAACTAGATAATTAGTTGTATCGAATGGTTGGAGAAGATTGAATGAAAAAAGGAACAATGAGAAAGTGATGATGAAAATCAATTAAACGAGGTTGCAATCAATAAGGAAAATAGGACCGGGGCCATAGTTTCACTAGTGGTGTCTCTCCTAAGAACAATAACATGTTGTGTAAACAAATTACAGCTAGGCAATTGAAAAATCATGAACGTATGACAATAATATTATAACGAGATATAGTTCATGGGTTCTAACATTGTAGGCATTACATAAAGATAAATAGACCTCCATCCGACGACATCTATTACTAAATTTCCACCTTGAGACATTTATCTAGAAAATCTCGCCGGTATTAAGTTGTAGGAATGAAGTGATTGCTTTGGCTGCAGCAGATAATTGCATTAAGAAGAGTACGTAATGTAAGTAATAATTATCATTGATAGGAAAGAAAACAGTTGTTTACTACCTAGTGGCAAAACCACATCCCCCATCCGTCATGTTTATGTCACTCGAGCACAGATAAAAAGGATGCATGAACCCACTATCTAGCATATAAACCCTCTCTTGGAGGTCTATACTGTTGGAGGTATGCCCTAGATACAATAATATTCAGGTATTATTCGACCTCGAAGTTCAAAATTAAATTATGTCATCATGCTACAACCACTATGGCACTTGTCAAGTTAGTTTTCAAAGGAAAATCTTTGTGCGGGTGTGAAGACATAAACAAACAAGAGTTACTTATCTTGTCTCTAAGATTAGCTTATGGTTTGTGAGATTATCATATTTTTCTAATCATAGACTTGGATGAAAGTCTAGCAATATATAAGATTTTATTGTTAGGGTAACAATAGTACAAACCGACCCAAGTGTATGTTGTTGCTAAAAGAGACTAAACAATCATGATGTATTTGAGCAAATGCATATGAAGTTAACATTGACTATAATTCCTATACTATGAGAATATCTAGTAACCGCATGATCGAATGTTATACTTTGGATATCATCAGCCATCTTGCCATAACTGGGGATTATAACGGTGATATATGGGTATGACCTAGAAAGTGTAATGGAACTGAGATTGTTCAAGACTAGTACTTAAACCCTCTAAAAGATAGAGAGATACATTATCTAGGCCCTCTTAGTATCACTGATGATATATTGTTTAGCTAGACATAGTGTGATTTATCATAGGTTCATCGGGGATATGGATGAGAAAAGGGAACAATATCAGTAAACGAGTTTTATGTGTTATGATCAAAGAGTTTGATTAGACCATATCACATAGTCTCACCTCCTGGTATCGTTGGTATTATGGAGTTAAGGGGATACATGCAATTATTAACTTATAAGGTTCCCTTGTTCTTCGGGAACACACAGAAGCCATCATGGACGTCAATGGTCCCACTGTTGTTTATTGTTTGATAAGTTCCCGAACATGTAAGTGTGTTATCGAGCCCTTATGGGTCACACGCTTTAGCCGTGCCAACCTTTTATTGAGAGAAATAATATGTTGTTATTGGTTTTATGAATGTTCGATGTCATTACGATATCACAGAAACAAGTATGGTGTCAATCGAAGTGGTTTCAAGGAAGTTACTATACGAGAGAAATTATGCCGGTGTTTGGAAGAATTTATATGAGAGATAACGGAGGACATGAGATCTCTCGGGGTATTAGAAATGTGTTTCCAACATTGTTAGATAACATCGATTATTTTATCTATAGGGGTCAAGTGGTTCCGGAAGAGTTTCAAGGACTTTCCATATAAGGAAGAAGTGCCGGGAGGGGGCACATTTCCCCCTCATGGCCAAACCCTATTTTAGAGGGATGCCAATTGGGCCCCACTAGGTTCACAAGTTGGTACTCATGATACCGATATTTTTCCTGATTTTATTGGAGAGATAAAGAGAATAAGAAAAGGGAAAAAGAAAATATGAAGGGAGAGGGGGTGGAGGAGGACTCCACCTCCAATCCGAGTTGAGCTAGGAAGGAGGGGTGTGGCCACCTCTTTCTAGATCAACTAGGACTCCCCCTCCCTATGGCAAGTCTCCTACTCCCTCTCACTATATAAAGCACCCCAAGGCTCATAGCAAAACACACAATTGGCTCTCAAGCCTCTCTCTCTCTCTCTCTCTCTAGTAGAATTAGAGGGACTAATTAGATATTCTAATTAGAGACCCACTAATTGAATTAGAGCCTCTTCTAATCAGGTTTTGAGTTATACTCTCCCGATTAGACCTAGATCTAATTATATCTTCTCTCTCATGTGTTGAGAACTTCCTGATTCATAATAGCTCTAATAAACTGTTAGAGCTACCAATTAGCAACGCCAGAATGCTGTCTCTCTTCGTCGGTGCCGAGTCCTAGACTACGGAGCACTGATGGGTTGACACGAGCGTATGCATGCACACCATAAGAGGGATTACATGTGTGATCCTTGACAAGGGAAGACTTAGCGACATCCTTGCAACTAGGCCTAGTTGTGATGATCTACGATTTTTCAGAACTCTTCTATGACTACATCGAATCTGCTGCCCGGTGAGTCGTGATCCTGATCCTCGCATGTATGCGCATGCCTCGTTATCAGAATAGTGATCTTGTCGGACTACGTAGGGCAGATTTTTTGAATTATGCAGCATAGACCAGGACATACAACAACTTGGCTAAGGAAATCATAAACACCAGAGAGCATTGCAAGACAATATTAAAACTCTCTACAAATATAAGTGAAGCATCTCAATATGGCATGAACAAAATAATGATAATCTCATGGTTCATCGGATCCCAACAAACACAACATGTAGCAATTAGATGACGGTGATCTTGATAATGTTAGGCAGATCACGAGATCTAAACATGGTCGCACAAAGTGGAGAGAACGCCATCTAGCTACTGCTATGGACCCGTTGTCCCGGATGAACTACTCACACATCTGTCCGGAGGCAATCATGGCGATGTAGAGGCCTCTGGTGATGATCCCCCTCTCATGCAGGGTGCAGGAGAAGGACTCTAGAAGCTCTAGATTGGACTTTCGAGGTGATGGAGCCTCTGTATCTGTTTCGTGGAAACCATTTCCGTCCCTGATGTTTTTAGGGTTGATGTGATTTTATATGCGAAGAGGCGATGGGAGGGGTGACGAGGGATACCAGATGACCCCCAGGCGCGGCCTAGGGCGAGCCCAGGCCTGGCACCCCTCTGGCTCTCCATTGTACACAGTCTTTGTTCCGCACAAACATAATTACTCGTAAATTTTCAGTACTTTTGGCGAATATTTTCTTCAGAGCTTTTGTGAAATACAAAAATAGAAGAAAATAGGAAATGGCTTTGGGCATCTTGTTGATAGGTTAGTCCATCTAAACATCTGTAAAACGAAGGAAAACATGTAGAAAACATATCATGGAACATAAAAAATTATAGATACATTTGGGACGTATCAACATCCCCAAGCTTAAGTCCTGCTCGTCCTCGAGTAGGTAAGTGTTAACAAATATAATTTTTGAGGTGACATGCAACCAACACAAACTTGATCAATCATTATGTAAAAGCATTGTAATCTGAGATCAAAGCACTTTAACAAAGGCATGCTAAATGTTATTTGAACAATGAAAACTCAGCAACTATGTTGTACATGAAAAGTAGCACAAATAATTGAGAATGAGTAATAATGCATTGAAACTGATATATTTGTTCGATCATAATGAAAAACATGATAAAGTGGTATCCCGCTTGTCCTTCGTGGAATAGGAAAACATAAATGCTAGGACACCTTAAAAGTTCAAGTGGTGACTAGATACAAATAATTTTAGACAAGCAATACCATAATCATATTCCAATCAATAATAAATTATGGGACTGTGAATATTATACTCAGGATGACAACTATGCTCTCTTAATTGATGCATAAAGTAAGAACGTGAAGACTCATCCTATATCTACAAGAAAGTCCCATCACAGAGGGAAGCAGGAATCAGTCATGTGCTAGAGCCTTTTATTTTATAAAACAGATCGTATTGAATATATAATTTTGAGAGAGGTATATGCATATGTCAACAAATGCTAATACATGTTATATTATCTTTTCATGTAAAATGGCTTCTAAGAGCGGCTCCCATAGAGGAACGATAACATTCCTCTTCTCCTGTGTTTACACAAGCTATGTTTGAACTGATTACTCAGGAATAAAGTGTGAGGAGATTAATTGCTATTGTTATAATTTATCCTTTGTGGGTTGGGCACCCGTTTACCAGCCCTTTTTGCAGTATTAGGGACAAGAAAATTATGCATGCAAGTCAATAATTGTGTACGCATCAGAATCCAAAATTTTCAGTCTTACGTAGCACATATAATCTAATATCGAGGTAAGGGCGAGGTTGGATCTGATCGTTACCAACACAAAGCATGGAATTTATGTCGATGAAGCTTGATGAAGAGTCTCATGGCTAAGACTAGCGGTGGGACTGTTTCTGACTCCCCTTATCATGCCTTATGGATCCAACAGAGTGTGGGTATAACGTGTTACCTAATGAGGACATGATCACACACTCCCGTTGGGAGACCACAAGCGGAAGGTATAATGCAATCTAGAGTAAGTTTTCCCTAGTAAAAAACTCAAATTATCGAACCAATAGGGCTTCGTAGTCTTGAAGAAGGTTGATTTATCAACGACGCAAGAAAAGTACCAACACGTAGTTGACGGGAGCATGGAACCTGCACACAAACACAAACTCTCTCTTGCCCCAACTTTCCGGAAGTTTGTCAATCTTCCGGTCTTGCTGAAAACAGGAGAATTAATCGTATAGAATCTTGGAAAACAATAAAAGAAAAAACGGGAAAACAAGGAAACATTTATGAAAGTGATTTAAAGAAGGTTTGCAATATGAGTAAAATAGGACCGGGGGCCATAGATTCACTAGTGGCGTCTCTCCAAAGAAAACAAACATGCTGGGTGAACAAATTATAGCTGGGAAATTGAAAAATCATGAACGTATAATAATACTATTATGACGAGATAAAGTTCATATGTTCTAACATTGCAGCCATTACGTCAAGGCATATGGACCGCTATCCAGCATGCATCCATATCTAAATATCCACCTCAAGAAAGCTATCCAGCAAATCCCTTGGTATTAAGTTGCAACAACGAAGTAATTGCTATATGTGCAACAAACAACTACATTAAGATCAATACATAATGTAAGCAACGGTTCTCATCCGTAGATAAGAGCATCACTATTTTCTCTCTAGTGGCAATAGCACATTCTACCCCTGCATGTTTCTGTCACTCGAGCTAGGCAACAAGGAGGTAGGAACCCACTATCCAACATAGAAACCCTCTCTTGGAGGTGAAAACAACTACGCGACCAAGGTAATCATAAAAACCAAAGAGAATTGCAAGAGAAGATTAAAACTCTCTACAAATATAAGTGAAGTATCTGAGATTGACATGAACAAAATAATCATAATCTCATGGTTCATCGGATCCGAGCAAACAGAACATGCACAATTACATAACAGTGGTCTCGATTATGTGATGTATCTCACGATACTCTAAACATGGAGGCATAGGGGAGATAACAACCATCTAGCTACTACTATGGACCCGTAGTCCCGAGATGAACTACTCACGCATCTGTCCGGAGGCGATCATGGCGATGTAGAGGCCTCCGGTTACGACCCCCCCTCTCCGACAGGATGCCGGAGCAGTACTCTAGAACACCCAGATTGGACTTTCGAGGTGACGACGCCTCTCTGTATGTTTTGTGGAAAATAACTACGTCCCTGAATTTTAAAGGTTAAAGGGCAGTTTATAGGCGAAGGGAGGATGAGAGGCGGTGTCCAGGGCCCCGAGGGGCGCACCAGGCGTGGCCAAAGAGGGGCCACTGCTGGTGCCCTCTTGGTGGCCCCCTAGCCCCCCTTTGGACTTTGTCTTCATTCCGGGTAAAAAATGAGCTCCATGGATTTTCAGCCCTTTCCGAGAATATTTCCTTAAGAACTTTTCTGGAATAGAAAAATAGCAGAAAACAACAACTGGCCTGGGCCATCTTGTTAATAGGTTATTCTGTGAAAACATCCAGAAAACAAAATAAAACATGTGGAAAACAAAAGGTATTAGGTAGAAAACAAGCATTGAGCACAAAAAATTATAGATACGTTTACAACGTATCATTACCCCTCTGAGAGTTCGCACGCGTACGTCCATCAAAGTCTGGCAGTGCTTCGCCGTCCAGGGATAATCGTGACCGGCTCACAATTGAGGTGGAGAGATCCCAACACATGTGAAAGAGAGAGAGAGAGATTACAGCTAGGTCTAATCAAGAGATGATCAACATATCCCAATTAGAAGAGGCTCTAAACCAATTAAAGGGTATCTAATCAGAATTTCTAATCCAATTAGAAGTGTTCTAATTAGAGTCTCTAATTCTATTAGAGAGGTTCTAATTAGTTGTTCTAATTCAATTAGAGGATCTCTAATTAGATCTCTAATCCTGAGAGAGAGAGAGAGAGAGAGAGAATAGCATGAAGGTTAAATTGTGTCTCGACATGAGGAGGGGGTGGGATTATATAGTGGAACAAAGGAGGGTACCTGCCAAAGAGAGAGGGGGGGGGGGTCGGTTTCCCCTCCTCCTCTTTGCCACACCACCCCTCCTAGGGTATTTCAGATTGGACTCCCTTGTGGTGTCCAATTCCACCTCCTTTTTCTTTCCTTTTTCTTTTCCCACTCATTTATTTCTCAAATAAATTCAGGAAAAATCCTACGGGAAGCTTGTGCACTCTGTGAGATCGTGGGCCCCACCTGGCATTCCATAAAATTAGGTTTTGCCCACAGAGGGAAATCTGCCCCCCCTCGGCACTGCTTCCATAATATAAGGAAAGTCCCCCGAAACTCTTCCGGAACCCCATTTCCCATATAGATAAAATCATCAATATTATCTAGCGATGTCAGAAACACGTTTCCAACATCCCGGGATATCTCATGTCCTCCGTAAGCTCTCTGAATAGTAATCCTATCACATCGGAAACATCCGGATGATACCCGCTCTTTTTCCGGACCATCCAATGTGAACAAATGAATATGACGACTTAAGTGTGTGACCCCTACAGGTTCGATAAAGAGTAGACATGATTAGGAAACCCCTTTCCTAATAAATAATCAACATCGGGACCGTGGATGTCTATATTGACTCCTACAAGTTATACAAAGAAAACTGTTGAACCTGTTGGTTTGTTAAGTATGTTCCTATTACTTCGCGATACCAATCAATACCTCAGGACGAGATAAATGATAAGACCGTTATTAGACTCTTTAATCACCTTATCACATTATTCCCAATATCTGGTATGATTCCTTTTACTCGTTACCGTGTTATAGTATCCGCATGACTAGTATCATATCCTTGTCTGCATAGACTTATTTACCGATACTATTTCACCGAGTGGATCCTGGATGTATCTCTCTATTAACTAGAGGAGTAATTCCCAATCTTGAAATATCACAATGAATGAATACATTCGTGACTACCGAGTGTTAGCCTTTGACCACCCAGTTTACGGTGTGATACTTGACTCTACCAAAATGATCCTTACGGTAAACATCATTGAATATTCTCATGGTATAAGGAAGCAAACAAAAAAACTATCTAATGAAGAGACTATTTATCAAAACAAATCTAGTAGTACCTCAAATACTTGTGTCTATCCAGCCACTATGTTGAAACAACAAAGTGCCCTTATTAATATAGACAAAACATTTGTCCACGACCAGGAAAAGATGGTCATCTAATATTAACAAGTTGGTCTGTGAGGCATGACAAATGGTATATCATTGTGTTTATGTTTCTACACGTGCGTATGGGTTTTTTCTTTGAATCTCATATTTAGTAACCATGAAGTTATAGCATAAAAACATGATACTTTAATCATGAAACATATGTATATTATTGTCTCTTGGGCATACATCCAACAGTCAAGAGGTCAAGCCATCCAACATGAAGAAATAATAAAGCATTTAATACTTTGTCATGAGCTAAAACAAGAACACAAAACAAGGTTTAATAATTTTGAAGGTTTTAAAGGTAACACACGAGCAATTTACTTGGAATGGCAGGGAAATACCATGTGAATAAATTTGTTTTAAGCGAGTTGGATGCACGATTAGAGATCATACTCACTACAGGTGAAGGCTAGCAAGAGATTGGGAGCGACCAACTAAGAGACCAATAACGGCCATCATCATGCATAGCGACAAAACACCATTAATCAAAGCCTAAAGTGATATTGCGAGTCTAAAAATAAATGATCATCAAGGATAAAGGTAACTTTTTTATAGTCATAACATGGTGTGAGCATGCTCCAAGTCAATCCAAATAAATCTTCAAAGGAGAATACCACAATAACATGCGATTTAATTTTAATTGCGCATTAAGCACTACCAGTTATTTAAGAATAGTCATGATGCATCATAAATTACTAAGCACACAATTAAAATAACATCTAACATGACATGTCAAAGCCTAGCCACAGTCTAAACAAGCTTCCTTTGCACCACTATAAGGATGAAATATTTTTCTCCCATCCAACACCAATCAATTTATTTGAAATAACTCTCTTAAAAAGTATTCATTAAAGTCCAGAGAGCTAATCATACATAAATATATCAAACTAACAAGCTCTGAACAAAATATGAGAGGAAAACAAGAGCTAAAAACAGCAGTATCAAAAACTGAACACCCACAAAGCATTAATAGTGAATACTAGAGTGTTCTAAACAATATAATGGAGTGTGTTTCTATCCAACAAAGAATTGTAGGATAAAACCATTTATTACCAGTAAGACAACAAAAAAAAATGAAAGAAAAATAAAATTATGTTCTAAGATTAACAGATGGTATGTGAACCAATAAAAATATAGTGTCCTGAAAGGTGGCTTGATAATTTTGTTGATGGAGAAAAGCTTTGACACTTGTAATTCTTGGCTATTTCTTGGGGGTCACATGGGCATCCCAAATCTTGAACTTTTTTCCATCCTTCATCTTCTCATATCATCCTCCTCTCCATACGCTTGAAAACTTCCTCCACACAGAACTTCGTACAATCTTCATTAGCGGGGTTAGTGCATCAAATAAATATATCCACTTGGTTCAGTTTTAACACAAGAAAAACACTCAATTTAAACAATAGCTACTGTCACAACTTCTTTTAAATCTCCCCCTCCCAATAGACCACGAAAACAAAAAGATTAAGAGGAAAATTGCACTTCCTTTAAAATAGAGGTTACTTTTGGCACAAAAAAAATCTAGATAGAAAACATCAAATTGCACTTACTTTCAAATAGTGGTTACTTTTGGCACAAAAATAAAATAAAAAAGATTAGGAGTTGTTGCTACAGATGTAACAACTTCCAAGACTCAAATAAAACAAAAGAGAACATAAAGAAATCAAAAGAAAACAAGGTGGGTTGCCTCACACAAGTGCTTTTATTTAACGCCTTTTAGCTAGGCATAAAGAAAGAATCAAGTATTATAAATAGAATCGTAGCTATCCCTAATATGTTGCAAACGTATATATAATATTTGATGCTCCATGCTTGTTTTCTACCCAATACCTTTTGTTTTCCGCATGTTTTTATTCATTTTCCTTCGTTTTCCGCATGTTTTCATTGACTAACCTATTAACGAGATGCCCTAGGCCAGTTGTTGTTTTCAGCTACTTTTCTATTTGATAAAAGTTCTTAAAGTAATATTCTCGGAAAGGGCTGAAAATTGACGGAGATCGTTTTTTACCCGGAATGAAGACAGAGTCCAAAGAAGAGCTAGAGGGGGCCACTGGGCCCCCAGGTGGGTACCAGGCGTGACCCCACACTAGGCCGCGCCTGGTGGGCCCCTGGGCACCCTAGCTACTGCCTCTCGTCGCCTCTTCGCCCATGAATTGCCTTTATCCCCAAAAACATCGGGGATGGAGTTATTTCAATGAAACATACTTAGAAGCGCCGTCACGTCGAAAGTCCAATCTAGGGCATCTGTAGCCCTGTTCTGGCACCCAGTCGGAGAGGGGAATCGTCATCGATGGCCTCTACATCGCCATGATCGCCTCCGGATAGATGCATGAGTAGTTCATCTTAGGGGTACAGGTCCATAGCAGTATCGAGATGGTTTTTCTCTCCCCTATGCCTCCATATTAAGAGTCTCGTGAGCTGCCTCACATGATCGAGACCACCGTTATGTAATTGTGCATGTTGTGTTTGTTGGGATCCGATGAACCATTATATTATGATTATTTTGTTCATGTCAATCTGAGATGCTTCACTTATATTCGTAGAGAGTTTTAATCTTTTCTTGCAATACTCTCCGGTGTTTATGATTACCTTGGTCACGTAGTTGTTTTCACCTCCAAGAGAGAGTTTATATGCTAGATAGTAGGTTCATGCCTCCCTTATATCTGTGCTCGAGTGACAGATGGGGCATGTGCTATTGCTACTAGGGAGAAAACAACGGTGCTCTTGTCTATGAACGAGAACCACTGCTTACATTACGTATTGTTCTTAATGCATTGGTCCGTTGCACACAAAGTAATCACTTTGTTACTTCAACTTCATACCAGAGAGATTTGTTGGATAACTTTCTTGAGTTGGACTTCTAGATATCGATGCATGCTGTATAGCGGTCCATATGCCTTGACGTAATGCCTACAATATTAGAACCCATGAACTATGTCGTGTCATAATAGTATTGTTATACGTTCATGATTTGTCAATTGCCTTGATGTAATTTGTTCACCCAACATGTTTATTTCTTTGGAGAGACACCACTAGTGAACCTATGGCCCCCAGGCATATTTTCCTTATAATTTCAACCTTCTTTAAAGCACTTTCTTCATTTTTTTCCTTGTTGTTCATTTTTTTTACTTTTATTGCTTTTCAAGACTCTATACGTTTAATTCTCTAATTTTCAGCAAGGCCGGAAGATACCTTCTCGGAAAGTTGGGGACAAGAGAGAGTTTTTGTTTTGTGTGCAGGTCCATTTTTGTGACCCCGCATGCAACAAGCAACCTTCTTCAAGAATACGAAGTCCTACTGGTTCGGTAACCATGGTTCCTTAATTGGGGGAAAATTTCCGCTGGACTACATCATACCTTCAAGTACCTTTTCTGGCGCCGTTGTCGGGGTCTTTTAGCTTGCTTCAAGGGGATTCTCACACTTCCACTTTCTTTCTTTTGTTTTGTTCTTTCTTAGTTTACTTTTGTCTAGTCTTGTTTTCTCCTTACCAAACCCCTCCCCCCAAAATTAGTTCTCTAGTTTCTAGTCTTTTATTTGCGTTGTTAGTTTATTTTGTTAGTATGTGTAGCTCTACTCCTTTTGTTATGTCCACTAAAAAGCATACTATTTCTTCACTGTAATGGTGCCTTGAGGCGCCATAAATCCTTTTCTATGGATGGTGTGTTGGGAACCCCAAGAGGAGGGTGTGATGAGTGCAGCGGTAAGAATTTCCCTTAGTTAAGAACCAAGGTTATCAATCCAGTAGGATAAAAAGGATCTTCGGAAGGTTGATGCCACTGACGGTGGTGATGGCGCCTCACCAGTGTCAGCAACAACGCGGAACCTGCACACAACACAACCAAAATACTTTGTCCCAACGGTACAGTGAGGTTGTCAATCTCACCGGTCTTGCTGAAAACAAAGATTAGACGTATAGTGTGGAAAATGGTGTATGCTTGCAATAAGTAAAGAAAGCAGGGAATTGTAGTGGTTTGTTTAACAGTGTAGGAAAATGGACCGGGGTTCATAGGTTCACTAGTGGTGTCTCTCCATAAAAGATAGCATGTTGGGTGAACAAATTACAGCTGGACAATTGACAAATAGAGGTTGCACTGTAGTGCACATTCATGACATGATGGCTACTATGATATTTAGTGCGGGCATTACAACAATATACATAGACCGTAATCCAACTGCATCCATGACTAATAATCCACCCTTAGGTTATCATCCCAACCCCCTTAGGTATTAAGTTGCAAGCAACAGATAATTGCATTAAGCAATGTGTGTAGTGTAAGCAATGATTGTGCACGCGGGCACTCACACCGCTGTTTTCTCCCTAGTGGCAACCGCACATCCTCCCCCGTCACATTTCTGTCACTCGAGCACATGCAAAAAGGAGGCATGAACCCAACTATCGAGCATAAATACTCCCTTTTGGAGTCACTAGCAACTACTTGGCCAGAGCAACCACTAGCACCGGAAAGCATGCAAGATAACAAATAACATATGCAATAAAGACTATAATCAACTTGGCATAAGTTCAATATTCATCGGATCCCAGCAAACACAACACATAGAATTACATAAGAAGAATATCGATCATGTTAGGCAGCTCACGAGATCTAAACATTGAGCCATAGGAGGAGAAGACAATCATCTAGCTACTGCTATGGACCCGTAGTCCAAGGATGAACTACTCACACATCACTCCAGAGGCAGGCATGGTGATGAAGAGGCCTCCGGTGATGATCTCCTCTCCGGTAGGGTGCCGGGAGACAGCTTCAGAACCCCCTGATCTAGGGTTGACGACGACGGCGGCTGCGGAACTTTTCGGGGATTTTTGATCAGGTGCTTAGGGTTTTCCTTCGAAGGGAATAAATAGGCAAAAGGGCGGCGTCGGTGGGCCACCAGGGTGGCCTCAGCACCTCCAGCGCGGCCAAGGGGGGGCCCGCGCCTGGCTATGGTGAGGGCCTCCTGGTGCCCGTCTTTGACTCCTCTTCGGTCTTCTGGATGCTTCCGGAGAAAATATGAACTTCCGGATTTGTGGGGTCCAATTCCGAGAATATTTCCAGAACAACTTTTCTGAAATAAAAAACAGCATAAAACAGGGAACTAGCACTTGGCCTCTTGTTAATAGGTTAGTCCCGAAAAACGTGTAAAAATGCTATAAAGAAGGGGGAAAGCATGTAGCAATTGGAAAAATATCATCATGGAACATCCGAAATTATAGATACGTTGGAGACGTATTAAGCATCCCCAAGCTTAGTTCCTACTTGTCCTCGAGTAGGTAAACGATAAAACAAAATAATTTCTGAGGTGACAGCTGAAGGGTACGTTGCATAGAAAACAAAAATTTTCCTACGCGCGATAAACCCAAATGGCCAAGATCTAATCTATGAGATGAAAGGCAACGGAGAGAAAGAGAGTCTTGAGATAACATACCCTCGAAAAATCAAAGTGGTACAAGATAAAATCTCGTTGTTGGTGTAGTCGTACTCACGCCGATCCCGAGCGAGAAGAAGTGCACCGCAATCCGGCGGTGCCTCCGTGATCAGTCACACGTTCAGCTCGATGCAGACTTCCGTTCCCTCGATCCTGCGGGTAGCGGAAGTAGAGGATCCCCACGGAACTCCAGCAACACGACGACGTGGTGGTGGTGAAGAATCCCACGGCCAGGGCTTCACCAAGCCGGAGACCATGAAATGGAGCAGCGGGTGGAGGGAAAAAGAAGTGGGCAAGTTTGAAGAGAAGAGGGAGCTCTCACCCTCCTTTTATAGGGGAGGGGGAGGCAACCCAAGGGGGGTGCGGCCAGCCATGGGTGCCCCCACCCCTTCCTCTCTTCATGTGAGTGGAAGCCCCACTCACACCCACTCATGCTCCCTTAATTTTCCACATAGAAAATCCAAAGGTTTTTCTTTAATAAATAAATAAAACATTTTTATTTCTTTATTTATATATGTTAATTACTTTAACAAACATTTGCATGCTGCACCTCGAATCATTTGTTAATTCTATTAACAACCATTCGACGAAAAACCCCTTGAACAATTTCAATTTTCCCCGAAACAGTTTTCGGAGCTGCCCAAAATATTCTTCGGTATTCCGTATCCTCTCTAACGCTTCATCGAACCTTAAGTGTGTCACCCTACGGTTCGCGAATAATATAGCCATGATCGAGACTCCTCTCCGATCAGTAATCAATAGCGGGATCTAGAGATCCGTGATGCCTCCTATATATTCAACGATGACTCTCGTGATCGTGTGAACCTTTCAACGTCGTAACGATTTCCCTTTGTCTCGCGATATTTTACTTGTCCGAGATCCGATCATCGGTATCCACCATACCTTGTTCGATCTCGTTATCCGACAAGTACTCTTTTCTCGTTCCCGTGATATAACATCCTTGTGATCATATCACGTGCTTGCAAGCGGTGTCGATGTGATATCACCAAGAGGGCCCTGAGTATATCTCTCCGTCATATTGGATGGACAAATCTCATTCTTGATCCATGAGCTTCAACTAACACTTTCCGAATACCTAATGCCACCTTTATAGTCACCCTGTTACGGTGTGACATTTGATGTCATCAAAGTATTCTTTCGGTATTAGTGATTAACATGATCTCATGGTCTAAGGAACAATGTTACTCCGAATGTAAGACATAACAACAAAACTAAATGACTTGATCGTATTGTTATACTTAGTTAGGGTCTAAGTTCATCACGTCATTCTCCTAATGAAATGAGCCCGTTATTAACAACATCCAATGTCTATGATCAGGAAACCTTGATCATCTGTTAATCAACGAGCTAGTTAAAAGAGAGGATTCACTAGGAACGTTGGTTTGTTTATTAATCACACATGTATTAACGTTTCCGGTTAATACAATTCTAGCATGAGAAATAAACATCTATCATAAACAAGGAATAACATAATGAACACTTTATTATTGCCTCTCGGGCATATTCCCTTTAGTCTCCCACTTGCACTAGGGGCAATAATCTATATTACATAGTGATGAATATAACACCCATTGAGTTTTGCTGTTGATCATGTTTTGCCCTTGAGAGAGTTTTAGTCAACGGATCTGCCACATTCAGATCCGTATGTACTTTGCAAATCTTCTCATCCCCATCTGCGACATGTTCACGGATGGAGTGAAAACGGCGCTTGATATGCTTGGAATTCTTGTGAGACCTTGGCTCCTTAGCATTGGCTATGGCACCATTGTTGTCACAATATATAACCATGGGATCCAACGCACTCGGAACCATGCCAAGTTCGGATATGAACTCCTTCATCCAAACTGCTTCCTGTGTTGCCTCCGAGGCAGCAACATATTATGCTTCTGTTGATGATCTCGCCACCATGGATTGCTTGGAACTTCTCCAGCTTACTGCTCCTCCATTCATAACAAATACGCACCCGGACTGAGACTTAGAGTCATCCGGATCAGTGTCAAAGCTAGCATCGACGTAACATCTTGTGACGAGATGTTCTTCACCACCATATATAAGAAACATATCCTTAGTTCTTCTCAAGTACTTAATAATATTCTTGACCGCCGTCCAGTGTTCCAAACCTGGATCGGATTGGTACTTACTAGTCAAACTAATAGCATGTGCCACATCCGGTCTTGTACATAGTATAGCATACATGATAGAACCTATGGCCGAAGCATAGTGAATCTTATTCATTCTCTCTCTATCTTCTGCTGCAGCTGGACATTGAGTCTTACTCAACGTTTTGCCTTGCAACATAGGTAAGAACCCCTTCCTACTATCTTCCATTCTGAACTTCTTCAGAATCTTGTCAAGGTATGTACTTTGCGAAAGTCCAATTAAGCCCCTTGATCTATCCCTTTAGATTTTGATGCCTAATATATAAGCTGCTTCACCGAGGTCTTTCATCGAAAAACTACTGTTCAAATAACCTTTTACGCTTTTTAAAAGTTCTATATCATTTCCAATCAACAATATGTCATCCACATATAGTACTAGGAATGCTACAGAGCTCCCACTCACTTTCTTGTAAATACAAGCTTCTCCGTATGTTTGCAAAAATCCAAACCCTTTGATCACCTTATCAAAATGGAGGTTCCAACTTCGGGATGCTTGCTTCAGTCCATAAATGGAACGTTGAAGCTTGCACACCTTGTTAGCATCCTTAGGATCAACAAAACCTTTGGGTTGCATCATATACAACTCTTCCTCAATGTCACCATTAAGGAACGCCGTTTTGACATCCATCTGCCAGATTTCATAATCGAAAAATGCAGCAACTGCTAACATAATCCTAACTGACTTAAGCATCGCTACTGGTAAGAAAGTATCATCGTAGTCAACTCCTTGAGTTTTTCGGAAACCTTTTGCGACAAGTCGAGCTTTATAGACGGTCACATTACCATCAGCGTCAGTTTTCTTTTTAAAGATCCATTTGTTCTCAACGGCCTTGCGGTCATTGGGTAAGTCCACCAAAGTCCAAACTTGGTTTTCATACATGGATCCTATTTCGGATTTCATGGCTTCAAGCCATTTGTTGGAATCTGGGCTCATCATCGCTTCATCATACGTCGCAGGGTCGTCACCTCCATCTACCATGAAGTTTAATACGAGATCTCCATGCAGTTCAGGAGCTATACGTTCCCTAGTTGACCCACGGGGTGCGGTAGTTTCCTCTTCTTGAGTTTCATGATCTTGATCATTATCTCTCTCTTCAACTGACGGGGTGGGCACCGGAACAACTTCCAGCACTGCGCTACTCGCCATTCCAAGAAGAGAAGGTTCAATAACCTCGTCGAGTTCTACCTTCCTACTATTACAACCTTTCAAGAGAAACTCCTTCTCCAAAAAGGATCCATTCTTGGAAAATCTTGCCTTCGGATATGTGATAGAAGGTGTACCCTATTGTTTCTTTAGGGTATCCTATGAAGACGCATTTTTACGCTTTGGGTTCGAGTTTATCAGGTTGAAGCTTCTTCACATAAACATCGCATCCCCAAACTTTTAGAAATGACAGCTTAGGTTTGTTTCCAAACCATAATTCATACGGTGTCGTTTCAACGGATTTAGATGGTGCCCTATTTAAAGTGAATGCAGCGGTCTCTAGTGCATAACCCCAAAACGATAGTGGCAAATCTGTAAGAGACATCATAGATCGAACCATATCCAATAAAGTACGATTATGACGTTCGGAAACACAATTACGCTGTGGTGTTCCGGCAAGTGTGAGTTGTGAAACTATTCCACATTGTTTCATAAGCATGCCAAACTCGTAACTTAGATATTCACCTCCACGATCAGATCGTAGAAATTTAATCTTTCTGTTACGATGATTTTCCACTTCACACTGAAATTCTTTGAATTTTTTAAATGTCTCAGATTTGTGTTTCATTAAGTAAATATACCCATATATAATCAAATCATCTGTGAAAGTGACAAAATAACGATATCCACCGCGCGCCGATACACTCATTGGTCCACACACATCAGTATGTATGATTTCCAGTAAGTCTGTCGCCCGTTCCATGGTTCCAGAAAACGGGGTTCTAGTCATGTTGCCCATAAGGCATGGTTCACATGTTTCAAATGATTCATAATCAAGTGATTCTAAGAGTCCATCAGAATGGAGCTTCTTCATGCGTTTAACACCAATATGACCTAAGCGGCAATGCCACATGTAAGTAGCAATATCATCATTTAACTTAATTCTTTTGGCATTCACATTATGAATATGTGTATCAATACTATCAAGATTCAAAAGAAATAAACCATTCTTCTCAGGTGCATGACCATTAAAGATATTATTCATATAAATCGAACAACCATTGTTCTCAGACTTAAAGGAATAACCATTCCGCATTAAGCAAGATCCAGAAACGATATTCATGCTTAATGCAGGCACCAAATAACAGTTATTTAGGTTTATAACTAATCCCGATGGTAGACGTAGAGGTAGCGTCCTGACGGCGATCACATCAACTCTTGATCCATTGCTGACGCGCATCGTCACCTCATCCTTTGCTAGTGGTCGCTTATTCTGCAGCTCCTGTTTTGAGTTACATATGTGAGCAACCGAACCAGTATCAAATACCCAGGTGCTACTGCGAGTACTAGTAAGGTACACATCAATAACAAGTATATCATATATACCTTTGTTCACTTTGCCGGCTTTCTTATCTAGCCAGATATTTGGGGCAATTGCGCTTCCAGTGGCCAGTACCCTTGCAATAAAAGCACTCAGTCTCAGGCTTAGGGCCATACTTGGTTTTCTTCTCAGGAGCAGCAACAGATTTGCCACTCTTCTTGAAGTTTACCCTTGGCTTGCCTTTCTTGGCTTTCTTGAAACTAGTGGTCTTATTGATCATCAACACTTGATGTTCTTTCTTGATCTCCACTTTAGCAGTTTTAAGCATCGAGAGAAGCTCATGAAGAGACTTCTTCATGCCTTGCATATTATAGTTCATCACGAAGTTCTTGTAACTAGGTGGCATAGATTGGAGAACACGATGTATCCCTAGCTCATTGGGAATCGTTATTCCCAAGGCTATGAGCTTATCAGCGTACGCAAACATCTTGAGTACGTGCTCACTAACGGAGTTGTTCTCTTCCATCATGCAGCTAAAGAACTTTTCTGAAGCGTCATAACACTCAACTGCGGCATGGGTATCAAAAATCATTTTCAATTCTCCCATTGTAGCATAAGCAGTGCTGTTCTCGAAACGTTTTCGCAGCTCTGGCTCTAATCCATAGAGGATGCCGCAATGAACTAAACTGTGGTCTTCTTGTTGAGTCAGATAAATTTTTTATCTTCACCAGAAGCATCATCAGCGGGCTGGTCACCTAGTGGTGCATCAAGCACATAGAGCTTCTTGCAAGCGGTGAGGAGAATCCTTAGGTTTAGTGCCCAGTTGGTAAAGTTGCTCCCATTGTTCGCTAGTTTTTCTCTCTCCATGAACATATTGAAATTGAAGGTAGGTGGTGCCATGATCTACAACATATTTGCAAAGACTATTTAGATTATGTTTATGATAAATTAAGTTCAAGTTAATTCTAAAATTATCCCATGAACTCCCACTCAAAAACAACATCCCTCTTAGTCGTCTTTAGTGATTACACGAAACAAATTCACTACACCGAAACCGATCATCACGTGAGACGGTGTAGTTGCAAAGGCGAACATCAACATGTTCATCATATCATCCATGACTCATGCTTTACCTTTCGGTTACGTGTTCCGAGGCCATGTCTGTACATGCTAGGCTCGCCAAGTAGAACCGTAGTATTGCGTGTGTTTCAAGGCCATGTCTGTACATGCTAGGCTTGAAAACACCCGATGTATGCGAACGTTGAGTCTATCACACCCGATCATCACGTGGTGTCTCGAAACGACGAACTTTCTTAACGGTGCATACTTAAGGAAGAACACATTATTATCTTGATATTAAGTGAGAGGGATCGTCTTATAATGATACCATCGTGATCTAAGAAAAATAAGATGCATAAAAGGATAAACATCACATGCATGGATAATGCGATATGATATGGTCCTTCTTGCACTTGATCTCCATCTTGTGCATCATGGTATGATCTCCATCATTCCACCGGCGTGGCACCAAGGTTTGTGGCACCTCCATCTTGATTGTCCATTACAACATATCACATGGATATGATATACAACACGCAGGCCATAAAAATAAGACAACCATATGGATCCAGCCGGTATGTCAATAATTTACAAAAGATATCATCTCATACATAACGTTTGTAACATTGACCATATCACATCACATGCCCTGCCAAAACAAGTTAGACGCCTCTAATTTATTTTTGCATATTTTACGTGGCTTCGGCTTACGAGGATAGAACCGTTCATACCTACGTACAAGAGCCACAACGTTGATAAAATATATTTTTAACAACCCTTCGTCGATTAGATCTTAACTATAGTAGGGTAAACCGACACCTGCAAGCCACTTATGCAATACAAGTTGCATATCAGTTGTGGAACAAGTCTCATGTACGTGGACATGTAAAGTTAGTCCGGGCCGCTTTATCCCACTATGCCACTAAGATCATAAAATACTCAAGGAGGCAATAACATGATCATCAACGCCCACATACACCTATGTGTTCTACCCGTACAAATCATCTACGCATAGATCTGGCTCTGATACCACTGAAGGGTACGTTGCATAGAAAACAAAAAATTTCCTACGCGCGATAAACCCGAATGGCCAAGATCTAATCTATGAGATGAAAGGCAACGGGGAGAAAGAGAGTCTTGAGATAACATACCCTCGAAGACTCAAATTGGTACGAGATAAAATCTTGTTGTTGGCGCAGTTGTACTCACGCCGATCCCGAGCGAGAAGAAGTGCACCGCAATCCGGCGGTGCCTCCGTAATCGGTCACACGTTCAGCTCGATGAAGACTTCCGTTCCCTCGATCCAGCGGGTAGCGGAAGTAGAGGATCCCCGCGGAACTCCAGAAGAATGACGGCATGTTGGTGGGGAAGAATCCCACGGTCAGGGCTTCGCCAAGCCGAAGACCATGGAATGGAGCAGCGGCTGGAGGGAAAAAGAAGTGGGCAAGTGTGTAGAGAAGAGGGAGCTCTCAGCCTCCTTTTATAGGGGAGGAGTAGGCAACCCAGGGGGGGGGTGCGGCCAGCCATGGGTGCCCCCACCCCTTCCTCTCTTCATGTGAGTGGAAGCCCCACTCACACCCACTCATGCTCCCTTAATTTTCCACTTAGAAAATCCAAAGGTTTTTCTTTAATAAATAAATAAAACATTTTTATTTCTTTATTTATATTTGTTAATTCCTTTAACAAACATTTGCATGCAGCACCTCGAATCATTTGTTAATTCTATTAACAACCATTCGACGAAAAACCCCTTGAACTCTTTCAATTTTCCCTTAAACAATTTTCGGAGCTGCCCAAAATATTCTTCGGTATTCCGTATCCTCTCTAACGCTTCATCGAACCTTAAGTGTGTCACCCTACGGTTCGCGAATAATATAGACATGATCGAGACTCCTCTCCGATAAATAATCAACAGCGGGATCTGGAGATCCGTGATGACTCCTATATATTCAACGATGACTCTCGTGATCGTGTGAACCTTTCAACGTCGTAACGATTTCCCTTTGTCTCGCGATATTTTACTTGTCCGAGATCCGATCATTGGTATCCACCATACCTTGCTCGATCTCATTATCCGACAAGTACTCTTTTCTTGTTCCCGTGATATAACATCCTTGTGATCATATCACGTGCTTGCAAGCAGTGTCGATGTGTTATCACCGAGAGGGCCCTGAGTATATCTCTCCGTCATATTGGATGGACAAATCCCATTCTTGATCCATGAGCTTCAACTAACACTTTCCGAAAACCTAATGCCACCTTTATAGTCACCCTGTTACGGTGTGACTTTTGATGTCATCAAAGTATTCTTTCGGTATTAGTGATTAACATGATCTCATGGTCTAAGGAACAATGTTACTCCGAATGTAAGACATAACAACAAAACTAAATGACTTGATCGTATTGTTATACTTAGTTAGGGTCCAAGTTCATCACGTCATTCTCCTAATGACATGACCCCGTTATTAACAACATCCAATGTCTATGATCAGGAAACCTTGATCATATGTTAATCAACGAGCTAGTTAAAAGAGAGGCTTCACTAGGAACGTTGGTTTGTTTATTAATCACACATGTATTAACGTTTCTGGTTAATACAATTCTAGCATGAGAAATAAACATCTATCATAAACAAGTAATAACATAATTAACACTTTATTATTGCCTCTCGGGCATATTTCCTTCAACAGCTACCACACAAAACTTGATCATCAAAATGTAAAAGCATATGTAAGCTAATATCATAGAACTTTACCACAAACATGATAAATAGAACTTTAATAATAAAGCATATCAATCACTTTGCATCATGAGAAGTATCTCAAATAAAAGATCATGAATAACAATGCAAATAAAGATATACGTTTGTTTCAAGTATAGAGAAAGCATGTTAAAGTGGTATTTCGCTAGTCCTTAAGAGTGGGGCAAAACATAAATGCCATGACACCTTCAAAGTTCATGAGGAAGACTAGAACAAATAATTTGAGAACAAGAAATAACACATCATGAATCAATTAATAATGTTTCTGGGACAAATGCACATAAAACCCGGAATGGAAAACATGCTCTCTCAACTGTGCATAAAGTTAGAAGATGGAGACTCAACACAAAAGTAAAAGAAAGGCCCTTCGCAGAGGGAAGCAGAGATCACTCATGTGCTAGAGATTTTATTTTATTAAACAGAGGTATTAAAAGTTTGACACTCCCCCCATCCATCTTACACAAACCATGGCTAACCAAATCCTCAGGTGCCTGCCAACAATCACATACCATGGAGGAGTGTCTATATTTTGGGAGATGTATGATAATGTCAGCGAATGGTAAACAGAAAATACAGTACGTCACAAGCCAACTAGATTTCACAAGAGCGGCTCCCATATGAAGGACACAACTGGTGTAGAAGGTCATCCCTCTTTCTCTTTTGTTTACACAATTATGCTTTGACTGATAAATCAGGGGCAAAAATAGTGAAGAGATTTTGTGTGTATTAATTTGGGGATGGGCACTCCGCTGCCAGCTCTTCTATCAATTGGATAAGAGGATGAAGCCACTAGTCCTGGGTGTGAAATCCAATCAACAAGTGAGATAAAGATTCTCTATTTACGTCCTCATGAGCAAAAACAGGAACACAAAGGAGGAGTAATTTTGAAGGTTTTAAAGGTAACACATGAGCAATTTACTTGGAGTCGCAGTTAAATGCCACATGTAGGTAGGTATGCTGGACACAATGGGATAACTTGGTTTTAGGGAGTTGGATGCACAAGTAGAATTCCATACTCAGTACAGGCGGAGGCTAGCAAAAGACTGGGAGCGACAAATCAAGAGAGCATAAGAGCCATAATCATGCATAACGACATAAACATCATTAATGAAAGCATAAGTGGTATCACAAGTTCAAAAACTAAATGATCATAGAGGCTATTAGTGACTGGTTCATAGTCATAAACATGGTGTGAGCATGCGCCATGTCAACCAAATAAAACATTCAAAAGAGAATACCACAAATTTATGCTTCAATATGACAAGAACAACTCATGATTCTTTCAATGGCACATTAAACACTCTCAGCTATTTGAGGCTAATCATGCTACTCAATAACCACAAGATTTTAAAACTAAAATAACATCTAGCATGATATGAAAAAGTTCTAGCCACAGTCTATACAAGCTTCTACTTGCACCATTAAAAATTCTACTTCAATCAGCAGTTTCTTTTCCCAACAAGCACAATACAAGATATGTTTTAACAAAAATACTCTACATGATACAACAACCAAACATGAGAGTACTCACATAACACTACTAGAACTAACACCTCTAGATAAGAGATGCATGCAAAATATGAGCTAAATAAATGCAACAACCAGACAAAGATTAAGAATACAAAGTATTCCCATGAAAAAGCGGAGCGTGTCACTCTCCAATAAAAGAATGCCGGGGTCGAACCAATCTTATTGCAAAAAAAAAAACTGAAATCAACAATAAAAGACGCTCCAAGTAAAGCACATAAGATGTGACCGAATAAAAATATAGTTTCACTAGAAGTAACCTGATAATTTGTCGATGAAGAAGGGGATGCCTTGGGCATCGCCAAGCTTAGATGCTTGAGTCTTCTTGGAATTTGCTGGGATGTACCACCGGGGCATCCTCAAGCTTAGGCTCTTCAGTCTTCTTGATCACATCAGACCATCCTCTTCTCTTGACCCTTGAAAACTTCCTTCACACCAACCTTCTCACAATCTTCATTAGCAACGTTAGTGAAATTGAAATAATAAATTCACATGGTTCAGTTTCAACACAAGCCTAACAATCACAAACACATTATCTAATGTCACAAATTCTTTTAAAAATCTTTTTCTCAAAAGAACACCAAAACAAAGAGATTAAGATGCAAATGCAATTATTGGCAGAAATCTGTCAAAACAGGACAGCAGGTAAATATGATTTTTTTTCCGAAAATCTTCTGTTGCTCAAATCAAAAAGTGTTCAAATAAGAAAAGTTGAGTATATAGCCCAGGATTACGCACAAAAAAACTCAGGTCATTTTTAATTTTCTGTGATTTTATACGAATTTAACAATGGACAACAGAAATCTGTTTCGTGCGCAGAAATCCGAAATATAGTCTCAACTTTCCACTACAGGCTTTACTTGCCTCAACAAAGACACAAAAGAAAAGATACAGCGGGGTTTCTAAGGAAATAGACAACACCCATGTGCAAATAAAACAAAAATAAACGACGGAAAACAGGTTGAAAACGGAGAAATAAAACGGGTTGTCTCCCGATAGCGCTTTTATTTAACGCCTTTCAGCTAGGCATAAAAAGCAACTCAAGTATTTTCAAGTGAAGCATTAAAATAAATACCAAGAACTCTCTTTTAACTCCTCTTACACTTCTTCTTGGGTTTGGGGAATATGTGGCCACAACCTGATGCGAAGTCAAAATTTAACGTACTTTTCCCCACATCTATTACTGCCCCCGGGGGTTTCAGCAAGGACCTTCCAAGTGTAATTTGTACTTCTTCTACACATTCAATAACAAGATAATCAGTGGATACTGTACTTCCCATGATTTTTGTAAATATTCCCTCAGCTATCCCAATGGGCAAAACAACGGTATTATTGATAAGAGGTATTTCTTCTCCCCCTTCAGAAAGTTTCCAAAGATTCAAAGACTCATAACTACTTTTAGGCAGAAGACAAAATTCATTCATAATGTTGCAATGAGCATGAAAAGTTTCACCATTTATAACAACTTTTACTGTAGAGATCCACACTGAAGATTCAAAGTTTATTGGCACATAATCATAATAAGCATGAATCTGGTTATAGACTTCTTTTAAACAGGATATATTTGTCTCAAGAGTATTTAATCTAGCCTGAAAACTCACAAGGTATGAATCGAATTTACTAGTTGAGCTAGAAGTTGCAATCAACTTTTTAATGGCATTAAGATCTTGATCCCCATCACAACGCAGGAAGTCTCCTCCTACTACAGAGTCTAAAGCATATCTATAGCAAAGAACAAGACCAAAGTAAAAACTACTAAGAAATAAATTCAGGGTCACCATGGGTTCAGTTTTACTATAAGAATAAAAAATCCTAGACCAAGCTTCCTTGAAACTCTCCTCACTCCCTTGCTTGAAATTGAAGATTTTTTCTTTCGGTGACATAGTGAAAGGAACAAAACAAGACATAAAGGCAAGCAATAAAAAAAAACAGCTATGAAGTATATACTATTTTTTTTTGTGTTTTTGATATAAAGAAGCAAAACAAGAAAAAAAATTAAAAACAAGACAAGAAACAAAATAAAGAGGTTGAGAGTGAGAGACTCCCCTTGCCAGAAGACTTATTTCTCCCCGGCAACGGCGCCAAAAATCCTTGTTGCTTCACCTTAATGGTGCCTTGAGGCGCCAGAAATCCTTTGCTATGGATGGTGTGTTGGGATCCCCAAGAGGAGGGTGTGATGAGTGCAGCAGTAATAATTTCCCTCAGTTAAGAACCAAGGTTATCAATCCAGTAGGAGAAAGAGGATCTTCGGAAGGTTGATGCCACTGACGGTGGTGATGGCGCCTCACCGGTGTCAGCAACAACGCGGAACCTACACACAACACAACCAAAATACTTTGTCCCAACGGTATAGTGAGGTTGTCAATCTCACCGGTCTTGCTGAAAACAAAGATTAGACGTATAGTGTGGAAAATGGTGTATGCTTGCAGTAAGTAAGAAAGCAAGGAATGTAGTGGTTTGTTTAAGAGTGTAGGAAAATGGACCGGGGTTCATAGGTTCACTAGTGGTGTCTCTCCATAAAAGATAGCATGCTGGCTGAACAAATTACAGCTGGGCAATTGACAAATAGAGGTTGCACCGTAGTGCACATTCATAACATGATGACTACTATGATATTTAGTGCGGGCATTACAACAATATACATAGACCGTAATCCAACTGCATCTATGACTAATAATCCACATTCAGGTTATCATCCGAACCCCCTTAGGTATTAAGTTGCAAGCAACAGATAATCGCATTAGGCATTGTGTGTAATGTAAGCAATGATTGTGCACGCGGGTACTCACACCGTTGTTTTCTCCCTAGTGGCAACATCACATCCTCCCCCGTCATGTTTCTGTCACTCGAGCACAGGAGAAAAGGAGGCATGAACCCAACTATCGAGCATAAATACTCCCTCTTGGAGTCACTAGCAACTACTTGGCCAGAGCAACCACTAGGAACGGAAAGCATGCAAGATCACAAATAACATATTTTATAAAGACTATAATTAACTTGGCATAAGTTCAATATTCATCGGATCCCAGTAAACACAACACATAGAATTACATAAGAACAATGTCGATCATGTTAGGCAGCTCACGAGATCTAAACATTGAGGCATAGGAGGAGAAGACAACCATCTAGCTACTGCTATACATGGACCCGCAGTCCAAGGATGAACTACTCACGCATCAGTCCGGAGGCAGGCATGGTGATGAAGAGGCCTCCGGTGATGATCTCCTCTCCGGCACGGTGCCGGGAGACAGCTTCAGAACCCCCTGATCTAGGGTTGACGATCACGGCGGCTGCAGAAGCTTTCGGGGAATTTTGATCAGGTGCTTAGAGTTTTCCTTCAGAGGGGAATAAATAGGCGAAATGGCGGCGTCGGTGGCCCACCAGGGCGGCCTCACCACCCCCAGTGTGGCCAAGGGGGGCCCGCGCCTGGCTATGGTGAGGCCCCCTGGTGCCCGTCTTCTTCTCCTCTTCGGTCTTCTGGATGCTTCCGGGGAAAATAGGAACTTCGGGATTTGTGGGGTCCAATTCCGAGAATATTTCCAGAACAACTTTTCTGAAATAAAAAATAGCAGAAAACAGGGAACTGGCACTTGGCATCTTGTTAATAGGCTAGTCCCGGAAAACATGCAAAATGCTATAAAGAAGGGAGAAAGCATGTAGCAATTGGCAAACTATCATCATGGAACATCTGAAATTATAGATACGTTGGAGACGTATCACATACCACCAAGATCTTCCTTAGAAACTTTTATTTTGGTGTCACCATGTGGTATAGGTTTATTCTTGACACTTTAACATGAGGGAATTTTTTGGACCCCATACTCCAGAGGCTTAGGTATTAGAATTTTAGTAGGAAACACCCCTTGTGAAGAGAACAAAACTGATATTTCTATGGAACAAGTGTTAGAAATGTTGGGTGCTATATCGAGGAATAGTCAGGAACAAAAGGAGAGAGATACTAAGATAGTCGACCAAGTGGATAAAATTTATCGCGTTATGCAAAATGTAGCTAAAAGAATTAGAATTACTGAGGGGGATATTGAAGAAATTTTTTATGATCTTGATGATAAGAAACTTGATAATACTTGATACATTCTTCATGCCTAGCTAAAAGGCGTTAAAGAAAATCGCTTATGGGAGGCAACCTATTTTGTTTTCCCTTTGTTTTCTTCCATTTTATTTTGTTCTTCTTGTGCCTTGGAAGTTGTTACCTCTGTAAAAACTGCTCCTTATCCTTTTTATTTCGTTTTTGTGCCAAGAGTAACCTCTAATAGCGAGTTAGTATGAGTTGGGTAAATTGCTGTTTTTAGTACCGATTTTTGCGCTTCACCAAATACCTTGTTTCTCTCAGCCAGCAGCCAAAAAGCTTGGGGATGCCCATGACACCCCAAGACATATCCAAGAAGTACAAGCGTCAAAGCTTGGGGATGCCTAAGGCATCCTCTTGTTCATCAACAAACATATCAGATTTCCTTCAAAACACTATTTTTATTGCTTCACATGATATGTGTTATTCTTGGAGCGTCATTTTACTTTGATTTCAATTTTGTTTTTTTTTTCTTTGTTGTAGTTTATGGTTGGATCCTAGCACTTTTGTTTTGGAGAGAGACATGCTCTATTTTCATTGCCTAGAACATTATAGTTTTCACTCTTTTTGTTCTATGTGTGTTCAATTTTTGCCAGTACTGCGTTTAGCTCTTGTTATTCACTCCAATTTTGTTCAGTGCTTGTTGGTTTGCTTCAGTTATATATGATTAGATCTTTGGTATTTAATGAATATTTTCTTTGATAATTGTTTCAAATAAGTTGATTGGTGTTGGAGAAGAGTAAATTGTTTCATGCTTATAGTGGTGCAATAGGAAGCTTGTTTTGACTGTGGCTTAGACTTTGGCATGTCATGTTAAATGTTATTTTAATTGTGTTCTTAGTAGTATATGATGTATCATGACTAGTCTCAAATAGATTAGAATTCTTAATGGGCCGTTGCAATTCAATCATGTGTTGTTTCCTCATATTGAAGCATGGTATTGTGGCATTCCACTTCGAATGATTTTCATGGATTGAGTTGGCTCATACTCACACCATGTTATGACTACAAAAAAAGTCACCTCTAGCCCTGATGATCATTTATTTTTGACTTGTAATATGACTTCATGCTTTGATTAATAATGTTTTATCGCTATGCATGATTATGGTCATTATTGCTCTCTTAGTTGGTCGCTCCTAGTCTTTTGCTAGCCTTCACCCTATACTGAGTATGTGCTCTACTCGTGCATCCAACTCCCAAAAACCAAAGTTTTCGAATGTGTCCACCATATCTACCAATATGTGGTATTTCACCGCCACTCCAAGTAAATTTCTCGTGTGCTACCTTTAAACCTTCAAAACTATTAACCTGTTTTGTGTTCCTGTTTTAGCTCATGAGGAAGTAGTTTAAAGTTTATCATGGTTTGTATGAAGCAAAGTTCTTCTCCCTTATTTCACCCGATGAGTATGGAATCTGTGCTCATCTAAATTTGTAGAGAGCTGGTGCGAAATAATATGAATAATAATAATAAACGACACTTCCCCATGGTTTGATGAATGCTCGTGGTCATCCGTGGGTACGGCTAGCTCTGGTTTGTGAAAGGAAAGGTGGGGGGAAGTGCCAACCTTAAGAAAATAAATTTTAATGGAAACCTCTCTCTAAAGTCTGAACACTTTTCTTGACATGGATTATGATAAGTTTTTCATTACCATTTGTTGACATAGACATACACCTCTCTCAAAATTGTTTTCAATACCTCTGTTTTATTAAGTAAAAACTATAGCACATGAGTAATACCTATTTCCTCTGCGAAGGGCCTTTCTTTTACTTTTATGTTGAGTCTTCATCTTCTTACTTTATGCACCCTTTAAGAGAGCATAGTTGTCATTCTGAGTATAATGTGCATAGTACCAAAATTTATTATTGATTGATTCATGATTATGGTATTGCTTTCTCTCAAATAATTTGTATCTAGTCACCATTTAAACTTTGAAGGTGTCATAGTATTTATGTTTTGCTACCTGATGGCGGGTAAACACACGCTCGTTGGGAGAACCCAAGTGTAAGGTATGAAGAGTGCAACAGCAAGTTTTCCCTCAGAAAGAAACCAAGGTTGAATCGACCAGTAGGAGAAAAAAATTACTTCTGAAGGTTGAAGACAGCTAATGTTGGCAGGCGCACTACCAGGCTCATCAGCGACCTGGAATCTACACAACACAATAAAGTTACTTTGCCCCCAACGAAACTGTGAGGTTGACAATCTCAAAGGTTTTGCTGAAAACAAAGGATTAGACGTATAGTGTGGAAAACAATACTTGTTTATAAGAAATGAAAGAGAATAGTGATAGCAGTGAATGAGAGGAAGAGAATAATTGCAGTAGGAAAACAGTGGTTGTAGTGGTTGCATTATTAGTGTAAAGAAATGAACCGGGGTCCACAGTTCACTAGTGGTGTGTCTCCATAATAGATAGATAACATGCTGGGTAAACAAATTATAGCTGGGCAATTGACAGAAATAAACGCTGCACCGTAGTGCATATGCATGACATGATGATTACTATGTGATTCATGCGGGCATTACAACATAATTCATAGACCGTTATCCAACTACATCTATGACTAATAATCCACCCTCGGAGCGTCATACAATAAAACCTCGGGTATTAAGTTGCAAGCAACAAATTATTGCCTTGAGTAAAGTGTGTAATGTAAACAATGTAAACATCGTTGCTTTCTCCCTAATGGCAATAGCACATCCCCCACCCGTTACGTTTCTGTCACTCGAGCTTGAGTGAAAGGGAGGCATGAACCCACTTCGAGCATAAATACTCCCACTTGGAGTTACAAGCATCAACTTGGCCAAAGCATCTAATAGTAACGGAGAGCATGCAAGATCATAAATAACATAAACATGATAGATTGATAATCAACATGACATAGCATTCAGTATTCATCAGATCCGAACAAACACAACATGTAGGATTACAATAAGATGATCACGATCATATTAGGAAGCTCACACGATCTAAACATGAGGCATAAAGAGGAGAGAACAACGATCTAGCTACTGCTAAGGACCCGTAGTCTAAGGATCAACTACTCACACATCACTCCGGAGGCAGGCATGGTGATGAAGAGCCTGATACATCATAAACGTATCTTTAATTTCTGATGTTCCATGTTGTTTTCATGTTATTTTCTACATGTTTCCTTTACACTTTATGTCATTTTTGTCCATTTTCTCGGACTAACTTATTGACAAGATGCCACAAAGCCAGTTCCTTTTTTCTGCTGTTTTTAGTTTCAGAAAAGTTGTTCTGGAGATATTATTGGAATTGCAAAATTCGAAGCCGAGAAGTCTTAGAATTCCTGGAGGGTCCATGGAGTCCGGAGGAGACCCGGAGGGGGGCCACAGGGGCCCCACCCCATAGGGCGGCGCGCCCTTGGCCGCGTCATGGGGTGGTGTGGACCCCCTGTCCGCCCACCGACTTCGCCCTTTCGCCTATTTATTCCCCCGAGGCGTAAACCCTAAAAAGATCGACCTTTTCCACGAAAAACACCCGAGGCCGCCGTCATCGTCAACCCGAGTTCGGGAGGGTTCTGGAGTTCTCCCCGACACCCTTCCGGAAGGGGAAATCATCACCAAAGGGCTCTACATTACCATGCTCGCCTTCGGAATGATGTGTGAGTAGTTCATCCTTGGACTACGGGTCCATAGCAGTAGCTAGATGGTTGTTCTCTCCTCTTTATGCCTCATGTTTAGATCTAGTGACATGCCCTACATGATCAAGATCATCTTATTGTAATGCTACATGTTGTGTTTGCTAGGATCTGATGAATATTGAATGCTATGTCCCTTGATTATCAATATATCATGTTATCTTCATGTGTATGTTATTTATGATCTTGCATGCTCTCTGTTGTTAGTAGCTGCTCTAGCCAAGTAGACGCTAGTGACTCCAAGAGGGAGTATTTATGCTTGATAGTGGGTTCATGCCTCCTTTGCATCTGTGCTCGAGTGACCGAAACGTGACAGATGGAGGATGTGTTGTTGCCATCAGGGAGAAAACAATGATGTTTACATTACACACTTTCCTTAATGCGATTATCTGTTGCTTGCAACTTAATACCCAAGTATTCCTCGGATGACATTCTGAGGGTGGATTATTAGTCATAGATGAAGTTGGATAACGGTCTATCAGTCTTGTTGTAATGCCCGCATGAATCACATAGTAATCATCATGTCATGCATATGCACTATGGTGCAGACTTTATATCTGTCAATTGCCCAGCTGTAATTTGTTTACCACAAATGCTATCTATCTGTCTTGGGAGAGACACCTCTAGTGAACTGTGGACCCATGTCCTTTTTCCTCATAATAATAATACAATGACTGCAATCTCTATTTTCATACTGCTGCTACTGTTTTACTACTGGCATAACTGTTCTCTTTCATCTACTGCAAACAAATATTATTTTCCACATGATACGGTTAACCTCTTTGTGGTTAGCAAAACTGGTGAGATTGACAACCTCACTGCTTCGTTGGGGCAAAGGGATTGATTTTGTTGTGTAGATTCCACGTTGCTTCTGAACCGGTAGTGCGCCCTGCCACCTCAGCTGCATCAACCTTCAAAAGTTGCTTCTTTCTCCTACTGGTCAATTCAACCTTAGTTTCTTACTGAGGGAAAACTTGCTGCTGTGCTCATCACACCTTCCTCTTGGTGTCTCCAACGAGTGCAAGACCTGCACCATCAAGACTTTTTCTGGCGCCGTTGCCGGGGACATCAAAGTCATTAAGAAGCAACTACTCCCTCGTCAACGTCATCCCTCATCAAGTTTTCTAGCGCCGTTGCCGGGGAGGAAGAGAATTTCTGCAAGGGGAGTCTCTCACTTCCAATCTGTTTACATTGTTTTAGTTTTGCTTAGTTTATTTTATTTTGTCTTGTTTGCTTCTCTTTATCAAAAACACACAAAAATTAGTTCTTATTCTAGTTGTCTTTTTTTATCCTGTTTTTAATCTTGCTATAATGAGTACCCCTGAGAACACTAAGTTGTGTGACTTCACTAGCACAAACAATTATGATTTTATTAGCACACCTATTGCTCCACCTGCTCCTACTGCTGATTTTTATGAGATAAAGACTCTACTTTTAAATCTTGTTACGAGAGAGC
Organism: Alopecurus myosuroides; assembly: GCA_028641055.1. Taxonomy (NCBI): domain Eukaryota; kingdom Viridiplantae; phylum Streptophyta; class Magnoliopsida; order Poales; family Poaceae; genus Alopecurus; species Alopecurus myosuroides. The sequence continues at coordinate 32,389,396 of CM054057.1, forward strand.
AATTTTCTGGTGTTAGTACTGATGATGCTGCTGCCCATCTTAATAATTTTGTTGAACTATGTGAGATGCAAAAATATAACGATGTAGATGGAGATATTATTAAACTGGGATGGTTTCCTTTCTCTTTTAGAGGAAGAGCTAAAGAATGGTTGCTAGCTTTGCCTAGAAATAGCATTGATTCTTGGACTAAATGTAAATATGCTTTCATTGGAAAATATTATCATCCTGCTAAGATTATATCTTTAAGAAGTAGCATTATGAATTTTAAGCAACTTGATAATGAGCATGTTGCCAAAGCTTGGGAAATAATGAAATCTTTAGTAAAGAATTGTCCCACTCATGGACTGACTACTTGGATGATGATCCAACCCTTTTATGCATGTCTGGATTTTTCTTCAAGAAACCTTCTAGATTCAGCTGCTGGAGGAACCTTTATGTCCATGACTTTGGCGGATGCAACAAAGGTTCTTGATGATATGATGGTAAATTATTCTGAATGGCACACTGAGAGAGCTACAACAGGTAAGAAGGTAAATTCTATTGAAGAAACCTCTTCCTTGAGTGATAGGCTTGATGCTATTATGTCTATGCTTGTGAATGGCTATGCTCCTATTGATCCAAACAATGTTCCTTTAGCCTCTTTGGTTGCTCAAGAAGAGCGCGTTGATGTGAACTTCATTAAAAATAATAATTTCAACAATAATGCTTATAGGAATAATTTTTGTAGCAATAATTATAGGCCATATCCTATTAATAGAGGTAATAACGATAGAACTGGAAGGTCTAGTGAAATAATTTCAGAAGTTGAAAGAGCCACTAAAGACTTGATGCAAAATAAATATGAGCAAAATATATTATTTACTAAGACCATGGAGGAACAATCTGTTATGCTAAAAAAATATCGTTTATCAACTTGAGAGTTTAAATAGGGAAATATCTGGGTTTCAAGTTAAAATTGCTCGTGCTGAAACTTCTATTCCATCCATGTTTGAAGCAAAATATTCTTTGATCAATAGAATGACTGCTAAAAATAAAACTATAGAAGAGAATCCTTTTCCTGCTACAAATGCTATTCAAATTCGAATTAATGACAATGTTAGGATGTTAGCTGAATTGCATGCTACATGGGAAGGAGAAGATGAAATAGCTAGAGAGGATAATATAGCTAATGTTTGCACCATTACCACCACTAGTAAAACTAAAGCTTCTCATGCTAGAAAATCTTCTACTATCAATGGTAAAGTAATTGGTGTTAGCAATACTCCCACTTCTGCCGTTAAGCGTTCAAAATTGCCTGAAACTACTAAAAATGTTCCTGATAAAAGTGCTTAAATTTTTAGAAACATGAGAGACAATGGTCCCATTACCTTTGATAAAAATGATCTTGATTTTAATGATTGCAACATAACTGAAGTGATTAAGTTCCTACAAAAGCTTTCTAGTTGTCATAATGTTAGTGCTATGAACATGGATTTCACAAAACATATTACAAATGCTCTCATGCAAATTAGAGAAGATGAATTAAGATGTGAAGCTTCTATCCCTAGGAAGTTAGATGATGGTTGGGAACCCATCATTAAAATGAAGTTTAATGATTTTGATTGTAATTCTCTATGTGATCTTGGTCCTAGTATCTCTGTTGTGCCTAAGAAACTTTATGATATGCTTGATTTGCCACCTTTGGAGCACTGTTATTTGGATATTCGTCTTATTGATAATGTTAGAAAAAACCTTTGGGGAGAGTTTGTGATGTTCTTATTATGGTTAATAATAACCTTGTCCCCGTTCATTTTGTTGTTATGAATATTGAATGCAATGCTTATTGTCCAATTTTTTTTTGGGAAGACCTTTTCTTAGAATTGTTGGTGTTGTTATTGATATGAAAGAGGGGAATATTAAATATCAATTCCCACTCAAGAAAGGTATGGAACACTTTCCTAGAAAGAGAATTAAGTTTCCTTTTGATTCTATTATTCGAAAAAATTACAATTTGGATGCTTCTTCACTTGAAAACACTTGATTCCATTTTCCTGTGCCTAGCTAAAAGGCGTTAAAGAAAAGCACTTCTTGGGAGCTAACCCATGGTTTCATTTTTGTTTTGTTTTTCTCTGTTTTCTTTGAGCCAAGGAATTGTATACTTTTGTAGAAACTCCTTTGTATCTTTATTTTCCTGTATTAGTTGTGCCAACTAAAGTTTCTAGCGAAAGTTGGAGTTGGTTTTGGCTTTCTGTGCAGGAAACAGATTTCTGCCGTCCACCGTAAAAAATCGCATAATTAACAGAAAGATCAAAATGAACTGAAAAGTTTTGTGCTTATTCCTCAGCTAATTCCGAAACTTTTTTTTTCTTACGTTTTTTGATCTGAGCAACTTAAGTGCCCCGAAAAAATTCTTCATTACAGACTGTTCTAGTTTTGGCAGATTCTGCCATTTTTTCTTGCATTTGCTCTTTTGCTATGTCGAGTGGATTTATTTGCTTCACGAAACATCAGTGGCTGTAGCTAATGTTTCAAAGTATCAATATAACTTGTGCCCATACAGAACCCATTAATTTGTTATTGTGCACTAACCCTCTAATGCGAATTACTTTGAGTGTGGTGTGAAGGAAGTTTTCAATGCTCAAGAAAAGAGGGTGATATAATGTGATCAAGAAGAGTGCAAAGCCAAAGCTTGGGGATGCCCCCGTGGTTCATCCCAGCAAATTCTAAGAATAATCGAGCATCGAAGCTTGGGGATGCCCAAGGCATCCCTTTCTTCATCAACAATTTATCAGACCACTTCTAGTGAAACTATATTTTTATTCGGTCACATCATATGAATTTTTACTTGGAGCGTATGTTTGTTTTCTTTTGTTTTCGTTGATGCAATAATATCATTTGAACCTAGCATTCTTGTTTAGGAGAGATACACGCTCTGCTTTTTTCATATGAATACTCGTTATGCTCGTATTCTTAGTTTTTCTTGCTGCAAATTACCTTTTTAGCTCTTGTTTTTCATGCATCTCTTAGTCAGAGCTGTTAGTTTTAGTAGAGTTATGTTAGTAATCTCTTGTTTCATTTCTATATCTCTTGGAGAGTTTTTGTTTAGTATGAAATGCTTGGTGTTGGAAAGCAGTAGTACAGTTTCCATGCCTATAACGGTGCAAATAGAAGCTTGTATAGACTGTGGCTAGACTTTTTCATATCATGTTAGATGTTATTTTAATTCTAAGCCTAGTGGTTATTTTTGTAGCATGACTTGTCTCAAATATCCGAGAGTTTTTAATGTGTCATTGAAAGAATCATGAGTTGTTGTTGTTGTTGTTGTTGTTGTTGTTGTTGTTGTCATATTTAAGCATAAATTTGTGGTGTTCTCCTTTTAATGTTTTATTTGGTTGACTTGGCGCATACTTACACCAAGTTTATGACTACAAACCAGTCACTTATAGACTCTATGATTATTTAGTTTTTGACTTGTAACACCACTTATGCTTTGATTAATAATGTTTTTGTCGCTATTCATGATTATGGCCATTATTGCTCTCTTGATTTGTCGCTCCTAGTCTTTTGCTAGCCTCCACCTATACTGAGTATGAGTTCTACTCGTGCATCCAACTCCCAAAAACCAAAGTTTTCCAAATGTGTCCACCATACCTACCTACATGTGGTATTTGAACACCACTCCAAAGTAAATCGCTCATGTGTTACCTTTAAAACCTTCAAAATTACTCATGTGTTGTGCTCCTATTTTAGATCATCAGGACGTGAATAGAGAATCTTTATCTCACTTGTTGATTGGATTTCACACCCTGTACTAGTGGCTTCATGCGTTTATCCAATTCCTAGAAGAGCTGGCAGTGGGGTGCCCAGCCCCAAACTTAATACAACAAATTCTCTTCACTATGTTTGCCCCTGATTTATGAGTCAAAGCATAATTGTGTAAACAAAAGATAAAGAGGGATGACCTTCTACCCAGATGCGTCCTTCTATGGGAGCCGCTCTTGTAAAGTCTAGTTGGCGTGTGACATACTGTATTTCTGTTTACCATTCATTGACATAAGCATACAAACCTCTCTAAAAAAATTGTTTTTAATACCTCTGTTTAATAAAATGAAAAGCTCTAGCACATGAGTGATCCCTGCTTCCCTTTGTGAAGGGCCTTTCTTTTAATTTTATGTTGAGTCTCCAATTTCTAACTTTATGCACAATTGAGAGATCATAGTTGCCATTCTGAGTTTAATGTGCATTTGTCCTAGAAATATTATTAATTGATTCATGTTGTGTTATTATTTGCTCTCAAATTATTTGTTCTAGTTATCCACTTGAACTTTGAAGGTGTCCTGGCATTTATGTTTTGCCCCACTCTTAAGGACAAGCGAAATATCACTTTGCTATGTTTTCTCTATGCTTGAAACAAACATATAACTTTCGAGTTCATTATTATTCATGATCTTTTATTTGTGTTACTTTTCATGATGCAAGCTGATTGCTATGTTTCATTGTTAAAATTATATCTATCATGCTTGTGTTTAAAGTACTATGATCTTAGCTTACTTATGCTTTTACAATTTAGATGATCAAGTTTATGATGGTAGTATGTCACCTCAGAAATTGTTTGTTTTGTTGTTTACCTACTCGAGGACGAGTAGGAACTATGCTTGGTGATGTTGATACGTCATAAACGTATCCTTAATTTCTGATGTTCCATGTTGTTTTCATGTTATTTGCTACATGTTTCCTTTACACTTTATGTCATTTTTATCGATTTTCTAGGACTAACTTATTGACAAGATGGAACAAAAGCCAGTTTCTGTTTTCCACTTGTTTTAGATTCAGAAAAGTTGTTCTGGAAATATTCTCGGAATTGGAAAATTCGAAGCCCCGGAAGTCTTAGAATTCCCGGAGGGTCCACGGAGTCAGGAGGAGACCCTGAGGGGGGCCACAAGGGCCCCACACCATAGGGAGGCGTGCCCCCTGGCCGTGCCATGGGGTGGTGTGGGCCCCTGGCCGCCCACCGACGTCGCCCTTTCTCCTATTTATTCCCCTCGAGGCGTAAACCCTAAAAAGATCGACCTTTTTCCACGAAAAACACCCGAGGCCCCCGTCATCGTCAACCCGAGTTCGGGAGGGTTCTGGAGTTCTTCCCTGCACCCTGCCGAAACGGAAAATCATCACCAGAGGGCTCTACACCACCATGCCCGCGCCCGGAATGATGCGTGAGTAGTTCATCCTTGGACTATGGGTCCATAGCAGTAGCTAGATGGTTGTTCTCTCCTCTTTATGCCTCATGTTTAGATCTTGGGAGCTGCCCTACATGATCAAGATCATCTTATTGTAATGCTACATGTTGTGTTTGCTGTGATTCGATGAATATTGAACGATATGTCTCTTGATTATCAATCTATCATGTTATCTTCATGTGTATGTTACTTATGATCTTGCATTCTCTCCGTTGTTAGTAGCTGCTCTGGCCAAGTAGATGCTAGTGACTCCAGGAGGGAGTATTTATGCTCGATAGTGGGTTCATGCCTCCTTTGCATCTGTGCTCGAGTGACAGAAATGTGACGGATGGAAGATGTTATGCTTCCATTAGGAAGAAAACAACGATGTTTACATCGTTTACATTACACACTTTGCATAATGCGATTATCTGTTGCTTGCAACTCAATACCCAAGGATTGCTCGGATGACATTCTGAGGGTGGATTATTAGTCATAGATGTAGTTGGATAATAGTCTATAAGTCTTGTTGTAATGCCCGCATGAACCACATAGTAATCATCATGTCATGCATATGCACTACGGTGCAGCCTTTATATCTGTCAATTGCCCAGCTGTAATTTGCTTACCACACATGCTCTCTATCTGTCTTGGGAGAGACACCTCTAGTGAACTGTGGACCCCGGTCATTTTTCCTCATACTGATAATACAACCACTGCAAGCTCTATTTTCATACTGCTACTGTTTTACTACTGCCATCATTGTTCTCTTTCATCTACTTCAAACAAATATTATTTTCCACACGGTACGTTTAACCTCTTTGTGTTCAGCAAAAATGGTGAGATTGAGAACCTCACTGCTTCGTTGGGGCGAAGTGATTGATTAGGTTGTGTAGGTTCCACGTTGCTTCTGAACAGGTAGTGTGCCCTGCCACCTCAGCTGCATCAACCTTCAGAAGTTGCTTCTTTCCCCTACTAGTCGATTCAACCTTGGTTTCTTACTAAGGGGAAACTTGTTGTTGTTCTCATCACACCTTCCTCTTGGGGTCTCCCAACGAGTGCAAGACCTACACCATCAGAACCCTCCGATGATGAGTCCCCCTCCTGGCAGGGTGTCGGGGAGAGCTTCAGAACCCTCCCGAACTAGGGTTGACGATGATGGCGACTACATAACTTTTCATCAATGCAGGCTCGGGTCTTTAGGTTTTCCCGAGGAAGAAGAATAAAATAGGCGAAAGGGAAATGTCAGTGGGTGGCCAGATGGGCCACACCATCTGGTGGCGCAGCCAAGGGGGGGCGCACCTCCCTATGGTGTGGGCCCTCCAGGGCCCACCTCCGGACTCCGTGTACGTGAAAAATTTCTAAGAGCCCGAGATTTTGTTTCGTCCAATTCCGAGAATATTTCTAGAACAACTTTTATGAAACCAAAAACAGCAGAAAACAGGACTAGATCTATGGCATCTTGTCAATAGGTTAGTCCCGGGAAATCCATAAAAATGACATAAAGTGTATAGGAAACATGTAGCATATGGCATGAAAACAACATGGAACATAAAAAATTATAGATACGTTTGAGACGTATCACTACCACACGAAGGATAACCTCAATACCACTTTATTATGTTTTTCTTTATGATTGAAACAAGTGTCTCACTTTCAATGCATCATTATTCATGGTTATTTATTTGTGTTACTTTTCATGTGCAACATAGTTGCTAAGTTTACATTAGTTCACATAATATTTGTCATACCTTTGTTAAAGTACTTTGATCTCAGCTTACAATGCTTTTACATGAAGTTGATCAAGATTGTGTTGGCTTCCTACAACCTGAAAAATTATTTTATTATCACTTACCTACTCGAGGACGACCAGGAGTTAAGCTTGGGGATCCTGATAGGTTGCAAATGTATCTATAATTTTTTATGCTCCATGATTGTTTTCTACCCAATACCATTTGTTTTCCACATGTTTTCCATTGTTTTCCTTCATTTTTCGGATGATTTAACCTACTAACCTATTAATGAGATGCCCCGGCCAGCTGCTGTTTTCTGCATTTTTTGTATTTCTGAAAAGTTCTGAAAGAAATATTCTCGGAAAGAGCTGAAAATCCATGGGGATCTTTTTTTACCCAGAACAAAGACGGAGTCCAAAGAAGAGCCAAAGGCCCCCCCCAGGGGAGTGCCAAGCGCGGCCCGCCCCTAGGCCATGCCTGGTGGCCCCTGAGCACCCTTGGCACCGCCTCTCGTTGCCTCTTTGCCCATAAATTTCCTTTATCCCTAAAAACATCGGGGACAAAGTTATTTTCCACGAAGCATACAAAGAGGCATCGTCACCTCAAAAGTCCAATCTAGGGCTTTTGTAGCCCAGTTCCGGCACCCTGCCAGAACAGGGAATCGTCATGGGAGGCCTCTACATCCCCATGATTGCCTCCGAACAGATGTGTGAGTAGTTCATCTCGGGACTACGGGTACATAGCAGTAGCTATATGGTTGTTCTCTCCCCTATGACTCCATATTTAGAGTTTCGTGAGCTGCCTCATGGTATGTCTCAAACCTATCTATAATTTATGATGTTCCATGTTGTTTTCATGCCATTTACTACATGTTTTCTATAAACTTTACATCATTTTTTCTGGATTTCCTGGGACTAACCTATAAACAAGATGACACAACGTCAGTTCCTATTTTCTGCTGTTTTTGGTTTCAGAAAAGTTGTTCTGGAAATATTCTCGGAACTGGACAAAACAAAATCCCACAGTCTTATTTTTCTGTCACGTACACGGAGTCCGGAGGAGACCCGGAGGGGGGCCATGGAGTAGCCACACCATAGGGTGGCGCGCCCACCTTGGCCACGCCACCAGGTGGTGTGGGCCCCTCGGGCACCCACCGACATCGCCCTTTCGCCTATTTATACTTCTTCTCGGGAAAACCCTAAATACCCGAGCCTCCATCCACGAAAAGTTCCGTAGCTGCCATCATCGTCAACCCTAGTTCGGGAGGGTTCCAAAGCTCTCCCCGGCACCCTGTCGGGAGGGGAAATCATCACCGGAGGTCTCTACATCACCATGCCTTCCTCCGGAGTGATGCGTGAGTAGTTCATCCTTTCACTACGGGTCCATATATAGCAGTAGCTAGATGGATGTCTTCTCCTCTTTATGCCACCATGTTTAGATCTTGTGAGCTTCCTAACATGATCAAGATCATCTATTTGTAATGCTACATGTTGTGTTTGCTAGGATCTGATGAATATTAAATGCTATGTGAAGTTGATTATCAATATATCATATTTATGTTCTTTATGATCTAGCGTGCTCTCCGTTACTAATAGGTTCCCTGACCAAGTTGATGCTTGTAACTCCAAGAGGGAGTATTTATGCTTGATAGAGGGTTCATGCCTCCTTTTCATCTGTGCTCAAGAGACAGAAACGTGACGGGTGGGGGATGTGCTGTTGCCATTAGGGAAAAAAACAATGCTTTGTCTAAGGATAATTTTATTGTTTACATTACGCTCTTTACTTAATGCAATAATCTTTTGCTTGCAACTTAATACCTGAAGTCTGCTTGGATTACGTTCCGAGGGTGGATTATTAGTCATAGATGCATTTGGATAACGGTGTGTGAATTATGTTTTAATGCCCGCATGAATCTCATAGTAATCATGATGTCTTGCATACGCATTATGGTGCAGCCTTTATTTTTGTCAATTTTCAAGCTATAATTTGTTTACCCGGCATGTTATCTATCTGTTTTGGAGAGAAACCACTAGTGAACTGTGGACCCCGGTCCATTCTTTTACACTGATAATACAACCTACTGTAATTAAGCACTATTCTTTTATTGCAATCATTGTTCTCTTTTCATTTACTGCAAACAAGCACCTTTTTCCACATTATACATCTAATCCTTTATGTTCGAAAAACCGGTGAGATTGACAACCTCACTGTTTCGGTGGGGCAAAGTATCTTGGTTGTGTTGTGTGCAGATTCCACGTTGCTGCTGAGCCTGGTAGTGTGTTATGTCAACATCATCTGCCAACAACCTTCAGAAGTGATTTGTTTCTTCTACTAGTCGATTCAACCTTGGTTTCTTTCTAAGGGAAACTTGTTGCTGCGCTCTTCATAACTTCCTCTTGGGGTCTCGTAATGAACGTGTGTCCACATGCCATCAAGCACTTTTCTGGTTCCATTGCCGGGGAGTAAGAGGATTTCCGCAAGGGGAGTCTCTCACCTCCAATATCTTTACTTTGTTTTTGTTTTGCTTAGTTTATTTTATTTTATCTTGTTTGCTTCTCTATATCAAAAACACAAAAAAATTAGTTCTTATTCTAGCTGTTATTTTTATTATCATGTTTTTAATCTTGCTAAAATGAGTACTGCTGAGAACACTAAGTTGTATGATTTTACTAGCACAAACAACAATGATTTTATTAGTACATCTATTGCTCCACCTGCTCCTACTGCTGATTCTTATGAAACTAAGCCTGCACTGTTAAATCTTGTTATGAGAGAGCAATTTTCTGGTGTTAGTTCTGATCATGCTGCTGCTCATCTTAATAATTTCAATGAACTTTGTGAGATGCAAAAATATAAGGATGTCGATGAAGATATTATTAAATTGAAATTGTTTCCTTTCTCTTTAAGAGGAAGAGCTAAAGAATGGATGCTATCTTTGCCTAAAAACAGTATTGATTCGTGAACTAAATGTAAACATGCTTTCATAGGAAAATATTATCCTCCTGCTAAGATTATCTCTCTAAGAAGTAGAATTATGGATTTTAAACAATTTGATAATGATCATGTTGCCAAAGCTTGGGAAAGAATGAAATCTTTGGTAAAGAATTGTCCCACTCATGGACTGACTACTTGGATGATCATCCAAACCTTTTATGCATGTCTGAATTTTTCTTCAAGAAACCTTCTGGATTCAACTGCTGGAGGTACCTTTATGTCCATCACTTTGGGTGCTTCAACAAAGCTTCTTGATGATATGATGTTAAATTATTCTGAATGGCACACTAAGAGATCTCCACAACGTAAGAAGGTAAATTCGGTTGAAGAAACCTCTTCCTTGAGTGATAGGATTGATGCTATTATGTCTATGCTTCTGAATGGTAAACTTATGTTGATCCAAATAATGTTCCTTTAGCCTCTTTTGTTGCTCAAGAAGAGAATGTTGATGTGAACTTCATTAAAAACAATGATTTCAACAACAATTCTTAGAGGAATAATTTTGGTAGTAACAATTATAGGCCATATCCTACTAATAGTGGTAATAATTATACTTATGATAGATCTGGAATGCGTAGTGAAAGAATTTCAGAAATTGAAAGAGCTACTAAAGACTTTATGAAAAAGCAATGTGAGCAGAATAAATTATTTACTAAGACCATGGAAGAACAATCTGTTATGTTGAAAAATATTAGGCATCAACTTGAGAATTTAAATAGGGAAATCTCTGGTTTGCAAGTTAAAATTTCTCGTGCTAAAACCTGTATTTCATCCATGTCTGAAGCACAATCTTCTTTGATTAATAAAATGGTTGCTAAACCTAAAACTATGGATGAGAATCCCTTTGCTGCTACTAATGACATTCAAGTTAGAATTGATGATAATGTTAGGATGTTAGCTGAATTGCATGCTAGGTGGGAGAGAGAAGATGAAATAGCTAGACAGAATAATATAACTAAAGTTTGTACTATTACCACCACGTAAACCTGAAGTTTCAAATCCTAGTAAACCTCCTACTATTAATGGTAAAGTAACTGGTGTTGGCAATGTCTCCACTTCTTCTGTTAAACGTTTAAAATTGCCTGAAACCACTGAAACTGTTCCTGGTAAAAGTGCTAAATTTTTTCGAAACATCTGAGACAATGGTCCCATTACATGTGATAAAAATGATCTTGATTTTGATGATGCAATATTTATGAAGTAATTATGTTGCTAAAAAATCTTGCTAGAAGTCCTAATGCTAGTGCTATGAATATGGCTTTCACAAAACATATTACAAATGCTCTCATGCAAATTAGAGGAGAAGAATTAAAACGTGAAGCCTCTATCCCTAGGAAGTTAGAAGATGGTTGCGAACCCATCATTAAAATGAAGGTGAATGATTTTGATTGTAATGCTTCATGTGATCTTGGTGCTAGTATCTCTGTTGTGCCTAAAAAACTTTATGATATGCTTGATTTACCACCTTTGGAACACTGTTATTTGGATGTTCGTCTTGCTGATGATGTTAGAAAGAAACCTTTGGGGAGAGTTGATGATGTTTCTATTATGGTTAACAATAACCTTGTCCCTGTTGATTTTATTGTTATCAATATTAAATGTAATGCTTCTTTTCCTATTGTTTTGGGAAGACCTTTTCTTAGAACTGTTGGTGCTATCATTGATATGTAAGAGGGGAATATTAAATATCAATTCTCACTTAATAAAGGTATGGAACACTTTCCTAGGAAGAGAATGAAGTTGCCTTTTGATTCTATTATTAGAAAAAAATATGTTTTGGATGCTTCTTCACTTGAAAATACTTGATTCTTGTTTTCTGAGCCTAGCTAAAAGGCGTTAAAGAAAATCACTTCTTGGGAGATAACCCATGTTTTATTTTTTGCAATGTTTTCTTCTCTTTTCGTTGACTCGATGTGTTTTTTTACTTCTGTAGCAACTCCTTTGTATCTTTATTTTTTTGTATTGTTGAGCCAAGTAAAGTCTATAGTGAAAGTTTATGCTAGATTTGGATTTCTGCACAGGAACATATTTTTTCTGTCCACTATTTAATTCGTATAAATTTATTAATAAATTGAAACTACCTGAAAAGTTTTGTGCATGATCCTCAACTATTTCCGAAACTTTTTCTAGTTCTGAGTTTTCTGATCTGAGCAATGTAAGTGTCTTCAAAAAATTCGTCTTTACAGACTGTTCTGGTATTGACAGATTCTTCCTTTTTACCTTGCATTTTCTCTTTTACTATGTTGAGGGGATTTATTTGCTTCACAAAACATTAGTGATTGTAGCTAATATTTAGAAAGTATTATTAATGCTTGTGTCCATGGAGGACATGTGAGTTTCTGATTGTGCACTAACCCTCTAATGAGAATTACTTTGAGTTTTGTGTGAATGAAGTTTTCAAGGTTCTAGAGAAGAGGATGATATAATGTGATCAAGAAGAGTGAAGAGCCTAAGCTTGGGGATGCCCCCGTGGTTCATCCCAGCAAATTCCAAGAAGACTCAAGCGTCTAAGCTTGGGGATGCCCAAGGCATGCCTTCTTCATCAGCAGCTTATCAGGTCACTTCTAGTGAAACTATATTTTTATTCGGTCACATCATATGAACTTTACTTGGAGCATCTGTTTGTTTTTTCTTTTATTTTTCTTACTGCAAAAAACTTAGTTGGAACCCAGAATTCTTGTGTGGGAGAGACACACGCTCCGCTTTTTCATATGAATACTCGTATTCTTCCCTTTTCTTCTAGTTGCTGCAAATCCTTTTAGCTCCTGTTTTTCATGCATCTCTTATTCAGAGATGTTAGTTCTTGTAGATTAGTAGTAGTACTTTCTTGTTTCATTGATAAATCATTTGAAGATTTTTTGTTTAAATAAAATTATTGGTGTTGGAAAGGAATAAAATATTTCATATGCTTATAACGGTGCAAAAAGAAGCTTGTTTAGACTGTGGCTAGACTTTATCATTTCATGTTAGACATTATTTTAATTCTATGCTTAGTAGTTATTGATGTAGCATGACTTGTCTCAAATATCTGAGAGTGCTTAATGTTCCATTGAAAGAATCATGAGTTGTTTTTTTATCATATCGAAGCATAATATTGTGGTATTCTCCTTCGAATGCTTTATTTAGTTGCCTTGGCGCATGCTTACACCATATTATGACTACAAACCAGTCACCTCTAGCCTCTACGATAATTTAGTTTTTGACTTTTAATACCATTTATGCTTTGATTAATAATGTTTTTGTCGCTGTGCATGATTATGGCCATTATTGCTCTCTTTATTTGTCGCTCCCAGTCTTTTGCTAGACTCCACCTATACTGAGTATGAGCTCTACTCGTGCATCCAACTCCCAAAAACCAAAGTTTGCCAAATGTGTCCACCATACCTACCTATATGTGGTATTTAACCGCCACTCTAAAGTAAATTTCTCATGTGATACCTTTAAAACCTTCAAAATTATACTTGTTTTGTGCCCCTGTTTTAGCTCATGAGGAAGTAGTTGAAAGTTTATTGTGGTTCATGTCAAGCAAAGGTCTTCTCCCTCTTTCACCCAATGAGTATGGAATAGGTGCTTATTTAAATTTGCAGAGAGCTAGTGCCAATTAATATAACCAAAAAGGCACTTCCCCATGGATTGATGCAAGTTGGTAGGTACCTATGGATATGGCTAGACCTGGTTTGTGAAAAGCATGGTGGGGGGAAGTGGAAAACTAAATAAACAACGGAAACCACTCTCATAAGTCTAAAAACCTTGCATGGCATGAGTTATGATAATTCTTTCATTACCATTTGTTGATATAGACATACACCTCTCTAAAAAAATTTGTTTTCAATACCTCTGTTAAATAAAATAAAAAGCTCTAGCACATGAGTTAATCCCTACTTCCCGCTGTGAAGGGACTTTCTTTTACTTTTATGATGACTTTTCATCTTCTAACTTTATGCACAATTAAGAGAGCATAGTTGTCATCCTGAGTATAATGTGCATCAGTCCCAAAGATTATTGTTGATTGATTAATGATATGCTATTACTTGTTCTCAAATTACATGTTTCTAGTCACCACTTGAACTTTGAAGGTGTCCTAGCATTTATGTTTCTCTCTCACTTTTAAGGACAAGAGGAATACCACTTTGCTATCTTTTCTTTATGCTCGAAACAAGCGTATAACTTTCAGTGCATTATTATTCATGATCTTTTGTTTTTGTTACATTTTATGTTGCAACATAATTCCTAAGTTTCATTGTTAGAATTATATCTATCATGCCTATGTTTAGAGTACTATGACCTCAACTTACAAATGATTTTACAAACATGATGATCAAGATTATGTTGGTAGCATGTCACCTCGGAAATTATTTCGTTTTTATCGTTTTACCTACTCGAGGACGAGTAGAACTAAGCTTGGGGATGCTTGATACATCTCAATCGTATCTATAATTTCTGATGTTACATGTTGTTTTTATGCCATTTGCTACATGTTTTCTATACACTTTACATCATTTTTAAGGATTTCTCGGGACTAACCTGTTAACAAGATGCCACAGCGCCAGTTCCTGTTTTCTGCTATTTTTCGTTTCAGAAAAGTTGTTCCGGAAATGTTCTCGGAATTAGACGAAACAAAATCATATGGTCTTATTTTTCTTCACGTACACGAAGTCCGGAGGAGACCCGGAGGGGGGCCATGGAGCAGCCACACCATAGGGTGGCGTGGCCCCCTTGGCCGCTCCACTAGGTGGTGTGGGCCCCTCGGGCACCCACCGACATCGCCCTTTCGCCTATTTATACTTCTTCTCAAGAAAACCCTAAATACTCGAGCCTCCATCAACGAAAAGTTTTGTAGCCGCCGTCATCGTCAACCCTAGTTCAGGAGGGTTCTCAAGCTTTCCCCGGCACCCTGCCGGGAGGGAAAATCATCACCAGAGGGCTCTACATCACCATGCATGCCTCCGGAGTGATGCGTGAGTAGTTCATCCTTGGACTACGGGTCCATATATAACAGTAGCTAGATGGTTGTCATCTCCACTTTATCCCACCATGTTTACATCTTGTGAGCTGCCTAGCATGATCGAGATCATCTATCTGTAATGGTACATGTTGTGTTTGCTAGGATCTGATGAATATCGAATTCTATGTCAAGTTTATTATCAATCTATCATGTTTATGTTATTTATGATCGTGCATGCTCTCCGTTACTAGTAGATGCTCTGGCCAAGTTGATGCTTGTAACTCCAAGTGGGAGTATTTATGCTCGATAGTGGGTTCATGCCTCCTTTTCATCTGTGCTCGAGTGACACAAACGTGGCAGATGGGGGATGTGATGTTGCCATTAGGGAGAAAACAACAATGCTTTGGCTAAGGATAATTTTATTGTTTACATTACGCACTTTACTTAATGCAATAATCTATTGCTGGCAACTTAATACCCGAAGTCTGCTTGGATTACGTTCTGAGGGTGGATTATTAGTCATAGATGTAGTTGTATAACGGTATATGAATTATGTTCTAATGCCCGCATGAATCTCATAGCAATCATCATGTCTTGCATATGCAGTACGGTGCAACCTTTATTTCTGTCAATTTCCCAACTGTAATTTGTTTACCCAACATGTTATCTATCTGTTTTGGAGAGACACCACTAGTGATTGTGGACCCCGGTTCATTATTTTACACTGATAATACAACCTACTGCAAGCACTGTTCTTTTACTGCAATCATTTTTCTCTTTTCATTTACTGCAAACAAGCACCGTTTTCCACATTATATATCTAATCCTTTATGTGAGCAAAACTGGTGAGATTGACAACCTCACTGTTTCGTTGGGGAAAAGTATCTTGGTTGTGTTGTGTGCAGATTCCACGTTGTTGCTGAGCCTAGTAGTGCGCCCTGCCAACATCATTTGCCAACAACCTTCAGAAGTAATTTCTTTCTCCTACTGATCGATTCAACCTTGATTTCTTTCCGAGGGAAATTTGCTACTGGGCTCTTCATACCTTCCTCTTGGGGTCTCCCAACGAACGTGTGTCCACACGCCATCACCTCACATGATCGAGACCAACATTATGTAATTGTGCATGTTGTGTTTGCTAGGATCCGATGAACAATGATATTATGGTTATTTTCTTCATGTCAATCGATATGCTTCCCTTAAATTCTTAGATAGTTTTAATCTTGTATTGCAATTCTCCCTGGTGTTTATGATTACCTTAGCCATGTAGTTGTTTTCACCTCCAAGAGAGAGATTATATACTAGATAGTATGCTCACGCCTCCCTTACATTTGCACTCAAGTGACAGAAACATGACGGATTAGGGATGTGGTGTTGCTACTAGGGAGAAAATAACGGTGCTCTTGTCTATGGACAAGGACCATTGCTTACATTATGTATTGTTCTTAATGCATTTGTCTGTTGCTCACAAAGCAATCACTTCGTTGCTGCAACTTAATACCAGAGAGATCTGCTGGATAGCTTTCTTGAGGTGGACTTCTAGATATCGATGCATGCTGGATAGCGGTCCATATGCCTTGACGTAATGCCTACAATGTTAGAACCCGTGAACTATATGTCGTCATAATAGTATTGTTATACGTTCATGATTTGTCAATTGCCCAGCTGTAATTTGTTCACCCATCATGTTTTTTTTTGGAGTGTCCATTAGTGAACTTATGGCCCCTGGTCCTATTTTCCTTAAAATTGTAACCTTCTTTAAATAACTTTCATCATTGTTTCCTTGCTGTTCCGTTTTTACTTTTATTTCTTTTCAAGACTCTATACATTTAATTCTCTAGTTTTTAGCAAGGCCGGAAGATTGACAACCTTCTCGGAAAGTTGGGAACAAGAGAGAGTTTGTGTTTTGTGTGAAGGTACATGTTTGTTGACCCCGCGTGCAACAAGCAACCTTCTATAAGACTACGAAGTCCTACTGGTTTGATAACTCTGGTTCCTTAATTGGGGGGAAAATCCACTAGACTACATCATACCTTCCACTTGGGGTCTCTCAGCGAGCGTGTGATCACGTCAGTATCAAGCCCTCACAATGGATTCAAAAGGTAACTTTATTCTCTTTCTAGGTAAATGTTCCATGCCTTTTTAAGGGGAAACTGAAGTCTTATAATTCCCTCTTTCATATGAATCATAGCACCAACAGTGCGGAGAAAAGGTCTTCCCAAAATAATAGGACAAGAAGCATTTTATTCAATATCCAAAACAAGAAAATCAATAGGAACATAATTATCATTGGAAAAATAAGAACATCATCAATACTTCCCAAACGTCTCTTAACAGTGGAATCAATAAGATGGCTCTGAAAATACTAGCATCCAAAGGCTTCAATTCAAGCATATCATATAATTTTTTTGGCATAATAGAAGAACTAGCGCCAATATCACATAAAGCATTGCAATCAAAGTCATTAACTCTTATTATAATAGTACGTTCCCACCCATCTTGTAATTTTCTAGGAATAGAGGCTTCAAGTTTGAGCCTTTCTTTTCTAGTTTCCATAAGAGCATTAGTGATGTGTTTGGTGAAAGCAATATTTAACTTACTAGCATTAGGATCTTTGGACACTTTTTATAAGAACTTTATAACATTAGAGAGAGTACAATTATCAAAATCAATTTTATCATCCTCAAATATAGTGGGAAAATATTCTCCTAAAATCGTATTATCCAAGCCCACTTTTAGCAATTTTTTCACTAGAAAAATTCACACTCTCCAATTTTTGGGGACTCCTTCCACCTAAAGTATTGACCTATCCAATCCCCTTTCTTTGACCATTAACATGTTTAGAACCATTAGGATACTTAGGAGTACTAAATTTTTAAGCTCTTCAAAAGGTTGGATGGTGTAGATTTTAATACCCTCTCTTTTAGCAAAATTTTCAGGATTTTCTTCTCTTTCTCTTCTAGCACAGATTTGAGATAATATTCTTATATTCTCATTTATTTGAACTTGTATATCATTTATAGATTTATTTTTCTTGACTTCAAGAGGTGTAGTACTAATTTTTAAAATTCTAGCATCATGAGAAAGATTATCAACTGTCAAGACAAGATTATCTAGTTTTTGAACCTTTTCCTCAACAGTTTTATTGAAAACTTTCTGTGAAGAAATAAATTCTTTGAGAATGTTTCCTAGATCAGAGGTGGAACTTTTAGGATTTTTATAAGAATTTCCATACGAATATACATTATTATGAGAATATGGTCTATAGTTGTTACTAGCAAAATTATTTTTACAAGTACTATTGTTGAAATTGTTTCTAGCAATAAATGCACATCAACTTTATCTTTTTCATTAGCAAACAGAGATTTCAAGGGAACATTATTAGGATCCATAGGCACTTGTTTAGTAAGCAAAGAAGAAATCATATCAATCTTATTACTCAAAGAAGAGACCTCGTCAGTAGAATTGACCTTTTTACCCGTTGGAGCCCTTTCTGTGTGCCATTGGGAATAGTTTGTCATCAAATCATCCAATAACTTTTTTTCTACACCTAATGTGAGATTAATAAAGGTTACTCCCACAGCTGAATCAAATAAATTCCTCGAACAAAAATTTAATCTCCATAAAAAGTTTGGACAACCATGCACGTAGTTAATCCGTGTGTGGGACAATTCTTTACCATAGTTTTCATCATTTCCCAAACTTGAGAAACATGGTCATTATCATTCTGTCTAAAATTCATAATATTACTCCTCCGTTGTATAATTTTTCAGGTGGATAATACTTTCCAATAAAAGCATCTTTGCTTTTCGTCCAAGAATCAATACTATTTTTTTGGCAAAGACAATAACCATTCTTTAGCTCTTCCTCTTAGTGAGAAAAGGAATAATCTTAATTTAAAAATATCACCATCTAACTCTTTATATTTTTTCATATCACATAACTCAACAAAGTTATTTAAATGAGAGGCAGTATCTTCTCCAATACCAGAAAATTGTTCTTTCATGACAAATTCAACAAAGTAGGCTTAATTTCATAGAATACTATTGTAGTAGAAGGTGGAGCAATAGGTGTGCGTATGAAATCATTATTATTGGTACTAGTAAAGTAAAAAAGCTTATTAGTACCATTGGTACCCATTCTTGCAAAATAAAATAAGATGAACTAACAAAGCAAGTAAAAGACTAGAAACTAAAAAAAATTGGATTTTTGATAAATTAAAAAAAAGCTAAATAAAAGTAAAATAAGAAAGAACAAAAAAAAGAGGGAAATTCAAACTGTGTAACTCCCCTAGATGAAAGCTTGAAGTCCCTGGCAACGTCGCGAGAAAATGTTTGCTTGTTGACGTGGACCACACTTTCGTTGGGAGGCCCCAAGAGGAAGGTATGATGTAGTGTAGAAGTATTTTCCCCCACTTACGGAACCGGGTTATCAATCCAGTAGGACTTTGAAGTCTCTCAGTAGGTTTCTTGTTGTCTGGCGCATCAATAAGCGTGGACCTACACACAAACACAAAATCTCTTGCTCCCAACTTTCCGAGAAGGATGTCAGTCTTCCCGTCTTGATGAAAACTAGAGAATTAATTGTATCAAATGGTTGGAGAAGATTAAATGAAAACGGAAAATGAGCAATTGATGATGAAAAGTAAGTAAACGAGGTTGTAATCAATGAGAAAAATAGGGCCAAGGTCCTTAGTTTCACTAGTGGTTTCTATCCTAAGAATAATGAAAGGTTGGATAAACAAATTACCGCTACGCGTTTGACAAATCATGAACGTATAACAATACTATTATGAAGATATATATTTCCCGGGTTCTAACATTGTAGGCATTACGTCAAGATAAATATACCTCCATCCGACATAATCTATTACTAAAAGTCCACCTTGGGACAGCTCTCCAGGATATCTTGCCGGTATTAATTTGTAGCAACGAAGTGATTGCTTTGCGTGCAAAAAACAATTACATTAAGAATAGTACGTAATGTAAGCAATCTCATCTGTAGACAAGGATTTGCTACAACAAATTTTCCAAGGAAATCATAAACACCGGAGAGCATTGCAAGACAAGATTAAAACTGTTATGGACCTGTAGTCCTGGGATGTACTACTCACACAACTGTTCAAAGGCAATCATGGCGATGTAGATGCCTCCAATGACAATCCCCCTCCCGGGCAGAGTGCCGGAGCAGGACTCCAGAAGGCCTAGATTGGACTTTCTAGGTGACAGTGCCTGTAGATATATTTCATGGAAAATTTCTCTGTCCCCGACGATTTTAGGGCTAATGTGATTTTATAGGCAAAGATGCGATGGGAGGGGTGTCGTGGGACACCATATGATCCCCAGGAGCAGCCTAGTGCTAGCACGCACCTGGCACCACTCTGGTGGTCCTAAGCCACATGTCCGGCTCTCCTTTGGACGCAGTCTTCGTTCTGGGAAAAATAATAATTCTTTTCAGGACTTTTGGCGAATATTTTCTTCAGAGCTTTTCTGAAATACAAAAACAGGAATAGGCTCTAGGCATCTTGTTAATAGGTTAGTCCATGTAAACATACGGAAAATGAAGGAAAACATGTGGAAAACATGGGAAAACATGTACAAAACATAGCATGGAGCATAAAAAATTATAGGTACGTTTGGTACATATCACTTCCTACAATGGATTAGGATTCCAAGTTATTTAAAAGGTAGATTACCACCTCACAGACGAATATGTGGAGGTAATCATCGTGAGCATCTTTGGCCTTTCCAAACCAATAAATTTCACTTTTATGCAAGTTTATTTTTAACCCTGAGAGCTATTTGAACAGAGCTAGGATTAATTTCATGTTAACAGCTTTGTCCGTATCATGCTCAACGAAAAGAATTGTGTCATCATCGTATTATAAGATGGACACCCAACCTAGAACAAGGTGTGGTACCAATCCATCTACTTGGCCATCCACTTTTGCGCGAGAAATTAGAATGGCTAGTATGTCCCCCACCAGGTTAAAAAGAATAGGTGAGAGGGGATCTCCCTATCTTAGACCTTTGAGCGTTTGGAAATAATGACCGATGTCATCATCTACTCGAATCCCTATGCTCCCTACTGAACAAATCTAGCAATCCATTCACACCATGTAGGTGTGAATCCCTTCATTCGTAAAACTTGTTGCAAGAAGGACCAATTAACTTTATCGTATGCCCTCTCAAAGTCAATTTTAAATAGGACTCCATCCCTCTTTTTAGCTCATGGATAGGTTCGTGAACCACTACTACTCCTTCCAATATGTTTTGTCTGTGCATGAACGATGTTTGTGTTGGTCTAATAACTCTAGACGTTATTCGATTAGTGCCGATTTTAGTAAAATATTAAAGATCATGTTTAGAAGGCATATTGGTCTATACTGTTCAATTAGGCTAGCATCTTATTTTTTGGGAAGTAAAGTGATAACCCCAAAGTTGAGCTTAAAAAGACGTAAACCCCCATTATGCAAATGAGAAAACATGGCCATCAAATCGCTTTTAAGGACCTCCCAAATTTTTTGATAAAATTCCGCCGGGAACTTGTCTAAGTGATGGCTTCCAACACCTCCTCGTCCGTAAAAGGAGCCGTTAAAATAACATTTTGCTCCATGGAAATTTCAGCATATCATCTATTCTATCCACAATTAAAGAAATATTATTCAGATCTGGTACTCCGAACAATTTCTTATAGTACTTAGAAATGAACACTTTGAGGTTAGCATATCCCACAATTGTCCCCTCATCTTACTCTAACTGAAAAATCCTTTTCTCTATTTTTTTCATTCGTAATTAAGTGAAAATATTTTTTATTATTTCCTCCTTCTTGGGTATATTTTATTTTTGCCCGATGCCCCCACTTGGACTCCTCATCCCTTCTAAGTTTGGCGAGGCATTCACCAGCCTCCTTCTTAGCAGCCCGCTCGGCCAAAGTGAGAAGAGTTGTTTCTGCTTTGATATCCAACTGATTTATAAGTACTATTAATTTTTCTTTTAGGTTCTTATACTATCCACTTTTTTTCCAGCCACGCAAGAACTGACACAAATGATGAATTTTATGCTGCCCATCTTTCCACTGGTGTCTTACCAGCGGAAATAGACATCCATTGTTGTCGAATCACCTCGTAAAAACCTTCTTGGTGCATCCATAAAAGTTCAAATGAGAAATGACTCTTATTTCCCAAATGAGCCTGATCCCCTGAGCCCAAAATAGTTGGTGTATGATCTGACCCGCGTGAGTCACAGCATGCACCAAGACAAAGGGATATTTTTCTCCCAGTCAACACTAGGAGATAACGATCCAGCCCAAATATATGGACGCCCAGATAGTTCCAATTCTTTAAAATCTAAACTCTCAATGGTAGCATTAAAAATAAACGGCCAACGCGCATTAAAGTTATCGTTTTTTTCTCTTCCTGGTGCCTAATAATATTGAAATCTCCCACAACTAACATCGGAAGTGTTTCATTGTCGCATATTCGAACCAACTCCGCTAGGAAATAAGGTTTCTTGGAATCTTGTGCAGCCCCGTACATTACAACAAGATCCCTAATGGAGCCATCTAATTTCATGTCTCAAAAAGTAATTTTAATTTTGGAGGAATTGGTAGGTGAGCTGCTCGTTATATATTGATAGAATAGAAGGATGAGACGATTTCCGTACTTTTAATTTCAAGTCTCAAAACGTAGCACACACATGCATGCATACCGCGTCACAAACCCGCTGCGCAGCACATGGTTTCCAAGATGTATAGGGTTAGAGAATTCATTATACCATGGTGCTCAAAAGTGTCACGTAATTGCCATTAGTAATCGCTAATCGTCTACGCTAATTAATTTGCTAATGGTGTCGAGAATATTAGTATATTTGGAGGGCATGGCTATATGAGCTACCTCACAGTCGGCAACAGCAAGCTAAGCTAGCAGCAGCAAGCATATTTGATGGCCAAAGTGCTCCTCGACGGCTC
Source organism: Alopecurus myosuroides (assembly GCA_028641055.1). Taxonomy (NCBI): domain Eukaryota; kingdom Viridiplantae; phylum Streptophyta; class Magnoliopsida; order Poales; family Poaceae; genus Alopecurus; species Alopecurus myosuroides. The sequence continues at coordinate 32,412,231 of CM054057.1, forward strand.
GAACCCGGCGGTCACCCGCCTGCGGCAGCTCATCGACGGGAACCAACCTTCAGGTACTACGCGCGTGCGTGCATGCACCGATGTCGACGGATGATCACCTTATACGTACGTACGTGCTGCGTGCAGATGGGTGGAGGAAGTGTTGGGAAGAAGGCGTGACGCCGTGGGACCTCGGCGAGCCCACGCCGGCCGTCGTCCAGCTCGTCAAATCCGGCACCCTTCCCGCCGGCGGCGCCACCACGGTCCTCGTCCCGGGATGCGGCGGGGTACGTACATCGCACCACATCTATGTACTCATGCAGTAATTGTTGACACACGTGCCTTCATGCAGTCTACATGCATCTAGTTATGGTTTTGGATTGTGTCCACGCAGGGGTACGACGCGGTTGCTCTGTCCGGCGCCGGCCGCTTTGTGGTCGGCCTCGACCTCTGCGACGCCGCAATTCAAAAGGCCAAACAGGTGCACCTACGAGACACCCCCATTATGTGTGGAAAGTTGTCTACACAACCTCTAAATCAATTTTGACTCCCCAAATCTCTCCTCCCTCTACTCTCAAAATTGAAGAGTTTGAAAGTGTGGAGCTAATTAACTGAACCCCTAAACTTAACGCCCTTAACTTACACTTGGTTCATGCATTCCGTGGAACATTTTCGCCAAGAGAATTCACGAAGATGGTGGGCGCGAGCCGTCTCCATTGGCCACCTCGTTAGCCTCATCTCATCTCGGAGTTCCTCGGCGTCGGCATGGGGTCCACGGCTGTTGCGCTCGCCAACCTCGTAGAACACCCTAACCAGCAGCAGAAGCTCCGCCCTACCTCTTAAGGGAAATTTTCGCAGAAGGTCTGTGGTTTCACAGCGAGGCCCGAGCTATGATTATATTAGCTACCGCTGGTTATTACCGAAGCTATATTAATTAACCATCTTGAAAGAGAAAATGATATTGTTGGGAGAGTGGCTTGTCACCTAACCACATAAATCCTCCGAAAAACACGTGTCCATGCCATTCACAATAACGAAACTATGTAGGATTTTCTTTTTCCGCCTAACCATCAATCCTCCTTTGTGAAAACGGGAATCTGTTGGGATCCATTTTGACCCGACATAATGTTTTTGAGTGGACGTTTTTTTTTTTTTTTTTTGCCGGGTGAGTGGAGGTATCTGTTGTGTAACAACTCCTACGGTCCTACCACACCCCTCCATCATTTAACAATTTTTACAACCATAATGTTTTTTTTTCTGCAGGGTGAGTGGAGGTATCTGTTGTGTAACAACTCCTACCGCACCCCTCCCTCCTTTAACAATTTTTACAACCAAACTTCGTTGTTATCTTCTGCTTTATATATAGTGCATGGTCTTAGCTAGAATGGTGTTATAATTGCCATGCTTAGCTTTCCAGCTATATAAAATTTATAGCATAGTTATAGCTAGCTATTTTAAGCCTCTCACAAAAAACATGATTGACGAACAAATTATACAATAACACGAGAAAAATAGGAGGAAGAAAACATAAATGTGGCATTAAAAAAAACAAGTGATCAAAATGTGTATGAATATGAAACTCGTGATTTTTATCATTTTTGTTTCTCCTAAAAACCAAAATTGAATCAACATAAATTTTTGAAAGTCAACACAACTTTACCATGGTGAGTCATTTTTTCATCAATTTTGGAACACGAACACTCTGAAATGAGATACATGGTGCTCACAAAAACCACTCTCTCATATATACATTATATATGTACTTGTGATATATCATTATTTATTACCACAATAAGTTGCATGGATAATTTCAGTGGTCGTCATCGTCGCCAGAAGGGAGCTTTGTTGCCTTCATCAACGCCGATTTCTTCACGTGGGAGCCCCCAGAGCCATTCCATCTCATCTTCGACTACACGTATGCACAAAAACTAAGAGAAACTCTAGCCATCTTAAATTTGCATATCTATATATATACTTATATGGAGTATCTCGTCAATAGATTTCCGATCCCATTTATCCATCAGCCCCATCGAAAACTTTTGAACATTGTTTCCTAGATGCATTGGTTGGAAGTTCCAATATTTTGGTTGCGGTGATCCCTGAAGACGCTATGACATGTCATATTACATGAACCTTGTGTGTGGGGCTTACACATATTCATTGCCGAGTAGTTTGGGGGCAAGATTTGTGTCTCCGGATGTATGGGCACTAGAACGAATGGAGGTGGTAGTCAAGCGGATGCGACAATACATCATGGTTGAGATTAGATGGTGCTTCATGACTACTTGGAGATGGTCTCTAGGGTGAAAACCCATGGTCTATCTTCGTCCTTTTTCAGTTGCAATGGCAGGGCTTTGGCGATGTTATCTTCTAGAAGGCATTGCGCGTATTTTCCTAGCCCTACTCTCTAAAGTGAAAATCCATGATTTGGTCTTTGAACTTATAAAGGTTTTCCTTTTGGGAACCATCTAGCAACACTATGTTTCCGGGGGAGAGGTTGATGTCACTGTTGGTTGTTATGTGCCTTGAATCTTGGTTTTATTTTTCCTTTTATTTTTATTAATTTTATTGTGTGCATCCTTGATATCTCAAAATACTATTCATATTGAGTTGTTGCAGAGGCGATGTGTACTTGATATCTTCTTTATATTAATATATTACCCTTTATAAAAAAAAATCATTGGCGCGACCACTATCTATTTAGATATCTCGTATGGATAATTATTTTAAATTAAGTAGACTACAATAATAATGAGATTTATCTCATATTATTTGTATGTTTAGGTTCTTTTGTGCTCTTGATCCATCCTTGAGGTCAGCGTGGGCAAAGAGAATGTACGACTTACTTCAACCAAATGGAGAGCTCATTACCCTCATGTACCTGGTAAATCTTAATCCTAGTAAAGACCTCCTGTTGTTTCATATTACTCCACATGTTGGCTTTAGTCCAATTCAATGTTTGTATAGTTTGACCAAGTATATAGAAAAATATGAACATCTACAAGATAAAACCAATATTATTAGAATCATCGTGAATTATATTGTGTGCCTTTGTTATTGTGGTTGTCAATAGTTTTTCTTATATATTGGGTCAAAATTTATAAAGTTTGACTTCGACCAATCTAATGTGTAGAGTAAAACGGAGGCAGTAGTGCATTCTCTCGTAATGTAATTAAAGATATTTTGATGGGTTGAGACAAGGCTTTTATAAGAAAAATACTTATTCCATGCATACTAAATTTGAAAATAAATACAAATATAATATTCTACATGACATGAAATGCATAAGGTCATACCTTCGTATTAATTAGTCAAAAAGTACCATACATTTAAAATAAACGGGAATATATACAGTGTCTTTGACCTTTTTATGTGTATGCCAATAAAGAACTATGAAAACTTGTACTATAGAAGTGTTTGTTATGGAAAATCTAATGGTATTACTTTCGCCACACCAGTATGAACATATTTCGATATATTAGTAGTTAAGGGAGTTGATATTTTTTTACTATGTGCTCCGTAGAATCTAACAAAAATTTCTACGTGCTCAATTGAGCAATTCCTAGGCTCATGTCTTTATGCATGCATGTCAGGTTGAAGAACAGGAGTCTGGTCCTCCATTCAACACAACAGTGCTCGAGTAATTTATGCATGAGAAGCATTTTTGTTACATTATTTTCCTATTGATGTATGATTTCATGTATTTCATTCATTTAATATTTAAATTTTCCTTATGTAATGTAGCTATGAGGAGGTGTTGAATCCATTGGGATCCGTCATTGTCTCCATTGAAGACAATCTAGTGGCTGTTGAAGCAAGAAAGGTATTATTGTCATTACCATCGACAATTAAAGAGTCCCAACTGTGTATTTATCAATCAGTAATAACTTGAAGTTTACTCTAAAATGGATTTCCAAAATGCATTAAGTAGGTTTCATATGCATAATCGACTCACATGCTCTAGATGAACAATGTACATGATGTATACCACAAATCTTACAATCTTATTTAGATCTTAAAAGGCACTTGATAGGAAGTTTAAATGCAGATAAGATCGCACTAGAGAGTAAATATATAGAGTTTACCTAGATTCAATCCCCCAAATAGGTAATAGCCCTATGTCCTACTAGTTCATGGATGCTGATATGTGTTTACAATGGGATACAAGAAGTATACTGGATATGTAAGCTATATCTTGTCGTGTCCCACGATCAAAATGACTGGAGTCTACGACATGGGCGTCTGAGTTCTTATATAGGGATACGGTTAGTGTCGGCTAGTCTCTAGTATCTGACATGATATGTTCTCACACTGAAAATAAACTAGGGAAAATCTCCCAAATTCATTAGGATCATGAATTTTCTACGATTTGACCCTTATATCCTCCCATTAAATATTTGGAATGACTTCATGCAGGCCCTAGAGTTCGCACCCATAGGTCTTACTCTCCTTATAACGCCAGTAGATAATACCTTCTCGGTAGTTTTACAATATTGAATATGCATGCAATGACTAAACAATACAGCAATTAGCAAATGTGTTGACTATAATCATCCGCATGTTTAAAGGGTACTAAGTACGATGAAGAAACATATACTTTGATAAAAAAAAATAAACCTATCTAGAGCACCTGTGGTTTTTTTCTATACATTTTTTCCTTCAAATTAAATCTAGTTACAATATAAATGTGATGTGAGTTGAGCAATTATCATGAAATTTATTTATCCTCCCTAAGAATCTGACCACACAAATCTAATCTCCTTTCAACAAAATGTTATATTATAATCCCCACCATCCATTTGCATCATAAATTGTAAACATTTTAAGAGGATGTACTAAGAAAATTACGCTTACTTTTGACTAAATTGAGTAGAAATTACAATTCATACGGAAACCATGTTGATTTTTTGCTTATTCCCAATGAGAAAGTATCCGGTGAAATTTGTGTTATGGTGAAAACTCTATTTAAGCCATGTTTATATGTTCTAAAGGGTCATTACAAAATTGTATGTTAATTAGGAGTTTGATGTTGTAGAAACATGTAAAATTTAAATCCAAACTTGTATGTAAAGAATGAATTAAGCACCGAATAGTAGTGGATTTGTTTTCATATTTCTAACAAATATCTTGTTTGAACTTGAAATGTTACGTGTTTGTATAATCCGCATGCCAAACATAATTTTTTTCAATTCGATGCGAACTTATAAAGCTGAGTTGTATGTGGTTTTCACTTTATTTCCACCATAAGTTGGTTTCATCGGATGTTTTTTCATTTCCAAAAGAAATTATTTGGAAACCATATGATGGTGAACACTCCCTAGAAACCATGTTTAGAAGTTATAAAATATTCAATAAATAAAGTATGTTACAAGAGTGATATTCTAGAATTTGTTTTTGAATTTTTCAACTCATATTCATTTTGTAGTCATGTAAAAACAAATTCAACATTGTAGCAGCGTTTATTGCCCTCTACTATGAATTTCTGAATTTGGTTTTCTCATAACCCCTAAATAACTTTGAGTTTGAGCTTGGAATTTTATGTGTTCGTAATACTCCACACATACATTTTCCGAGGACTTATTAAATGGTTTTTATGTGTTATTTGGTTTTTTTCACTGGATATTTTCTCATTATTTGATAAATTAAATCACTAAATGTTTATAAGTTATAGAAAATTACTAGAAAATCCAATATGTCAAGAGGGCGGTGTTCCAGAAAACTACTCCCATTGTTGTGAATTAGTTGACATGGATTTGTCTACCTATGGCTATATCTACACACTAAAACATGTCTAGTTACATCCTTATGTAGACAAACTTGTGTCAACTAATTCGGAATGGAGGGAGTACAATGTGCCTAGCCATACAAATCACCAAGTTACTCTAGGAAGTAAATATCCAATTTTTTATTTCCAGGGGATGGAGAAAATGGCAAGGTGGAAAAAGATGGCAAGCTGATAGAAGAAAGGAGATCAAAATACTCTTATATTTCAATAAAATAGCGGTGTGGAGGCGCATCAAATTCAAAACATCAAGCAAAATACATTATTTATCCACCGCTAATTATGTTTACAAGATACCCTTTATCATACATGATCAACATATGTGTGTAATATAAATGTATGATTATCATATTTGTTTCACATTATAAGTACTATATATGGTGTTTACTTCTCTTGAATATGATGTTTTGTGATGTTATTGTCAAATTGTTGCTAGTCATCATTCATAGGAAATGTAATGGTTGATATAATGTTAAAAGATAGTCACAAATACAATAGTAGTACCGTATGATCAGAGATAATGCGGCAATGTTAGCCCAAATCAAATCGAGGAAACTGAAAAATATGAACAACAAACCTAGATGTTAATTCTAAAAGTTAGATCACAATTCTTCCCAATTATCATCTTAACTTTCATCCTTTGAATCTTGATATGCAAAATGACTCTCGTAAAAAGAAGTACACAATCTATACCCACAAAAGCCAGAGTAAGCTCAAAGGATTCGGAAAACTATGTTCACTCCAATAGGAAACAACCGAGAATGTAAAAATATATGAATTTGCTTGTAAAAGGGCTATATCCTATATTATCTAGGGTCATGCTATTTACGGCACTAGGTATTGTATCTAACAAGGGAAAATGCAACGTAATATTCTACGAAATTTATCCTAATCATTAAAGTTACCATGTGAACAAGTCATTCAACCTACCAAGCTCTTCAAGCTATGGGGGAGTTAAAATCAACCTAGCTCGTTTTGTCGGATCGTTTTTCATTATAACGTACCAAATTAGATTCAAGTCAGTTTCTTTTTCAAATCGATCTCAAGATACAGTTGAAGTCAAGCGGGCTCACGAGTTTTAACTTTAAATATCACAAGTGTGTTGTTTTGGATAACGGGCTCCAAGGACCCTTGTTTGAAAAAAAATCGAAAATGGTACTTCTAAGTTTAAAAAAACATAGATATAGATATTGGTGACCTCTACCAAAACGACTTTTTCCCACTCATTTCTTTCCGATTGTCTGAAGCCATGCTTGATAGTACAGCCTACGACGGAGATGTTGAATTGTTTGGTATGGATCTCGCCCCAGGTTTTGTGTACCAAATAAAAAATTCCGTAGAGTGTTCGTGGATTTTCGGTTACCGCGAACTGTTATTAGGTCGCGGGTTGGAGTATGTCGCATCTCTCTTTTTGCATTATCACGATTTAATTTGATTGGTTCAATCATCCATATTATTTGTAAGAGAGTGACTATCTCTCAGTGGACTAAGATTTAACAAAATCTCAGTCGAGTGTTCGTGTCGTGACTTTTCTTTTGCTTTGTCTTGCCATTGTAAATTTCAGTCATGCAAAGTAGCCCACAGACTTTTTCTTTGCTAAATCTCAGTCACGCAAAGTAGCTCAAGGCCTTTTCCTTGTTTTGCTGCTGGGCTGGTCCTGCCATTCAGTTTTCCATCCATTAGAAGGACACAACAGTAAAAACACTAGCAGAAGAAAACGAAAATCTCATAGCCCAGCAGAGAAAAGCCACTAACGGACAATACAAAAACGCTAGGCACGCAAAAGAGTACATGAGACTTTGTCTCCAGGACATCACGTAAAACCCTTGCCCCCACCCCCTTCTTCCCGGGGCTTACTTGCCCATGGTTTATCGTTGTAGCCGCCATTGACAACCCATTCTAGATCTAGATCTCTCATTCCTGTATCTTACCCTTAGGGACCAAAGAGTAATAACATGGGTTGTGGATAGATTTACAAAAGCATAACGTGTGAAGGTCCAGAGGTAAGAAGAAAAAGGGGGCATATTGAAGAAACTTGAAAAAAGAGGAATATTGTGCAAGTGTTCTGGGCAGGCAGATGGATCTTCTTTACTCCATAAAAAAGGAAGAGCACAAGAGGGATAACATGGCAGGGATGAACTGCAGAGATCAACAGGCAGAACACAGTCTAAGAGATGAAGGTACTTACATTGGAAAAGTTGCTCCTTCACTCTTCTTCTTTTCATCTCATCTGAAAAATACAAAATCTCTTAGAGTTGTTCCTTGTCTTGATAGTATAACTGGACAATGCACAAGAAAAGTTGCATCCTAGATCAATTCATATACATGGTCTGCATCTCTCCCTTAGACTTTGAACACTGAGAAAAAATGTTTTTAATTGGAAAATTTGCAGGGATTGCTGGGGAAACTTAAAGTATCATATGTACACATATTCCTACTTATCGAGTGAACCAGTCATTGATAGGGGCTTCTTCGTTGTTTGAGAATTCTCATTAGGTACAAACAACAAGTGTAGAACAAACCATGTTCAGGAAAACTCATTCTATCGGCTGGAAAAGGGCAATTATAGTTTGATCCTACATGTTTGACAGTGCACAACTTGCAAACAAAATATAAATGTAGGTTCCATGATCGATTCGTCTCAACAAAATGCTTCAGCAGATATCCAAAGCAGCTCCGAAGTATGTTAAAATGCAACAAACTATTAAATCAGAACCTATGTTTGTGCATTAACCTTTATCTGCTTGTTGGGACAGAGAAACTGATATTCTCCTTGTTGATTGTCCAGGTTGTAGACGTCTTGAGTGTTGATGCCTATCAAGCATACAGAAATTCCGCTGTAAGGACTTGCTACTTCGTATATGAAAATATTTTCCATAGTTGTTTTGATCAACAAAAACAAAAAATGAATATGGAACTTCTTTTTGACCGAGACAAAAATGACAAAAATGCAGTCAGGATCAGCTCAAGGAACATGCATGTGTTTTACAGAGATGCTACTTGCTTCCGATCCTAATGATGGCATTGATGTATTCTCTTCCAAAATTTCTCGAACCTATGTTTAATTAGGTGACAAACCAAAGGTTCTAATAAGAGCGATACTTTTATTGCAGAACTTGTTTGGAGGATTCGGAAACATGATTCATGAGCCTATGCGAGCTGAGGTAATCAAGAGAAAGTTATGACTTGCATGCATTGATATTCACATCTATCCCCATGTCCCTAACTACATAGTGTGCTATTGAAAAATTGCAGGACAAACTATTCATGATCACATGGCGCTACTTTTCTAGTAGTCAGAATGATGAAAATCTTATACAAAGTCAATCATTCAAAAGTGAACTTGATAATGGAAATAGACTGGATTGGCTTGCTAATGAGAATGAAGAACCAAATAGATCATTTGATCATGGAAACATACTAGCAGGCACTCATGAGGTTAATGAAGCAACCAACATCTCAAGTGAAGAAACAAACGAAAAAGTGCAGAAACTACTCACCAAGTAGAGAAACAAAATTATGAGGTTGAATCAGATGAAGGAGACCTGCACATGCATGATATCCCAGATATGTTTGGTGATAATGGTCAGGATCAACCGCGTGAAGAAATGCTAGAAACGAACAGCCTGGTGCAGAGCAACTAACACATGAAGACATTGACATATTCCTTGAAAATGACAGCATTGCTTCTGCATAGAGCTATAGTCAAGAAATGTGCAGCTACCATGTTCCTTATGTGAAAAAAGTACTCAATTCCGAGGAGATGGCTTTGCTTCTTACAATGAATATGTTTCCTTTTGTGGTTATTCAGTTAAAAAGGCTAGAGCATATCATGGAAAACGGGTAGGTTCAGGAGCTGCAACAAGGCACACATGCGGATGCAACAGGTCAGGTAAAATCCTGGATGAGTCTGTTATAGAAGAAAGGAAGAAACAAAATCAACTAAGGAGGCAAGAAAAAACAGTGATTTGTGTCGACGGAGAACACAAGAAAATGGAAAAGGAATGTGATAGAAATAACGGACTGTCAAGCCAAGATGGTTATCACACTGAAAGATGGGAAATGGCATGTCATAACTATTGATTTAGAGCATAACCATGAACTTTCCCACCATGTAGAATCGAAGTTTCTGCCCTCGCACAAGCACATGACTGGTGAAGAGAAGATGTTAATCAGGACATTTATCAAAGTCAAGTTACCAACAAGGAAAATGATGGCAATTCTGTCTTGTCTAAGATGTGGTATTCGAGCTGTCCCTTACACTAAAAAATATGTGAGCAATGTCCGACAGACCATAAGGTCGGATAAAAAGAAGAATGACATGACTCAAGTGCTCGAATACTTCCGAAAAAAGCAAGCCAATGATCCAAAATTCTACTATGCTTTTAACCTTGGTCCACACAATAAGGTTCTAAGCATATTCTGGTCGGATGGCAATTCAAGAAGGTTGTATGATCTATACGGAGATTGTCTTAGTTTTGACACAACTTACAAGACAAATTGCTACAACATGCCGTTTGCGACGTTTGTTGGCATTAAATGACATGGTAATAATTGTCCTTTTGCTTGTGCTATACTCTAGGACGAGACAATAGCTACTTTCACCTTGTTGTTTGAAACTTTCCTACACTGCATGGGGGCAAAATTCGCATTACAGTAATTACATATCAGGATAAAGCTATGAAAAATGTTGTTCCTGCTGTTTTTACTGGTTGTAGACACAGAAATTGCTTTTTCCATGTCAAGAAAAAAGCGGAGGAGAAGTGTGGCAGGGTTTTTGCAAAGCAGCCAGAACTTCATCTTGATTTCACGGATATACTGCAAAATTCGTTAACACAAGAAGAATTTGAACAACTTTGGCAAGAAATGTTACACAAGTTCCAGGTTGGGCATGTAAAATTTCTTCAAATTTTGTGGAACACAAGACATCAGTTTGTCCCAGTGTACTTCAAGACAGTTTTCTTCCCGTTTATTAACTCAACTTCAAGGAGTGAAGGGAAAAATGATGTGTTTCAAGACAATGTTGGCTCTACATACTGTGTGATCAGTTTCCTTGGTGAATACGTTAAGATAATGGACAACATAGAAGAAAGAGAAAAAGAATAGGACTCAATAACAAGAACCACAAACCCAACCTATTGGATTTGTAGTGACCTCGAGCTACAAGCTGGGAAGATTTATAATCGTCAAATTTTCTACAAGTTTCAGAAGCAAATAGCTTTTACTGCAAAGCTCCATGTTGATGACCTTGAGAAAAACACAAGATATAAGGTCTACAAAACTAGGTTGGTTTCTCTAAAGGATATTAGGCCTCGCGGACATTTGGTTTTGATCAATCTTCAGACTGAGGATTTTTATTCGCATTTGCTACAAGTTTTCAAAAGGATGTTATGTTGTGTGCCCATGTTCTTCGGGTTCTTACCCATCTAAACATCTCAGAGCTACCAGACAAGTACTACATTGATAGATGGAGGCTAAAAGAAAAGAAATATTTGAGGGACAAACAATTCAATGTGCTGATGGAGCTCACATCACATAACTCGCACTTCAAATTCAACCTGCTCTCTAAAAGGCTTAATGATTTGGGTTTAGAAGGCTCGAAAACAAATGAGAGGTATTTGTTAGTGGTTAATGAATGCAAGAAAATAGAGGAGAATCTAGATGAACTTTTCAAGTTAGAAGAGTTAAGAGAAGCAAATGCAAAGAAGGCTGGCGAGCAACCTTCAGTGCCTACTGTGGAGGTAGTTGATGGCTATGTAGATCAGCTGGTTGATCCTGTTTCGTTCCTTCTAAGGGACGTCCGACAGTTGTTGGAAGATAGAAAACACTAGTGGAACTGATTTGCTCAAAACAGCAAATCACATGCAGCCATTGTGGTTCACATAGCCACAATATCGCGACATGCACCAATTTACACATTGACAAAACTTCTTTCCAGAAAAAAAACTAACAAGAGCACGGGTTATTACACCCCTTTCTAACTGTGGCTTTAGCCTTCTTTGCTTTTAATAAAAATAAAGTACTTTCGTCTATTCAAGAAAAATAACTTGATATCAAACAAAACTAATAGTTCATAACATTTTGAAGGTGTTTCGAGTGCACACAAGTGAAGGTGCAAACAAACATAGCAAGGAAGAACAGACTAACAATAGCAGAACAGACCAAGCTAGTTGAAAAAAGCAAGACTTCCTAGAATATTTGGTGGATTTATACAGTGTGGAAAACAGTAAAAATCCTTGTAGTAGATTCATCAGAGAAAAATGTGTACCTGCAGCTAAACTGGTGTGTGTTTTCCGCTCATTTTGTAAAATACGGTTAATATGATACTTTGCTTCGCTGGTTCAAGCACATCTCCCTTTGCCCCGCCCCCCTCCCCCCTTAGCATTTGATCAGAGAAAACTTGCAGTAAAAATCATATAGAGTCAGACAGAAAAAGCAGAAACAAAAAATGATAATTGTGGTGAATCCATAAAAACAGATGAATATACACATGTTATTGCATCATGTTGACATGCATGCTCACGGTCTAGCACACTGAAAAAACCAATGTGTAGTGTGCCCCCAAATCTCTTATCGATGTTGTGATATAGGATTTACAACTCTTAAACAAGAGCTTCATGATTCTAAAGAAAAATGTAGGTACAAAACTTCGTTGGTGAAGACATCTTGAAAAATACAAAAGAGATGAGTCAGTTTGCTTCGGGGCTTCAACTTGCGTGCCATATAAGGTTTTGAATCAGCGCTTCGATTTCATCTTGAATTCCTAAATATATAATCGAAAATATGAAATGATAAGAATAAAGAATGAAAACTGTGCACAAAACATAACGCTTGGAAAACATCACAATAGAATTCAAAAAAGATAATTGATGAAAAAAATGAGATAAGAGAAAACTAGCCTTCAGATTGAAGCTCAGAACAAGGTTTTTCCCAGCCTCCTCTTTATTGTGCGCATTGAATAAGTTGTCAAGTACTAGCCTCATCCAGAAATATGGAATGTCTTTCATAGAGAATATACAAGACATCGGATTCCGAGTGCACCACACTTCCATCAGTTTCATTACGAACACTCCACAATCATCACTATGTTGAAAACAACACACAAAAACAAAAACAGAGAAAAAGGAATGAATCGAATAGGGGGAAATGAGTTCTTAGTTGATCTACTACAAACGTACAGAGAATTTTAAAAAAGAGTATAACCGGAGAACCACCAAAAATATATTATCCTAAGAATATATCCAGTCCAAAACACAAAAAATGTGATTTGAGTTCACCTACCCTCCTATTTGTTTTGGTACCCGTGGGTAAATCCTCCCGAACGTTTGGAATTCCACATTCTTCTGTTCACTTACTTGCCAGGTTGTCGTGAAGTTCTTTATCTGGTTTCATTCAAGGACATCAATTAACAAAAACAGCGAAAGAAAATTAAATTGTAAATATAAAAATTTCAATATGAAAAAATAAGTGAGAAATCATTTTACCACCATCTCTCTCATATTTAGGTGATAGGTGATGTTCTCTCAAAAAAGCGGATCCAAAAAAATAAAACTCCTAGCTTTCATATCAACAGCAAATACAAACCAATGGGACGCATCCTCTGATGGAAAATACAACTTCAACATAAAAAAGAAACACATGTCATTAAAAATGGGTGTTGTAAATCCCTAAGAGTTTTGCAAAAAATGATATTGTAAAATTCAATCAAAACTGTTAAGTGAAAAGAGTTAGAAATAATACCCTCTCTACTAAATGCAGTTTTTAGCTGAACCTGCTCCAATAAATCCTCTAATTACATTATCTCTCCACCTTAATCGTCCGGCTTCACTCTTATATTTCTCATGGAAGTATTCGTGTGCGAATGACTAACAATTTAGGCTATATGCAGAACAGAAAACATAAAAGTATAAAAATAAAATACGTGAAGAACATAAAGTAACAAACAGACTTCATCCCTATAGGAAAAATTTAAACTCACAGCTGATGTGTGGAAGAAGAAATGCTTGTTTGATTTTTCTTGGGTGGTTGTCTCTAAAAAGTTTTCAGAAGAACGCATTATGACATACGCTTCTACCTAGCCTCTAGTTTTGAAAGATTTTCCTAACTGTCCTAAACACACTGTGCAATTTTCAATGTTTATGGCCCATGTACTGCAAACAAATAAAAAGGACACAAACGATGCGGGATAAAAGATTAATTAAATAGACAAGTTCAAAAAAAGCAAAAGGCATAAAAGAGAAATCTTAAAACCCAATGAAAGATTTGCATTTAACACATAAATTAACATACTCTTGGAACTCTGGCAAATCACAAATTGTCGTCAAGGTCTCATACAACTTGGCGTCTTGCATTGTGATGGAACTACTTGGAAAATTGTCGTACGGAGAAACTATATTTTGCTTGGAGGAATTAATCTTTTCTATTGGAAGTTCTCTTTCCCATGAGAAGAGTTTGAACTCCCAAGAGTCAAACGTGTGTTGTAAATTGAATCAGTATCCATAGTCATCATGTTGCAATTATTCTTGAAGTTTTTTTCACCGAGAAATTGTATCTCTCGTGAGGGCGCTGGAAATAAATTATAGAAAATCAATTTAAAATTTCAGACAAAAACTTTTCAGCTATCATGAAAACAAACAAACTTGGAACTCATAAGAAATCTATGGTCCTGGATGCACTTGAGAAAAAAGGAAAGACACAGGTTGCAACTATCATAAACAAAAAACAAAACTTGGAACTTCGTTTATAACTCACAAAAAAGACCTGCAGGTTCTGCTTTTTGTGTGTGTCGGGTCAAGCAACTTGTAAAATCAATTCCATAAAGGATACTTGCACATGACTTGCCTAAATACATGCAACTTAATCGATTTGATGTCTGGTTGCACATCGCTTGTCTAATAGACACAACCGATTCAGTTTCATGACTAGTTGCGCATCGCATGCCTAGTACATGCAACTGATTTAGTTTCGTGCCCCCCAGTTGCGCATCACATGCCTAGTACATGCAACGGATTCAGATATGTGGCCCCAGTTGCACATCGCATGTCTAGTACATGCAACTAGTTCAGTTCCGTGCCCCCCATTTGCACATCGCATGCCTATTACGTGCAACTGGTTCGGTTTCGTGCCCCCCATTTGCGCATCGCATGCCTATTACGTGCAACTGGTTCGGTTTTGATGCCTAGTTGCGCATCACATGTCTAGTACATGCAACTGGTTCGGTTTTGATGTCTAGTTGCCCATCACTTGCTTAGTACATGCAACTGGTTTGGTTGATGCCTGATGTATGCAATTTCTTCAAGGAAAAAAGAAATATGTAGTTGCGCAGTGGTTGCCTAATGTATGCAAATAGTCCAACTGAATTACTATTAAGTTGCACATGATTAGTATGGTACATGCAACTGGTTTTCAGCCTAAAAAGGATGACTAGTTGCGCATGGCTTGCAAACTGCTTCAAGAAAAAAAGTAAATCCCTAGTTGCACACTGGTTGTCTGCTATATGCAATTGGTCCAACTGGATTTTTGTTAGTTGCACACGGTTTGCCTAATACATGCAACTGGTTCCCCTTAAAAAACCCATGGTTGCACATTGGTTGTCTAATGGATGCAACTGGTCCAACTGATTTTGCTTAGTTGCACATGATTTGCCTAGAAAATGCATTGCAACTGGTTCCACCCACCACCCACTCTCTTAATGCCTAGTTGCACATGGCAAGCTAAATGCATGCAACTAATCAGAGAAAAAAAAAACTAAGCATTAAAAAAATATGCATGTTAGTAGGGGGCCAGTGCGAGTTGTTAAAAAAAGTGTTGGCTTTTATGTGAATTGTGGCTCATCAATTCCAGATGTATGGCCCCCCGATGTCGTGCAAATCCATACCTAATTTGTGAGAAAAGTAGTCAAATTAGAAACAAAAAAAAGAATGTCCCAACAACAGCATGTGCATGTCGAAAATATAAAAACGACACACAAAAAAGCTCGGCATGTCAAAAATGTCCAAAGAAAACTTCATGCCAGAAAAAGCGAGAAAAATAATTACATTATCTTGCTCGCCAGTCTCTGTGTGCGATGGCATGTTCTACTCATCTTCGATTATGTCATCAAACTCTTGAGTGAACAACTTGCGCCCCAAAATGACCGGCTTCTTTTGCAATTGATAGCCATGTTCAGAATCCTATTTTGCCAGAAAAACATAACAAGAAACAAAGAAGGGGAGCAAAAAAACACTTTGGGCCCCATAAAAAATTAAACATGAAGTTTTTATTGCTTTTGACCTTCAATAATGCTCGTGGTTTGTCCTCCAGGCAATTGTAACTGGGTAGTTTCTGTGCGCAAAGCACACTGTGAGTGCGCATTTTCTGTACACACTACACGCTGGAACCAAACTCTTTGTGTTTATATGCACATTTGGCATCTGCATTTTCAATGTTTTCCTAGTTTACAAAAACAGGAGTTAATTAGGATAAAAATACATATACATAACAGTCATATAAAATCATTGCTGCTAAGAATTCCGCCCTCTCTACCACGCACCAACACCCCCTATATAGCTAAAAAGAACATGCCAATCTAGTTATAGTATAAGTATACAAGGCAAATGGAAGAATTGCAAAAAAAAAAAAAAAAAAAAAAAAAAAAGCGCTACCTTAACAAGCTTGTTATCATCATCGCTTATCCCTATAGGATGTCACAGTTCGGCTTTTTCGATGTTAGTTCCATAGTCATCTTCACCCTCATAAATTCTGTATGAGGGTACTGAATCGTCTTTAAATCTATATTTCTTCCTCGCTTCTTCAAGAAATGCACGCATGCTCATCGGGCTTCCTAGCTTAACCTCTACCACAAAAAGCTTTTGGTCTGTTGAGACAAATGATACATGGTAAAAACAGAGATATATGTTGAAGAATGGATGGACAACTGCTAAAAACAAGACACACTGATTGAAGTTCTGATAGATTACCTAAAACTACATGTTGTGATTCACTTAAATCAACAATGGGTTTGGAGAAAGCATTGATTGGTTGGTTTGTATTTTTCCTAAAATCAGAGAAATGTGCAAGCATATTCTTTTCTTCATCCTGCGGCGGTAGACTAAAAACCGCTGCATATGGAGCAACACCTAGGGTAAAAACGAAAAAGAAATTAGCTAAAAACAAACTTTGCAAAAAAGATATCTAATAAATTAAAAGTTGTACAATAAATCTCACGTACGTGAGCTGGCCTCAATCTTATCTTCTTCAGCTTCTTTCTTAGAATTTTTTGTCCACTTTATCATGTGATCTAAGCTGACACTCTTCTCAATGACCGTAAGCTCCTTTTGATTTTCCGACAAAGTAGAACACATAGAGAAAAAAGCTGCTAAGGATTTTTGGCATAAAAAAGATGGAGTTGTGATGCATAAGGCGAAATAAAATGGCTTTGCAAAGAAAACAAAATCAAACCTCAAGACGGTCTTCGAACATGTTTATTGGTCCACCCTCATATTTGTTGCTGGAATTTTCTCTAGTGCATTATTTGAACCCATTGTCTGCTGGCTGCAACATTGAAAATCTCCTGTATACAAAATAGGAATAGCAAAAAACCAAAAAATAAAAGAATAGCAAAATCATAAAAGAAGCAACCGTAAAAATAGAAAAAAATAGCAGAAAAATAAAACCTACAAAAATAGGGAAAAACAGATTATACCTTCCTCTTTGTGACCTTCAATGCCATCTGCACGTGGCCGCTTAGAAGCTAGATGAACTTCATCATCATCTGCGCGTGGCCTCTTGGATTTGCTTGTTGCATTATTTTTTAACTGTACTTATCTTTCTGATCCATCTACTTTTATTGTGTCCATGAAATCTGAAATAGCTGTAAGTTGTCTCATGATATCAAGCAGGAGAAATTGACCTTTGTTGCAAGATCTCAAGGGTTGGTCCTTCATGTGAATTTCAAAAGCCATAATGCTGTCTTCCTTGACCTATGATCGCCGAGAGAAAAATAGATAGAAGAAAAGAAGAAGGAAAATTATTAGAACTAGGAAGCAAAACAATAGAATGCTTACCTTGTCGGACACATGGTTACCAACAACAACATCAATCGAATCTTTCAAAACTCTTTTATCAAAACTAGTTGATTGCCCAGCTGCATCGCAAGCATAGCAAGATTCTGATTCTTCCTTTATCTGACAAAGGAAGACAAGTAAGAAGGAATATAACTATATAAAAGAACAACATCAAAACACCACAAAAAAGAGGAAACAAAAAACA